>BSUD01000001.1:43902302-44050718 GCA_033239045.1 Fagopyrum esculentum | reverse complement strand
ACCGGTTTTTTTTTTTTTTTTTTTTTTAATGTTTTGTAACTATTAGCATATAAATGGTTCAAGTTAATAATGATACAAAATAGGTCCCTCTAATTTATATAAAAAATATTTATTAAAATAAAAAAAGGATATTACAGAATTCAGAATATCTTTCTTCCTCCATTAATTAAGCATCTAATTATTAGATAAAGAGAAAATAAATATATTTCTCTCCATTTATTACGGGAATCAAAATATCTCCTTAACCTTTTATTAAGGAGTTCAAATATTTTTGGGAATGTTCATTCTTTCCAACTTGCATTCATCCATGGCGACGATATTGAATCAATCTTGATTTCCGCATCAACATATGTACATAATCTCAAAGACTGCATATATATTTACATATATACACACACAAAATATGTATGTGTATCATCAAAACCCTATCCAAATGTACACAAACTACATATTTGATACATATATAGTTAGTTAGTAATATTTCCGCAGCAACATATATACATAATCAGGATATATGCACACAATACACACAATACATGTCTGTATTTCATCAAATCTCAATCACCTAACGTACATAAACTATAACTTTGATGCATATATATAGTCTATTACAAATTCCTATGCCACAAAACATAATCTAATGCCACAAACATATGATCAAACATAAGCTACCTACAAAAACACGTGCAAATCCATAAGTTCCTCATTTTTCAGTGCTTTCTGGACATTTCATTACTTCAAGACCTAGTAAAAAAACCATGAAAATTTTATCAAGTTTGACTTAACAATTAAAGGATGAAATTTTTAGGTTTTGAATTTATCAATCTTTCACAAAAGTAGGTCTTTTAATACGCCTTTATGTAGATTGGAGATTAAGAATGCAACTACGAAGATGTGTGTGAAAGACCTCGTCTTCTTCGAAGGTTCAAATGAAATTGAGAGATAAAGTATGCCTGGATTTTTTCGATTGATTTTAGACCAACCAAAAACCGAAAATGGCGAGTTTTCTCATGCTTGAAGAAGTGTAGAAGATAAAGATGCAATAAGTAACTGAATATATCTATGGACGACGATTGTCGGTTTGAAGAAGTGTAGAAGATAAAGATGGGCTTTGAAGACGACAGATCGAGACGAAGAACGCTAAAAATGACGAGTCTTCTCATGCTTCTCTGTTATAGAATAATGCGATAAGGTTGGTTCCCTAAATTAAGCAGAAGTTGGAAAGACGCTCAACTCAATCTTTGCAAATCTCATATATTTTGTTACCCAATTTTAATAAACAATTTCCTTTTTGTTTTTGTAATTTAAATATAGGATTTTTCCTCTTGGTACCATCAAGGTTTGGACTTTTCCTCTTGGTATCCACTAAGTTTTAAAATTTCTCTTGGTGCCCTCAAGGTTTCATTTGTTTCCTCTTTATACCCATTCTTAATATATTACATTAAAATTCATTAAAAATTATTTTAAAAAATTAAAAAAATAAAGTTTAAAATAGATTATGACCTTAATTAATAAATTTATAATAAAAATAGTTTTTATATTTTTTTATTTTTTAAAATAAATATATATTTTTTTATTTTCGAATTAAAATATATTTTTACTTTTTACTTTCATTTTAAAAAATATATATAATTTATGCTAATAATATTTATTAAAAAAAATTAAAAAATAATATTTTTAAATTTTTTTAAGAGTCCATAAAATTAAACATATAGTATTTTTTTATATTAACTTTTTATAATTTATATTAATCAGAAAATTAAAAAAAATTGTGTTAATTTATTATTTTTTATAATATAATTTTCCAAAATCTTAAAAATTATAAAAACTTTTTCGAATTAATATAAATTATATAAAATTTAAATTCAAAATAAAATTTTTTTATTATATTTTAATTCTCTAGACTCTTAATAAAGTTTCAAAAAATGTTTTTTATTTTAATTTTATATATATTTTTTAAATCGAAAATAAAAAGTAAAAAAAATATTTTAATTAAAAAATAAAAAATATATTTATTTCAAAAAATAAAAATATATATATAAAAACTATTTCTATTATAAATTTGTTAATTAAATTTAATGAGGTCATAATCTATATAAAATTTATTTTTCTAATTTTTTTAAATTATTTTTTAATGAATTTTAATATAATATATTAAGAATGGGTATAAAGAGGAAACAACTGAAACCTTGAAGGCACCAAGAGGAAATTTGAAACTTAGTGGATACCAAGAGGAAAAGTCCAAACCTTGATGGCACCAAGAGGAAAAATCCTTAAATATATCCTAATATATTAAGTATCCTTAACTGTTGTATTAATTGCCAATTTAATATCCATTTATTCCCTCAATATATCTTTTTTTAAAAATTTCCAAATGGTAGGAGCCTTGTTTGTATTTTAGAAAAAAAAAGTTACCCTACTACTTAATCTTCTCAAAAAGTTTTGATATGAGAGTCAAGAGTGTAAGAATTGGATTCGAATCCAAAATCGAAATAAAGCGAGAATAATCTAATTTGATTCCCGAAACATAGTGTTTCGTTGAAATTATTAATTATGGTATGGGTTTAATATACATTAATTTTATAAAATAATAACTAATGCCATAATTTTTTCATCATCAATCAATGACCTATTTTGAATGAAAAATTATAATTATTCAAACTCAAGAAAATAATTCATTAATCCGAAAATAATAAATGTCAAAATAACTCATTATTTGGAATGACTCATTGAAATACTTTATTCTACTAAACACGAGAATCAATTTTAGTGATTCCATAATCGATTCATGATTTTAGGAAAATACTATAGCTCTAAAGTGATTAGGTTTTTGAAAACATAAACAAGTTTAATGAACTTCAGTTACGTGCAAATCTCTCAAAATTGGTCCAATATCGAATTTCTATCCAACTTCCATGGTTCCTATGCCTTCCTTGTAGCTCCTCAATGCTCCAAAATGCACCTCCAATGACTCCTTCAATCCTTTGGCTCCATATCGCTCCAAAACGTGTCATTTTCCCTACAATTACAAAGAAACTAGGTGTAGACCTCAATTCTTGCAAAGATAAACAAAACGACATAATCATCAAGAATATATAGCCATGCATGCAGATTTATGAAGATAACACGTCCAAACCAATCCCAAAATATAGACTATAATACATTCTATCAAAATACGCCATACTTGTCCCTTGTTTATTCCCAAGCAAGATTCAAATCTTAGATACAATATAGAATGGATTATAAGTCACCAAAAAAATCAATGAAAAACATTTTACAAAACCCTTTGGTGGTGTGCTTTCACTCATAGATCACTCTAAGAGAATGCTTCATAGCTAATAAAATCAACATATGGTCAAAATATTTTACAAATATAAGAAAGTTGATCATCTTTGAATAAAATCACAAAATGCATAATAAATCATACTTATCGAAATCAATTATGTATAATCCAGTTTAAACCACAAAGTCAATCAACATACTCAAGGTCTCAAGGGCTTTCAAAAAGAGGTTAAGAAATGTGTTAGGGTGGGATGTATATAAGGTAATGTGGTGCTGAAATCCAGAATGAGATCTTTACTTCACTTCTTTGAATTCCAAACATCTTCCACCAATACAGGCTTACTATTCGGGCGGACTCGCGCCTTCATAGAGGCGGAGTCCGCCCGCGCGAAGAAGGACGCGGATGCGGACTCCGCATCCGCGTGAGTCCGCGCGCATGCGGACTGCGCATGCGCGCCAGCTCGCGCGGATGCGGAGTCTGCATCCGCTTCCTTCTTCGCGTGCCCCCAATGGCAGATGCATTGAGTGATGAGTTCGTGGTTCGGTGCTGCGAACCACAAACCGGAATCGACGAACTCAATCGCGGTTCGTTCGCGAACCGGAACGATGGGGTTCGCGACCCGGATCGATACATATAACGAACCGAACCCATGAAAAGAATTAAAGCTGAAAAATTGGAAGTTGAAGTTCATTAAAGTGACATGCGATATGGGAAGTTGAAGTTGCATATCATTGAAGATGAAGTATCGGAAGTTGCAGTTCAATGTATACGAAGAATTGAAGAAGAAAACTTTGTTTTCAAGGCACTTCAATTTAGTTTTAATTTTTACTTTTACTTTTAACGTCACCCAACTAGCTCCCGTTTCAATTTATCCTATTGTTTTTCTATTAATATATAAGTGAATTCACTTTTTTAAATAAAAAAAATCACCCCATCGAACCCATCGTACCCGATTCGGTAGAGGTAGCGAATCACGTATCCGTTTTCGAACCTCGTTCCGAATCGAACCACGTACCATGTAACACTGGAGGATGCTGTGAAGTCCGGACTTGATTCGAACTCGACTAAAAAAACCCTCTACTCATTAAGGTAGAATAACACTCATCTCGTCGAACTCGACTCATTAAGCTAGGAAAACACCAAAACTAAAAAACCCTCGTCTCATTAAGCTAGAATAACACTTTATAATGTTGTATAAGCTAAGTTTGTAGACTTTTCAAACGAGTTGAATATGAATATATTTTTAATCTTGGAAACAATTTAGACTCGATTCGAACTCGGCTATTTTATAATCCATCCAAATCTAAACACGTGAAAACTCATCTCGCCGAACTCGAATATAACTGTCCTAATCATCTTCTGGCATTACAATAGTGTGATTTGTGAAGAAATTTGGGGCTAGGATGATCACAATTGATAACAAGCCAATTAAGTTGCTGATATGGGATACGGTTTGTCTATCTCCTCTTTTTTGTTCCCCTGAATGACTCATTGATCTACAATATCCAAGTATCCAACTTTGTAACTTGAGATATTGATACTTGCATTTGTTTTGTAGGCTGGTCAAGAGTCATTTAGATATATTACAAGGTCCTACTATCGAGGGGCTGCAGGTGCACTTTTGGTATATGACATCACTAGGTAAGGCTCTTCTGAATTGGTGCGCAACAACATGATTATGCGGTTTGGTTTAAGACTCTTAAGCTATTTTTCCGACTCATATTGTTCCCGAAAGGGAAAAAACACTAATTGTCGCTCCATTGTATTAGCATAAGGTCATAGGTGTCTACTTGTGTACCTTCGCGCATGCATTTTAGCATTTTCTTATTGTGAATCTCTTATGGCTAAAGCTCACTAGTCACGTCCTTCTGCAGGAGGGAGACTTTCAATCATCTTGTAGGCAGCAAGTCTGATCTTGCTCACGGGAGAGCTGTGAGTACAGAGGAAGGTGAACAGTTTGCAAAGGAACATGGATTGGTATTCATGGAGTGTTCCGTAAAAACTGCTCAAAATGTTGAGGATGTAAGTCGTTTGTTGGCAAAGGAGAATATCCTTATCATATGTTGTTGACATCATGTTTAGACGTTATCATATGTGTTGACATCATGTTTTAGTCGTTTTCATATACTGTTGGCATAATGTTTTAGCGGTTTTGATGTATTGTTGTCATCATGTTTTAGTGGTACTTGATATTTTGATTTATGTTTACTTGGAGTGCAATGAAATAATAATACAAACAAAAAAAACTCTATTTTGAAAAAAAAATAAAATAAAACATAAAAACAAAAAAAAAACAAAAAAAATGCCCGCGGAGGCGGAGTCCGCCTGCGCGCCAGCCCTCGCGCAGGCGGGCTCCGCCTCCGCCGGCGTCGTTGCCGGCGGCCATTAACATCACTCCACCAATAAGCTTTACTTATTTTCAGTTTTTTACTTTATTTTTGAGAACATGGATAGAGGTGCACAACAACCCAAGCCTAGGAAATCAACAATTCTCAATTTTTTGAGATGCCTTAAACCCTTGATGCACATACTATGACCCGTTAGGACTATCGATCAATCCGACTTTGGCAAAACACAAACACCCGGCTATGTGAATGGTGCCGAGTTACTCATCATCAAGATCAACGTCCCCAAACCTATTTTTTCTAACACTTTCAACCACAATCTTAACTTTACTTCACACGTTTTTCATCAGTTGCATCCAATTCCCGGATAGGTAAAGGGAGGCAAATATATATATATATATATATATATATATATATATATATATATATATATATATATATATATATATATATATGAGGGGCTAAAGCATGATCAAGAAGAAGAAGAAGAAGAAGAAGAAAAGAAGTGAAGTGCCTTAATCATCCCATGTAGAATGTGAGAGAACTCATAAAGTGGTGTCAGCCTTCAAATTCAACATGATTTTGATAAAACAAAATATTAAACATGCTAGAATTTCAAACAAAATATTTAGCAACTTAAATATATCATAAAACCTTTCGAACATATAAAAATTTCAAAGCTAATTTGCAAGCAAATATCATCATCGAGGTCATATCTGGAATAAAAGCACAAACCGTTTCGAAAATTTCTTCAGGGGTCGAGGTGATCTCACAGCACCCGAGGTGTTCAACCGAGATGAATCTCAGTTATCACGACCTCGTTTGGCCAAAACGTATCGGTCGAGGCAAAAAAATGTTTTCCAAATTAGTTTTTTGACGTTTTTCTCAAACAAAAACCTGTATGCATTGCATGTAAATGGACATATATGCACATGTAAGCCAACAAAATTAAAGTCATAGCCAAGCAAGAGTTATTACACAATTTACATCAAAGCAAGTCAAATACCCCATACTTGGGACACATTGTTCTAATGGGTCAAATAGAAGTCAAACAAAGGTACTCACCGAATATAAAGCATAACAGCAAAAAGAAATAAGAACAAGCTCATTAATATGCTCAATCATCTACCGGCGGTGGAGGTGGAATGTAGGGATACTAGGTCGGTTCGAATGGATAGCCCATCTGCTGCTCGAACTACAGCATCGCCATCTGATGTTGATAGTGTTGGCTCTCCTCGATGCGATGCATCCAACTATGAATGGATCGAGTCTGATCTGCGAAGCGCTGAGACGTACATGTCCGTCCTCAGGGCTTGAAAGGAATCCGTCATCTACCGCGTCAGATCATCAATCCTGCGGTGCGCCTCAGGATCGCGACGACGGCGAGCTCTCTATTGGGATGGTTGGGGTATGTCAGCGGGAGCAGCTGATGCCTCCCTCTCGTCCTCAGTAGCCTCGTCATCAAGGTCGACGGTGGGAATACTAGGGCCGCCGGTATCAGTACCGATGATCATAGCTGCAACTCCTCCAATGCCGTCACCGTCCTTATATCCCCACTCTGCCTCTCTAGCAGCATCCTCATGCATGATCGGAAATCAAACAGCCGACCAGTTCTCATGGTCGTAGACAAAGTACTGAGAAGACCACACAATGCTCCGAGGAAACTTTGTTTCCTACGGCATGGCCACATAGGGAGTGCCAAGACCGCGGGGAATGAGAATACGGCGCGTGATGAACTCCTGTAATCCGAGCGGCTTTGCCACCGCAACCAAAGTGCATCCCGATAAATTCAATCCCATCTCAGTACCGATGTGAGTCACGAGACCTCTAAAATAGATATCGCCCTTAGCCTTTCCCTTCACCTTGTACAGCTCCTCTGCAAGCATAACAACAACATTTGGAATCCCGCTGATAACGTGATTTATGACGTTAGTATAGGCATACATTTAGATAGTTTTTCTAGTTATTCATGCACAGTTTGACATTAGTTCATGACGTTTACACTCATTTCGTGCATATTTCTAGAAAAGACGTCTACACGAGCTTTTGTCGGTTTTGTAGGTAATTCGGGGATCTTTTGGGCATTAATCGATTCATTCGAGGGTCAAGCCTCATGATGGTACACATCTAAAGCTTTGAAGGAGCATAATTGGAGCAACAAAGGACACAAAGACCACTATTGGTGCAAGCAATGGAGCAACTCATGGCTAGACGATCATAACATGTTTCTGTTGAAGAAAACCGGACCATCACTCAGGAAAATCGGCCGATTTTCCTGACTGGGTCGATTTTTTGGCCTTCAACAACTTAAGCCACGTGTCCCACGATCTCTTGGTCCGGCCTTGCTCTTGGTGGAGAATATAAGTGGGCCTGCAAGCTGTTGCTGAGCATCTCTCCTCCCCCACATTCTCTCATTCACAGCTCATTCCATTGGGGATAGACTTGGAGAAGAGGAAAACTCTCTCAAATTGAAGGAAGAAGAAGAACACCAAACATAGAGTGATAGTGAGGTTTTGAGTGATTTTTAGTGATTTCTGGAATCTTTAATTGAAGAACTATAGCAAGGATTGTTAGGAACGATTTGGAACTTCATTTGAAGGGTTGTAAGTCTTACTAAAACTTAGATTCAGCTGAGATTTATTGTTTTTACTTGCTTATCTTTCATCATCCATCTATGAGAACCATGTATGCTTGTATGATGATTTTGGATCTTGATATGCATATTATTGGCTAGTTTATTGTGATTCTGGAGTGATGGATTGATGGTTACGGCTTGGGTGATGATAGGATGGACTTATATGTTAGTTTAGGATGAATTGTATGCACGAAACCTAACCCAGGAAGAAAAATCGGCCTATTCTTCAGGTAAATCGGCCGATTTTTCCATGATCCACCCGATTTTCTTCTGTGTTGATCTTTAATTGATGAATCTGTATGTTAGAGTGTTAGGTTGTTGAAATCCTAGTGTTTATTAAGCTTAATTTAGCTTAGGATCACCTAATGCTATCAACCTAAGTGAGGGAAGAGATCTACCCGATGATTTCCGATCTTAGATACCTAAGATGAACGAATTCTAGGTAGTAGTGAGC
This sequence comes from Fagopyrum esculentum, assembly GCA_033239045.1. NCBI lineage: Eukaryota > Viridiplantae > Streptophyta > Magnoliopsida > Caryophyllales > Polygonaceae > Fagopyrum > Fagopyrum esculentum. The sequence goes on along the minus strand of BSUD01000001.1, from coordinate 44,042,001 downwards.
TTCACAAGCCGCTATTGGATTGAGTGTGCTAGGATTATTGCTTGAGAATTCCCTATTCCGAGACTTACTCGGTAAGGAGAGGGTTGCCCCCTTAAGTAGAGTCCGGTTTGTGTAGAATTCCCTACTTTAACCCCTTGAGACCTACCCGGTAATAGGAGTTTGATGCGGGATTAGTGAAGTGAGAGACCTACCCGGTAATTGCTTCCATTAGTGAAACGCCCTTTCCCAACACCGCAGCCTTGTCCTAGAATCTTTAGAGCCTTGAGTCCAATGTCATAACCGGAAATCTTGATCTCTAGAATCCATTCTCCTCTCTTTTATCACATATTTTGTGCTTGTGTTGCTTGTTTGCCTTGCTAGCTTGAGTTGTTAGTTCGATTTATTATCTTGCTTGATTTGTGATCTTGCTTGATCACCATAAAAACCAACCAAAAATATCATCATTTTCATTTCTTGTTCCTTTCTCTTTTCTTAGACTAGTTCTACACTATATATGCTCACTGGTTGATTCGATTTCACCTTAGTCTTCGAGTTCGACCTCGGAATACTATCCTTGCTACAAAACGACCCATACAATGTGGGTTCGCTAGGAGTTAGGAAAAATATAACGAGTATAAATTTAAGGCTTTTGCGCATCTATTCCTAGACGTGACAAGTTTTTGGCGCCGTTGCTGGGGACTAGGTATAGATTGAGTCTATTTGTGATTGTTTATAGTGTATATTTTTCTTGTTGCTTTTGATCTCTCTTTGGTTTGTGTCTTTGCTTTTCAGGACATCTCTTACTCTTTAGGTGTATGCGAAGGTCTCGTGGCAAGAATTTAGCTCCATTCGATCCCGAACTGGAGAAAACCCTTAGATCTAGATCCAAGAGCATTAAAAAGGGAAAAGAGATGGCCGGAAGAGATCTCCAAGCTGAGTTGGATGAGGCTTTAGAGCAAATAAGGCTAAGAGATGAGCTCTTGGAGGAAGAAAGGAGACTTGCCAATGAGAGGTAAGAAGCAACTAGGAGGGAGATTGATGAGATTAGGCAAGCCCTTGTACAAGGAGAGCTTAATCGTCAACAACCTCCACCTCCTCTACCACCACAACCGCAGCCGGCGGCGAATGTTAGGGTTGTGTCCATTGCTATTGAAGAGCCACAAACATTAGGGAGACGTATGGATCCGGCACAAAGAGCACACCGTCCGGGTGTGAACTTAGGAGACCCCGCAACCCACAACTACGAGCTCCGCCCTTAAGTTCTACAAATGATCCGGCATAATCAATTTGGAGGGATGGAAGGAGAGTCTCCTCATCAACACTTGATGAACTATGAGATCTTGATGGAGACTCTTAGACCGCCTAGATTGGAGAGCAACAACCATAAGCTTAGGGCTTTCTCCTTCTCTCTTAAGGACAAAGCCTTAGCTTGGTATCAATCTATTCCACAAGGGCGAGTTGGTACTTGGGAGGAGATGACAACCGAGTTTTTGACTAAGTTCTTCCCACCTTCCAAGACTACCGAGTTAAGAGGGAAGATCAATGCCTTCGTGATGAAGGATAGAGAGAGTTTGTTCAAGTCTTGGGAGAGGTTCAAAGATCTTCTCCTAGATTATCCACACCATGGTATACCAAAGATTGAGCTATTAGAGATCTACTTCAAAGGACTTGATGAAGATAGCCAATTCAAGCTCCAATCTCTTTCCGATGGGACTTTCATGGAAAAGCATGTGGATGAAGCTTGGGAGTTTGTAGAGAAACAAGCTCTAGTGATTGAGAAATACTCCCATAGGAAGAGTGAAGGGAGAAAGGCGGGAGCATATGAGGTGAGTGAAGTCACCATGAGTAATTTCAAGCTTGACGCCATCAACAACGAGCTAAAGTCTTTGAGGGAGTTGTGTGCTACAACTTTGAAGAACCAAGCAACCCCTCAAGTGCAAGCGCAAGCAAACTTGTCTTCCAAGGAGGAGGATATGAATTACATGGGAAGGGGCAATTACAACAACTATCAAGGCCCAAGGAACTTCAACAACAACCGGCAATTCAACAATTACCGGCCTAACCACAACCATCCCGGGTTTTCTTATTCTAACCCGGATGGAGCCTTGAACCCTCCCGCCTCCAGAAGCACAACTCCACCACCAAAAGCTTCACAAGAACCTCCACCCGGATTTACTCAACCTCCAAAGGATAGAACCGAAATGATGTTTGAGCAATTGCTTGGAAGGTTGAGTGGTCTTGAGAGCACGGTGACTTCCATTTCTAAAGCTCAAAAGGTGTTGGAAGCACAAGTGTTCCAAAAGGCGGGTGAAGCCCATAGAGATCCGGGGAAGCTTCCCGGAAGGACTGAAGATAACCCAAGAGGCCAAGTGTTGGCCATTACAACGAGGAGTGGGTTGAGTATGAAGGATCCTTTGCCCAAGGAAAATGCTAAGGGAAAGCAAGTGGTGGTAGAAGAAGAGATATTGCAAGAAGATGGAGGCAAGAGCAAGGATGTTGAGCCAACATATGTGGCACCGCCTCCATACAAGCCACCACTACCGTTCCCACAATCACGAGCAAAAGCTCTCTTGGACAATCACTTTGGTAAATTCCTTGAACTTATGTCTAAATAGCATATTAACATTCCGTTCATGGATGCTATCTTAGGTATGCCGGCGTATGGCAAGTTCTTGAAGGAAATACTCTCCAACAAAAGGAAGTTGGAGGAGTATGGGGAAATAAGAATGACAAAGAGATCCTCGGAGTTGATTCAAACGATGAAGGAGGAGATGCCTCCTAAGCTAAGAGATCCGGGATCCTTTTGTGTGCCATTCGGAGTAGGAGAAGTGAAGTATGACGCCCTATGTGATCTTGGGGCAAGTGTAAGCATCATCTCGCTTGCACTTTGCAACAAGGTTGGGCTAGGAGAGACAAAGCCGGTCAAGATGACCCTTTACATGGCGGACCGCTCAATCACTCATCCGGTTGGAATCTTAGATGACATTCCGGTGCAACTAGGAAGGTACTATGTGCCGATTGATTTTGTTGTCTTGGATATTCCGGCGGACTATCCGGTTCCCATCATCTTGGGAAGACCTTTCCTAGCCACTTCCGGATGCCTAGTAGATTGCAAGAATGGGACTCTCTCCTTCAACATTGGAGAAGAGAACATCAAGTTCAAGCTGTCCACAATGATGAAAGGGCCAACCCTTGATGAAGATGTATTCAACATAGTTGAGGAAGAGGAGTCTAGAGAGGTTGTGAGCTCAATCTTGCTCAAGGATCCACTTGAGAAGGTTCTTAGCTCAAGCTTGATGGAGGAAGGAGTTGAGGAGAGTAGCAATGAAGTAATCAAGGCCTTCAATGCATTGGACGAGCTACCAAGTGTTGTATTTGAAGTCCTAAAGGAAGAGAAAATCACCCAGAAAAATCGGACCTGGGGGGGGGGCAGATCGGCCGATTTTTGGACTTATACTAAAGTTTCGTCCAGTTCTGCAAATACAGAAACTCAGATCGACCTACCCTCAGGAAAATCGGCCGATTTTTCTGACTGGGCCGATTTTCCTGAGTCTTTTCAGCATCAACCAATTGATTGTGAGCAATCATCAAGGGACTTGGGGAGACTTCCATGGCTTTGCAATCATCTCACCCTACATTGTATGGATTGTCTCCAACCGAAAAAGGTCCTCCTCAACTTGATCTTAAACCTCTTCCTTCTCATTTAAAGTATGCTTTCCTTGGTTCAAATTCTACTTATCCGGTGATTGTGAATGCATCTTTGAATGATGATGAGCTTAATAGATTATTGAATGAATTGAAACTGCATATGTTCGCTCCAAACGGTGTGTGCAAGCTTTAAATTTATAACCCTAGACGTAAGCTTAAAACAAGGATGCGAACCCGCAGTGTACGGGTCAATCGTAGTAAAAAGCAAGGAATTCCAGGGGTCGATCACAGGGACTTAGTGAAACAAAGTCCAATCACGGTATGCTTATGTAAATACTAACCACAAGAGCAATTAAAACAATCAAAGATGAATAAGAAGTCAATAAAGGAAATATGCAATTCTAGGGGTTAAAGCATCTAGTTGTGGTTCCAACTCAAGATCTAAAGATAAGCGGACAAAGCTGAGGTTTTTTGCATGGGGAAGGTGTTACTAAAGTGGAATAGGGCACCGGGTAAGTCTCACTACACACTAATCCCAAACCTTAACTCCTATTACCGGGTAAGTCTCAAGGAATTAAGATAAAGAACTATAACCTCAAACTAACACACCATCTAAGGGAATAGAATCAACCTTTACCGGGTAAGTCTCAGGCTAACTCACAAAGATGGGATGAAAGCACACTCAAACCCCAATAAAGGACAAACCTTTATTACCTACACTTATGATCTTAGGTAAACAAACTAAGGAATTACCGGGTACGTCTCATCCTAGGCTTGCATTGAACCAGAAAAGGTGTAATAAGAATAGGATTTGGCAAACTCTAACACTTAACATCTCAGTTTAGAATCAGGAAAGTCACCTCGGTCAGAAGAATTCCACCCCGGCCGAGATGTTCATCGACTGAGCGAGATGCTTGGGGTTAAGGTTAAAAGACTCGAACTTTCAGGGTCCTACTGGAATCTAAGATTATTCTATCATTGTTTTTCCCACAACCTTCAGCCAATCACCGTAGAATCACACAAGGAAATTAGCCACTCATCATCATGAAAGCAATAATCAAATATATGGAAAGAAAGTGAATATTTGAACAAGAAGAATTTAATGAAAAGACTTCAATAACTGAATCAAATATCACAACAAAAGCGTTCCTTGGATATAAATCCAACAAAGGAAGACAACAAGGAAGGGAATCTAAGATGATCTTACTAAACCCTTCAAAAGCTATAAAAGCTATAATCTTCCTTCTTCAACCTTGAAAAAGGTTCTTCAAATCTCCCAACTGGAGTATGGCTGCTGCGTGCTTTTTTTGGTGTAAGCGGGATGTTGGATTTGTGGAAATCCAACCCTTTTTATAGGAAAATAACCCTCCAAAGATAAGATATCTTAGAAAGATCTCTTCCCATAAAAATAGGTAAAATATATGATCTATAATATCTTGTTCCTTCCACGAGTCAAGCCCAAAAATACAAGATCACTTTCCAAAGATAAAAGATCTCAGCCAAGAATAAAATATTCTCGCCGCGTCCTAGGTATTTGCCTCGGTCGAGTCGGCTTCTCTGGATCACCTCGGTCGAGGTGAATCTGTGGTCAACCGAGGTGAGTCACAACTGAATGTGAAATCTCTCAAATCTGGACCAAAGTGAATCTCAAATCCATGGCTGTGCTTCCTGAATGGTTCCTTATGTTCCTGAATGTAGCTCCAATGACTCCACAGCTTCTTTTGCTCCTTTTTTGATGCAAAACGTGCCATTTTGCCTACGATTACAACAAAACTAGGTGTAGACCTCGATTCCCGCAAAGGTAGATGAAATGGTAATATAATCACATAATATACATACAAACATGCAGATTATGAAAGATAAAACGTCCAAACAAACCCCAAAATATAGACTATAATTCATGCTATCAAAATACCCCATACTTAGCCCTTGCTTGTCCCCAAGCAAGTTCCGCATATAAAAGACAAGATAGAATGGATTATAAGTCACGAAAGTCAATGAAAAGTCCTTCAAAAACAGTTTTATGGTGTGCAACAATCATAGATCACTCTAAGAGAATACTTCATGGAATTTAAAATCAAAATATGATCAAAACATTTTATAGATATAGAAAAGTTGTTCATCTTTGCATAAAATCATAGAATGCATAATAAGTCATAATTATCAAAATTAATCATGTATAATCCAGTTTAAACCACTAAGTCAATCAACAAGCTCAAGGTCTCAAGGGCTTCCCAAAAGAAAGGTCAAGAAACGTCTAGGGTAGGGATGTATGTAAGGTAATGTGGTGCTAGAATCCGGGAAAAGGATGAACTTCACTTTCACTTTGACTTGCAACATCTTCCACCAATAAGCTTTGCTTATTTCACATTTTTTTCTTTTTACTTTACTTTTTGGGATGCATGGACAGAGGTGCACAATAACCGAAGCCTAGGAAATCAGCAATCATCAATTTCTTGAGATGCATCAAACCCTTGATGCACATACCATGACCCGTTAGGAATATCGTTCAATCCGACTTTGGCAAGACACAAACACCCGGCTATGTTATGTGAATGGTGCCGAGTTACTCATCTTCATGATTGACTTCCCCAAACCTATTATTACTTTCTAACACTTTCACTTCCAGCCAACTTCTCAACTTTAACTTCACTTGCTTTCACCACTTCGCTTGCTTCCAAATTCCCGGATAGGTAAAGGGAGGCAAAATGTATATGAGGGGCTAAGCATGATCAAGAAGAAGAAGAGAGAAGAATGAATTGCCTTGGTCTTTCCAGGAAGAAAGTGAGAGAACTCATAATGCGGTGTCAACCTTCAAATTCAACATAATTTAGACAAAAACAAAGTATTAAACATGCCAATAATTTAAAACAAAGCATTTAGCAACTTAAACATATTATAAAACCTTTCAAACACATAAAGATTTCAAAACCAGTTAGTAAGTAAAATCTTCACTGAGGTCATATGCAGATAAGTAACACAAAAATCGTTTTCGAAAACTCTCAGTTAACACACCTCGGTCGAGGTGTTCTTAGGTCAACCGAGGTGAAAACACCTCGTTTGGCCAGAACTGCCCCGGTCGAGGTCCAAATTTTTTTTTTTAAAACCAGTTTTCTTTCAATTTCGACGTTTTTCTCAATCAAATAACCTGTAAGTATGCATGCAATCTCAGATAAACATATAGATGCAGAAGTGAAGCATAAAATATCAATATCTGGTCAAATGGAGTCATACATAAAAGTCAAATAATACATCAAATACCCCATACTTGGGACACACTGTCCCAGTGGGTCAAAATAAGTCTAAAGGATAAAAATACTCACCGGATAATAAGCTAAACTGCATAAAAATAAGAAAGAAAAATCCTGCAGCTCTCAGTAGTCACGATCCGGTGGTGGTGGTGGTGGCACGTACGGATACTGGGTCGGGTCGAATGGATAGCCCATGACATGCTTGAACTGAATCTGGGCCATCATGTGTTGGTAATGCTGCCGCTCCTGCATCTCGCGGATATCCAGCGACAAAGCAGCATATGAATCAATAACCTTATCCGTCAGGTCATCGATCCGTCTGTGAGCCTCTGGATCTCTGTGTCGGCGTGTCCTACGCCTAGCAGGTGATGCAGCAGGTGCAGGCTCAGCCTCAGTGTCATCGTCCAAATCTATGACCGGCGCACTGGGTCCAGTAGTATCCGTCCCTGTATCCATCGGGACTCCACCCTCTCTCTCATCAACTATCTCCTCATCATCTGCCTCCTCCTCAGCTGGGGCAGCTGCTGCCTCTCTGTAATCCTCCATCAGTGGAGCCCAAGCGGTCTGCCAATAGTGAGGGTCATAAATAGAAAACTGGGCAGACCACCTGATCCCCTGTGGCGCAGTCAGCTCCCACGGCATAGCTACGTACGGCGTAGTCAAACCTCGGGGAACCAGAATCCTCTGAGTGATCATCTCCTGCAGCCCAAGCGGCTTGGGAGCCGCCACCATTGTGCAAGCGCTGAGGTCCATGTCCTGATAACTAGCTATGTGGGTGACAAGCCCTCCGCAGCAGATGTCTCCCTTCGCCTTGGCCTTGATCCTGTGCAGATCCTCTGCCAGCATCAAGCCAAAGTCCGGGATACCCCCAGTAACCATGCAGTATAAACTGAAAAGCTCTCCTTGTCGGATCTTCTGGGGTGTCTCAGTACACGCCAGAAGCATCTCACTGAAGATCCGGTGGGCTAACCTAAAGGCTAGGTGGAAGATGACCTTCTCCTTGGAATCTCCAGGGCGCCATCTGTAAGCGTGCTCAGTAATGTGGGCAATCTGTCCCCAAAACTCCCTAGCTACAGATCGGGAAGGGAAGTCAACAATAGTGGGCTCAGGAAAGCCAAAAATCTCTCGCCAGTACTCTAGTGGAACTATGAAGTTCCGGTTCATCAACCGGTACTTCACAGATCGCTCTGTGGGAAGGTAGGTGAAGGAGCTAACGAACTCTAAGGTCGGTTCCAAATAGGCTGGGACTCGGATCTCAATAAACTGATCCAGCCCAACTGTAGAAATCATCCTCCTAAGGTCTCCGTCTACCTAGAGGCAATCAAAAGCAGAAACGTCCAGGAAGCGTGGTGCAATCACTGGACGGCCAGAAATACGCTCATAATCCATCCGGTGTCGCTCATGGATCACCGGGCGGTAAGGTCGGGAAGAAGAGGAAGAAGGGGAAGGTGAGGATCTATCCTTGAGGGCAAGGCGTCGGTCAGAACTCATTTTTAGAAAATCACACTGTCAGGTCACCTCGGTCAACTGACAACACTCAAGAATCACCTCGGCCGAGGCACAGCTCGGCTGGACCGAGGCGAAAAACTGGATCTTAATTTCCTCAAAAAATTCAGTTCTTTTCCCCCTAAATCACTACAACTGCTTCCTAAGGGGTACTTAAGCCTTTTCTCAGCAAATGCAAGGGCAACTAAAGCCCAAATCGAAGCGAAATCGGAGAGGTAGGGTTTCGGTTTTGTTTTACCTCGTTCGGCCAAATCGTTCGATTTTCTTGCATATCGATGATGCACTGGGATCCTCGAAGCCTTAATCGCAGTTTGGAAGCGAAAATCGTCGAAAACGAGCAAGAATCGAAGGAGGCGAGGTGAAACTGTCGCCGCGGTCGAGGAAGGGTGAGATGGTCTCGACTGGACCGAGGTGGTATGGACCGAGGTGGTTCTTCAGAAAACCCTAGTCGCCTCGGTTGCTCAAGAATCATCTCGGTCGAGGTGCTCTGACAGCAACCGAGATGCCTCAGTTGAACTTCGTCTTCTCAAATTCTCGATCTTCTGTACTTCCAGTTATGCTCCTTCCTTAGATGTTTCCTGTTATCTATCTAGAACGCCAAAAAACAAAACAAAGCAAAGCAAAAGCAAAAACTATCTAAGCTAGACTATAAAAAGGGAAAAGAAAGCAATACCTTGGGTTGCCTCCCAAGAAGCGCTTGGTTTAAGGTCGCTAGCTGGACCATGATGCGTCTCAAACGAGGTATATTGGTGCAACCTCCTCAACCAGAGTTTCCGGTTTGTACTTCTTAAGTCTATGACCGTTGACCTTGAAGCTTCCGCTAGTTTCGCCCCATATCTCAACTGCACCATGAGGAAAAACATGTTTCACAACGTAAGGTCCGGTCCATCTAGATTTTAACTTACCTAGAAAGAGTCGGAGGCGGGAGTTGAAGAGTAGAACTAAGTCTCCTTCGTTAAGCTCCTTTGGGACGATACGCTTGTCATGCCATCTCTTCGTCCTTTCCTTATAGATTTTGGCATTCTCATAAGCGTTCAAACGCAGCTCCTCCAGCTCGTTGAGTTCCAATAGTCGCTTCTCGCCGGCCTCCTTAATCTCGAAGTTCAACCATTTGATCGTCCAATATGCTTTGTGTTCTAATTCAATGGGCAAATGACAAGACTTCCCATATACCAAATTATAAGGGGTGGTACCTATGGGAGTCTTAAATGCAGTCTTGTATGCCCAAAGAGCATCGTCCAATTTCATGGACCAATCCTTCCTCGTCCTAGAGACGGTCTTCTCCAAAATTGCTTTGATTTCTCTATTCGAGATCTCGATTTGTCCACTAGTTTGAGGGTGATAAGGGATTGATACCTTGTGGGTTACCCCATACTTCGATAGAAGTGCCTTGAACTTCCGGTTGATGAAATGCGTTCCTCTATCGCTGATGATGATGCGTGGAGTTCCAAACCATGGAAAGATAGTTCTGTTTAAGAACTTCACAACCACCTTGGCGTCGTTAGTGGGAGAAGCAATGGCTTTAACCCATCTAGAGACGTAATCAACAGCAAGAAGAATGTAGAGGTTTCCTCCGGAGGATGGGAAAGGTCCCATGAAGTCTATCCCCCATACATCAAAGATTTCCACCTCTTGAATGTTATTAAGTGGCATCTCGTTCCTCCTTGATAAGTTTCCTGTTCTTTGTCATGCATCACAAGAGACAACAAAAGATTGCACATCCTTAAATAATGTAGGCCAAAAGAAACCAGAACGTAATACCTTAGCGCATGTTTTATCGGTGTTAGCATGTCCACCACAAGGAAGTGAATGGTAATGCCGTATAACGCTATTAACTTCATCTTCCGGGATGCATCTTCGAAGCATCCCATCCGGCCCGCGCTTGAATAGCAGCGGCTCGTCCCAGTAATAGTGGCGTACTTCCTTGAAGAATCTCTTCTTTTGAGAGTACGTCAATCCGAGCGGTACCTCCTGGCAAACAAGATAATTCACAATATCAGCATACCAAGGTCCTTTATTATCAGAAAGTTGGTGGATGGATTGTTCCACCAACTGAGGATGAATATCAGAGAAGGGAGTAGGAAATTTGTTATTCTCAGCAGTCTCAGTTGACATCATCTCGCCATCGACCTCGGTCGAGGCGCAGAGGCGTTGACCGAGATGTTCGTCAGTCGCCTCGCTCAGTCCAGAAAGTGCCTCGGTCGAGGTACTGCAACTGGAATCGAAACTGGAGATCTTCGTCCCCTGGATTAGCTTCTCAGTTTTAGCTCCTGGATCCTCTTCCAATGCTTTTAAGCTCCGTATATCTGCATCACAAGAGGCATCTATACCTTCCTCCATTAAACTGAAGCTAATAACTCTTTTGAGTGGATCGTTAGTTAGGATAGAGCTCACCAATTCTCTTGATTCTTCTTCATCATAGATGTTGAAGATATCATCTCTTAGCTGCTCCCCTTTCATGGCTGCAAGTAGTGCGAACTCCACCTCATCGCCGCCAATGTTGAATTTCAATTTGGCGTTCTTGCAATCCACGTTGCAACCCAAAGTTGCTAGAAATGGCCTCCCAAGAATAATAGGAACAGGATAATCTACGGGAATGTCAAGTACAACAAAATCTATAGGTAGATAGAAGTTACCTAACTTGACCGGAACGTCTTCCAAGATGCCCACGGGATGGGTGATGGAGCGATCCGCCATATAAAGTCGAATCTTGACCGGCTTGGGCTCTCCAAGTCCGATCTTCACACATAGCTCCAGCGGAATGATGCTCACGCTGGCTCCTAGATCACAAAGGGCTTCACAAGTAACATCGCCAACTTGAATGGGAATGCAAAATGAGCTGGGATCTCTCAATTTAGGTGGCATCTTCTCCTTCATGATTTGAATGAGCTCCGAGGATTTAGATGTCATCCTAACTTCACCAAAGTCATCCAGTTTCCTCTTCCTTGATAGGATCTCCTTCAAGAACTTCCCATAGGCGGGCATTCCTAGAATAGCATCAAGGAAAGGAATGTTAATGTGCAATTTATTCATCAAGTCAAGGAACTTACCAAAGTGCTTGTCTAGATGTGCTCTGGCCCTTGACTGGGGGAATGGAAGTGGTGGTTTGTATGAAGGAGGTGGAACATAAACTTCAGTTTTCCCCTCCGCTTTCTGTTGCTCCACCTCGGTTGGCATCTCGGTCAAAGTGTTCTTCGACTGCATCTGGACCGAGGTGGTCTTCGTCGGTACTGGCACCGACCGAGGCACTGGATCTGTAGTTTTCAGTCCACTCCTCGTAGTTATGGCCATGATCTGGCCCTTAGGGTTGCTTTCCGTCCTTGCTGGAAGCTTCCTTGGGTCTCTTGGCGCTTCATTCGCCCTACTTGCAAGTTGTTGTTCAAAGGCTTTTTGGGCCTTCGAAAACAAAGTCATAGAGTTCTCCATAGCGTTGAGCTTGATCAAGATAGCCTCTAGAACTGCGTCTTTCTTTTCCGGCTGAGACGAACTTGATCCTTGCCCCTGGCTCTTTAATGGAGTAGAAGAAGAAGAAGGGGAAGAGAGGAAAGGGTTAGAGGAACCGTTAGAGTTGGAGTTTGAATGATTACCCGAATTTTGGTTGTTCGCCCTCCAATTGTTGCTATTGGATCCTCTATTGTTGTTGTTGTAATTGTTGTTCCGGGAACCGTTGTTGTTGTTACGGTATCCGTTGTTGTTGTTCCTTTGTCCTTGCTCTTCCTTCTTGGTTTGAGCAACCAAGAGTTCCTTCAATTGCTTCACGTCATTCTTCAAAGACGTGAGTTGATTGTTGTTGGGCTAAGTTTCTTGGAAGTTAACTCTTTTAACTCCACTTTCAGCTCCTTGGTGGGTGTACTTCTCCATGTGCAAAGCTTGCTTCTCTATGAAGTCCCAAGCTTCGTCAATCGCCATGTCCATAAAGGTACCAGCGGAGAGTAGTTGAAGATTGAACTGGGTGCTTCCGTCCACTCCCTTGAAGTATATCTCCAATAACTCTATCTTTGGAATCCCATGATGTGGGCAATCCAAAAGAATGTCCTTGAACCGCTCCCATGTCTTGGACAAGCTCTCCTTGTTCTTCATAATGAAAGCGTTGATCTTCCCTCTCATTTCAGCGGTCTTTGAGGGGGGAAAGAATTTGGTCAAGAACTCCGTTGTCATCTCCTCCCATGTGCTGATTTTTCCTGGAGGAAGAGATTGATACCAAGTAAGAGCTCTATCTTGTAAAGAAAAGTAAAAAGGTCTTAGCTTGTAGTTGTTATTTTCAATCCTTGAAGGTCTCAAGGTCTCCATCAAGATCTCATAGTTTTGAAGATGTTGATGTGGTGATTCCTTCTCTAGCCCTCCGAATTGGCATTGGCGAATCATGGATAGAACTTGCGGTCGAAGTTCGTAGTCATGGTCCGCTGGATCTCCTAGGTTAACTCCTGGACGCCTCAGTTGTTGATTGGGGTCCATCCTTTGACCTAGGGTTTGTGGGATTCCTGCAAGAAGAACGTCTCGGACTATCATCCGAGGTGGAAGTACCTCGGCCGGGGCGTTAGGTACTGGGACCTGCCTCGGTCGAGGGTCAGCAATTGGGACCTGCATCGGTCCAGCATCGGGAACTGGGTCTTCCCTCGGTCGAAGTAGAATCTGGTCTCGTATGGCCGCCATTTCTGCTTCGATTGCCTCAGTCTTCGTGCGAGTTTCTTCCTTCTCTTGCCTTACTTCTTCCCTGCTGAGGCGTAGCAGTTCTAACGCCTCTTTCAACTCGGCCTCATGATCACGGTTGTCTTTTTGGGCCATCTTCGCTTCTCTTAAGCGTCACTTGTATGTCTTTTCTGGTTCGGGATCATAAGGAACGATTTCCTTCCCAGTGCGGGTTCCTCGCATATACCTAAGAAATAATCTGCAAAAGTCACTCAAGTAGAGTGGTTAGTAGACACGGGGCAAGTGCCCCAAGAGCAAACCGTAACCAGCTCGTTCTAGACCAAGTCCCCGGCAACGGCGCCAAAAACTTGTTCGCTCCAAACGGTGTGTGCAAGCTTTAAATTTATAACCCTAGACGTAAGCTTAAAACAAGGATGCAAACCCACAGTGTACGGGTCAATCGTAGTAAAAAGCAAGGAATTTCAGGGGTCGATCACAGGGACTTAGTGAAACAAAGTCCAATCACGGTATGCTTATGTAAATACTAACCACAAGAGCAATTAAAACAATCAAAGATGAATAAGAAGTCAATAAAGGAAATATGCAATTCTAGGGATTAAAGCATCTAGTTGTGGTTCCAACTCAAGATCTAAAGATAAGCGGACAAAGCTGAGGTTTTTTGCATGGGGAAGGTGTTACTAAAGTGGAATAGATCACCGGGTAAGTCTCACTACACACTAATCCCAAACCTTAACTCCTATTACCGGGTAAGTCTCAAGGAATTAAGATAAAGAACTATAACCTCAAACTAACACACCATCTAAGGGAATAGAATCAACCTTTACCGGGTAAGTCTCAGGCTAACTCACAAAGATGAGATGAAAGCACACTCAAACCCCAATAAAGGACAAACCTTTATTACCTACACTTACGATCTTAGGTAAACAAACTAAGGAATTACCGGGTAAGTCTCATCCTAGGCTTGCATTGAACCAGGAAAGGTGTAATAAGAATAGGATTTGGCAAACTCTAACACTTAACATCTCAGTTTAGAATCAGGAAAGTCACCTCGGTCAGAAGAATTCCACCCCGGCCGAGATGTTCATCGACTGAGCGAGATGCTTGGGGTTAAGGTTAAAAGACTCGAACTTTCAGGGTCCTACTGGAATCTAAGATTATTCTATCATTGTTTTTCCCACAACCTTCAGCCGATCACCCTAGAATCACACAAGGAAATTAGCCACTCATCATCATGAAAGCAATAATCAAATATATGGAAAGAAAGTGAATATTTGAACAAGAAGAATTTAATGAAAAGACTTCAATAACTGAATCAAATATCACAACAAAAGCGTTCCTTGGATATAAATCCAACAAAGGAAGACAACAAGGAAGGGAATCTAAGATGATCTTACTAAACCCTTCAAAAGCTATAAAAGCTATATTCTTCCTTCTTCAACCTTCAAAAAGGTTCTTCAAATCTCCCAACTGGAGTATGGCTGCTGCGTGCTTTTTTTGGTGTAAGCGGGATGTTGGATTTGTGGAAATCCAACCCTTTTTATAGGAAAATAACCCTCCAAAGATAAGATATCTTAGAAAGATCTCTTCCCATAAAAATAGGTAAAATATATGATCTATAATATCTTCTTCCTTCCAGGAGTCAAACCCAAAAATATAAGATCACTTTCCAAAGATAAAATATCTCAGCCAAGAATAAAATATTCTCGCCGCGTCCTAGGTATTCGCCTCGGTCGAGTCGGCTTCTCTGGATCACCTCGGTCGAGGTGAATCTGTGGTCAACCGAGGTTAGTCACAACTGAATGTGAAATCTCTCAAATTTGGTCCAAAGTGAATCTCAAATCCATGGCTATGCTGCTTGAATGGTTCCTTATGTTCCTGAATGTAGCTCCAATGAATCCATAGCTTCTTTTGCTCCTTTTTTGATGCAAAACGTGCCATTTTGCCTACGATTACAACAAAACTAGGTGTAGACCTCGATTCCCGCAAAGGTAGATGAAATGGTAATATAATCACATAATATACATACAAACATGCAAATTATGAAAGATAAAACGTTCAAACAAACCCCAAAATATAGACTATAATTCATGCTATCAGCATAGAAAGGCAATAGGATACACCATTGATGACCTTGTTGGCATTAAGCCCTCTTTGTGCATGCATAAGATAATGATGGAAGATAACCATAAACCCTCTATTGAACATCAAAGAAGATTGAATCCTATAATGAAGGAGGTAGTCAAGAAAGAGATCATTAAGTTGCTAGATACGGGAATTATCTACCCTATCTCGGATAGTAAGTGGGTTAGTCCCGTTCATGTAGTTCCTAAGAAGGGTGGGATGACCGTAGTGACCAATGAGAACAATGAACTAATCCCGACTAGGACGGTTACGGGGTGGAGGATGTGTATTGACTATAGGAAGCTTAACATGGCCTCTAGGAAAGATCACTTCCCTCTCCCTTTCATTGACCAAATGCTAGAGAGGTTAGCTCAACATTCTCATTTTTGCTATTTAGATGGCTATAGTGGATTCTTCCAAATCCCTATCCACCCTGATGACCAAGAGAAAACCACATTTACATGTCCATGGGGGTACTTTTACATATAGGAGAATGCCATTTGGGTTGTGTAATGCACCCGCCACCTTCCAAAGGTGTATGATGGCTATCTTTTCGGAATACATTGAAAATGTCATGGAAGTCTATGGATGATTTTTCTGTTTATGGTTCTTCCTTTGATAATTGCTTGGCTAACTTGTCATTAGTACTTAAAAGATGTGAGGAGACAAATCTTGTCTTAAATTGGGAAAAATGCCACTTCATGGTAAGTGAAGGTATTGTGTTAGGACACTTGGTGTCTAACCGTGGCATTGAGGTTGATAGGGCCAAGATTGAGACGATAGAGAAGTTGCCACCACCTACCTCGGTGAAAGGGGTAAGGAGTTTCTTAGGGCATGCCGGTTTCTACCGGAGGTTTATTAAAGACTTCTCTAAAATTTCTAAGCCTCTCACTAACCTACTAATGAAAGATGTTGAGTTTGTTTTCTCCAAAGATTGCCTTGAGGCTTTTGTAGGTTGAAGAACGCCTTGATCTCCGCACCTATCATGCAACCTCCGGAAGGAGTCTACCGTTTGAGATCATGTGTGATGCAAGTGATGTAGCCGTTGGGGCTGTTTTGGGGCAAAGGAAAGATGGGCGCACTCATGCCATTTATTAGGCTAGCAAGACGCTAGATGATGCCCAACTTAACTATGCCACAACCGAGAAAGAGTTGCTAGCGGTAGTGTATGCCTTTGAGAAGTTTCGGTCATACCTTGTTGGAGCGAAGGTCATTGTTTATACGGATCATGCTGCGATCCGTTATCTCCTTACAAAGAAGGATGCTAAGCCTAGGTTGATTAGGTGGATCCTTCTCCTTCAAGAATTTGATTTGGAGATCCGGGACAAGAAGGGGTCCGAAAATTCAGTGGCGGATCACCTTAGTAGACTCCCACCATTAGAGCTTGAGAGAGATTACATCCCGATTGATGACTCATTCCGGGATGAGCAATAGCAAATGGTGGAGAAGTGCTTGTTCCAAGTGTCTAGGAAGTGAGCCATGGTATGCTGACATTGTGAACTACCTAGTGTGTGAGGAAGTACCTCCCGGATTGACATATGCCCAAAGAAAGAAGTTCTTCAAAGATGTGAGGCACTACTATTGGAGTGAACCACTTTTGTTCAAAAGAGGGCCGGATGGAATGTTTAGAAGATGCATACCGGAGGATGAGGTAGAGAGTGTGATCCGCCATTGTCATTCCTTGCCATGTGGAGGGCATGCTAGCTCACACAAGACATGTGCTAAGGTGTTGCAATCGGGCTTCTTTTGGCCAAGTTTGTTCAAGGATGTGCAAAACTTTGTGGTAGCTTGTGATGCTTGCCAAAGGACGGGCAACATCTGAAGGAGGAATGAGATGCCCTTGAACAACATACAAGAAGTAGAGATATTTGATGTGTGGGGTGTGGACTTCATGGGACCATTCCCTTCTTCATGTGGCAACCTCTACATCCTATTGGCGGTAGATTATGTTTCGAGATGGATGGAGGCAATCGCCTCTCCCACAAATGATGCCAAGGTGGTGGTGCGGTTCTTCAACCGAGTGATCTTTCTTAAGTTTGGAACACCAAGGGTGATCATAAGTGATGGAGGAAAGCACTTCACTAATAGGAACTTTGGAGCACTTTTAGCTAAGTATGGGGTAACCCATAAGGTGGCAACACCTTACCATCCCCAAACTAGTGGCCAAGTGGAGATCTCCAACCGGGAGATAAAAGGGATACTTGAGAAGACGGTCTCTAGGACGAGAAAAGATTGGGCTATGAAGCTCGATGATGCTTTGTGGGCATTTAGAACCGCCTTCAAGACGCCGATTGGCACCACTCCCTACAAGTTAGTCTATGGCAAGTCTTGCCACCTTCCGGTAGAGATGGAGCATAGAGCATATTGGGCCATAAGGTGGCTGAATTTTGACCTCAAGGAGGCCGGTGAGAAGCGGTGGCTAGACATGAACGCCCTTGAGGAGATCCGGTTGGATGCTTATGAGAATGCCCGGATTTACAAGGAGAGGACCAAGCGTTGGCATGACAAGCGCCTCATTCCAAAGGAGTTGAGTGAGGGTGACTTAGTGCTTCTCTTCAACTCGAGGCTGCGGCTCTTCCCCGGAAAGCTCAAATCAAGATGGACGGGTCCCTATGTTGTGAAGAAGGTCTCTCCTCATGGTGCGGTGGAAATAGGAGGAGATCATTGTGGCAACTGCAAGGTGAATGGGCACCGTTTGAAGAAGTACATCCCGGAAGCCCCGGTGGAAGTGATTACTCCACTTCAACTTGAGTGAAACGCTCCTGAATTTGATCAAGCTAATGACCTTAAAGAAGCGCTTAATGGGAGACAACCCATTGGTACATATTTTTCCCTTTCGTTTTTCTTATTTTTGTTTGATCTTACTCTTGGTGTGCTTTGTGTTTCTTTTGTGTTTTTGAGTGCTAGATCTTGTTGATTGTCATGTGTGATGAGATATTGGAGGTCATGTGAAAACCTCATGGAACTGTTGAAGGTACAAGATCCAAGCACATGGACGAGGAGAAGAGCACCTAGGAAAATCGGACTGTTCTTCATCCAGATCGGCCGATTTTCTTGGGTTGTTGGACCGATTTTTCCTTCTGTCAAGGAAAGTGATGATCTCAAATCAAGCATGGGTGGAGCGGACGTGGAACTTGGACGGCTTGCGGTGCCAAGCGCGGGTTCCGACACCATAATGAACACCGAGAGCTCTCTACCATCCTTGATTGATCATCCACCATCATCATTCAATGTGAACCGAAATACCAAAGCATCACCAATTTTACATTGTGAGGACTCTCTTCACTTCTTTATTTAGTTTACACATTAGGGACAATGTGTTTCTAAGTATGGGATGGGGTTTTCATGATCACTTGCATGATTAGCATCTAGGATAGTTGAAAATATTGTCACATGTTTCATTATGTCTTGCATTGTACATACATATTTCGAAAAAAAAAAAATCAGAAAATTTTAAAAATTTTAGTGCTTCTAAGCTTGGGAATGACCCTTATGATGAAATTGTCTTGTGAATTGGCTATGGATGGCCTTATGTGTTGAATAGATGAATGCATATGTGGACTTGAAGTACTTATCTTGAATCCCATGAATGATTTGTGATCATGAATGTTTGCCTTGATTTAATTGAGTATTGAAAGTCGAAATTACATGCTAGTTCTTGTACATCATTTAGGAATGAATGAGGCAATTCATCTTTCTCTACTTCTCATCTTGATCATGTTGTTTGAGCACCTCAATTGATGAAAATTTTGACCTCTTTTGACCCATCCGGGAATAGGAGCATGCTAGTGTATTGGTGTGTGTGAAAAGCAAGTGTGGGGTGAAGTTGTTGATGAAAGAATGTTGTGAATGAAGTGCTGAATTTGTTGTGAAAGTGTAGAACAAAATATAGGTTTGGGGACGTTGGTTTAAATGACAAGTAACTCGGCACACTTCACATAATCGGGTGTTGGTGCCTTGCCAAAGTCAAATAAACCGATAGTCCTAATGAGCTTTGGTATGTGTGCCCGGTGTGGATGCACCTCGAAAAATTAAAAAACCCGAGGACGGCTAATCACCAAGGTTTCGGCTTTTGTACACCAATGCCATTGTCTCAAAAAAAAGTGAAAAAGAAAAGAAAGAAGGAGAAAAATACACTTTGGTGGATGAATTATAAATGTAAAAGTTGTGGTTGTTTAGTTTCCTTTCCCGGATTTGCACCACACGGCCTTAGAAAATTCCCACCTTATCATCACGTTTCTTGGCCTCTTCTTTCCTAAGTCCTTGTGACCTAATTGCATGTGTGTAAGACTTAGTAATCTAGATTGGACATACTCATGATCATCTTGACTTCTTCATTTTCACCTCTCATGCATGACTTCTAGTTAAGTATAATTGTCTTTCCATGCCTTCATTCATTTCATGCATGATTGCTTGTCCATTGCTATGAAACATGACTATGAAGGTGATCCAATGTTAGAAGCACAATTCCAAAAAGATTTTGTTATTTTTCTACATGCATAAATCACGTCATCTTTTAGTCTATAGTTGGATCTTGCTCGGGGACGAGCAAATCTTAAGTATGGGGTATTTTGATAACGTGATTTATGACGTTAGTATAGGCATACATTTAGACAGTTTTTCCCGTTATTCATGCACGGTTTGACATTAGTTCACGACGTTTACACTCATTTCGTGCATATTTCTAGAAAAGACGTCTACACGAGCTTTTGTCGGTTTTGTAGGTAATTCGGGGATCTTTTGGGCATTAATCGATACATTCGAGGGTCAAGCCTCATGATGGTAACATCTAAAGCTTTGAAGGAGCATAATTGGAGCAACAAAGGACACAAAGACCACTATTGGTGCAAGCAATGGAGCAACTCATGGCTAGACGATCATAACATGTTTCTGTTGAAGAAAATCGGACCATCACTCAGGAAAATCGGCCGATTTTCCTGACTGGGTCGATTTTTTGGCCTTCAACAGCTTAAGTCACGTGTCCCACGATCTCTTGGTCCGGCCTTGCTCTTGGTGGAGAATATAAGTGGGCCTGTAAGCTGTTGCTGAGCATCTCTTCTCTCCCACATTCTCTCATTCACAGCTCATTCCATTGGGGATAGACTTGGAGGAGAGGAAAACTCTCTCAAATTGAAGGAAGAAGAAGAACACCAAACATAGAGTGATAGTGAGGTTTTGAGTGATTTTTAGTGATTTCTGGAATCTTTGATTGAAGAACTTTAGCAAGGATTGTTAGGAACGATTTGGAACTTCATTTGAAGGGTTGTAAGTCTTACTAAAACTTAGATTCAGCTGAGATTTATTGTTTTTACTTGCTTATCTTTCATCATCCATCTATGAGAACCATGTATGCTTGTATGATGACTTTGGATCTTGATATGCATATTATTGGCTAGTTTATTGTGATTCTGGAGTGATGGATTGATGGTTACGGCTTGGGTGATGATAGGATAGACTTATATGTTAGGTTAGGATGAATTGTATGCACGAAACCTAACCCAGGAAGAAAAATCGGCATGTTCTTCAGGTAAATCGGCCGATTTTTCCATGATCCACCCGATTTTCTTCTTTGTTGATCTTTAATTGATGAATCTGTATGTTAGAGTGTTAGGTTGTTGAAATCCTAGTGTTTATTAAGCTTAGTTTAGCTTAGGGTCACCTAATGCTATCAACCTAAGTGAGGGAAGAGATCTACCCGATGATTTCCGATCTTAGATACCTAAGATGATGAATTCTAGGTAGTAGTGAGCTTCACAAGCCGCTATTGGATTGAGTGTGCTAGGATTATTACTTGAGAATTCCCTATTCCGAGACTTACCCGGTAAGGAGAGGGTTGCCCCCTTAAGTAGAGTCCGGTTTGTGTAGAATTCCCTACTTTAACCCCTTGAGACCTACCCGGTAATAGGAGTTTGATGCGGGATTAGTGAAGTGAGAGACCTACCCGATAATTGCTTCCATTAGTGAAACACCCTTTCCCAACACCGCAGCCTTGTCCTAGAATCTTTAGAGCCTTGAGTCCAATGCCATAACCGGAAATCTTGATCTCTAGAATCCATTCTCCTCTCTTTTATCACATATTTTGTGCTTGTGTTGCTTGTTTGGTTTGCTAGCTTGAGTTGTTAGTTCGATTTATTATCTTGCTTGATTTGTGATCTTGCTTGATCACCATAAAAACCAACCAAAAATATCATCATTTTCATTTCTTGTTCCTTTCTCTTTTCTTAGACTAGTTCTACACTATCTATGCTCACTGGTTGATTCGATTTCACCTTAGTCTTCGAGTTCGACCTCGGAACATTATCCTTGCTACAAAACGATCCATACATTGTGGGTTCGCTAGGAGTTAGGAAAAATATAACGAGTATAAATTTAAGGCTTTTGCGCATCTATTCCTAGACGTGACACCCGCTTGCCACCATACAAAACATATCAAAAAGCTCACCTTGACGGACCTTCTAAGGCGTCTTAGTACGTTCCATAAGCATCTCATTGAAGATCCGGTGAGTGATGCGGAAACCAAGGAGGTAGATGATGCGCTCTCAAGAATCCATGGGTTTCCATTTGTCTCGGTAGGAGGTAATGTGGGCGATGCTGTCCCAGAAACTACGGGTCAGTGCATGAGATGAGAAATCTGTAGCTGTAGGATTGTGGAAGCCAAAAATCTCCCCAAACTGATCAAGGGGGACAATATAGTTCCTGTTCATCACCCGGTACTTGATCCCTCTGTTCTCCTGCAAATAAGTGACCGAACTAAAAAATTCGAACGTCAGCTCCTCATAGCATGTATTATAGTCTATATTTTGGGGTTGGTTTAGACGTTTTATCTTCAATAATCTGCATATATGGATGTGTATTATGTGATTATATTGTTGTTTCATCTACCTTTACGGAAATCGAGGTTTACACCTAGTTTCGTTGTAATTGTAGGTAAAATGGCACGTTTTGGACTAAAATGGAGCTAAGGAGCTAAGGAGTCATTGGAGCTACATTCTGGAGCTTAAAGAAGAACCCAAGAAGCATGGAAATGATTAAGAAGATTTACTTTGGACCAGATTTGAGAGATTTCACATTCAGTTGAGATTCACCTCGGTCAGCTACAGTGTCACCTCGACTGAGGTGATCTTGAGGAGCGTCCCGACCAAGGCGAACACCTTGCCGCCGGCGAGATCCATATTTTTGGTTGAGATCTTTTATTTTTGGAAAGAAGATATCTTATATTTTTGGGCTGAATTTCTAGAAGGAAGATATTATTTTTGGGAGATTTATTTTAGGAGATATGGATATATTTTATTGGAAATTATCTTTTTAAAATATTATTATCTTTGGAAGATAATTCTCCTATATAAAGGGTTGTATTTTCCACAATTCAGCCATCTTCCAAACATCTTTTGGATGCTTACATGCTGAGAGCATCCAACAATTGAGGGATTTTCTGGAAGCTTTGAAGGAAGGATTGAAGGATTGAAGATCAAGGAAGGAAGGATTCATAGTTTGGAGTTAGCTTTTGAAAGAGTTTGTAAGACTTTATTAGATTGTCTTTTTGGTTTGTTGTCTTTGCTGATTTGTGATTTGAGGAACGCTTGTTTGTTGATATTTGATTCAGTTATTGAGACCTTTTTCATAAGGTTTTCTTGTTCAAGTATTGATTCCTTTCTTATATATTTGATTATTGTTATCATG
Source organism: Fagopyrum esculentum (assembly GCA_033239045.1). Taxonomy (NCBI): domain Eukaryota; kingdom Viridiplantae; phylum Streptophyta; class Magnoliopsida; order Caryophyllales; family Polygonaceae; genus Fagopyrum; species Fagopyrum esculentum. The sequence goes on along the minus strand of BSUD01000001.1, from coordinate 44,019,166 downwards.
ATGATTGTTGGCTAAGTTTCTTATGCGATTCTAGGGTGATTGGCTGAAAGTTGTGGGAAAGACGATGATAGAATGATCATAATCCCAGCAGGACCTTGAAAGCTCGAGTCTTTAACCTTAACCCTAGAACACCTCGCTCAGTCGAAGAACATCTCGGCGGGGTGGGATCTGACTGAACGAGGTGAACCTTTCCTGATCCGAAATTGTAGTTAAGTGTTCTAGTTTGCCAAATCCTATCCTTATTACACCTTTCCTGCTTCAATGCAAGCCTAGGATGAGACTTACCCGGTGATTCCTTTGCTTGTTTACCTAGGATAATGAGTGTAGGTAATAAAGGTTTATCCTTTTTTGGGGTTTGAGTGTGCCTTCATCCCATCTTTGTGAGTTAGCATGAGACTTACCCGGTAAAGGTTGATTCTATTTCCTTAGGTGGTGTGTTGGTTTGAGATTATGGTTCCTTTCCTTAGTACCTTTAGACTTACTCGGTAATAGGAGCTTTGTTTTGGGATAGTGAGTAGTGAGACTTACCCGGTAATATATTCCCATCTTAGAAACACCTCCCATTTGCAAAACTGCAGCTTTGTCTGTGTTATCCTTTGAGATCTTGAGTCGGAACCACAACTAGATGCTTTAATCCCTAGAATCTGCATTTCCCCTTACTTGACTTTTACATCATCTTTGATTGCTTTAATTGCTTTTGGTTAATTGCAATATTTGACTACCGATTTCGTGCTTTGTTTCACCTAAGTCCCTGTGATAGACCCCTGTAATTCTTGCTTTTATTACAATTGACCCGTACACTGCGGGTTCGCATATTTATTCAAGTATACTTCTTGGATTATAAATTTAAAGCTTGTACACACCGTTTGAAGCGAAAAGGTTTTTGGCGCCGTTGCCGGGGACTTGGTCTAGACCAAGCCGGTTGCGGTTGTCTTTCGGGGCAATTGCCCTTGTTGCTATAGACCACTTTACTTGAGTGTTTTCGTAGGATCTTTTCTTAGGTGTATGCGAAGAACTCGTGCTGGAAAGGAAATCGTTCCTTACGATCCCGAACTAGAAAAGACCTACAAACGACGATTGAAAGAAGCTAAGATGGCCAATCAAGACAATCGCGATCTTGAGGCCGAATTGAAGGAGGCGTTGGAACATCTACTCCTCAACCAAGAAGAACTACAGCGAGAGAGAGAGAGAGAGCTTACTCGCACAAGAATTAAAGAGATCGAAGCAGATATGGCCGCTCTAAGGGCCCAGGTTCTGCCTCGACCGATACCAGATCCTTGACCGAGGCAAGACCCAGTCCATGTTGCCCCGGCCGAGATACATCCACCTCGGATGCCTGTTCGAGATGTTCTTTTTGTTGGAATTCCACAAACCCTAGGACAAAGGATGGACCCTAATCAACAAGTGAGGCATCTAGGAGTCAACCTAGGTGATCCACCTGAGCATGATTATGAACTTCAGCCGCAAGTTCTATCTATGATCCGACAATGCCAATTTGGAGGTTTAGAGAGGGAGTCTCCGCATCAGCTTTTGCAAAACTATGAAATTCTGATGGAGACCTTGAGACCTTCAAGGCTGGAAAATAACAACTACAAGTTAAGACCTTTTTATTTTTTTGAAAGACATGGCGCTTGCTTGGTATTAATCTCTTCCACCTGGAAAGATCAACACTTGGGAAGAGATGACGACGGAGTTTCTAACAAAGTTCTTTCCTCCCTCCAAGACCGTTGAAATGAGAAGGAAGATTAATGCATTCATCATGAAGGACAAGGAGAGTTTGTCCAAGTCATTAGAGAGATTCAAAGATGTTCTATTGGATTGCCCACATCATGGGATTCCAAAGATAGAGTTGCTGGAGATATACTTCAAGGGATTGGATGGAGCTACTCAATTCAATCTCCAACTACTTTCCGCCGGCACGTTCATGGATATGCCGATAGACGAAGCTTGGGAATTCATTGAAAAGCAAGCTTTGCATATGGAGAAGTACTCCCATCAAGGAGCCGATAATGGAGCAAGGAGAGTTAGTTTTCAGGACACTTCATCAAATGAAAATCAACTCACCTCGCTTAAAAATGATGTGAAGCAATTGAAGGAGCTTTTGGTAGCTCACACGAAGAAGGAGTGTTTGCTCCAAACGGTGTGTGTGCAAGATTTAAATTTATAACCCTAGACTTAAGCTTAAAACAAGGATGCGAACCCGCAGTGTACGGGTCAATCGTAGTAAAAGCAAGAAAATTCCAGGGGTCGATCACAGGGACTCGGTGAAACAGAGTCAACACGGTATGCTACGTTAATTCTAACCACAAGAGCGATTAACACAATCAAAGATGAATAAGAAGTCAATAAAGCAAACATGCAATTCTAGGGATTAAAGCATCTAGTTGTGGTTCCAACTCAAGATCTATAGATAAGCGGACAAAGCTGAGATTTTTGCGTGGGGAAGGTGTTACTAAAGTGGAGTAGATCACCGGGTAAGTCTCACTACACACTAATCCTAAACCGTAACTCCTATTACCGGGTAAGTCTCAAGGAATCAAGATAAAGAACTATAACCTCAAACTAACACACCATCTAAGGGAATAGAATCAACCTTTATCGGGTAAGTCTCAGGCTAACTCACAAAGATGGGATGGAAGCACACTCAAACCCCAATAAAGGATAAACCTTTATTACCTACACTTATGATCGTTGGTAAACAAACTAAGGAATTACCGGGTAAGTCTCATCCTAAGCTTGCTTTGAACCAGGAAAGGTGTAATAAGAATAGGATTTGGCAAACTCTAACACTTAACTCTCAGTTTCGGATCAAATAAGTCACCTCGGTCAGAAGAATTCCACCCCGGCCGAGATGTTCATCGACTGAGCGAGATGCTTAGGGTTAAGGTTAAAGACTCAAACTTTCAGGATCCTACTGGAATCTAAGATTATTCTATCATTGTTTTTCCCACAACCTTCAGCCAATCACCCTAGAATCACACAAGGAAATTAGCCACTCATCATCATTATGAAAGTATTAAATGTATGGGAAGAAGGTGAATATTTGAACAAAGAAGAATTTAATGAAAAGACTTCAATAACTGAATCAAATATCACAACAAAGCGTTCCTTGGATAGCAATCCAAAAAGACAAGACAACGAATGAGGGGAATTGAAGACAATCTTACAAAACCCTCCAAAAAGCTTTAAAAGCTATGGACTTCAATCTTCCTTCAACCTTCAAAAAGGTTCTTCAACTCTCTCCCAAATTGGAGTATGCTGCTGCTGCTGCTGCGTAAACCTTGATCGACGGTATAGCGTGATGATAGCGGGTTTTCCAACTGTAAGCAGATCCCGATGATCCGAAGATGGGTGAATTGTAGAAAATCCAACCCTTTATATAGGAGAATTATCTTCCAAAGATAAAATATCTTAAAAAGATAATTTCCTATAAAATATATCCATATCTCCTAAAATAAATATCTTCCTTCCAGCTATAAGATAATTTCCTAATAGATCTTATCTCCTAAAATAAATATCTTTCTAAGATAATTTTATAGGAAATATCTTAAAAGATAATTTCCTAATAAAATATATCTTATCTCCAAAATAGATCTCCTAAATATATGATCTTCCTTCTAGAAATCTAGCCCAAAAATATAAGATCTCTCCTTCCAAAAATAAAAGATCTCAGCCAAGAATAAAATATATCCCGCCGCGTCAGGATATTCACCTCGGTCGAGTTGGCGTCTCTGGATCACCTCGGTCGAGGTGAATCTGTGGTCAACCGAGGTGATTCACAACTGAATGTGAAATCTCTCAAAACTGGTCCAAAGTGAATCTTTAATCCATGGCTATGCTTCCTGGATGGTTCCTTATGTCCCTCAATGTAGCTCCAATGACTCCATAGCTCCTTTTGCTCCTTTTTGATGCAAAACGTACCATATTACCTGCGATTACAACAAAACTAGGTGTAGACCTCGATTCTCGCAAAGGTAGATAAAATGGTAGTAAAATCACATAATATACATACAAACATGCAGATTATGAAAGATAAAACGTCCAAACAAACCCCAAAATATAGACTATAATTCATGCTATCAAAATACCCCATACTTAGCCCTTGCTTGTCCCCAAGCAAGTTCCTCATATAAAAGATAAGATAGAATGGATTATAAGTCAAGAAAATCAATGAAAAAGTCTTTCAAAAACATTTTATGGTGTGCAACTATCATAGATCACTCTAAGAGAATACTTCCTGGAATTAAAAACTCAATATGATCAAAACATTTTATAAATATAAGAAAGTTGTTCATCTTTGCATAAAATCATAGAATGCATAATAAATCATAATTATCAAAATTAATCATGTATAATCCAGTTTAAACCACTAAGTCAATCAACAAGCTCAAGGTCTCAAGGGCTTCCCAAAAGAAAGGTCAAGAAACGTGTAGGGTAGGGATGTATGTAAGGTAATGTGGTGCTAGAATCCGAGAAAAGGATGAACTTCACTTTCACTTCAACTTGCAACATCTTCCACCAATAAGCTTTGCTTATTTCACACTTTTTCTTTTACTTTACTTTTTGGGATGCATGGACAGAGGTGCACAATAACCGAAGCCTAGGAAATCTGCAATCATCAATTTCTCGAGATGCATCAAACCCTTGATGCACATACCATGACCCGTTAGGAATATCGCTCAATCCGACTTTGGCAAGACACAAACACCCGGCTATGTGAATGGTGCCGAGTTACTCATCTTCATGATTGACTTCCCCAAACCTATTATTGCTTTCTAACACTTTCACTTCCAGCCACTTCTCAACTTTAACTTCACTTGCTTTCACCACTTCGCTTGCTTCCAAATTCCCGGATAGGTAAAGGGAGGCAAAATGTATATGAGGGGCTAAGCATGATCAAGAAGAAGAAGAAGAAGAGAATGAATTGCCTTGGTCTTTCCAAGAAGAAAGTGGGAGAACTCATAATGTGGCGTCAACCTTCAAATTCAACATAATTTGGATAAAAACAAAGTATTAAACATGCCAATAATTTCAAACAAAGCATTTAGCAACTTAAACATATCATAAAACCTTTCAAACACATAAAGAATTTAAAACCAGTAGGTAAACAGAATCTTCACTGAGGTCATATCCAGATAAATAACACAAAATCGTTTTCGAAAACTCTCAGTTACGCACCTCGGTCGAGATGTTCTTGGTTCAACCGAGGTGGAACGCCTCGTTCGGCCAGTACTGACTCGGTCGAGGTCAAAAATTTTTTTTTAAAACCATTTTTTTCTTTTCGGTTTCGACGTTTTTCTCAATCAAATAACCTGTAGGTATGCATGTAATATCAGATAATCATATAAAGGCAATGAAGCATAAATACGAAAATATCCGATAAATAAAATACATCAAAGGTGTCAAATACATCACGTAGTCACGTAGTCAAATAACAAACACCCCATACTTGAGACACACTGTCCCAGTGGGTATAATAAAAGTCTAAACAAAAGAGAACTCACCGGATAAAAGCCGAACTGCATAAAAATATAATAATAAAATCCTGCAGCTCCTCAGTAGTCTCGATCCGGTGGTGGTGGTGGTATGTAGGGATACTGAGTAGGATCGTAAGGATGGCCCATGATCCGCTCAAACTGCAGCTGAGCCATCATGTGTTGATGATGCTGCCGCTCCTGCATCTCGTGGATATCCAGCGAAAGTGCAGCATATGAGTCGATAACCTGATCCGTCAGGTCATCGATCCGTCGGTGAGCAGCTCTATCTCTCACTCCACGCCTCCTGCGTCTAGCAGGTCTGACTGGAGAGGTCTCAGCTGGTGCCGGCTCTGTATCCTCCTCGTCATCATCCAAATCAATAATAGGTGGCGCGCTCGTCCCAGCTGTATCTGTCCCTGTATCCATCGGGACGCCACCTCCTCTCTCGTCTACCGTGTCATCATCATCGTCGTCGTCCTCAGCCTCCTTCTCCTCTGCAGCAGGGGAAGCTGCTCCCTCTCTGTAATCCTCAATCAATGGATCCCAAGCAGTCTGCCAATAATGTGGATCAAAGACAGAGAACTGTGCAGACCATCTGATGCCCTGAGGTGCAGTCAGCTCCCATGGCATAGCGACGTAAGGTGTAGTCAAACCACGGGGAACTAGAATCCTCCGTGTAATCATCTCCTGAAGTCCGAGCGGCTTGGCAGCCGCCACCATAGTACACCTACTCAAATCCATATCCTGATAAGTAGCGATATGGGTCACTATCCCTCCGCAGCATATATCTCCCTTCCCTTTGGCCTTGATCCTGTGCAGATCCTCTGCCAGCATCAATCCAAAGTCAGGGTATCCTCCTGTGACCATGCAGTATAAAGCGAAGAGCTCCCCCTGTCGGACCTTCTGGGGCGTCTCAGTACGCGCCAGAAGCGTCTCGCTGAAAATCCTGTGTGCCAATCTAAAAGCAAGATGGAAGATAAGCTTCTCCCTGGAATCACCAGGGCGCCACCTATCTGCATGCTCTGTAATATGGGCGATCTGACCCCAGAACTCTCTAGCTACAGCTCGGGTCGGGAAGTCTACAGTAGTGGGGGCAGGGAAGCCAAAAATGTCTCTCCAATGGTCTAGAGGTACTAGGTAGTTCCGGTTCATCAACCGGTACTTCACAGCCCTCTCTGTGGGGAGGTAAGTGAAGGAGCTGACAAACTCGAGGGTCGGCTCTAAGTAGGCTGGGGCTCGGATCTCAGTAAACTGATCCAGCCCGACGGTGGTGATCATCCTCCTAAGATCTCCATCAACGTGGAGACAGTCAAAGGCAGAAATGTCCAGGAATCTAGGTGCTATCACTGGACGGCTAGCAATGCGCTCGTAATCTACAAGGTATCTCTCGTGGATCACCGGTATAGAAGGTCTGGATGAGGAAGAAGAAGGGGAAGGAGAGGATCTATCTCTAAGGGCTAACAATCTGTCAGAACTCATCTTCAAACAACACTGTCAGACTACCTCGGTCGACTGACAAACTCCAAGAATCACCTCGACCGAGGTGCAGGTCGACTGGACCGAGGCGAAGACAGTCGCGATTTCAACTCTCTGAATTTCAGTTCTTTTCCCCCCAAAATCACTATCGATGCTTCCTAAGGGGTACTTAAGTCTTTCCTCAACAGATTCAAGGGCAACCAAACCCAAATTGCAGTAGACGAACGAGTTTAGGGTTTCGATCGTTTTTACCTCGTTCCGGCCGAGTTGCTCGAATTTCTTGCAGATCTGTAGTTGCAATCGATTCCTCTATCCTTCAATCTCGGTTTGGAAGCAGAAAATGTCGAAAACGAGCAAGAATCGAGAGTGAGCGAAATGGATCTGTCGCCGCGGTCGAGGTAGGTAAAAAATGTGAAAAAGTAATTTTTCCCCCTTTTATATTGTTACTGGATCTGCTGTCACCTCGGTCGAGATGGTCTCGACTGGACCGAGGTGGTACGGACCGAGGCGGTTTTGCAGAAACCCTAGTCGCCTCGGTTTGCTCAAGAATCAACTCGGTCGAGGTGCTCTGACAGTAACCGAGGTGCTTCTGTCTCCTCAGAATCTCGAACTTCTGTCCTTCCAGATGTGCTCCTTCCTTAGATGTTCCCTGTTGTCTGTCCAGAACGCCAAAAACAAAGCAAAGCAAAGCAAAAACAGAAGCTATCTAAGCTAGACTAGAAAACGGGAAAAGAGAGCAATACCTTGGGTTGCCTCCCAAGAAGCGCTTGATTTAAGGTCGCTAGCTGGACCATGATCCGTCTCAAACGAGGTAGATCGATGCAACCTCCTCAACCGGCGTCTCCGGTTGGTATTTCTTAAGCCTATGACCGTTGACCTTGAAGCTTCCGCTAGTTTCTCCCCATATCTCAACTGCACCATGAGGGAAAACATGTTTCACAACGTAAGGTCCGGTCCATCTAGATTTCAACTTACCTGGAAAAAGACGGAGGCGGGAGTTGAAGAGTAGAACTAAGTCTCCTTCATTAAGCTCCTTTGGAACGATACGCTTGTCATGCCATCTCTTCGTCCTTTCCTTGTAGATTTTGGCATTCTCATAGGCGTTCAAACGCAGCTCTTCCAGCTCGTTAAGTTCCAATAATCGCTTCTCACCAGCCTCCTTGATGTCAAAGTTCAACCATTTGATAGCCCAATACGCCTTGTGCTCCAATTCAACGGGCAAATGGCAAGATTTCCCATATACCAAATTATAAGGGGTGGTACCTATGGGAGTCTTGAATGCGGTCCTGTACGCCCAAAGAGCATCATCCAGTTTCATGGACCAATCCTTCCTCGTTTTAGAGACGGTCTTCTCCAAAATTGCCTTGATTTCTCTATTCGAGATCTCGACATGTCCACTAGTTTGAGGGTGATAAGCGGTTGATACCTTGTGGGTTACCTCATACTTTGATAGAAGTGCTTTAAACTTCCGGTTGATGAAATGCGTTCCTCCATCGCTAATGATGATGCGTGGAGTTCCAAACCGTGGAAAGATAGTTCTGTTCAAGAACTTCACAACCACCTTGGCGTCGTTAGTGGGAGAAGCGATAGCTTCAACCCATCTAGAGACGTAATCAACTGCAAGGAGAATGTAGAGGTTTCCTCCGGAGGATGGGAAAGGTCCCATGAAGTCAATCCCCCATACATCAAAGATTTCCACTTCCTGGATGTTATTAAGTGGCATCTCGTTCCTCCTTGATAAGTTCCCTGTTCTTTGGCATGCATCACAAGAGACAACAAAAGATTGCACGTCTTTAAATAATGTAGGCCAAAAGAAGCCGGAACGCAATACCTTAGCGCATGTTTTATCGGTGCTAGCATGCCCTCCACAAGGAAGTGAATGACAATGCCTTATGACGCTATTAACTTCATCTTCCGGAATGCACCTTCGAAGCATCCCATCCGGTCCGCGCTTGAATAGCAACGGCTCATCCCAGTAGTAATGCCGTACTTCCTTGAAGAATCTCTTCTTTTGAGAGTACGTCAATCCGGGCGGCGTTTCCTGGCAAACAAGATAATTCACAATGTCAGCATACCAAGGACCTTTATTATCAAAAAGTTGGTGGAGGGAATGGTCCGCCAACAGTGGGTGAATGTCAGAGAAAGGAGTAAAAAAATTGTTATTCTCAGCAATCTCAGTTGACATCGTCTCGCCATCGACCTCGGTCGAGGCGCATAGGCGTTGACCGAGGTGTTCTTCGTTCGCCTCGCTCTGTCCAGAAGGTGCCTCGGTCGAGGTACTGCTACTGGAACCGAGACTGGAGATCTTCGTCTCCTGGATCAGCTTCTCTGTTATAGCTCTTGGATCCTCTTCCAGTGCCTTCAAGCTCCGTATATCTTCATCACAAGAAGCATCTATACCTTCCTCCATTAAACTGAAGCTAATAACTCTTTCGAGTGGATCGTTAATAAGGATAGAGCTCACCAATTATCTTGATTCTTCTTCATCGTAGATGTTGAAGATATCATCAGTTAGTTGCTCCCCCTTCATGGCTGCAAGTAGTGCAAATTCCACCTCATCGCCACCAACGTTGAATTTCAACTTGGCGTTCTTGCAATCCACGTTGCAACCCGAAGTTGCTAGAAATGGCCTCCCGAGAATAATAGGTACTGGATAATCTGCGGGAATGTCAAGTACGACAAAATCTATAGGTAGATAGAAGTTACCTAACTTGACCGGAACGTCTTCCAAGATGCCCACGGGATGGGTAATGGAGCGATCCGCCATGTAAAGTCGAATCTTGACCGGCTTGGGCTCTCCAAGACCGATCTTAGTGCATAGCTCCAGCGGGATGATGCTCACGCTGGCTCCTAGATCACAAAGGGCTTCACAAGTGACATCCCCAACTTGAATGGGAATGCAAAATGAGCCGGGATCTCTCAACTTAGGTGGCATCTTTTCCTTCATGATCTTGATAAGCTCCGAAGATTTAGATGTCATCCTAACTTCACCAACATCCTCCAGCTTCCTCTTCCTTGATAAGATTTCTTTTAAGAACTTCCCATAGGCGGGCATACCTAAAATAGCATCAAGGAAAGGGATATTAATATGTAGCTTATTCATCAAGTCAAGAAACTTACCAAAGTGCTTGTCTAGATGTGCTCTGGCTCTGGACTGAGGGAATGGAAGTGGTGGTTTATATGCAGGAGGTGGAACGTAAGTTTTTGTCGTTCCTCCTGCTTTCTGTTGCCCCGCCTCGGTTGGCATCTCGGTCGAGGTGTTCTTCGACTGGATCTGGACCGAGGTGGTCTGCGTCGAGCGAGGTACTGGATCTGCAGTTTTGAGTCCACTCCTCGTCGTTATGGCCATGCACTGACCCTTAGGGTTAGTTTCCGTCTTCGCTGGAAGCTTCCCTGGATCTCTTGGCGCTTCATTCGCCCTATTAGCTAGTTGTTGTTCGAAGGACTTTTGGGCCCTCGAAAATGAAGTCATAGAATTCTCCATAGCGCTGAGCTTGATCAAGATTGCCTCCAGAACTGCGTCCTTCTTTTCCGGCTGAGACGAACTTGATCCTTGCCCTTGGCCTTTCAATGGAGTAGAAGAAGAAGAAGGAGAAGAGAGGAAAGGGTTAGAGGAATCATTAGAGTTGGAGTTTGAATGGTTGTTACCGTGGTTTTGGTTATTCGCCCTCCAATTGTTGCTATTGGATCCTCTATTGTTGTTGTAGTTGTTGTTTCGGGGACCGTTATTGTTGTTACGGTACCCGTTGTTGTTGTTGTTGTTGTTCCTTTGCCCTTGCTCTTCCTTCTTAGTTTGAGCCATTAAGAGCTCCTTCAATTGCTTCACGTCGTTCTTCAATGACGTGAGTTGATTGTTGTTGGGTTGAGTCTCTTGAAAGTTGACTCTTTTAACTCCACCTTCATCTCCTTGGTGGGTATATTTCTCCATGTGCAAGGCTTGCTTCTCAATGAAGTCCCAAGCCTCATCAATCGCCATGTCCATGAAGGTACCGGCGGAGAGTAGTTGGAGATTGAACTGGGTGTTTCCGTCCAGCCCTTTGAAGTAGATCTCCAACAACTCGATCTTTGGAATCCCATGATGTGGGCAATCCAAAAGGATATCCTTGAACCGCTCCCAAGATTTGGACAAGCTCTCCTTGTCCCTCATGATTAAAGCATTGATCTTCCCTCTCATTTCAGCGGTTTTTGAGGGGGGAAAGAATTTGGTTAAGAATTCCGTAGTCATCTCCTCCCATGTGCTGATTTTTCCTGGAGGAAGAGATTGATACCAAGTAAGAGCTCTATCTTTTAAAGAAAAGTAAAAAGGTCTTAGCTTGTAATTGTTATTTTCAATTCTGGAAGGTCGCAAGGTTTCCATCAAGATCTCGTAGTTTTGAAGATGTTGATGCGGCGACTCCTTCTCTAGCCCTCCGAATTGGCATTGGCGAATCATGGATAGAACTTGCGGTCGAAGTTCGTAGTCATGATCCGCTGGATCTCCTAGGTTCACCCCTGGACGCCTCAGCTGTTGATTAGGGTCCATCCTTTGACCTAGGGTTTGTGGGATTCCTGCAAGAAGAACATCTCGGACTGGCATCCGAGGTGGAAGTACATCGGCCGGGGCGTCGGGTACTGGAATCTGCCTCGGTCGAGGATCAACAGGAGGATCTTCCCTCGGTCGAAGTAGAATCTGGTCCCGAATGACAGCAATCTCAGCTTCGATTGCTGCAGTCCTGGTGCGATTCTCCTCTTTCTCTTGCATGAGTTCTTCCTTGCTGAGGCGCAGCAGCTCCTGCGTCTCTCTCAACTGGGCCGCAAGATCGCGATCGTCTTATTGGGCCATCTTCGCTTCTCTTAAGCGTCGCTTGTATGTTTTTTCTGGTTCGGGATCGTAAGGAACGATTTCCTTCCCAGCGCGGGTTCTTCGCATATACCTAAGAAAGAACCTGCAAAAGTCACTCAAGTAGAGTGGTTAGACAAAACGGGGCAAATGCCCCAAGAGCAAACCGTACCGGCTCGGTCTAGACCAAGTCCCCGGCAACGGCGCCAAAAACTTGTTCGCTCCAAACGGTGTGTGTGCAAGCTTTAAATTTATAACCCTAGACTTAAGCTTAAAACAAGGATGCGAACCCGCAGTGTACGGGTCAATCGTAGTAAAAGCAAGAAAATTCCAGGGGTCGATCACAGGGACTCGGTGAAACAGAGTCAACACGGTATGCTACGTTAATTCTAACCACAAGAGCGATTAACACAATCAAAGATGAATAAGAAGTCAATAAAGCAAACATGCAATTCTAGGGATTAAAGCATCTAGTTGTGGTTCCAACTCAAGATCTATAGATAAGCGGACAAAGCTGAGATTTTTGCGTGGGGAAGGTGTTACTAAAGTGGAGTAGATCACCGGGTAAGTCTCACTACACACTAATCCTAAACCGTAACTCCTATTACCGGGTAAGTCTCAAGGAATCAAGATAAAGAACTATAACCTCAAACTAACACACCATCTAAGGGAATAGAATCAACCTTTACCGGGTAAGTCTCAGGCTAACTCACAAAGATGGGATGGAAGCACACTCAAACCCCAATAAAGGATAAACCTTTATTACCTACACTTATGATCGTTGGTAAACAAACTAAGGAATTACCGGGTAAGTATCATCCTAAGCTTGATTTGAACCAGGAAAGGTGTAATAAGAATAGGATTTGGCAAACTCTAACACTTAACTCTCAGTTTCGGATCAAATAAGTCACCTCGGTCAGAAGAATTCCGCCCCGGCCGAGATGTTCATCGACTGAGCGAGATGCTTAGGGTTAAGGTTAAAGACTCGAACTTTCAGGATCCTACTGGAATCTAAGATTATTCTATCATTGTTTTTCCCACAACCTTCAGCCAATCACCCTAGAATCACACAAGGAAATTAGCCACTCATCATCATTATGAAAGTATTAAATGTATGGGAAGAAGGTGAATATTTGAACAAAGAAGAATTTAATGAAAAGACTTCAATAACTGAATCAAATATCACAACAAAGCGTTCCTTGGATAGCAATCCAAAAAGACAACACAACGAATGAGGGGAATTGAAGACAATCTTACAAAACCCTCCAAAAAGCTTTAAAAGCTATGGACTTCAATCTTCCTTCAACCTTAAAAAAGGTTCTTCAACTCTCTCCCAAATTGGAGTATGCTGCTGCTGCTGCTGCGTAAACCTTGATCGACGGTATAGCGTGATGATAGCGGGTTTTCCAACTGTAAGCAGATCCCGATGATCCGAAGATGGGTGAATTGTAGAAAATCCAACCCTTTATATAGGAGAATTATCTTCCAAAGATAAAATATCTTAAAAAGATAATTTCCTATAAAATATATCCATATCTCCTAAAATAAATATCTTCCTTCCAGCTATAAGATAATTTCCTAATAGATCTTATCTCCTAAAATAAATATCTTTCTAAGATAATTTTATAGGAAATATCTTAAAAGATAATTTCCTAATAAAATATATCTTATCTCCAAAATAGATCTCCTAAATATATGATCTTCCTTCCAGAAATCTAGCCCAAAAATATAAGATCTCTCCTTCCAAAAATAAAAGATCTCAGCCAAGAATAAAATATATCCCGCCGCGTCAGGATATTCACCTCGGTCGAGTCGGCATCTCTGGATCACCTCGGTCGAGGTGAATCTGTGGTCAACCGAGGTGATTCACAACTGAATGTGAAATCTCTCAAAACTGGTCCAAAGTGAATCTTTAATCCATGGCTATGCTTCCTGGATGGTTCCTTATGTCCCTCAATGTAGCTCCAATGACTCCATAGCTCCTTTTGCTCCTTTTTGATGCAAAACGTACCATATTACCTCCGATTACAACAAAACTAGGTGTAGACCTCGATTCTCGCAAAGGTAGATGAAATGGTAGTAAAATCACATAATATACATACAAACATGCAGATTATGAAAGATAAAACGTCCAAACAAACCCCAAAATATAGACTATAATTCATGCTATCAAGGAGCAAGATGGAGGATATCAAGGAAAAAACAACAACCAAGGGTCACGAAACAACAATTACAACAACAATAGAGGCTCCAACAACTATAATTGGAGATCTAATCAACAAAATCCGGGTAACCCTTATTCTCATGCTAATAATGCTTTTAACCCCTCCTCTTCTTCTTCTACTCCATTGAAAAGCCAGGAGTCTGGATGAAGTTCGTCCCAGCCAGAGAAGAAAGATGCAGTGTTGGAGGCAATTTTGATCAAGCTCAACGCCATGGAGACATCGATGACTTCATGCACAAAAAGCCTTAGAAAAACAATTCTTTAATAAGGCGAATGAAGTGCCAAGAAATCCAAGGAAGCTCCCAGCAAGGACAGAGAGCAACCCTAAAAGACATATTATGGAAATAACGACAAGAAGTGGACTAAAAACTGTAGGTCCAGTACCTCGGTCGGTGCCAATGCAGACGAAGAACACCTCGGTCCAGGATCAGACGAGGAACATTTCGGTCGAGGTGCCAACCGAGGTGGAGTCCTAGAAAGCAAAGGACAAATCTGAAGTTTATGTCCCACCTCCCGCTTATAAACCACCACTTCATTCCCCCAGTCAAGGGCCAGAGCACATCTAGACAAGCATTTTGGTAAGTTTCTTGACTTGATGAATACACATTAACATCCCTTTCCTTGATGCTGTTCTAGGGATGCCCGTCTATGGGAAGTTCTTGAAAGAAATTCTATCAAGGAAGAGGAAGCTGGAAGACTTTGTAGAAGTTAGGATGACATCTAAGTCCTCGGAGCTCATTCAAATCATGAAGGAGAAGATGCCACCCAAATTGAGAGATCCCGGATCATTTTGCATTCCCATTCAAGTTGAGGATGTAACTTGTGAGGCATTGTGTGATCTAGGAGCTAGCGTGAGCATCATTCCGTTGGAGCTATGTGAGAGAATCGGACTTGGAGAGCCCAAGCCGGTGAAGATAAGGTTGTACATGACGGATCGCTCCATTACCCATCCCGTGGGCATTTTGGAAGATGTTCCTGTTAAGTTAGGTAACTTCTATTTACCTATAGACTTTGTTGTACTTGACATACCCGCAGATTATCCCATTCCTATCATTCTCAGGAGACCATTTCTAGCAACTTCGGGTTGCAATGTGGATTGTAAGAACGCCAAGTTGAAATTCAACATTGGTGAAGATCAAGTGGAATTTGCTTTGCTTGCTGCAATGAAAGGAGAGCCGTTGGAGGATGATATCTTTAACATCTATGATGAAGAAGAATCAAGAGAATTGGTGAGCTCTATCCTATCTCGGATAGCAAGTGGGTGAGCCTAGTGCATGTAGTTCCGAAGAAAGGAGGGATGACTGTTGTGACGAATAAGAACAACAAGCTAATTCCAACTAGGACCGTTACGGGCTGGAGGATGTGCATCGATTACAGGAAGCTGGAGGTGGCCACTCGGAAGGACCATTTTCCACTTCCTTTCATCGACCAAATGCTTGAACGGTTAGCCTAGTGATAGCATGAATTATAGTCTATATTTTGGGACCTGTTTAGACGTTTTATCTTCAATAATCTGCATGTTTGGATGTATATTATATAATTATATTGTCGTTTCATCTACCTTTGCGGGAATCGAGGTCTACACCAAGTTTCGTTGTAATCGTAGGTAAAATGGCACGTTTTGCATCAAAAAGGAGCTAAAGGAGCTAAGGAGTCATTGGAGCTACATTCAGGAGCTTAAGGAAGAATCCAGGAAGCATGGAAATGGATTAAAGATTCACTTTGGACCAGATCTGAGAGATTTCACATTCAGTTTAGAGCCACCTCGGTCAGCTACAGTATCATCTCGACCGAGGTGATCCAGAGGAGCGTCCCGACCGAGGCGAACACCTTGGACGCGGCGAGATATATTTTATTCTTGGCTGAGATCTTTATATTTTTGGAAGGAAGGATCTTATATTTTTAGGCTGGATTTCTGGAAGGAAGATCATATATTTTAGGGATTTATTTATGAGAGATAGATATGTTTTATTAGGATAATATCTTTTCAAGATATCTTATCTTTGGAAGGTAGTTTTCCTATATAAAGGGTTGGATTTTACACAAATCCAACATCCACTAACGGCAAGAAGCCGCATACAGCAATTGAAGGACTTTTGGAAGGTTGAAGGAAGATTGAAGGAAGGAAGTTGATAGCTTTTATAGCTTTTGTGAAGGGTTTTGTAAGACTTTCTTAGATTCCCTTCTTTGTTGATTTGTCTTGTTGGATTGTGATCCAAGGAACGCTTGTTTGATTGATAATTGATTCAGTTATTGAAGCCTTTTTCTTAAGGTTTTTGTGTTTAATTATTCACCTTCTTCCCTTATATTTGATTATTGCTTTCATGATGATGAGTGGCTAATTTCTTTTTGTGATTCTAGGGTGATTGGCTGAAGGTCGTGGGAAAAACAATGATAGAATAACCTTAAATTCCATTAGGACCCTGAAAGCTCGAGTCTTTATCCTTAACCCTAGAACATCTCGCTCAGTTGATGAACATCTCGGCCGGGGTGGAATTCGTCTGACCGAGGTGACTTATCTGATCCATAACTGAGAGTTAAGTGTTAGAGTTTGCCAAATCCTACTCTTATTACACCTTTCCTGGTTCAATGCAAGCTTAGAATGAGACTTACCCGGTAATTCCTTTGTTTGTTTACCCAAGATCAAAAGTGAAGGTAATAAAGGTTTATTCTTTATTGGGGTTTGAGTGTGCTTTCATTCCATCTTTGTGAGTTAGCCTGAGACTTACCGGTAAAGGTTGATTCTATTCCCTTAGTTGGTTTGTTGGTTTGAGATTATAGTTCCTTTCCTTAGTACCTTGAGACTTACCCGGTGATAGGTTCTTTGGGTTGGGATTGTGAGTAGTGAGACTTACCCGGTGATCTATTCCACTTTAGTAACACCTTCCCTTTACAAAATCTCAGCTTTGTCCACTTATCTTGAGATCTTGAGTTAGAACCACAACTAGATGCTTTAATCCCTAGAATTGCCTATTCCGTTAATTGACTTTTTATCATCTTTGATTGCTTTAATTGCTTTTGTGGTTAGTAATTACATAGACAACCTATACCTGCTTTGTTTCACCTAGTCCCTGAGATCGACACCCCGGAATTTCTTGCTTTTACTACGATTGACCCGTACACTGCGGGTTCGCATCCTTGGTTTAGGCATACATCTAGGGTTATAAATTTAAAGCTTGCACACACCGTTTGGAGCGAACAAGTTTTTGCCGCCGTTGCCGGGGACTTGGTCTAGACCGAGCCGGTTGCGGTAGTCTTTCGGGGCACTTGCCCCTGTTTCTACTAACCACTCTACTTGAGTGACTTTCGCAGGTTCTTTCTTGTAGGTTTATGCGAAGAACCCGCGCTGGGAAGGAAATCGTTCCTTACGATCCCGAACCAGAAAAGACATACAAAAGAAAGAAGATGAAGGATATCAAGGTTCGAGGAACAAAAATGGGTACCGGAACAACAACGGTTCCCGGAACAACAACTACAACAACAATAATTGGAGGGCAAACAACCAAAATTCGGGTAACCCTTACTCTAACTCCAATTCGAATGACTCCTCTAATCCTTTCCTCTCTTCTTCTTCTTCTTCTACTCCATTGAAGAGCCAGGAACAAGGATCAAGTTCTTCCCAGCCGGAAAAGAAGGATGCGGTGCTGGAGGCCATCTTGATCAAGTTCAACTCTATGGAGACATCCATGACTTTATTTTCGAAGACATAAAAAGCCTTAGAACAACAATTCTTTAACAAGGCGAATAAAGCGCCAAGAGATCCAGGGAAGCTTCCAGCAAGGACGGAAAGCAACCCTAAGAGACAGATCATGGCAATAACGACGAGAAGTGGACTGAAGACTGCAGATCCAGTGCCTCGGTCGATGCTAGTACAGACGAAGACCACCTCGGTCCAGGCACAGTCGAAGAACACTTCGGCCGAGGTGCCAACCGAGGTGGAGCCACAGAAAGCGGAGGAGAAATCTGAAGTTTATGTTCCACCTCCCGCCTATGGGAAGTTCTTGAAAGAAATTCTATCAAGGAAGAGGAAGTTGGAAGACTTTGGTAAAGCAAGATGACATCTAAATCCTCGGAGCTCATTCAAATCATGAAGGAGAAGATGCCACCCAAATTAAGAGATCCTGGCTCATTTTGCATTCCCATTAAAGTTGGAGATGTCACTTGTGAAGCATTGTGTGATCTAGGAGCTAGCGTGAGCATCATTCCGCTAAAGCTATGTGTGAAGATCGGACTTGGAGAGCCCAAGCCGGTGAAGATACGGTTATACATGGCGGACCGCTCCATTACCCATCCGTGGGCATTTTGGAAGACGTTCCGGTTAAGTTAGGTAACTTCTATTTACCTATAGACTTTGTTGTACTTGACATTCCCACAAATTATCCCGTTCCTATCATTCTCGGAAGACCATTTCTAGCAACTTCGGGTTGCAATGTGGATTGTAAGAATGCCAAGTTAAAATTCAACATTGGCGGAGATGAAGTGGAATTTGCATTGCTTGCGGCAATGAAGGGAGAGCAGCTAGGAGATGATATCTTCAACATCTATGATGAAGAAGAATCAAGAGACTTGGTGAGCTCTATCCTTATTTAAGATCCACTTGAAAAAGTTATTAGTTTTAGCTTAATGGATGAAGGTATAGATGCTTCTTGTGATGTAGATATACGGAGCTTAAAGGTGTTGGAAGAAGATCCAGGAGCTAAAATTGAAAAGCTAATCTAGGAGAAGAAGAACTCCAGTTTTGGTCCCAGTTGCGGTACCTCGACCGAGGCGCATTCTGGACCAAGCGAGGTGTTCTTGACTGAAGAACATCTCGGTCACCCTCTCTGGACCTCGACCGAGGTCGAAAGTGAGATGATGTCGACTGAGAATAACAAACCTCTTACTCCCTTTTTTGACATTCATCCTCAGTTGGTGGAACACTCTATCCACCAAATTTCTGATAATAAAGGACCTTGGTATACTGACATTGTTAATTATCTTGTTTGCCAGGAAATACTACCCGGATTGACGTACACTCAAAGGAAGAAATTCTTCAAGGATGTACGCCATTACTATTGGGATGAACCGCTGCTATTCAAGAGAGGTCCGGATGGGATGCTTCAAAGATGCATTCCGGAAGATGAAGTTAATAGTGTCATACGGCATTGTCACTCACTTCCTTGTGGAGGGCATGCTAGCGCTCACAAAACGTGCGCCAAGGTATTACGTTCCAGTTTCTTTTGGCCTACATTATTTAAGGATGTGCAATCGTTTGTTGTCTCTTGTGATGCATGCCAAAGAACAGGAAACTTATCTAGGAGGAACGAGATGCCACTCAATAGCATACATGAGGTTGAGATCTTTGATGTATGGGGAGTAGATTTCATGGGACCTTTCCCATCTTCCGGAGGAAACCTCTACATTCTCCTAGCTGTCGACTACGTCTCTAGATGGGTTGAAACCATTGCATCTCCCACTAACGACGCCATGGTGGTTGTGAAGTTCTTTAACAGGACTATCTTTCCACGTTTTGGGACTCCACGCATCATCATCAGCGATGGAGGGACACATTTCATCAACCGGAAGTTCAAGGCACTTTTATCGAAGTATGGGGTAACCCACAAGGTAGCAACCCCTTATCACCCTTAAACTAGTGGACAGGTCGAGATCTCAAATAGAGAAATTAAAGCAATCTTGGAGAAGACCGTCTCTAGGACGAGGACATATTGGTCCATGAAGTTGGACGACGCTCTTTGGGCTTACAGAATCGCATTCAAGACTCCCATTGGTACCACCCCTTATAATTTGGTATATGGGAAGTCTTGTCATTTGCCCGTTGAGTTAGAACACAAGGCATATTGGGCAATCAAATGGTTGAACTTCAACATCAAGGAAGCCGGTGAGAAGCGGCTATTGGATATCAATGAGCTGGAGGAGCTGCGTTTGAACGCTTATGAGAATGTCAAGATCTATAAAGAAAGGACGAAGAAATGGCATGACAAGCGTATCATCCCTAAGGAGCTCAAAGAAGGAGACTTAGTTCTACTCTTTAACTCCCGCCTCCGCCTCTTTCCAGGTAAGTTGAAATCTAGATGGACAGGACCTTATGTTGTGAAACATGTTTTCCCTTATGGTGCAGTTGAGATTTGGGGAGAAACAAGTGGAAGCTTCAAGGTCAATGGTCATAGACTTAAGAAATACAAACCGGAAGTCCCGGTTGAGGAGGTTGCACCACTATACCTTGTTTAGGGACACCGTACGGTCCAGCTAGCGACCTTAAACCAAGCGCTTCTTGGGAGGCAACCCAAGGTATTGCTTTCTTTTCCCTTTTTCTAGTCTAGCTTTAGGTAGTTTGCTTTTGCTTTGCTTTGCTTTGTTTTTGGCGTCCGAGACAGACAACAGGTGACATCTAAGAAAGGAATACAACCCAGGAGCAACACTGGAAGGACAGAAGTTTGAGAATTTGAGAAGACGGAGTTTGACTGGGACACATCTCGGTTGTTGTCACAACACCTCGACCGAGATGATTCTTGAGCAACCTAGGCGATTAGGGTTACTGAAGATCCACCTCGGTCCGTACCACCTCGGTCCAGTCGAGACCATCTTGACCGAGGTGACAGTAGTTCCAGAAAAGGGTATAGAAGGGAGATTGATTTCTTTCTCTTCCCTCTCTCACCTTCTCGACCGCGGCGTACATCTCGTCTCGCTTCTTCGTTTTTCGGTCGTTTTCGACGATTCTCGCTTCCAAATTGCAAGGAAAGGGTAGAGGATCGATTTGCAAGCAACAATCTGCAGTAAAAATGCACCGAATCGACCAAATCTGGGGTAAATTCGAAAAAACCCTAACTCCCTCTTCTTCGACTGATTTCATTCGATTTGGGCTTTGGTTGCCCCTGCATTGTGCTACAAAAGGATTAAGTACCCCAGAGGAACAATTGGTAGTGATATTGGGGGAAAAGAACTGGATTTTTGAGAGAAACGATCGCACAACACTTCGCCTCGGTCCAGTCGGCCTACGCCTCGGCCGAGGTGTTCTTGAGATTTGTTAGAGTGAACGAGGTGGTCTGACAGTGATAGAAAGAGATGAGTTCTGACAGGCAGTTGGTTTTGAGAGACAAATCCTCTCCTTCCCCTTCCTCTTCTTCACGCCGCTCTATACCGGTGATCCATGAGCGTCACCAAGTAGACTATGACCGCATAGCGGCACGTCCAGTGGTTGCACCACGGTTTCTGGACATTTCTGCATTTGATTGCCTCCATGTGGATGATGATCTGAGGCGGATGATATCTATGGTGGGGCTGGAGCAGTTTACTGAGATTAGAGCTCCAGCCTATCTTGAGCCGACCATGGAGTGTGTTAGCTCCGTCACTTATTTGCCCACTGAGCGCGCCATCAAGTACCGGTTGATGAACCGGAACTATCTAGTTCCTATGGACCATTGGAGGGACATCTTTGGCTTCCCGGCCCCCACGGTTGCTGATTTTCCTTCTCGAGCCGTAGCTCGAGAGTTTTGGGGCCAGATAGCTCACGTAGTTGAGCACGCTAATAGGTGGAGACCTGGAGACTCCAGGGAGCGGATTATCTTCCACCTAGCTTTTAGACTTGCTCACAGGATCTTTAGCGAGACTCTTCTGGCGCGTACTGAGATGCCCCAAAAGATTAGACAGGGTGAGCTGCTGAGTCTTTACTGTATGGTTACAAGCGGAGTTCTGGATTTTGGAGTTATGATAGCGGAGGATTTACACAAGATAAAGGCGAAGGCGAAGGGGGATATCTGTTGCGGAGGGATAGTGACTCACATTGCGAGTTACATGGACATGGATCTGAGTGCGTGTACTATGGTGGCGGCTGCCAAGCCGCTCGGGCTGCAGGAGATGATCACTAGGAGGATATTGGTTCCTCGCGGACTTACTACGCCGTATGTGGCGATGCCCTGGGAGCAGACTGCACCTCAAGGTATTAGGTGGTTAGCTCAGTTCTTTGTTTATGACCCGCACTACTGGCAGACCGCATGGATTCCGCTTATGGAGGATGCCAGAGATGCAGCAGCTCAAGGACAAGATGAGGATGAGGAGGCTGAGGAGCAGGAGGATGAGGATGAGGATGGCGATGCCGCCATGGACACAAGTACGGATACAGCTGAGTCTTTACTGTATGGTGACCGGCGGAGTTCCGGATTTTGGAGTGATGCTGGTTGAGGATCTCCACAGGATCAAGGCGAAGGCAAAGAGAGATATCTGTTGCGGATGGATAGTGACTCACATTGCGAGTAACATGGACATGGATCTAAGTGCGTGTACTATGGTGGCGGTTGCCAAGCTGCTCGGGCTGCAGGAGATGATCACTAGAAGGATATTAGTTCCTCGCGGACTTACTACGCCGTACGTGGCGATGCCCTGGGAGCATACTGCACCTCAGGGTATTAGGTGATCACCTCAGTTCTCTATTTATGACCCGCACTACTGGCAGACCGCATGGATTCCGCTTATGGAGGATGCCAGAGATGGAGCAACTCAAGTACAGGATGAGGCTGACGAGGCTGAGGAGCAGGAGGATGAGGATGAGGATGGCGGTGCTGCCATGGACACAGGTACAGATACAGCTGGGACTAGTGTGCCAGTCGTCGATCTAGACGACGACGAGACAAAGGAGGAGCTAGCTGCAGCACCAGCACGTCCAGCCAGGCGTAGGGTACACAGACAGAGGGATCCAGTCACTCACCGCCGGATAGATGATCTAACGGATCAGGTGATAGATTCCTACGCCGCCCTATCCTTGGACATTAGAGAGATGCAGGAGAGACTACACTACCAGCACACGATGGCTGAGATTCAGTTTCAGCATATCATGGGTTATCCTTTTGACCCATCTCAGTACCCGTACGTGCCACCACCGCCACCACCGGAGTGGGATTAGAGCTTGCAGGATTTCTATTATTTATTTATTATGCAGCTCACCTTTATCTAGTGAGTACTCTGTTTCTTAGACTTATTTGACCCATTGGGACAATGTGTCCCAAGTATGGGGTATGTGGATATGTATTGATTTGACATTTTGTGTATGCTTGTATGACTCTATTTGGATATTATTGTCTTATCTGTGCTTCATGTGTTTATCTGCCATTACATGCATGCATACAGGTTATTTGAATGAGAAAAACGTCAAAAACTGGTTTGAAAAAATTTTTTATTGACCTCGATCGATGTGACTCTTACCAATCGAGGTGCAGCACCTCGGTTGACTTAGAACACCTCGACCGAGGTGGTTTAACTGAAACAGTTTTCGAAACGATTTTGTGCTTCTTATCTGGATATGACCTCAGTGATGATTTTGTTTGCTGACTGGTTTTGAAATCTTTATGTGTTTGAAAGGTTTTTAAGATATATTTAAGTTGCTAAATGCTTTGTTTGAAATTTTGGCATGTTTAATACTTTGTTTTTATCAAAATTATGTTGAATTTGAAGGTTGACACCACATGATGAGTTCTCTCACTTTCTTCCTGGAAAGACCAAGACAATTCATTCTCTTCTCTTCTTCTTCTTGATCATGCTTAGCCCCTCATATACATATTTGCCTCCCTTTACCTATCCGGAAATTTGGAAGCAAGCAAGTGAAAAGCAAGTGAAAGAAAAGTTGAGATGTTGGCTGGAAAGTTAGAAAGAGACAAATAGGTTTGGGGAAGTCAATCATGATGATGAGTAACTCGGCACCATTCACATAGCCGGGTGTTTGTGTCTTGCCAAAGTTGGATTGAGCGATATTCCTAACGGGTCATGGTATGTGCATCAAGGGTTTGAGGCATCTCGAGAAATTGATGATTGCTAATCTCCTAGGCTTCGGTTATTGTGCACCTCTGTCCATGCATCCCAATAAGTAAAGTAAAATGTAAATAATTGGTGGAAGATGTTGAAGTTCAAAGGAAGTGAGGTAAAAGATCCTTTTCTCGGATTCTAGCACCACATTCCCTATATACATCCCACCCTCACACGTTTCTTGACCTTCTCTTGAAAAGCCATTGAGACCTCGAGCTTGTTGATTGACTTGGTGGTTTAAACTGGATTATGCATGATTAATTTCGATAATTATGACTTATTATGCATTCTATGATTTTATGCAAAGATGAACGACTTTCTTATATTTATAAAATGTTTTGAGCATGTTTTGATTTTAAATTCCATGAAGCATTCTCTTAGAGTGATCTATGAGTGGAGCACACCACCAAAAATGTTTTGAAATACTTTTCATTGATCTTTATGACTTATAATCCATTCTATCTTGTATTTAAGATTTGAAACTTGCTTGGGGACAAGCAAGGGCTAAGTATGGGGTATTTTGATAGCATGAGTTATAGTCTATAATTTGGGACCTGTTTAGACGTTTTATCTTCAATAATCTGCATGTTTGATGTATATTATATAATTATATTGTCGTTTCATCTACCTTTGTGGGAATCGAGGTCTACACCAAGTTTCGTTGTAATCGTAGGTAAAATGGCACGTTTTGTATCAAAAAGGAGCTAAAGGAGCTAAGAAGTCATTGTAGCTACATTCAGGAGCTTAAGGAAGAATCCAGGAAGCATGGAAATGGATTAAAGATTCACTTTGGACCAGATCTGAGAGATTTCACATTCAGTTTAGAGCCACCTCGGTCAGCTACTGTACCATCTCGACCGAGGTGATCCAAAGGAGCGTCCCGACCGAGGCGAACACCTTGGAGGCGGCGAGATATATTTTATTCTTCGCTAAGATCTTTTATTTTTGGAAGGAAGGATCTTATATTTTTAGGCTGGATTTCTGGAAGGAAGATCATATATTTTACGGATTTATTTATGAGCGATTGATATATTTTATTAGGATAATATCTTTTCAAGATATCTTATCTTTGGAGGGTAGTTTTTCTATATAAAGGGTTGGATTTTCCACAAATCCAACATCCGCTAACGGCAAGAGGCCGCATACAGCAATTAAAGGACTTTTGGAAGGTTGTAGGAAGATTGAAGGAAGGAAGTTGATAGCTTTTGTGAAGGGTTTTGTAAGACTTTCTTAGATTCCCTTCTTTGTTGATTTGTCTTGTTGGATTGTGATCCAAGGAACGCTTGTTTGATTGATAATTGATTCAGTTATTGAAGCATTTTTCTTAAGGTTTTTGTGTTCAATTATTCACCTTCTTCCCTTATATTTGATTATTGCTTTCATGATGATGAGTGGCTAATTTCTTTGTGTGATTCTAGGGTGATTGAATGAAGGTTGTGGGAAAAACAATGATAGAATAACCTTAAATTCCAGTAGGACCCTGAAAGCTCGAGTCTTTATCCTTAACCCTAGAACATCTCGCTTAGTGGATGAACATCTCGGCCGGGGTGGAATTCGTCTGACCGAGGTGACTTATCTGATCCATAACTGAGAGTTAAGTGTTAGAGTTTGCCAAATCCTACTCTTATTACACCTTTCTTGGTTCAATGCGAGCTTAGGATGAGACTTACCTGGTAATTCCTTTGTTTGTTTACCCAAGATCATAAGTGTAGGTAATAAAGGTTTATCCTTTATTGGGGTTTGAGTGTGCTTTTATTCCATCTTTGTGAGTTAGTCTGAGACTTATCCGGTAAAGGTTGATTCTATTCCCTTAGTTGGTTTGTTGGTTTGGGATTATAGTTCCTTTCCTTAGCACCTTGAGACTTACCCGGTGATAGGTTCTTTGGCTTGAGATTGTGAGTAGTGAGACTTACCCGGTGATCTATTCCACTTTAGTAACACCTTCCCTTTCCAAAATCTCAGCTTTAATCCCTAGAATTGCGTATTCCTTTAATTGACTTTTTATCATCTTTGATTGCTTTAATTGCTTTTGTGGTTAGTAATTACATAGACAACCTATACGTGCTTTGTTTCACCAAGTCCCTGAGATCGACACCCCGTAATTTCTTGCTTTTACTACGATTGACCCGTACACTGCGGGTTCACATCCTTGTTTTAGGCATACATCTAGGGTTATAAATTTAAAGCTTGCACACACTGTTTGGAGCGAACACCTAACATTCCCATTTTTGCTATTTAGATTGTTATAGTAGCTTCTTTCAGATTCCTATCCATCCGGATGATCAAGAGAAGACCACTTTCACTTGTCCATGGGGGATATTCGCTTATAGGAGGATACCATTTGGATTATGTAATTCACCCGCTACCTTTCAACGCTGTATGATGGCTATCTTCTCCGAATATATTGAGGAGATCATGGAGGTACTCATGGATGACTTTTCAGTATATGGTTCCTCTTTTGATAATTGCTTGTCTAACCTTTCTGTAGTGCTACAACGTTGTGAAGACACTAATCTCGTTTTGAATTGGGAGAAGTGTCACTTTATGGTTAGTGAAGGAATTGTGCTAGGATACCTCATTTCCAACCGAGGTATTGAGGTCGATCGAGACCATTGGGAAACTTCCTCCCTCTTGTTCTGTTAAAGGTGTGCGGAGTTTTTTCGGGCATGCAGGTTTCTACAGGAGGTTCATCAAGGATTTCTCAAAGATTTCTAAACCACTCACTAATCTCTTGAATAAGGATGTTGTTTTTGAGTTTTCGCAAGAATGTCTTGATGCGTTTTATTGGATAAAGGAAGCATGGATCACCACTCCTATCATTCAACCTCCCGATTGGACCTTGCCCTTTGAGATCAAGTGTGATGCGAGTGATGTGGCCGTAAGAGCGGTACTTGGACAAAAGAAGGATGGCCGGACCAACACCATTTACTATGATAGCAAGACGCTAGATGAAGCTCAACTGAACTACGCCACCAACGAAAAGGAGCTCTTGGCGGTTGTATATGCTTTTGAGAAGTTTCGCTCTTACTTAGTAGGAGCGAAAGTTATTGTTTACACTAACCATGCAACTATTCTCTACTGGCTTGCTATGAAGGATGCGAAGCCGCGTCTTATTCGATGGATTCTCTTGCTTCAAGAGTTTGACCTAGAGATTCGTGATAAGAAGGGGTCTGGGAATTCTGTTGCGGATCACCTCAGCCGGCTACCTCCCTCCTCGCGCGAGAAGAACGACCTACCCATAGATGGTTCATTCTCCGATGAGCACTTGCATTTGCTGGAATGTTTGATAGACTTCTTTGTCTCACCCCATGATAAAGGTGAAGTATGGGGTGATGACACCTTCCAGAATGTTTAAGGATGATGTACGGTCCAGCTAGCGACCTTAAATCAAGCGCTTCTTGGGAGGTAACCCAAGGTATTGCTTTCTTTTCCCTTTTCTAGCTTAGTTTAGATAGTTTGCTTTTGCTTTGCTTTGCTTTGTTTTTGGCGTCCTCTAGACAGAAACCAGGTACTTTCTAAGGAAGGATTACAGCTCAAGAGCTACACTACGCAGCTATGACAGCGGATACATCCCAGCGCTTTGAGGATGAGCGTAGATACACTAATGGCTGGATGCATCAGATTAGAGAGAGCTAGCACTACCAACAACGCATGATGGAGATCCAGTTCCAGCATATGATGGGGCATCCATTTGATCCATCTCAACACCCCTACATCCCACATCCACCACCACCGCCACCAGCTGACCATGATTAGAGCTTGCATGGATTTTTTTTCTTTATTTATTATGCAGTTCGGCTAGATCCGGTGAGTTTCCTGTTTTCCTTGACTTTTATTCGACCCATTGGGACAATGTATCCCAAGTATGGGGTATGTGGATGTACTTATTTAACTATGTGTGTATGATTGTATGACTCTTGATGGATATTTATGATCTTATTTAGCTCTATATGTTTATCTGTCATTTCATGCATCCTCATGCATGATCGGAAACCAAACAGCCGACCAGTTCTCAAGGTTGTAGACAAAGTACTGAGAAGACAACACAATGCCTCGAGGAAACTTCGTTTCCCATGGCATGGCCACATAGGGAGTGCCAAGACCGCGGGGAATGAGAATACGGCGCGTGATGAACTCCTGTAATCCGAGCGGCTTCGCCACCGCAACCAAAGTGCATCCCGATAAATTCAATCCCATCTCACTAGCGATGTGAGTCACGAGACCTCTAAAACAGATTTTGCCCTTAGCCTTCCCCGTCACCTTGTGTAGCTCCTCGGCAAGCATAGCAGCAACATTTGGAATACCGCCTGCCACCATACAAAACATATCAAAAAGCTCACCTTGACGGACCTTCTAGGGCGTCTTAGTACGTGCCAGAAGCATCTCACTAAAGATCCGGTGAGTGATGCGGAAACCAAGGAGGTAGATGATGCGCTCTCGAGAATCCATGGGTTGCCATTTGTCTCGGTAGGAGGTAATGTGGGCGATGCTGTCCCAGAAACTACGGGCCAGTGCACGAGATGAGAAGTCTGTAGCTGTAGGATTGTGGAAGCCAAATATCTCCCCAAACTGATCAAGGGGGAAAATATAGTTCTTGTTCATCACCCGGTATTTGATCTCTCTGTTCTCCTGCAAATAAGTGACCGAACTCAAAAATTCGAATGTCGACTCTTGATAGCATGTATTATAGTCTATATTTTGGGGCTGGTTCAGACGTTTTATCTTCAATAATCTGTATATATGGATGTATATTATGTGATTATATTGTTGTTTCATCTACCTTTAAGGGAATCGAGGTCTACACCTAGTTTCGTTGTAATTGTAGGTAAAATGGCACGTTTTGGACTAAAATGGATTTAAGGAGATAAGGAGTCATTGGAACTACATTTTAGAGCTTAAAGAAGAACCCAGAAAGCATGGAAATGATTAAGAATATTTACTTTGGACCAGATTTGAGAGATTTCACATTCAGTTGAGATTCACCTCGGTCAGCTATAGTGTCACCTCGACCGAGGTGATCTTGAGGATCGTCCCGACCGAGGCGAACACCTTGCCGCCGGCGAGATCCATATTTTTGGCTGAGATCTTTTAATTTTGGAAAGAAGATATCTTATATTTTTGGGCTGGATTTCTGGAAGGGAGATATTATTTTGGGGATATTTATTTTAGGAGATATGGATATATTTTATAGGAAATTATCTTTTTAAGATATTATTATCTTTGGAAGATAATTCTCCTATATAAAGGGTTGGATTTTCCACAATTCAGCCATTTTCCACACATTTTTTGGATGCTTACATACTGAGAGCATCCAATAATTGAGGGATTTTCTGGAAGCTTTGAAGGAAGGATCGAAGAATTGAAGATCAAGGAAGGAAGGATTCATATGGTGTTAGCTTTTGAAGGAGTTTGTAAGACTTTATTAGATTGTCTTTTTGGTTTGTTGTCTTTGCTGATTTGTGATTTGAGGAACGCTTGTTTGTTGATATTTAATTCAGTTATTAAGACCTTTTTCTTAAGGTTTTCTTGTTCAAGTATTGATTCCTTTCTTATATATTTGATTATTGTTATCATGATGATTTTTGGCTAAGTTTCTTATGCGATTCTAGGGTGATTAGCTGAAAGTTGTGGAAAAGACGATGATAGAATGAATCCCAGCAGGACCCTGAAAGCTCGAATCTTTAACCTTAAACCTAGAACACCTCGCTCAGTCGAAGAACATCTCGGACGGGGTGGGATCTGACTGAACGAGGTGAACCTTTCCTGATCCGAAACTGAAGTTAAGTGTTCTAGTTGCCAAATCCTATCCTTATTACACCTTTCCTGGTTCAATGCAAGCCTAGGATGAGACTTACCCGGTGATTCATTTGCTTGTTTACCTAAGATCATGAGTGTAGGTAATAAAGGTTTATCCTTTATTGGGGTTTGATTGTGCCTTCATCCCATCTTTGTGACTTAGCATGAGACTTACCCGGTAAAGGTTGATTCTATTCCCTTAGGTGGTGTGTTGGTTTGAGATTATGGTTTCTTTCCTTAGTACCTCGAGACTTACCCGGTAATAGGAGCTTTGGTTTGGGATAGTGAGTATTGGGACTTACCCGATAATCTATTCCCATCTTAAAAACACCTTCCCTTTGCAAAACCTCAGTTTTGTCCGAGTTATCCTTTGAGATCTTGAGTCGGAACCACAACTAGCTGCTTTAATCCCTAGGATCCACATTTCCCCTTACTTGACTTTTACATCATCTTTGATTGCTTTAATTGCTTTTGGTTAATTGCAATATTTGACTACCGATTCCGTGGTTTGTTTCATCTAAGTCCCTATGATCGACCCCTGGGATTCTTGCTTTTATTACAATTGACCCGTACACTGCGGGTTCGCATATTTGTTCAAGCATACTTCTTGGGTTATAATTTAAAGCTTGCACACACCGTTTGGAGCGAACAACTCCATATAAGCTGGGACACGAATAGTCATAAAAGTCTCCAAACCAACCACGGAGACCATCTTTTGCAAGTCATCTACCACATGCAGGCACTCAAAGTCAGGAATGTCCACGTATCTCGAGGCAATGATCGGGCCGCCACAAATATGATCAAAGTCCTTCCAGAACCGCTCATGAATCACCGGGATTTGAGGTTGTGGAGGAGGAAAAGGAGAAGACTGTCGAGAAGTACTAAGACAGTCTCGGAGGGCCAATTGGCGATTGGATCTTCTCAAATTGTCTATATCTGAAACTAATCGCGGTTGCTTTGTACTATATCTCGGCCGAGACTCAGACAACTGGACCGAGGCGAAGTGTTGTCTCAATCGAGGCTCCAAAAATGTAGGTTGTTCCCCTAATTTCCACTACCAATTGCTTCTTGTGGGGTACTCATGTAGTTCTCAACAGCAAGCAGCAGCAAACAACTTCAATTTCGAGCCAAATCGAACCAATATTGAACGAAAAGGATTTCAAGCGAAATACCCGAAATCTACATCGAGTGATGGATTTAAGTGCCGTTTGATACTTGAAATCCGTAAGCCTTGCTTCCCTCGATGATTTGGAACCAAAATTTGTGCAAAACGGTTGAGATTTGAGAATTTTGGAAGAAAAAGGCCGTCGGTCGAGGTGAGAGTGAGAGAGCAAGTTAGGGTTTGAGGAGAGAGAAATTCGTACTCCTTTTATATCCCTCACTACATTTGATTTCATCTCGGCAGAGGTGTTTCTGGGCGGACCGAGGTGACAGAGTGAGGTGATTCTCAGATAATATCATTTTGGTTGAGCGAACTTCGTTTCGGTCGAGATGCTTTGACAACATCCGAGATGTGTGTCTGTCAAACTCCGTTTTCTCAAATTTTCGAACAGCAATCCCTCCATGTGTTTCCTTAGTTGTTTTTCTTCTTCTTGGAGAACATCTAGTTCCCGTCTAAGAGGGCACACAAACACGAAGCAAACTGTCTAAACTAATCTTGAAAAGGGAAAAAGAAAGCTTACCTTGGGTTGCCTCCCAAGAAGCGCTTGGTTTAAGGTCGCTAGCTGGACCGTACATCAATTTCAAGCAAGATGCAAAGGTGCAATCTCCTCAGCTGGAACCTCTAGTTAATACTTCTTCCACCTATGACCGTTGACCTTAAAGTTTCCGCTAGCTTCACCCCATACTTCAACTACACCATGGGGGAAAAAATTTTTCACAATGTAAAGTCCCGTCAATCTAGATTTCAACTTACCTGAAAAGAGGCGGAGGCGGGAGTTGAAGAGTAGGACAAGATCCCCTTCTTTGATCTCCTTAGGGATGATGTGCTTGTCATGCCATTTCTTCGTTCTTTCTTTGTAGATTTTGGCATTCTCATAAGCATTTAAGTGTAGCTCTTCCAACTCATTGATATCCAAAAGCCTCTTATCTCCAGCTTCCTTGATGTCGAAGTTGAGCCATTTGATTGCCGAATATGCTTTGTGCTCCAACTCAACGGGAAAATGACAAGACTTCCCATATACTAGATTATAAGGGATGGTACCTATGGGAGTCTTGAATGCGGTCCTATACGCCCAAAAGCATCGTTCAACTTCATGGACCAATCCTTCCTTGTCCTTGAGACGGTCATATCCAAAATTGTCTTGATTTCTCTATTAGAGATCTCCACTTGCCCACTAGTTTGAGGATGATAAGGGGTTGCTACCTTGTGGGTGACCCCATACTTCGATAAAAAAGTGTCTCGAACTTACGTGTAGTAAAATGTGTCCCTCCGTCTCTGATGATGACGAGGCGTCCCAAAACGTGCAAATATAGTCCTATTGAAGAACTTCACAACCACCAAGGTGTCATTAGTTGGAGAAGTAATGACTTCCACCCATCTAGATATGTAATCAACAGCTAAAAGAATGTAGAGGTTTCATGCGGCTGATGGGAAAGGTCCCATAAAATCAACTCCCCATACTCAAAGATCTCGATCTCCTGAATATTGTTAAGTGGCATCTCGTTCCGCCTATATATATTTTCTGTTCTTTAGCATGCATCACAAGAAACAACAAGAATTTGCACATCCTTAAATAATGAAGGCCAAAAGAAACAGGAATGTAATACCTTAGCGCAAGTTTTGTGAGCGCTAGCATGTCCTCTACAAGGAAGTGAATGGCAATGCCGTATGACACTAGTAGTCTCGTCCTCCGGAACACACCGTGAAGCATCCCATCGGGGCCTTTCTTGAAGAGTATAGGCTCGTTCCTATAGTAATGACGTACGTCTTTGAAGAATTTCTTCCTTTGAGCGTATGTCAATCTTGGAGGTACTTCCTGACAAACAAGATAATTAACAATATCAGCATACCAAGGCTCTTTACCATCTGAAACTTGGCGAAACCAATGCTCCACCAAATGAAAATGCTCATTGGGAAATGAATCATCAATGGGTAGATCGTCCCTCTCGAGGCATCTAGGGTTAGCCCGAGGTGGTGAACCGAGGTGATCTTTAGTTTACACCATCTCGCTTGCTTCAGAAACTGTCTTGGTCATGGACCGAGGTGATGGACCGAGGTGATCTCCAGTGAAGGTCATCTCACTTGCTCCAAAAGTCATTTTGGTCGAGATACCGGGAGGGTGACCGAAACCTAATGTGCTTTTCGTCTCCTTGATAAGTTTTTCAAATCCAACTGTTGGATCTTCTTCCAATGCTTCCAAGCTTCGTACATCTACATCACATGAAACATATACACCTTCCTCCATCATACTAAAACTCAAAAAATTTTCAAGGGGATCTTTAATTAAGATAGAGCTCACCAATTTTCGAGAATCTTCTTCATCATAGATCTTGAAGATGTCTTCTTCTAAGGGTTGTCACTTCATCATGGCTGAGAGTGCAAACTCAACATGATCTTCCCCAATATTGAACGACAATGTGGCGTTCTTACAATCAATATTGCATCCTGAAGTTGCAAGAAATCATCTTCCAAGAATGATGGGAATAGGATAATTTGTAGGAATGTCCAACACCACAAAATCTATAGGTATGTAGAAATTACCTAGCTTGACCGGAATATCCTCCAAGATTCCAACGGGGTGAGTAATAGAACGATCCGCCATGTACAAAGTCATCTTCACGGGTTTGGGTTCTCCAAGACCAATCTTCTCACAAAGTGCTAGAGGAATAATTCTCACACTAGCTCCTAGATCACAAAGTGCATCGTATGTCACATCCCCAACTTTGATGGGAATGCAAAACGAACCGGGATCTCTTAGCTTTGGTGACATATTTTCTTTCATGATTTGAATGAGCTCCGAAGATCTAGAGGTTATCCGCACTTCTCCAAAGTCTTCCAGCTTTCTTTTCCTTGACAAGATCCCTTTCAGAAACTTCCCATAGGCGGGCATACCTAAGATCGCATCAATGAAAGGGATATTAATATGTAGCTTATTCATTAGGTCAAGAAACATACCAAAGTGTGTCTAGATACGCATGCGCCCAAGACTGAGGGAACGGGAGTGGAGGCTTGTAAGCAGGTGGAACATAAACATCACATTTTTCTTTCTCTTTCGGGGGAGCCATCTCGGTTGGCACCTCGACCGAGGTGTTCTTTGACAGATTATGATCCGACCGAGGTACGGGATCAGTTGTCCTCTATCCAATTCGTGTGGTGATTGTCTTGACTTGCCCATTTGGGTTGTTCTCCGTTATTCCTGGGAGTTTACCCGGATCTCTAGGTGCTTCATTAGCCTTGTTGAAAACTTGATGTCCTAAGGCTTTTTGTGCCTTCGAAAATGTGTTCATAGAAGTCGCCATAACTTTGAGCTTGGTCATGATTGCTTCCAACACAACATCCGTATTTTCCTTAGGTTATTGGGATGAGCTTGAAGATGGCTCTTGACTCTTCAATGGAATAGAAGAAGAAGATGGGGGAGTTAGAGCATTTTCAGCATGAGAATAAGGGTTATCGGAATTTTGTAATTTGATCTCCAATTGTTGTTGACATTTTTGTTGTTGTTGTTGTAATTGTTATTCCTTGGCCCTTGATAGTTTCATCTCCCCAAGTATCCAACATCTTGCTCCTTGGATACTCCCTTAGCTTGAGATAATAAAAGCTCTTTCAAAGCTTTGACTTCATTGTTGAGGGTGGTAAGTTGAGCAACGCTCGAAGTAGTGAGATTAAGCTCCGGAGGTCCAACTCGTCTTGCTCCATCTTCAAATCTTCGATGGGAATACTTCTCCATGTGTAAATCTTGCTTCTCAACAAATTCTCAAGCTTCATCAACCGGTGTATCCATAAGAGTGCCAGAAGATAGTGAATGGAGTTTGGATTGAGTTTCCTCGTCCAAACCCTTGAAGTAAATCTCTAGCAACTCAATCTTTGGAATTCCATGGTGAGGGAAATCCAACAAAAGATCCTTGAACCTTTCTCATGACTTGAACTGACTTTCTCTATCCTTCATGACAAAAGCATTAAACTTACCCTTAGCTCCGCAACTTTTGATGGGGGAAAGAATTTAGTGAGAAATTCCTTAGTCATCTCTTCCCATATGGTAACTCTTCCAGTTGGAAGAGATTGATACCAAGCAAGCGCCTTGTCTTACAAAGAAAAGTAGAAAGACCTTATCTTGTAGTTGTTGTTCTCCACCCTTGAAGGTCTCAAAGTCTTCAAAAGAATCTCATAATTCTGCAAGTGTTGATGTGAAGATTCTCCTTCCATGCCTCCAAATTGACATTGTTGAATCATTGAGAGGACTTGAGGTCGAAACTCGTAGTCATGCTCAGCTGGATCTCCAAGGTTAACTCCAGGACGCCGCACTTGTTCATTCGGGTCCATCCTTTGACCTAAGGTTTGCGGTTCTCCAGCGAACAAGTTACCTCGGTCAACCCTAACTGACAACCGAGGTAGTGGTGGAGGTAGGTCAGAATTAGGACTCGGTCCGATGACTGGATTCGGCCGAGGTCGTATGTGTGCCTACAATTCCGCCATATTAGCTCGGATCTCTTCCGTTCTTGCTCAAGCTTCATCTCTTTCTCTTTGTAAGGCTTCATTTTTTATCCGAAGTTGTTCTAATGCGTCCTTCAATTCAGCTTCAAGATCTCGATTATCTTGTGCTGTCATCTTAGCTTCTTTCAATCTTCTCTTGTGTGTCTTTTCTAGTTCATGATCGTAAGGAACAAATTCTTTCCCAACACGAGTTCTTCGCATAAACCTAAAGAAAGATCCTGCGAAATCACTCAAGTAAATCATTCAATAGCAACAAGGGCATCAACCCTAAAAGACAACCAAATACTGAACTTGGTCTTGACCAAGTCCCCGGCAACGGCGTCAAAAACTTGTTCGCTCTCAGACGTGTGTGAAATATGAACGAAATAGCTTTACATTTATAACCTAAAATAAAATCCTTAACAATATGTAAACCCACAGTGTACGGATCAATTGTAATAACGGCAAATACTCCAGGGTCGAGCACAGAGACTATGGTGAAATCAAGCACGGTAAGAATCAGGTTGTCAACGAAAGCAAGCGATGGAGCAAAGATGATGTATAAATCAGATAAGGGAATGTAGATTCTAGAGATCAAAAACATCCAGTTGTGGTTCCGACTCAAGATTTCTAAGGATAACGTGGACAAAGCTGAGGTTTGCAAGGGAAGGTATTTCTAAGGTGGGAATAAATCACCGGGTAAGTCTCACTACTCACTATTCCAAACCAAAGATCCTCACACCGGGTAAGTCTCAAGGAACTAAGGAAAGGAACTATAATCTCAAACCAACACACCACCTAAGGAGATAGAACTAACCTTTACCGGGTAAGTCTCAAGCTAACTCCTAAAGGTAGGATGAAGGCACACTCAAACCCCAATAAAGGATAAATATTTATTACCTAACACTCATCATCATAGGTATACAAGCAAAGGAAATCGCCGGGTAAGTCTCATCTAGACATGCGTATAAACGAGGAAAGGTGCAACAAGGATAGGATTTGGCAAACTAAAACCTAAACTCAGGATGGATTGGATCTGGTTGACATCTCGCTCAGTTCATATCGATCTCGGTCGAGATGTTCTATGAACCGACCGAGGTGAGGTTCAGTTTGGTTTTGGCTCGAGCTTTCAGGTTCCACTAAGGTACATGCTCACTCTTTCATCGTCTTCCCCACAACTTTCAGCCAATCACCCTAAAATTGCAAGAGAATTTAGCCAACAATCATCATGATAACAATAATCAAATATATAATATAAGAATCAATAAACAAACAATAAAACCTTGACAAAAAGGTCTCAATAAACAACTCAATCAAATAATCAAAACAAGCAATTAGCAAATTGTGTTCCTCAATGAATCAAAAGACAACAATCAAGGTTCCTTAAGAAAACCTTACAACTTCCTTCAAAGCCTTCAACTTTCACTCCAAAGCTATCTTCCTTCAAACTTTCTTCTTCCTTGGAATATCTTCAATCCCCAAAAATAATCAGCTAACTAGACATACTTCCATCCAGAAAATATCTTCAATCTTATAGGAAAATCACTTGCCAAAAAATAAAAGATCTCATGGGCTATGGGCCGGCCGTCTCGAACCAGGCCCAGTGAATCATCTCAGTCAAGGTGATCACGTAGTCAACCGAGATAAATTTCAGTTACGTGCAAATCTCTCAAAACTGGTCCAATATCGAATTTCTATCCAACTTCGAAGGTTAATATTCCTTCCTTGTAGCTCCTCAATGCTCCAAAATGCATCTCCAATGACTCCTTAAATCCTTTGGCTCCATATCGCTCCAAAACGTGTCATTTTCCCTACAATTACAACGAAACTAGGTGTAGACCTCGATTCTTTAAATGGTAAACAAAACGACATAATCATCAAGAATATAAAGCCATGCATGCAGATTTATGAAGATAAATTATCCAAACCAATCCCAAAATATAGACTATAATACATTCTATCATTCACTACATGAGGGTTGGGGGAAACTTTTTGTCCTTTCACCAACCATGAAAATATCTTTATAAGAATAGTATGTATCAAAACTCACCCACTTTACTTCTTCGATTCACTTCAATCTTGTAAGGGAACCCATACTTGATTTCTCTATTTTCTTCGTCCATCACAAACCCTGATAGAGTCAAGTCACACTATACTCGATTGTGAAGAATTTAGAAGGGGCACCAAAGAAGGAAAAAATAAAGGCAATCACCGGTTAATATAAGGGAAAATATATAAAGGTAGGTAATGTCACATATATAGGCTTGTCAAAGAGGGCCTCCATCATCTCAATATCAAGCATGTATAATCAAATGAATGTGTAGTTTGGAAAGAGAGTCAATCACAAGCTCTAGAAGAAAATAAGCATGACAGAGATCACACAATAATAAGAAAGAAAGGACACATGAAAATGCATGTCCATAAGTTAAATCTCTTACAAGGGTTATGTCTAATCATGCTAGTCATTATAAATCATCCAAAAACTCATGTGCATAAGCAATAGCAAGAAGAAGTAATCCAAAGCATCGTTGACAAGTTGAGTGTTATAACATAACATATCTCAATTTATAGAGGTCGTTATGAGTATCGACTAAATCTACACTAAAATGCAATATTTTTCATTTTTATGTTTTTATATGCATGCAGAAATGTGAGAAAAGACTCAAGAAAAAGTAAAAAGGAATCAAAGTAAACGTGTAACAAGGAATGGGAAACATGAAATGTGAATGTGAGTATAGAACCTCATACTTAAACTATTCATTGTCCTCAATGTGAAAGAAATCAAGTAAGGAGAAGAAAAT
The DNA here is from genome assembly GCA_033239045.1 of Fagopyrum esculentum. Lineage (NCBI taxonomy): Eukaryota > Viridiplantae > Streptophyta > Magnoliopsida > Caryophyllales > Polygonaceae > Fagopyrum > Fagopyrum esculentum. Next base: position 43,981,149 of record BSUD01000001.1, on the reverse strand, counting down.
ACTCACAAAGCGATGCAATGCATATGATGGCGGGTAGGAATGTGGGAAGAATGGTGGAATGATTGAAAGTCGCGAAAGTCCTCTTCTTGTATCCATCGATGCCTTCATGCGTACCTATATATCACAAGAAAAATCCAACAACCATCAAACTAGAAAACGCTAAAAAGGGGAAAGAATTCTAAAACTCAAGGGTTGTCTTCCATGTAGCGCTTGTTTTTGATCATTAGCTTGTCCCATTCAGTTTAGTTTTATGGAAAACCATGAAAGGTGTGCACGGATGTGTATACGTGGTGGGTGTCCTTTGAGAGGGGGAAGTGTGCGGGGATGAAGAGAAGCCGCTTATGCTTCAAGTTTGAGATGAACAAATGACCTCTTATATTGGAGCAATAGGTCTCTAACGATAGTTGGGAGGAGTTGTAGAAGAGGCATCACCTTCACTTAGCTGGGTGGAGAGGGATTGTGGAGAAGGATAAGTGTTAAGAGTGTAGGATTGAGCGGAAAATTGCAGGATTTCAGCTTCAAAAGACAAAATAGGGGAAACGACATGTGGAACGGCTTGGAGACGGTCATCATATGGCCTAGGAAGCCATCTTGATGCCATTTGGATGTCATCTCGGGGTTTGTCTCTGGAATAACTACCTGGAAGAGCTTGTGAGATGGCTTGATATACCCCTTCAAAGCCTTTTCCAAAGTGCCTATGTGTCATCTCAAAGTCGCCTTGTATTTTGCATTGGCTACGACTTTTGCAATTAATTCTAGGAATATCTAGATCCTTGTCCCAAACGGCATGTGGAACGGCCTTGAGACGGCTAGGGAAGCAGTCTGGCATGCGGTCTTTGCCCGTCTCTATGTCGTATCCATGTGGTCTACATATATGGCTTTTGCTTTAAATTCATCTATATTAATTAAATTAAGCCCTTTTTAGATTTTACAAGGACGAACTCCCAAGAGGTTTTCTTCTTGTCATCATTTTCCGGTTATTTCCAGACGTTCCATGACGGTAAAGAGCTCTTGTTGCGCATCTTCCATGTCCACAACTTGATATTATATGGCTTCATGATTTTCTTTAATTTTTGTGACGAAAACTACAAATTCGTGCATTGTGGCCTGCAAATTACATTGTTCTTTCAAAATCTGCTTCACCATCAACTCTATGGGAGTTTTGTTGGGTTTGGGAGTTGTTTGAGGTTCTTTATTTTTCCTCAATGTGCGTTATTTTGTTTTTTCTAGCACCCTTCTACACATCATCAAAAATATCTAGCAAAGGATCTTCAATGATCATGTACTCTTCAACATAAATACTATTACTAATTAAATAAATATAATCATCAATATTAGGATGCTTTGGGAGTTTAGGAAGAGTGAACTTCAACTAGTCATCATCAAATCTGAAGATGATGATTCCATCTCTAACATCGATGAGAGCTCCGATGGTGGTGAGGAAAGGGCGTCCGAAAATCACGGGGACGTTGGTGCCTTCATCAACATCTACAATCACGAAATCAACCAATATCTCGTGTTTGTCCACCTTAACAACTACGTTCTCTAACATCTGAATGTCTCATGTTTGTCTGCGTTTGCTGAAATTAGCTTCAAAGGTCATCATAGAGTTCCTTATCTCTCCAATAGAACCGCAAATCACTTGTTGTCACTTCGCGAGTTGGTCTAAAAGTTGAGCTTAAGTAGTTTTGGGAGGGGCTTGAGCGGATTCAATGGGAGGAAAATGAACTCTATGATGGAAACTGGTTGGGGCTTGGGGTGAGTTTCTTCCTTGCTGCCTTCTTGATACTTTCACACTTGAATTGCAAAAACTCTTGCTTGAATAGCTTCACTAAAACTTTGGATAATATAATATATGGTATGAAGTGTAAGATAAAATAAAAGAGGGATCTTTTATTTGGCTAGAGGCGGGTATCCAAGGGATGGGAATATATGGCTGCAGTAGAGGGAGATATGTATCCGTAATTTTGAGAGATTTGGATATGATATGGAAGATATGATAAGATCTCACCCACTAGATAAGATCTTAAAATTAGGTACCTTTGTAGATATCTTTCCTCTTTTATGTAGTAGTTGGATTTGTCTTGGATTCGTTGGATATGAAGAAACTTGGTAGCCAAGCAAAATCCCGGTGTTGGTGCAAAACCCCTCGCCACGAGTTTCTAGCGGCGGTACTATCTCTACTTTAGGGTTCTAGGGAAATTTCAACAAAGGGGTTATGGCTAGCTTTGTGTTTAGGCTATGGTGTTCTCTCTTCTCCAATGAACAAAAGAACAAAGCAAATTAAACTCCAATAGACTCCTAACAAAAGAGGGAAAACAAAAAAAGACTCAATTCTTATATGACTCAATGAAGACTCAAAATAAAAATACTCAAACCGTTATGTATGGCTGAGTTGGACTTCAATCCACAAGTTCTTATACCAAGTTGCAGGTTAATTCATAGATGTGAAGTGAAATGCCTACTCCCATGTTTCCATGTTTTCAGCTACAAAACCCATGTATATCCCATGAGTTCACGTTTTGAGCTACATCACTCAATAATTACATAATCTAAACTTGGTGAACAACATCGCCCAAGTAATCCGGGAAGGACTCATTAAGGAGTCTAAATACATGTATCTTAATAATTCTAATGATCATCTCATGCGGGATTCTATTGCTCTCAAAGATGACAGCATTACGTGCATGCCAAATATAATATACCGTAGTAATTAATGCGAATTTCATGGCTGCAATCTTGTGATTTTTCATCCTTCTCTTTGATCGTAACCATCGAAGTGAAATATGAATAGTACTCATTCCAGCCGGCATGCAAAATATGGACCTGATCTCTCTCCAGATTCGCTTTGAGTACATGCATCTAAAGAAAAGATGATCATGTGATTCTTCATCTTGATGACATAAATGGCATATGGGATCAACTTGGAGAAAACTCATTCTATCATGCGTTGGAAGCCTCTTTAACACCGCCATCCATGCAATACATGCATGCCTAGGTGTGTGACGTACGTCCCATATTATATCATTCCATGGTATCTTGTCTCCCCTGTTACGAATTAAATTATATGCTGCAGTGACTCCAAACCTCCCTCCTGGAGAAAGTTGATCAAGAATGTGACCAATATCACTTTCATCCTCATTCATTTGCATCATCATGTCTCTGCTATGCAAGATCGCCTTAATAAGCCCAGAGTCTCGACGGTGTGGTCTCCAATCCTTTGCGTCAATCACCGATAAATATCTATGATGAATCCACTTTATCCAAAGGCTGTCCTTCCCTTCAAATATACGCCAAAAATGCTTGCACATGAATGCAAGATTCCAGGCTCGGAGGTCAAGCAGCCCAAGTCCTCCTTCATCTTTCGGTTTGCAAATTTTTGCCCATGCAACCCGAGGCCTTGCCCAAAGAAACTGCCGAGTAACACGTATCAATCTATCCAATACGACCCCTGGAATTGGCAATATTGATAACCAAAAACTATCCACGCCTTGTACCACTGATGATATGAGCTCGACCCGTCCAGCGAACGATAAATGTTTCTTATTCCATGCTGAAATATACTTGCCAATCTTGTGAATGAGTGGCACATATTCTGCAGATTTTAACGTACTCGGTGTCATTGGAATTCCAAGGTATCGAAATGGAAACGTCCCTCTTGTAAACCCAGTAATTGCTTGTAACTCTAATGCCTCCTGTGGTGCTACCGAAGCAATAAATATAGATGACTTCGTCATGCTTGCTTTTAGTCCGCTTAGGTTGCCAAACCGACGTAAGGTTGTCATTAAGATTTCCACCGACGGCTTGTCTCCCCTGCAAAACAAAACAACATCATCAGCATAGGCTAAATGCGTTAATCGTAACTCACCACAATGTTGATGAAAGTTGAAGCCTGGTTTATTCGTCTCCGCCTTTAATAATCTCGAGAGCATTTCCATGCAACAAACGAAGAGCAGTGGTGATAACGGGTCGCCCTGCCTTAGCCCCCTTCGTCCCTTAAAAAATCCATGCAGTTCTCGATTAATCTTAATAGAGTATGACGCTGTTGTGACACATTCCATGACCCATCCGATGAATTTCGCCGGAAACTCAAGCATATTAAGCGCATAACGCAAGAAAGACCATGATACCGTGTCATATGCCTTGGCAAGATCCACATTTAAGAAGCATCGTTTGGTATCCCTCTTTACATTATAACGCCTAAGCAATTCTTGAACAAGAAATATATTGTCGGACATTAATCGACCGGGAACGAAGGCTGCTTGTGAATGATCAATGAGGTACTCAAGATACGGTCCCATTCTCCTTGTCATGATCTTCGATATTATCTTATATACTACATTACAACACGAAATAGGCCTATAATGTTCCACACGAGTTGGATTTTCATTCTTCGGAACCAAAGACACAATAGTATGATTCATTTGGCCAAGGAGCTTCCCATTAATGAAAAATTCCTTAACAGCAACACAAACCTCACTACCGACAACGTCCCATGCAGCTTTGAAGAAACAGGACGTGAACCCATCTGGCCTTGGCGATTTACTCTCAGCAATGCTCCATAACGCTTCCTTTATTTCCAAGTTTGAGACCGGCTTAATGAGGCTTTCCTTGTCCTCATTCTTTAGTTTGGGACCAATTGCAAACTCAGTATCATTCGGTATATCATTTGCTTCCCATGTTCCAAATAGGCCTTTATAAAAATCAACGAACAAGCGTACAACCTCTTCATGTGACGTAGTTTCAACCCCATTCTGTCCCATAATGTTTGTCACATGACAACCCATCAACCGAGCCCTCATTAATCCATGGAAGTAACTCGTACATCGATCACCATGTAGTATGAACTTTGATTTTGCTTGCTGGGCTAAAAAACTATATTCAGCAGTATTAAGCCGTTCCATTCGTAACTTTGCTTGCTTCATCATATACCGAATATCCTGATCGTGAGGGTTACATCGCAGCTCCTCTAACACTCTATTATATTCCTCATTGGCTTGCCTAGTTCTTTCCACAATATGTCCAAAGTGTAATGCATTTAACAGTCTCAGTGGCCTCTTCATACCCTTCATTAGCATACAAAGCCGAAACTGGTACGTGCCACGTGTCAAATAAATCCAATGCTCCTTTACTATATCAATAAACCTATCGTGCTGAGCCCACATGTTGAAAAATTTGAATGCAACATGACCTCTATTAACTCGTCTATGCAAATGAGCAATCCCAGCTTTGTGATCAGAGAAGTGCCAAACGTCAAGAAACGATGCTCGACAATATAGGCCCTGATTCATCCACTCACCATTCACCATTATTCGATCTATCTTGCTCCAAACTGACCCATTCGTCCATGTATACTTGACCTCATTATTATATGGTACATCATCTAACCCAAGATCATGGCATACATCATACAGAGGCTGACTCTCATAAAGTTTTACCGGCTCACCATGTATACGTTCATCCAAATGCATAACGTTATTAAAATCACCAAGTACCATCCATGGTAATGAGCTTGACCCAATAATCGCCCTCATACCCTGCCATATAGTACTTCTCGTAGCTACGCTGTGTTCACCAAGTACAAAGAACGTCCCAAATACGAGCCCAGTAGTTTTGCATGTGATTATGCATGCAATATACTGCACATGCATACGTAAAAGTTGCACCTCAATCTGCATGGGATCCCAGATTACCATAATTCGACACCTATGATCCATACCAAAGTTGTCAATGTATCTCCATCTCGCAAACTTTCGACCCATCAACTCCTGCACGTTAGTAATAGAAGAGTCAATACGTGTTTCAAGTATTCCACATAAATAAATATTAAATTTCTTAAGAAGAGACTTGAGCCCATTTTGTTTCCGGGGATGATTAAACCCCTGAACATTCCAAGCCATAATACTCATGTAACATTACTCCTGGTGCCCTTCCCTGCAGAACCTTTACGTTGTTTAGGTTGCATTGCACCATCCTTGGTCATTGTAGTCAACCGGGTAAGTCGGCGAGGACCATCACCAGGATTTTGTATACCAATACCTTGCTTCCCTTGTTTCTCCAGGGAGGCATTCAATCTTCGAATTATTCTTCGTTTGGCCCGTGATAATGCCGGAGTAAATACCTCCTCATCACTAGCCTCTATGCCCTCACTATCATTGCCCAGTGATTGATCACCACTGGAATGTATACTCAAGTCCTTTGATGAGTCATCATCACTAGTATTATTCAACATTTCATTTCCAAGTTTCCCATCGCTTTCTGAGCTATCCTCCCTGACTTGTTCTCGCAATGATTCAATAGCTGGTACATCATCCATAACCTTCTCTTTACCTTTCAACTTCCGTCTCTCCTCATCCAACCTGCATTGATCATGTAATACTTTCAATTTAGAAGATACCTGCCCTACGTTAGTCGATGTATCAATCATCTCCTTAGCAGCCAGCATCTCATGAGTCCCTGGCATATGACCATCATTACCACCTGGTTTCTCTCGACTCTTGTTCTTAACCCCTTGTTCCCTGTTTTGATTATCATTGTCAGTCATTGGAGATATTATATTCTTATTGAAATTTACCTTAGCAACCGTATCCTGACGACGCCGGTTCACCAGTGGCTTTGCCCCTGCTTCCTTGGAGCGTTCATTAAACGAACATTCGGCATCTCTATGCCCAAATTGGAGACAACTTTTACAATACTGAGGCTCGTTTTCATAAAGGAGAGTGCAGTCTAAACTCACTCCATCATCAAAATCGACTGATACCTCACGTAATATATCCTTAGCAAAATTTACCTCAACTAAAACACGAGCATACGAACCTCGCTTACGATCCTCCGTCACATGATCCATAAACAATGGTTTGCCAATAAGTGACCCAATTCGAGCAAGTATACTTGACGTCCAGAATTCGTTTGGAAGCCCAGTAATTCGAACCCACAAAGGCATTGTCGCAACATCTTTACGATTAAACGCAAACTTGTCCGGAACATGCTTAAGAAGCAAAGGACGATTAAAAATAAAATATGGACCACCTCGAAGCACTTGATCTCGATCATCATCGTTTAAAAAACTGAAGATCATCCATCCGGCTTCTATTCTCATTTTGACCTTAACACCCCATGTTTTCATGACGGTATTAATCGCAATATACCCTGGATAAAACCCGACGTACTGACCGAGAAGGGTACTGCCCCATACTTGTGCTTTCGGCATGCCTTCCGAGCACTTAATGGCTATACGTGATGAGGACTGTGGTACATACTCTAATCGACCTCCAAGGCCGGAATTCATAAACAATCTGGACGTATTACCCTTCCATGCTTGCGTATTACCATCTTTTGGCGCAGTCATACCAATTTTAGGGAATTCCGAAGCTGGTCGACCAACAATTATCTCAACAGATTCCAAATGGGTAGTTTCAATAGGCTCTTTACCCCCATCAGATAATACATCACAATCATCAACAACAACCTCACGAATTTCCTCATTAATCATGACATTTGAATCTATATTGAGTTGTGTTTGAGGCTGACCTTTTTCATGATTATTGGAACGAGTATCCTTATTGGATGCAATTCCCAAAGGTGTGGACCGATCCAGTGATTTTCCAGGCGCTTGATTCATTTCTTGATTTACCGGCAAAGAGCCAGATGTACCCTTGTCACGTACTGGCGGCCGCGGCGCTACCAAGGGGACATCGCCTTTGTGGCTCACAACACCATGCATTACCAGCCCCTTAGCGATTTGCTTCGAGCCCAACGCCTTGACACTAGCTTGACGATCTCCATGTTTACCAGCGCCTTTTGCCACTCCGGTATCGTCATGCGATGATCCTAAACTAGACGGCAATACCGGTGGCACTCCATCTATCATTCCCGGCATTCTAGTATCATTCTTGGATTGATCTACCTCCATTTCTTGACTTTCTTGATTCGGCATTTCCATGCCAACCGATTCTTGAATTTCTGCCGACGCTGAATTTCGACCTTGCATGAGAGTAACACCTTGCCGAGACACTTCCGTACCAGAACTAGCATCGCCATCACCACGGTCCGGTTCAATGGCTTGCTTTTTCTTCTTAGCCATAACTGGGCGCGACAAAAGTCACCACCCAATACCACAATGGAACCAAAACTGCAATACGAATACCACCAACTAATCTCGATCACTTCCAAATTTCCGGAAATACCAAGAATGTAACCAAATTTCCAAGGTGAATGAGACGTTCACCAATCACAATGCCAATTCAATAATTGTGACAATAATGCAAAGACGCAACGAAGAGAATGATGAACACAAAGGAGAGAAGAGAGATTGCAACAAACGAGTGCGAGAGAAGTGAGAGAGCGGCACTCAAATTCGCAACCGAAAAGAGAGTGAATCTTGGAGCGTTTGTGGAGAGCGAATGCAAAACTCACAAGTTCTTATACCACTTTGATGCGGGGTGGAGGCTGCAATTGACAGATCTAGATTAGAAGTCCACAAAATCTTCGACCTTGAAATCTAGAATGGATATCTCGGATGAGACCAATAAACGAAGGTGGCGAGATTTCTCAAAATGAAAAGAAATATGAATGATGGGATATATGGATGGGTGGAGAAATTAGATGTGGATATGGGATGGACAGAATTGATGAAAGTTATATAGGAATAGAAGAACCAAGATATACTTGCAAGAACCTTGATCGACTAGATCAAAACCCAAACAATGAATTACCTTAACCCTTCCTTCTTCAACCTTACACAAGTCTTCAAATAAAAACAAGCAGAAGGGGGAGGGGGCTAGAATCGACTAGGAGCATCAATCTCTAACGAGATTAACCCACACAAGAACAACCTCGCAAGGACTCAAAATGATTCAATCAAATGATCTCTTTTTTAGTGAATAGGAATGAATAAAACGAATGTTTCATAAACGAAGGAACGAGTCTCACAAATTATTTGGCTGAATTAATCTAAATGACAATGTTCAATCTAAGGAGGGATTTAGAGTCGGAAATCCTCCAAATAAAAAAATAAAAATAATCCTAAAATTATAAGATAAAGATACCTTTAGAATGTTTAGATATTAAAGGTACTAAAATGTCTAAGTAAATAACTAGAAGCTTCAAAAAACTTCAAGTTGTGGCATCTCTTTTATTGCATCTGTTCGGGCTAGGAAGTAGCACAAAAAGCTTTATATTTATAAACGCGATCTAATCTCCTAAACTACCTAGCGAACCCGTAGTGTACGGGTCGTTTCGAAGAAAGGAAAGTATTCCGAGGTCAAACACAAGGACTAAAGTAAAATTAAACCATATTATGATCAAAGATAGTGTAAATCCAAACTAAGAGATGAGCAAGGAATAAAGAAATGAAAAACACAATGTTTTTTATGGGGTTTTGGGTGATCAAACAAGGATCACAAGATATGTAGACAAGCAAACAAACAATAAACAAACAAACACAAAGATAGGTGATAAGAGGTAAGAAATGCGAATTCTAGAGATTCGGAATTCTGGTAATGACAATTGACTCATGCAATCAAAACATCAAAGGATAAGATGTGGTTGTTCGGAGTTAGGTGTCTCTACTGAGAACATTTACCGGGTAAGTCTCATGTTCCACTAGTCTCAAACCTAAGTCCTATTACCGGGTAAGTCTCAAGGAGCTAAGGTCGATAATTCTACATAAACCGGTCACTACCTAAGGGTCAAACCCCTCCTTACTGGATAAGTCTCGCAAAAGATAAATCTTAGGCAACGATCCTAGCAGACTCAATCCAATAGCGGCTCACTACTGCCTAGAGTTCATCATCTTCTATATCTAAGAGCGCGAATCACCGGGTGAGTCTCATCCCTCAATTAGGTTGCTAGCAAAGGTCACCCTAGGCTAGATTAGGCTCAACAAACACTAGGATTTCAACACATCTTCATCCTAACATCCAGATTCATCAACAACAGAACAACAACACATAAAACTCGGGTTAATCATACACATCTCGGCCAAAATGGGATGAAGAACAGGCCAAGATCATGGACTAGGTTAGGTTTTCGAACACAAATCCATCCTAAGCTAACATAAAAGTCCATACAATCATAATCCAAAGCACAACTATCATTCTTTCACCCTAGAATCACATATATTCAGCCAATAACATACATATCTATATCAAACTTCATCATACAAGCCTGCTTGCAATTCATAGCTAGAAAATGAAGATAAGACCAAAGAAAGAACATTACTAAGGTGAAATAGAAGTTACCACGGTCTTACAAGGCTTCAAGAGAAGCTCCAAGATGATCTTACAAGCTTCCAAGAAAACCTCACTCAAAATCACTCAATACTCACTATAAAACAAAAGTTCTACACTAACCTCTCCCAAGAACATCCACAAGGGTGCTTGGAAGAGAACTACAATCCAAGAGAGAGTGTGAGACAAGAGATCTAGAGGAGAGAGAGAGAGAAGAGAGGAATCCGAAAACAGCATGGAAAGCTACATAAGTACTCAAGGGAAGCAAGGGTCGGACATAGAGAAGTTGTGGCAAGTGTCATGGGTGGTCCAGAGGAGAATATCGGTTGCTCCAGGGGGCATCTCGGTCGAGATGGGTGAGCCTTGGACGGAGATGGCTCAAATTCATCACCAAACACCACTTGATCCAGAGTTAGTCCAATCCTTGAACCAACTAGGGTCCATATCTTCTTCTTTTCTCCAAGCATGAATCTTTTGGAACCTCAATTCCGGACCATCATGAGGTATGAACCTCGGATATGATCAATAATGTCTCAAAGGGCCCCAAAATACTTATAAAACAGGCAAAAGCTCGTGTAGACGTCTATTCCGATAATATGACTTAATTAAGCGTAAATGTCACGAACTAGTGCGGAAACATGCATTAATAAAGATAAAAACTAAATAAATGAATGCCTAAACTAGTGTCATAAATCACGTCATCAAAATACCCCATACTTGTCCCTTGCTCGTCCCCGAGCAAGGTTCAAACATAGGCTACGAGATGGCATGATTTATGAATGCGGAAAAACATAAAATATTTTTAATGTGCTTCAAGTTATAGATCACCTTCATAGTGATGTTTCATGGCAATGGACAAGTAATCATGCATTAAAGGAATAAAGGCATGGAAGACAATCATACTTAACTCGAAAACATATATGAAAGGCAAATCGATATAGTCTAGATGATCAAGAGAAAATTCAATCTAAATCACTAAGTCATAACACATATGCAAATACGTCATAAGGGCTTAGGAAAGAAGAGGCTAAGAAATGTGTCAATAGGTGGAATGTCTTTAGGTCATGTGGTGCAAATCTGGGAACGGAATAAAAAACCACAACTTCATATTTGTTCAACATCCACCATAAGTGTAATTTTCTCCTTCTTTTTCCTTTCTTTCTTTTTTTTTAATTTTTATTTTTATTCATTTGAGACAATGGCATTAGTGTACAAAAGCCTAAACCTTGGTGATTAGTGGTCTTCGAGATTTTTCCGAGGTGCCTCACACGGGGCACATATACCAAGGCCCGTTAGGACGATCGGTTAATCCGACTTGGGCAAGACACAAACACCCGATTATGTGAATGGTGCCGAGTTACTCGTCATCAAAACCGAAGTCCCCAAACCTATATTTTTTTCTACACTTTCACAACACATTGAACTTCTTCATTCACAACATTCATTCATCAACTTCAACACCCCACACTTGCTTTTCACACACTCAACACACTATCATGCTCCTAATTCCCGGATGGGTCAAAAGAGGTAAATTTTTTTCATTCAAGTGAGGTGCTTCCAACATCATGATCAAGATGAGAAGAAGAGAGAAATGAATTGCCTTAATCATTACTAGATGATGTCTGAAAACTAGCATGCAATTTCGACCATAAATTCTCAATCCAACCTAGACAACAATCATCACAATTCATACATGGAATTCAAGAGAAGTATTTAAGTCCACATATGCATAAATTCATTCAACACATAAGGCCATCCATATCCAATCCATAAAATAACAACCATCATAAGGATCACATCCAAACTTAGAAGCACAAAAATCATCACAATTCATACATGGAATTCAAGAGAAGTATTTAAGTCCACATATGCATAAATTCATTCAACACATAAGGCCATCCATATCCAATCCATAAAATAACAACCATCATAAGGATCACATCCAAACTTAGAAGCACAAAAATTTTGAAATTTTTTGATTTTTCATTGGAATTTTGATATAAGTATATACAATGCAAGACATGAAAAGAAACGTGTGACTATAAAATGAAACTATCCTAGATGCGATCATGCAAAGAATCATGAAAACTCCACCCCATACTTAAAATCACCTTGTACCAATGTGCAAATCAAGTAAAGAAGAGTGAAAGAAGGCCTCACAATGTAAAAAGTGGTGCTTCGGTATTTTGGTTCACTCATGTGGAGTGGTGGTGGATGATCAATCAATCATGGTAGAGAGCTCAATATGGTCATTCCGGCGTCGCGACCCGTGCCAAGGTGTAATCGAGATGGGAGCTCTTCCATCCCCCAAAGACACCTCAAGCCGTCCAAGTGTCACGTCCGCTCGACCCATGGTTGAAAACAGGATCATCGTCAACAACTTGCTTCCAAGGCTTCTTTATTACCTAGACTCTATCACACAAACACAAAACACACGAAACACACAAAAACAAAAACAAAAATAAAATCAAAAACAAAAGACGAAAAAGGGAAAGAGTTTCCCCTTGGATTGCCTCCCAAGAAGCGCTTCTTTTAGGTCATTAGCTTGACCAAACTCCATGATGTCTTAATCCACCTTAAATACCATGGTTTTCTTGAGGCATCCAAGCAACCATAGCTTTCCAGAATCCATGATCATAAGAATGGGCCATTTGATACCCAAATAGACTTTAAGCTCTCTCTTTACCAGTAAGTAGTAGACTCCTTCATGACCGCTTCCTTGATGATAGTATGCAGTTGCAACCATATGGGTCACCTCATAATTAGACAAATGGTACTTTGCAGTCTCACCGGTGAAATGCTTGCCTTCCCCATTCTCTATGATCCAAGGAAAGTCGACTCTTGGAAAGATTGCTTTGTTGAAGTTCTCCACAACCATCATGGATCCATCATCTCTAACCGGGAGGAGTCTTATGTGAACCATATGAGGCTCCTTCGTAAAGGAACTCCAACCTTCAAGTGCACTCAGGGCAAGCAAGAAAGGATCGAAAGTAGTTGAGGTAAGCTTGGGAATCTCATCACAGGATCTCGGAAGGGCACCTCGGTTGATCAGACCGAGATGTGGGTCGAGGTGAGCCCCTACAGTGATCATCTCGGATAGATCATATACCATCTCGGCCAAGATAAGGCTGGATGGCCCGAGATTGGTGTTGTTTTCTTCTTCTTCTTCCACCGAGAGCTCTTCAAGTGTGGTTTCGGGATTGATGGCAAGGGTGTTCAAGGCTGAGAGCCCTTCATCGCACTCCTCCAAGGGTGAAGGAGGTGGAGATGAATCTTGAAGGAGGGTAGTCTTCCCTTGCAAAAGAGCATGTCTAATCTCCTCAATCTCCCTCCTCGTCTGTTGTTCTCTCTTGAAAGCCAATCTTCTTTCATCCTCCAGGGCCAAATCCCTTAGCCATACTTGCTCTCAAGCATCATTCAACTCTTCTTGAAGTTCTATAATGATTATGGTTGAGTCGGGAAAATCTTGGATCTCCTCATGGTGCACCTCTTCTTGTTGATACACTTCCGCTTCAAGCTCCACTTGAGGCCTCGAAAAGGAAACAACATTGTCTTCTAAGTCCTCCAGCTTCCTCATTACTTGCTCAAACATCATCTCTAATCGGTCTTCATGAGGTTGTTAGGGAGGTTCCGCATGAGGAAAAGTAGTCACGTGAGCTTGATCATGGGACTCATGATAGTCATTAAACGCCTCCTAATACTCAAACTCAACATGGAGAGGTCCTTGATCTTGGCTTGTCCACAATCCCTCATACTCCATGTCGTCAAGGTCGTCTTGAAAGTACAATCTGTCCATAGAAAATACGAAAAAGGCAAAGACAAAAACAAAAAAAGATCAAAAGTAACAAGAAAGATATACACTATAAGCAATCAAAAACAAATTACTTAATCTAGACCTAGTCCCCGGCAATGGGGCCAAAAACTTGTTCGGGCTAGGAAGTAGCACAAAAATCTTTACATTTATAAACTCGATCTAATCTCCTAAACTACCTAGAGAACCCGCAATGTAAGGGTCATTTCATAGAAAGGGAAGTATTTCGAGGTCAAACACAAGGATTGAGGTGAAATTAAACCATTCAATGATCAAAGATAGTTTAAATCTAAACTAAGAGATGAGCACGTAATAAAGAAATGAAAAACACAATATTTTTGGTGGGGTTTTGGGTGATCAAACAAGGATCACAAGATATGTAGACAAGCAAACAGACAATTAACAAACACAAAGATAGGTGATAAGAGGTAAGAAATGCGGATTCTAGAGATTCAGAATTCCGGTTATGACAATAAACTCATGCAATCAAAACATCAAAGGATAAGTTATGGTTATTTGAAGTTGGGTGTTTCTCTAATAGGAACAATTACCGGGTAAGTCTCATGCTCCACTAGTCTCAAACTTAAGTCCTATTACCGGGTAAGTCTCAAGGAGCTAAGATCGAGAATTCTACACAAACCGGCCACTACCTAAGGGTCAAACCCCTCCTTACCGGGTAAGTCTCGAAAAAGGTAAGTCTTAGGCAACGATCCTAGCACACTCAATCCAATAGCGGCTTTTTTGGCTAACTACTACCTAGAGTTCATCATCTTCTATATCTAAGAGCGGAAATCACCGGGTAAGTCTCATTCCTCAATTAGGTTGCTAGCAAAGGTCACCCTAAGCTAGATTAGGCTCAACAAACACTAGGATTTCAACACATCTCCATCCTAACATCCAGATTCATCAATAACAGAACAACAACACATAAATCTCAGGTGGATCATACATATCTCGGCAAAAATGGGATGAAGAACAGGCCGAGATCATGGACTAGGTTAGGTTTTCGAACACAAATCCATCCTAAGCTAACATACAAGTCCATACAATCAAAATCCAAAGTACAACCATCATTCCTTCACCCTAGAATCACATCTATTCAGCCAATAACATACATATCTAGATCAAACTTCTTCATACAAGCATGCTTTCAACTCATAGCTAGAAAATGCAGATAAGGCCAAAGAAAGAACATTATTAAGATGAAATAGAAGTTACCACAATCTTACAAAGGCTTCAAGAGCAGCTCCAAGATGATCTTACAAGCTTCCAAGAAAACCTCACTCAAAGTCACTCAATACTCACTATAAAACAAAGTTCTACACTGACCTCTCCCAAGAACACCCACAAGGGTGCTTGGAAGAGAACTATAATCCAAGAGAGAGTGCGAGAGAAGAGAGCTAGAGGAGAGAGAGAGAGAGAGAGAGAGAAGAGAGGAATACAAAAACAGCTTGTAAAGCCAAATAAGTACTCAAGGGAAACAAGGGTCGGATATAGCGAAGTTGTGCCGAGTGTCGTGGGTTACCTAGAGGAGAATCTCGGTTGTTCCAGGGGGAATCTCGGCCAAGATGGGTGAGCCTTGGACCGAGATGGCTCAACTCAGCACCAAACACCACTTGATCAAGAGTTAGTCCAATCCTTGCACCAACTAGGGTCCATGTCTTCTTCTTTCCTCCAAGCATGAGTCTTTTGGAACCTCGATTCCGGACAATCATGAGGCATGAACCTCGGATATGATCAATAATGTCTCAAAGGGCCCCAAAATACCTACAAAACCGAAAAAAGTTCGTATAGATGTCTATTCCGATAATATAACTCAATTAAACGTAAACGTCATGAACTAGTGCGGAAACATGCATGAATAAAGAGAAAAACAAACTAAATGAATGCCTAAACTAGTGTGATAAATCACGTCATCAACATCAATTGTTGGAACTGTCACCAAAGTGATTAAGGGAGACTTAGACACAAAAAGATCACCAATGGTCACCTTAGAAGCTAAGGATGCCAACAAGCAAGAAACCTCTTCTTGAATGATTTTTGTTTTTGATCTAGTTATAAATCCTTCAATGGTAGGACTTGTAGATGGTTTAGACTCCTTCTCCTTAAATGCTCTTGTCTTTGATCTAGTGATTGGTCCATGTGTAGTATGAGGTGTTGGGGATGGTCCCTCCTCAAAAATCCATTAAGAACACAAAAATCCGGGAAAGATCAAGGAAAGCCCCGCTTTTTGGCAATGTATCTTAAAAAGGTGTAAAGACTGAAACTTTTTACGATAATTAGAAATACTCAAAGTAAAAGGTATGTATCAATCCCTTAAACCAAGTGCTTTCAAATAAATCCAATAAAAACAACCTCGCTTTTGGAGACAAGCTCTTTTATCTATCTTTTATAAACGCCACTTCTTTCGAAGATAATGAAAGATGAAAACGAAGTACTTTGAAAAGAAGCAATATCACAATCCCAATTCACAAATCATATATGCAATAATAAATCTAATCATTATAGGGATCATCCAATCCTTAGATCAAGAGGGAGAAAACCCAGACATGATTGAATATAAAGCATAATGTATATATAAAATTAGAAAGGATAGAAACTCATAATTGTTTGGCTCCGCACAACGAGGAGAACCTTTTATTCTAAAGCTACTTGACGGCTATAAACTTCAAGGCAATATTGGAGGTTGAGAAAGCATACTAAAACCTAAGGCTGATACATGTTTATATAGGCTCAAAAGGACGGATTATAGGGTAATAAAAAAAAGATTGAAAGATATGATTTCCAATCTTCTACGTAGTCCAAACAACATAGAGGCGGATTTAAACGGCTTGGGAGATGTCATGTATGCCGTATGGCAACTCGTCTTGCATCTCGTCCGGGCTAGACAAAGAAAGTCCATCTACATGTTGGATATGAGTTCCAAATTGCTTGAGACGGATTGAGATGTCATCTCCCAAGCCGTGTAACTTGCAATGAAGCTTTGATCTTGGATCTTATCTCCAGTCTTCTTCAAGGGAGTTCGTGTTGCAGATCCTCTTTGCAGCTCTAACTTCATGGAGGACGTACATTGATAGCATGTATTATAGTCTATGTTTTGGGAATGGTTTGGACGTTTTATCTTCATAAATCTGCATGCATAGATGTATATTCTTGATCATTATGTCGTTTTGTTTACATTTGCAAAAATCGAGGTTTACACCTAGTTTTGTTGTAATTGTAGGGAAGATGGCATGTTTTGGAGCGATATGGAGCCAAAGGATTTAAGGAGTCATTGGAGCTACATTTTGGAACATTGAGGAGCTACAAGGAAAGCATAGCAACCATGGAAGTTGGATAGAAATTTGATAATGGACTAGTTTTGAGAGATTTGCACGTAACTGAAGTTCACCTCGGTTGACCACAAAAATACCTCGACCGAGATGCTTTGTTGGGCCTGGATCGAGACGCACGGCCCATGGCACATAAGATCTTTTATTTTGGCAAGTGATTCTCCTATAAATTGGAAGATATTTTCTGGATGGAAGTATGGCTGGTTAACTGATTAGTTTGGAAGATTGAAGATATTCCAAGGAAGGAAAGAAGTTGAATGAAGTTGGCTTTGAAGTGAAAGTTGAAGACTTTTGAAGGAAGTTGTAAGGTTTCTTAGGATCCTTGATTGTTGTCTTTTGGTTTGGTATTGAGGAACACGTTTGTTGATTGTTTGAGCGATTATTGAGACCTTTGTGTTAAGGTTTTATTGTTTGCTTATTGATTCTTCTTTCATATATTTGATTGTTATTATGATGATGATTATTGGCTAAATTCTAGTGCGATTCTAGGGTGATTGGCTGAAAGTTATGGGAAAGACGATGAACGAATGAGCCTTTACCTTAGTGGACCCTAAAAACTCGAGCCAAACCTTAGTTGAACCTCACCTCGGTTGGCTCATAGAACATCTCGACCGACGTCGATATGAACTGAGCGAGGTATAAACCAGATCTGATCCAAACCTGAGTTTAAGTTTTAGTTTGCCAAATCATATCCTTGTTGTACCTTTCCTGGTCCATACGCAAGCCTAGGATGAGACTTACCCAGTGTTTCCTTTGCTTGTATACCTATGATGATGAGTGTTAGGTAATAAAGGTTTATCCTTTATTAGGGTTTGAGTGTGCCTTCATCCTACCTTTGTGAGTTAGCTTGAGACTTACCCGGTAAAGGTTAGTTCTATCTCCTTAGGTGATGTGTTGGTTTGAGATTATAGTTCCTTTTCTTAGTTCCTTGAGACTTACCCGGTGAGAGGATCTTTGGTTTGGGATAGTGAGTAGTGAGACTTACCCGGTGATCTATTCCCACATTAGAAATACCTTCCCTTGCAAACCTCAGTTTTGTCCATGTTATCCTTTGAGATCTTGAGTCGGAACCACAACTAGATGCTTTGACCTCTAGAATTTGCATTTTCCTTATCTGATTATTACATCATCTTTGTTATCTTTGTTTTGTTGCTTGCTTTTGATTGACAACCTACTTTACCGTACTTTTTTTCACCATAGCCCTTGTGTTTGACCTTGGAGTATTTGCCGTTATTACAATTGATCCGTACACTGCGGGTTCACATATTGTTTCAGGCTTTTATTTTAGGTTATAAATTTAAATCTATTTCGTTCATATTACACACACGTCTGAGAGAGAACATACATCTTGCACAATGTCGGAAATGATTGAAACACAAAAAGGTCATGGTAGATACCTAAATATGGATATTGGGTGCTTTCTATACAAATAGTAATGTATGAGAGAAAAAATGGTTTATGAAATGCATGATTCTAAAGGCTATATGATGTTACATTTGACACTCATCAAAATACCTCGTATTTCAACTTTGCTCGTCCTCGAGTAAGATAACGTCATATGCCATATTATGTGCAAATAAGATGAATGACTTAACTAAGAGGAAAACAAATAAGGCAAACCATGTCATCATACCATCAATCATTGTAAAAGGATAATTAATGAATCATAGTCATCCACACATCTCAAGGATAATGTGTTTGCTCTCAATCTCACAAGATGTGTTTAGGAATGTATCAATAATCACTCAAACTTAAAAAAACATGAAAAGTTCTTACCATAAGCTTGTCAAGGTGTTCTCAAAGTCCACCACTTGTCAAGTGAGACTAAAATGCAAGATATATATCATGATGTCTTTTATGAGGGTTTTAATGGGGATATAAGACATGGAAAGTGATGTTGGTAGGCCATAAAGTAGGTCAAAGTGGAAAACAATATCCGGGCATTGAATCGAATAACTCAAAACTCCTTCAATAACTCACCATTTCACACGTTTCTTTATTATTTGTACTTCTCATGTACCATAACACTTTTATCTTTGTTGTACTTGTCTTCTCTTTTAGGGATAAGTTTTTCTTCACTTTTGAACCAAAATATATTTATTTGTTGCAGCATACTTCGCGAGAACTTTTTGTCATTGCCACCAAACATGAAAATATCTTCAATAAGGATAATATGCATCCAAACTCGTGCATTTACTTCTTGGATTCACTTTCACACTTCAAGGGAACACCCCATACTTGATTTCTTCATTATCTTCTTCCATCCCAACCCCGAGTAAGGTCAAATGAGGCTATACACGGATATGAGGCATTTTTTAGGGGAGCCAATGAAAGGAAAATAAAGGCAAGAAGTGGATAATAGAAGAGAGACATATAAGGGCTAGAAAATGTCAAATAGTCTTATCAAAGAAAGCTTCAATCATTTAAATATCAAGCATATAGAATCCAATGAGCAAGTAGTTTTGAAAGAGAGTCAATCACAAGTTGTAGAAGATAATAAACATGTTGGATACCAAACAATAAAAGAAAGAAATGGCACGTGAAAGTGCATGTTTATAGGCTAGAGTGCTCACAAAGGTTATGTTTGGCCAAACAAATCATCAATAAATTATTCAAAAATTCATATGCATAAACAATAGCAAGAAGTAGTAATACAAAGCATCGGTGGCAAGTCAAGTGTAATAGCATAGTATATTCTAATTTTGAAAGTAAGAATGATGAGAACCGAATCAATCTACTCTAAATGCAATATTTTTGGAAATTTTGTTTTTTTTATGAATGCATGCGAAAATGCAAGAAAAGACTAAAGAAAAGGGAAAGGCATAAAAATAAAATGTTTCACAAAGAAAGAGAAACATGATATGCGAATGTAAGTATAGCACCCCCATACTTAAACTACACATTGTCCTCGATGTGAAAAAAAAACAAGTAAAGAGAAGAAAAAACTCACAAAATAATGCAATGCATATGGTGGTGGGAAAGAAGGGTGGGTAGAATGGTAAAGTGATGTGGAAACCCTAGAAGTCAGCTTCTTGTAACCTTTGAGATCATCGTTTATACCTATAAAGCATAATAAACAACCATCAATTTAGAAAAACAAAAAGGGAAAAGGGAAAGATAGTTCAAACTCATGGATTGTTTCCCATGCAAAGCTTGTTTTAGGTCATTAGCTCGACCCATGTGGCTTATTTTAGTAAGAAGCAATGGAAGTGGTGGACGGAAGTGTAGATGAGGTGGGCGTCCTTTGATTAGGGGGAGTGAGCGGGGACAAAGAGATGTCCGTTGTGTTTGCTTGGGCGGGTGGAGCGACCAACTTCTTTTGGTAGGGAGATGGGTCTCTTGTTGTTGACGAAGGGAGCTAAGGAAGAGCTACTACCTTTTTATAGTGTTAGGATTAGGTTGGAGGAGAAGAAGATATACTATTGATGCGGGATTTGGTGAGATAAGTCGTGATTTCAACTTTCAACGTCATTAAAGGCGAGACGGCTTGGGATGTAGCCTTCTTTGGATTTTCTGGAAACACAATCACATATGGCATCGGAGATGGTGAGGGATGTTGTATCAAAAGCCGTCGCATGCCGTCTGGATGCCATCTGAATTGTTTTGTTGGCTACGACTTTTGGAATTAATTTCGGGAACATCGTCCCAAACAACTTGTGGAAAGGCATAGAGAGGGCTTGCATGCCATCTCCGCCCGTATTATTGTTGTCTTCATCCCATCTTGAGCTACAAATTTTTGTTTTTAATTCATCTGAATTTCTAAGTTCAACCCTTTTTCAAAGTGCATTGGGATAAACTCTTGAGCTTTATGTTTCTCCATAGTATCATTTTAGGCTGCTTCTAAATGTTCTATGGTGTATATGAGTCCCTATTAGGTGTCTTCCATGGCATCAACCTAATATTCCAAGTAATCCTGACCTTCTCTAACTTTAGCAAGTTCCCTCTTGATGGTTCCATTGTTCTCTACGAGGCCATATATCGTTTCTTTCAATTAAGGTATTGTTGTTTCGTAGTTGTTTGGCTACCCAGAACCTCCTTCATCATCAATTTCATGGGAGATATTTGAGGTTCCTTATATTTCCTTATGATGCGGGATCTCTTCTTCATTGCACTTTCCTACACGAAAAAGACATCAAGAGAAGGATCTTCAATGATCATACACTCATCATCATTAGAAGTGTTAGTGATCACACAAATATCATCATCAATCAAAGAACGTTTAGGGAGATTAGGAAGGATGAACTTCATTGTGTCTTCATCAAATCGGAAAATGGCGGGGACGTTCGTACCTACATCAACATCAATACAGACAAAATTGGCAAGCATTTCATTCTAGTCCACTTTCACAACAATGTTCTCTAGCATCCTGACCAAGCTTATGATAGACTTGTTGGCCAATGTCAAGGTGAATTTCACCGGTGATATCTCTCCTAGTTCTAAATCATTACACAATTTGAGTGAAATAACGCTCACACTGGCACCTCAATCACAAAGACAAGTATGCTTCATTCCACCGAAGGTCAAGGGGATGCAAAAGCTTACAAGATCTCTTTTCTTCTGTTGCATCTGGTTCATAGCATAGCATTGCATTCCTTGGTGAATTCAATGGAGTCTTCATAGTTGAAAAGCTTTTTTTTATATATAAATTCCTTCATTAACTTTGAATACTTTGGATTTTGCTTCAATGCCTCCACAAGGGGAATCTGAATGTATAGGTTGTTCATTCTCTTTAGAAATTTTCCAAAATCTTCGTCCACCTTCTTCCAGTTATGAACTTGAGGAAAAGAAAGGAGAGGTCTATAGAGCTTAGGAGGTGGAACGACAAGTAATTCTTTTAGAGTGGCTTCTACCTCAATCTTCGTCTTAGTAATTTTCTCACCTACTACGGGATTTGCGGTCTCTTTTCCGCTTATAAAAGTTATGGTACAAAATCATCTAGGATTATTTTCCGTAGTTGTAGGGAGTTTTCCTTGTGTTTTATCCATTTGTTGGCTTAGTTAAATAACTTTATTTTCCAACATCTTATGGCATTTTCCGATGACATCCACCGTGGTCTCAAGCCTGTTGAATTTTTCTTCAAAATTCATAAATGAGTTCCTTATCTCTCCAATTGATCTGCAAAGTGCTTGTTGTCCTTGTGCAAGTTTTTCCAGGATTTTATCTTGAGCTATTTGTGTGGGGCTTGTGCGGGAGCTTGAGTGGGAGCTTTGAGAGCGAAATACCTTATATGTTAGAATTGTTGATGTGGGAAATTCCTTTTTGAGAAAGGAGGTCTTATGTTGGCATACTCCTTTTCATATTCCCATTGATTTCCTAGGTAATTCATTTGTTTCATGGCCTCATACTGCAACATGTATTCATGACCGAACAATCTTTAATTTCATGATCTATGCTCCCGTAGAAAAGACAATTTATATTAGCATCTACAATAGCAACGGAGGTGGTTGGGTTACCTTCAATAAGTTTCATCAAAGCTTTGACGTTCTCGGCTAGCTTGTCAATCCCGACGTCATCCTTGATATTGTAGACACCATGTGTCTTATTACGCTTCTTAGTGTACTTCCTTATTTGTTCTGCAACAGTCACAAGATACACTCGAGCATCATCCTCGTTTAATCTACTAAATACATAGAAGTCAGCGGTATCAACAAGATTCATGGTAGTGTCATTTAATATGCTATAAAAAAAATATTAAAGAAGTGCTCTCTTTCTAAATCCATGATGAGGACAAGAATCCAATAGCTCATTAAATATATCCCATGCAAAATGGATATTCTCACCACCATCCATGCCAAAGTGAGAAATTTTCTCCCTAATTTCAACAGTCTTGTGCTTCCAGGTGGTGAAAGTGCGTGGAAGATGATTTTGGATCCAAATAGAATCTTTTCTTGTCAAAGAAAAATTAAACTCCCCCATTCTCAAAGCATCACAAGTAATGTTCTCATATTTCAAGGTATTCATAATATTTTCAAAATCCCACAAGTGTTGGTGTGAATTCTCATTTAACAATCCTAAAAATTGGTCATTTTGGATTACGTCTTATTTTGGAGCCAAACAGAAGCTGGTCGCGTGGAGTTGATCAAGGCAGTATCGCAAGGTACCGGCAACTTCTATCTTTAACTACTTACAGTCCCAGTATTGATACTTGATAGACTGATTAGCCTCTATACACCGTTCATGTGGAGTTGGCCCGGGTTGCATGGTCTAGAGTTTGTTTGCCGAAGACGGAGGGTGGTTCAGGGATCCTTAACCTCATGTATTGGCATGTGGTATTTATGTGCAAATACTACTGGCATATTCATGTTAAGAGAGACAATATTTAGGTCAGAAGGATTCATCACAAATATCTTCAAACTATTGAGCCAAAGGATTGGATTGTCACCCGTCGGGATTCGCCTCTAGTGAAGGTAATCCTGATCACTAGAGATGAGATGGTTTCTTTTACCGACTAGACGACAATGTTAGGGGAGATACTTGAGTCTTGCTGCAAGGGAGAGAGATTCTAGGTGTCTAGGGCCTATGAGATGCTTAGACCACAAGGTGAGGAGATGGACTAGTTTAGAGTAGTATAGGACTCGGGTAATACGCCCAAGCACTACTTTATCTTGTGGATAGAGATCATTGATAAATTATCCACCGAGGATAGATTGCGCTTTCTTGGTATTGATCCTACCTATAGCTAGTGCATGAGTGAAAGTGAGTCGCATGACAACTTGATCTTTGGTTATACCTATGCATGTGATGTTTGGAGGAAGGTTGGTGTGAGCTTCGGGATTCCTTGAGACATCACCACCATATCGGAAGTATTGGATTGCATGATTCACACTATACATGGCAAGAGTTGGTCCGGCAGATCAAAAATGTATGTTTTTTCTATTACAGTCTACTACCTTTGGTATTCCAAGAATGTATTGGTGTTTGACTAGAACAGAAGTCCGATAGATATTTTTGTGAGATTGATCAAGACCCATGTCTATAGCTTGTTGCATGAGGCCTTCCCTACTTGAGTTATAGAGAGGATTACCTCTTAGTAATTGGTTTTACTATAGTTGTTTTTTGCTCCTTACTTTGATGTTTTTGACGCCTATATGTACTGGGCTTGGTCTTTGTCTACTCATGGCTCTATAGAAGGTGGACTGGCCATTGGCTTGTGTTTTTGGAACTTTTATGGCTTGTGGGTAACTTTTTTTGTTGATGGCCTTTCCGAAAGTGGACGAGCCTCACGAGTTGTGCCAGATATGGATGTATTTTCAATTTGCTCACTTTTAGGGTAGTTGGTATGTTAAGGGAGATTTGCATGCCTCTTTAGAGTACCTTGTGTGTTGTTTTTAACCATAGATCACAAGTCGTAGGCATGTACATATAATTTGTTCCGTTAGTATAACTAGGCTTCCAACGGGCCCGATTATGTTGTTTTCCCCTTTTCTATGAATTTACCTTTACCCGAGCACCCTCTCGCAAAAAACTAACTTTATTTAGATTCCCAAAATAAACTTCACCTCTCAACGGAGGTAAATAAAGGGATAAGAATAAAACACATTAAAAAAAAGCAAATAATAACATATATCAATTAAACAATTCATATACACAATTATAAATTAATCCATCGTAGGATTCAACCAATCCTTAGATCATAAGAAACTCATTCAGACATAGTAAGAAAGGAAAAATAATAGAAAAATAATGAAACTTGCATAAAACCCACAATGTTTGGCTCAAGCATAATGAGACAAACCATGAAATTAAAGGCTAAGGTAGGGTTGCCCCGGTTAACAAGACTTCACATGGGTTCTTCTAGGGGCGTCGGGGTTGAGGTAAGGTGACATTTCCTGATTGTGATCTTCATGGAGTTCTTTTCAAGGATGATACGGGAGGAGAGTTCTAGACCACGATTCCTATTTCACAAGCATTGTGAGGAGCTTAGGACATCTCATATGATGTTCATTAATGATGTGGTGTTCTACCGGGGTGATAGAGTGTCTATAGATACTCTCCTAAAGTGTATACGTAGGTTTGAGAGGGTTTCGGGATTGGATGTCATCCTACCCAACTCATATATCTACCTAGCATCTATGTCGGAGGAGGAGGCATCCAAGCTGATCCGATTCTTGGGATTTGCGGAAAGCGAGTTTCCATTCAGATAGCTGGGGGTGCCCATCTCACCTGCCATTCTTCGACCTGGAGCTTGTTCTCCTCCCATTGATAGGACCGGGAAAAACCTTTCATCGTGGAACAAGCGACACTTGTCATTTTCCGATCGTCTGGAGTTGATCAAGATAGAAGTGGGATAGGGCCGTCGTATGACGTGGGTCCCCGTTAAGCACTCTGCACTTTCTCCCAATATTCTTCTCTTCACTCTCAAACTTTAGATGATTTCATCTTGAACTTGACTTCATTCACCGTAGGAAAGCCCTTAGTGTATACCAGGACATTGATTATAGATGCATCATTTGTTCTTTGCAAATACCTAGAATACCTACAATTACACAAACCAACTGGGTAGATCTCCAAAATTGGAATATATGGGAAATAAACCAAATTATATGTTTATTAAGCTCAAAGAGATAGAGAATGGAATAGAATAAGTATGGCAAAAGACGCAAATTGGAGTGATATCAATGATGAAATTACCATTCTTAAGAGAAACAAGTTAAAGTCTAGTATTGACAATGTGAGCATTGTAACGAGCAATATATAGTTCATGAAAAATAATCCATATTGTCTTAGAAGAACACTACATAACTTGAGTAAGGAAAAAACTACGAGATAGATAGTAAGGTGGGTCATATCCATATGGTTACGAGTTTGCCAAGAAAGTTGCTCGCATATGGGTTGGGTACCATTAGATTGAGGATGACCCAAAAGATTGTATGCTCAAAAATATGGGACAAATAGGATTTTCCAAAGGGTAATTTTTTATAATGAGTTATATAATGATCATTTGTAAAAGTTAAGAAAGAAGATAAAAGGGATTTGTGGATTTACGTACGGAAAAAAAAAAATTTGTCAGGCAATGGAGCAGAATTAGGTGGATTCTACAATGTGTTGGGAATAATCTCGCTTTCGTGCTGGTCAGATAGGAATACGGTACTAGTTAAGCCAAATACTTAACCGAACAAAAAAACTCACTCATATTTATGGGAAAGATTTATACAAATAGAAATTTGTGTGGGCACTCAAGTTTATAGTAACAAAGACTATATTTGAACGTGGGCAGTGTTTTTCAATTTGATTACATTCAAACAACAGTACAAACATATATATATATAAGTGAAAGTCGAGGGCTATGGACATACTTTTGTCAGCCGACATTCATATTTAACTAGGTAGATATTACATTCAATAATTGATGAATTATCTAGACTATTCTGTACTTAACTATTGATAAGACTAATCTAGAAATTTGTAGGGACTTTCTTTGGTTGGGCTTACATTTTTGGACCAAATATCATTAGCCCATTTGGAATCTAATTTGTGGGCTTTAATTATGGAGGGACAAACAATTCTCCCCCTCCCGACTTAATTAAGTATCTCGATACCGACGCCTTGACAACAATCTTCAAATTTCTTGGTCGGTATTACCTTGCTCATAATGTCTAACCAGTTTTCATCAGTGTGTACCTTGTCAAGCTACTGAAGATTTTCTTCGAGAACATCTTGGATCCAATGGTGTCGTATGTCGATATGCTTCGAGCGGGGTGAAGAGTTGAATTCTTTGCCAGGTGAATTGTGCTTTGATTATCGCATTACAAGATATATCGATCTTGCTCTACTTCCATGTTCATCATAAAGTTCTTCATCCATAACATCTCCTTCCAAGCCTCAGTAGCTGCAATATACTACGCTTCAGTGGTGGACAAGGCAACACTCTTTTTTTAACTTTGATTGCCAGTAAAATAGCACCCCCTGCTAACGTTATCACATATCCTAACGTTGATTTCTTGGAATCATTATGACCGGCCCAGTCGGCATCTGTGTATCCTCGTAGCATAGGATTCTCTTTTCCGAAGCATAAACACCGAGTAGTAGTGTCTCGTAGGTATCGAATGATCCATTTCACTGCATCCCAATGTTCCTTTCCCGGATTTGCTAGGAAGCGACTCACTACACCAACTGCTTAGGCAATATCGGGCCTAGTTCACACCATGGCGTACATGAGGGTGCCTACTGTCGAAGCATAGGGGATCTTCTCCATATCCTGCTTCTCTTGTTCACTAGTTGGCAATTGCTATGATCTTAACATAAAGTGCCCAACAAGTGGTGTGCTTACCGGCTTAGCTTGGTTCATGTTGAATCTCTATAGCACCTTTTCAGTGTATTTTTCTTGGGATAACCACAACATCTTCTTTGATCGATCACGAGTGATCTTCATCCCAAGAATTTGCCTTGCCGGTCCTAAGTCTTTCATGGCAAAGAGCATCTATCTTGTTACGATCACGACCTACTATTAACATGTCGTCGACATAAAGTAAGAGTATAAGAAATTTGACACTAGCGTGCCTCTTCATGAAGACACATGGGTCACCTGGATTCCTCTTGAAGTCATGATCGGCCATGAAAGATTCGAACTTTTTGTACCACTGCCTTGGTGCCTGTTTTAGCCCATAAAGATTCTTCGTTAGTCGACAGACTAGACTCTCCTTTCCTGGTTCTTTGAATCCTTCAGGTTGCTCCATGTATGTCTCCTCTTCAAGATCTTCGTGGAGAAATACGGTCTTCACGTCAAGTTGTTTGATCTGTAAATGTACAGCAACTGCTATACTAAGAACAACTCGGATTGATGACATATTTACTACTGGAGCGAATATTTCTTCAAAGTCAACGCCTTTCTTCTGTTGGAATCCTTTTACGACCAGTCGAGCCTTGTACCGAGGCTTTGAGTTTTCATCCTCCGATTTTATTCGGTATACCCATTTGTTCATCAAAGCTTGCCTCCCTTTTGGTAGCTCCACCATCACATATGTGTGGTTTTTATGCAAGGATTCCATTTCATCTTGCATGACTCTTACCCACTCACTCTTGTGGGTGTCATTCATAGCCTCTTTGTAGCTTTGAGGTTCCCCCTCATCCGTGAGGGTCACATATTCGTCCGGAGTGTATCGTGTAGATGGTCGTCTATCTCTAGATGACCTTCTCGGGTGAGAATCTGGTGGAGTGCTCAATTGTGCTTTTGGCCCTTGGTGGGTTTCTTCATCACCGTGCTCTGAAGTAGGATCACTCTCTTCATTATTGTTGCTTCTTGGTGTGACTTCTTCTAAAATGATTTTTTGTGTAGGAGAAGGATGAGGGTATGTTGTGCTCCTTTTGACTCTTGTTCTTGGTTTCTTTAACCCTTGAATATCTTCAATTATTTGATCTTCGAATAATACTACATCTCGACTTCTAACGATCTTGTTGGTGG
Organism: Fagopyrum esculentum; assembly: GCA_033239045.1. Classification (NCBI taxonomy): domain Eukaryota; kingdom Viridiplantae; phylum Streptophyta; class Magnoliopsida; order Caryophyllales; family Polygonaceae; genus Fagopyrum; species Fagopyrum esculentum. The sequence continues at coordinate 43,952,376 of BSUD01000001.1, read as the reverse complement.
TCGGATCCCATAGCTGGTATCCGAGTTAATCTATGGGTGAGCTAAGGTAGATACATTCTATGGTCTTGGCATCATGCTTGGCACGTTTGTCCCTGGGTATATGAATGAATGCCCTTCACCCGACACCTTTATATGGTCATAGAAAACCTTCTTTCCTGACCAAACTTCCTCCGGGGTGTCTCCATCCAGAGGAGCAAACGGCGTAAGATTGACAATGTTGGCGACGGTCTTCCCAGTTTGTCCTCAGAATGACTTGGGCAATTTTGCGTGTGATAACACGATTTATGACTTAGGTTTAGGCAGTCATTTAGATAGTTTTACCGCTCATTCATGCATGGTTTAGCACTAGTTCATGACCTTTGCACTCAATTCATGTATTTTGTCAAGATAGACGTCTACACGGACTTTTGCATGCTTTGTAGGTATTTTGGGAGCTTTAGGAGCTTAATCGATACATTTGAGGATCGTTCCTCGAGATGACACACCTTCAGACTCATTGGGAAGCAAGTTAGGAGCTAAGGGGGACACATGGGACCTTGTTGGTACATGCCTTGCATCAAATTGAGGCTTGATGATCCATAGAGTACTGAAACACCAAAACCACGACCACTAGGACTTCCACGGGCGTGGAAATGGGCCGTGGTTTTCCCCAGACAGTTGTGACAGCTGTCCCACGATCTTCATGGCCGACTCTTGCAATTTGTTGAGGATATAAGGTGGTCCTGCAAGTTGTTATGACAGACCCCATCACTCCATTCTCTCCCACACTCTTACCTCACACATATTCTCTCATTGGAAGATTGGATTGGAGCTACTCTTGGAGGAGAAGAAAAGTTTCCATTGGAGAAGAAGAGTAGAACACACCATTCTTAGTTTTTTATAGTTTTGAGTGATTTTGAGTGAGATTTGTGAAGACGATTTGCTCGGTTTTGTAAGGAACGAGATTGAAAATATTTTGAAGGGTTGTAAGTCCTTCTCATCATACATTCAGCTTGATTTTCTTTGTTCTACTTGTTCATCTCTATTTCACTTCATTTACTTGCTATGGAAGCCATGAATGTATGCTTGTTGAGTTTGATTGTTGAAATGCATGTTGTTGGCTAGGTAGAATGGACTTAGATGTACCTTAGGATGATTCGTTTGCTTGAACCGAGCTACTGTTGGAAACCACGGTTCGTTCTTGCCACTCCACGGCCGTGGAAAGGGATGAACAACCCGTAATTCTGACTAATTCGTTTGATTTGATGAATCTAAGTGCTAGAATGTTAGATTATTGAAATCCTAGTGTTTGTTGAGCTAAATCTATCCTAGGGTGACCTAGTGTTAGCAACTAAGTGTTAGAAGAGACCTACACGGTGATTCTTGCTCTTAGATACCGAAGATGACGAACTCTAGGTAGTAGTGAGCCTTACAAGCCGCTATTGGACTGAGTGTGCTAGGATAGGTGTTTAGGACTTGCCTTCCGGAGACTTACCCGGTAAGGAGAGGTTAGATCCCTAGAATACCATCCGGTTCGTGTAGATATCCCTTCCTTAGACTCTTAGAGACTTACCCGGTGATAGGACCTTAGGTGCGGGATTAGTGGATCATGAGACCTACCCGGTAATTGACCCCATTTGAGAAACATTCCTTCCCAACATACTATAGTTTATCCAAGGTTGATTAGAAGCTTGAGTCCAATGCCATAACCGGAATTTCCAACCCCTAGAATCCGCTTTTCTCTCTTTGATCTCATATCTCGTGTTTGTCTTGCTTGTTTGTGTTTATTTGCTAGATTGTTAGTTTGTTTTGCAATCTTATATTGTTATGATTCTTGATTGATCACCACACAAAACCAAACCTAAAAATATTGAGATTTTCATTTATTTGTTTCTTTCTCTTTCCTTAGCCTAGATCAACACTATCCTTAGTCACTAATCGATTCAATTTCACCTCAGTCTTTGTGTTCGACCTCGGAATACTATCCCTACTACAAAACGTCCAATACACTGCGGGTTTGCTAGGAGTTAGGAGAGATATAACGAGTATAAATTTAAGACTTTTGCGTGCATCAATTCCTAGACGTAACAAGTTTTTGGCGCCGTTTTCGGGGACTAGGTTAAGATTGAGTCGTAGTTTGTAATTGTTTATAGTGTAGGTCTTTCTTGTTGCTTTTGATCTCGTTTGGTTTGTGTCTTTGTTTTTCAGGACATCTCTCACTCTTTAGGTGCATGCGAAGATCTCGTGGCAAGGATTTAGCTCCATTCGATCCCTAACCGGAGAAAACCCTTAGATCTAGATCCAAGAGCATTAGAAAGGGAAAGAGATGGCCGGAAGAGATCTCCAAGCTGAGTTGGATGAAGCTTTAGAGCAAATTAGGCTAAGGGATGAAGCCTTGGAGAATGAAAGGAGACTTGCCAATGAGAGGCAAGAAGCAACTAGGAGGGAGATTGAAGAGATTAGGCAAGCTCTTGTGCAAAGAGAGTTTAATCGTCAACAACCTCCTCCACCTCCACCACAACCGCAGCCGGCAGCGGTTAATATTCGTGTTGTGCCCATTGCTATTGAAGAGCCACAAACGTTAGGGCAACGTATTGATCCGGCACAAAGAGCACACCGTCCGGTTGTGAACTTAGAAGATCCCGCAGCCCATGATTACGAGCTCCGCCCTCAAGTTCTATAAATGATCCGGCATAATCAATTTGGAGGGAGGGAAGGAGAGTCTCCTCATTAACACTTGATGAACTATGAGATCTTGATGGAGACTCTAAGACCGCCTAGATTGGAGAGCAACAACCATAAGTTTAGGGCTTTCTCCTTCTCACTTAAGGATAAAGCCTTGGCTTGGTATCAATCTATTCCACAAGGGCGAGTGAGTACTTGGGAGGAGATGACAACCGAGTTTTTGACAAAGTTCTTCCCGCCTTCCAAGACTACCGAGCTAAGAGGGAAGATCAATGCCTTCGTGATGAAGGATAATGAAAGCCTATTCAAGTCTTGGGAGAGGTTCAAAGACCTTCTCCTAGATTGTCCACACCATGGTATACCGAAAATAGAGCTATTGGAGATCTACTTCAAAGGACTTGATGAAGATAGTCAATTCAAGCTTCAATCTCTTTCCGGTGGGACTTTCATGGAAAAGAATGTGGATGAAGGTTGAGTGTTTGTAGAGAAACAAGCTTTGGTAATTGAGAAGTACTCCCATAGGAAGAGTGATGGGAGGAAAGCGGGAGCATATGAGGTGAGTGAAGTCACCATGAGTAACTTCAAGCTTGATGCAATCAACAATGAGCTGAAATCTTTGAGGGAGTTGTGTGCTACAACTTTGAAGAATCAAGCAACCCCTCAAGTACAAGTGCAAGCAAACTTGTCTTCCAAGGAGGAAGATGTGAACTACATGGGAAGGGGCAACTACAACAACTATCAAGGCCCAAGGAACTAACCATCCCGGGTTTTCCTATTCTAACCCGGATGGAGCCTTGAACCCTCCCGCTTCCACAAGCGCAGCTCCACCACCAAAGGCTTCACAAGAACCTCCACCCGGATTCACTCAACCTCCAAAGGATAGAACCGAGATGATGTTTGAGCAATTGCTTGGAAGGTTGAGTGGTCTTGAGAGCACGGTGACTTCCATTTCTAAGGCTCAAAAGGTGTTGGAAGCACAAGTGTTCCAAAAGGCGGGTGAAGCTCATAGAGATCCGGGAAAGCTTCCCGGAAGAACCGAGGACAACCCAAGAGGCCAAGTGTTGGCCATTTCAACAAGAAGTGGGCTGAGCATGAAGGATCCCTTACCTAAGGGAAATGCTAAGGGAAAGCAAGTAGTGGTGGAGGAAGAGCCATTGCAAGAAGAAGGAGGAAAGGACAAGGAAGATGAGCCAACATATGTGGCGCCGCCTCCATACAAGCCACCACTACCGTTCCCACAAGCACGAGCAAGGGCTCGCTTGGACAAACACTTTGGTAAATTCCTTGAACTTATGTCTAAATTGCATATTAGCATTCCATTCATGGATGCTATTCTAGGTATGCCGGCATACGGCAAGTTCTTGAAGGAAATACTCTCCAACAAAAGGAAGTTGGACGAGTATGGAGAAGTAAGAATGATCAACAGGTCCTCGGAGTTGATTCAAACTATGAATGAGGAGATGCCTCCTAAGCTAAGAGATCCGGGATCCTTTTGTGTGCCAATTGGAGGGGAGAAGTGAAGTATGAAGCCCTATGTGATCTTGGGGCAAGTGTAAGCATTATACCGCTTGCACTTTGCAACAAGGTTGGACTAGGAGAGCCAAAGCCGGTCAAGATGACCCTCTACATGGCGGACCGTTCAATCACTCACCCGGTTGGAATATTGGAAAACATACCGGTGCAACTAGGGAAGTTCTATGTGCCCATAGACTTCGTTGTTTTGGACATCCCGGTGGACTATCCGGTTCCCATCATCTTAGGGAGACCTTTCTTGGCTACATCCGGATGCTTGGTGGATTGTAAGAATGGAATTCTCTCCTTCAACATTGGAGAAGAGAATATTAAGTTCAAACTATCCACAATGATGAAGGGGCCAACCCTTGATGAAGATGTGTTCAACATTGTCGAGCAAGAGGAGTCTAGAAAAGTTGTGAGCTCGATCTTGATCAAGGACCCCTTGGAGAAGGTTCTTAGCTTAAGTTTGATGGAGGAAGGAGTGGAGGAGGCCTGCAATGAAGAAATCAAGGCTTTGGAAGCATTGGAAAAGGAGACAAGAGCTGAATTTAAAACACACGAAGGTGTGCTGAATTCCTGTAGGAACCACGGCCAGGAAGGGAAAACCACGCCCGTGGTTTTACCTGTGGAACTCTCTGGAGTGCTCCGAAATGCTAGCTTTGCAAGTTCCACGGCCGTGGTTGTGCCAGAGCCCGTAATTTTGCCCGTGGTTTCTCCAGAAACTGCATTGGTTGTTGATCAAGCTTCAAGGAGCCTTGAGGAGTCTTCCATGGCTTTGGATTCATCTCAACCAACATTATACGGATCGTCTCCACTCGATAAAGGTCCTCATAAACTTGAACTCAAACCCCTCCCCTCTCATTTGAAGTATGCTTTTCTTGGTGAGAATTCTACATATCCGGTTATTGTGAATGCATGCTTGAATGATGATGAACTTGCTAGATTGTTGTATGAGCTAAGATTGCATAGGAAAGCTATAGGCTATACCATTAATGATTTAGTTGGCATTAAACCTTCTTTGTGCATGCATAAGATCTTAATGGAAGATAATCATAAACCTTCAATTGAACCTCAAAGAAGACTAAACCCTATCATGAAAGAAGTAGTGAAGAAAGAGATCCTTAAATTGCTAGATGCAGGAATCATTTTCCCTATTTCGGATAGTAAGTGGGTTAGTCCCGTGCATGTGGTTCCTAAGAAGGGTGGGATGACTGTAGTAACTAATGAGAATAATGAACTAATCCCAACTAGAACAGTTACGGGATGGAGGATGTGTATTGACTAGAGGAAACTAAATGTGGCCTCTAGGAAAGATCATTTCCCTCTTCCTTTCATTGACCCAATGCTAGAGAGATTAGCTCAACATTCCCATTTTTGTTACATAGATGGCTATAGTGGATTCTTCCAAATCCCTATTCACCCCGATGATCAAGAGAAAACCACATTCACATGTCCTTGGGGTACATTTGCCTATAGGAGAATGTCATTTGGGTTGTGTAATGCACCCGCCACCTTTTAAAGGTGTATGATGGCCATCTTTTCTGAGTATATTGAAAACATCATGGAAGTGTTTATGGATGATTTTTCTGTTTATGGATCTTCCTTTGATGATTGTTTAGCTAACTTGTCTCTAGTGCTAAAAAGATGTGAGGAGACTAATCTAGTCTTGAATCAGGAGAAATGCCACTTCATGGTAAGTGAAGGTATTGTGTTTGGACACTTGGTGTCCAACCAAGGCATTGAGGTTGATAGGGCTAAGATAGAGACAATAGAGAAGTTGCCACCACCTACCTCGATGAAGGGGGTAAGGAGTTTTCTAGGGCATGCCGGTTTTTACCGGAGATTTATTAAAGATTTCTCTAAGATTTCTAAGCCTCTTACTAACCTACTAATGAAAGATGTTGAGTTTGTTTTCTCCAAGGATTGCCTTGAGGCTTTTTGTAGGTTGAAGAATGCTTTGATCACCGCACCCATCATGCAACCTCCAGATTGGAGTTTACCGTTTGAGATCATGTGTGACGCGAGTGATGTAGCCATTGGGGCTGTTTTGGGACAAAGGAAAGATGGGCTTACACATGCCATCTATTATGCTAGCAAGACGCTAAATGATGCCCAACTCAATTATGCTACTACCAAGAAGGAGTTGCTAGCGGTTGTGTACGCATTTGAGAAGTTCCGCTCGTATCTTGTTGGAGCGAAGGTCATTGTGTATGCGGATCATGTTGCGATCCGTTATCTCCTTACAAAGAAGGATGCCAAGCCTCGGTTGATTCGGTGGATCCTTCTTCTTCAAGAGTTTGACTTGGAAATCCGGGATAAGAAAGGGTCCGAAAATTCTGTGGCGGATCACCTTAGTAGACTCCCACCATTGGATCTTGAGAGAGATGGCATCCCGATTGATGACTCATTCCGGGATGAGCAATTGCAAATGGTAGAGGAGTGCTTGTTTCAAGTGTCAAGGGGTAACGAGTCATGGTATGCCGACATTGTGAACTACCTTGTGTGTGAGGAGGTGCCACCCGGTTTATCCTATGCCCAAAGGAAGAAATTCTTCAAGGATGTGAGGCATTACTATTGGAGTGAACCGCTTTTGTTCAAGAGAGGGCCGGATGGAGTCTTTAGGAGATGCATACCGGAGGATGAGGTGGAGAGTGTGATCCGTCATTGTCACTCCTTGCCATGTGGAGGCCATGCTAGCTCAAGGATGTGGCTCTTCCCCGGAAAGCTAAAGTCAAGATGGACGTGTCCTTATGTGATGAAGAAGATATTTCCCCATGGAGCAATTGAGATAGGAGGGGAGCATTGTGGAAATTTTAAGGTGAACGGGCACCGTTTGAAGAAGTATATCCCGGGAGCTCAGGTGGATATGATTGCCCCACTTCACCTCGAATGAGACGCCCCCGAATTTGGTCAAGCTAATGACCTTAAAGAAGCGCTTAATGGGAGGCAACCCATTGGTAATCGTTTTTCCCTTTTCGTTTTTATTTTGTTTTTCATTTTTCTGTTTTTGTGTGTTTGGTGTGCTTTGTGTGTGTGCTAGAATCTTGGTAGCATAGAAGCCTTGCATGGCATGTGGATGATGATGATGAGTCCCCCATCAATTGTGGGTGGAGCGGACGCGGGACTTGGACGGGTAGCGGTGCCTAGCGCGGATCCCGACCCCATAACGAACACTTTGAGCTCTCTACCATCGTTGATAGGATCATCCGCCATCACTCCACATGAATGATCCCAAATACCAAAGCAAACCATTTTTACATTGTTAGAACCCTCTTTCACCCTTCTTTACTTCATTTACACATTGGGGACAATGTGTTTCTAAGTATGGGGTGGGGTTTGCATGATCTTTTGCATGATTAGCATCTAGGGTAGTTTCTTTTAGTCACATGCTTCATTATGTCTTGCATTGTACATACACATTTCGAAAAATCCAAAAAAAAAAATCAGAAAATTTTAAAAATTTTAGTGCTTCTAATCTTGGGAATGACCCTTATGATGAGATTGTTTTGTGAATTGGCTATGAATGGCCTTATGTGTTGAATTGATGAATGCATATGTGGACTTGAAGTACTCATCTTGAATCCCATGAATGATTTGTGATTATGATGCTTGTCTTGATTGGATTGAGTATTGAAAGTCGAAATTACATGCTAGTTCTTGCACATCATCTAGGAATGATTAAGGCAATTCATCTTTCTCTACTTCTCATCTTGATCATGTTGTTTTAGCACCTCAATTGATATAAATTTGACCTCTTTTGAACCATCCGGGAATACGAGCATGCTAGTGTGTTGAGTGTGTGAAAAGCAAGTGTGGGGTGAAGTTGTTGATGGATGAATGTTATGAATGAAGTGCTGAATTTGTTGTGAAAGTGTAGACAAAAATATAGGTTTGGGGACATTGGTTTAAATGACGAGTAACTCGGCACCATTCACATAATCGGGTGTTTGTGCCTTGCCAAAGTCAAATAAACCGATAGTCCTAACAAGCTTTGGTATGTGTGCCCGGTGTGGATGCACCTCGAAAAATAAAAAAACCCGAGGACGGCTAATCACCAAGGTTTCGGCTTTTGTACACTATTGCCATTGTCTCAAAAATAAGTGAAAGAAAAAGAAAAGAAAAGAAAGAAAAGATGGAGAAAATATACACTTGTGGGAAGCTGATCAAAGATAAAATTGTGGAGTTTGTTCCATTCTCGGATTAGCATCACATAACCTAGAAAAATCCCCACCTAATCACGACGTTTCTTGACCTCTTATTTCACAAGCCCTTGTAACCTATTTTTATGTGTGTAACACTTAGTGATCTAGATTGGATATGCTCATGATCATCTTGACCTTCATTTTTGCATTTCATGCATGCTTTCGAGTTAAGTATAATTGTCTTTCCGTGCCTTCACTTATTTGACACATGATTGCTTGTCCATTGCCATGAAACATGACTATGAAGGTGATCCAATATTAGAAGCACAACTCCACAAAGATTTTGTTGTTTTTCTGTATGCATAAATCATGTCATCTCTTAGTCTATAATTGGGACTTGCTCGGGAACGAGCAAACCTTAAGTATGGAGTATTTTTGATAACACGATTTATGACTTAGGTTTAGGCACTCATTTAGATAGTTTTCCCGCTCATTCATGCATGGTTTAGCACTAGTTCATGACGTTTGCACTCAATTCATGTATTTTGTCGAGATAGACATCTACACGGACTTTTGCATGCTTTGTAGGTATTTTGGGAGCTTTAGGAGCTTAATCGATACATTTGAAGATCGTTCCTCGAGATGACACACCTTCGGACTCATTGGGAAGCAAGTTAGGAGCTAAGGGGGACACATGGGACCTTGTTGGTGCATGTCTTGCACCAAATTGAGGCTTGATGATCCATAGAGTGCTGAAGCACCAAAACCACGGCCATTGGGACTTCCACGGGCGTGGAAATGGGCCGTGGTTTTCCCCAGACAGTTGTGACAGCTCTCCCACGATCTTCATGGCCGACTCTTGCAATTTGTTGACGATATAAGGTGGTCCTGCAGGTTGTTATGACAAACCCCATCACTCCATTCTCTCCCACACTCCTACCTCACACATATTCTCTCATTGGAAGATTGGATTGGAGCTACTCTTGGAGGAGAAGAAAAGTTTCCATTGCAGAAGAAGAGAAGAACACACCATTCTTAGTTTTTCATAGTTTTGAGTGATTTTGAGTGAGATTTGTGAAGACGATTTGCTCGGTTTTGTAAGGAACGAGATTGAACCTTCTTTTGAAGGGTTGTAAGTCCTTCTCATCATACATTCAGCTTGATTTTCTTTGTTCTACTTGTTCATCTCTATTTCACTTCATTTACTTGTTATGGAAGCCATGAATGTATGCTTGTTGAGTTTGATTGTTGAAATGCATGTTGTTGGCTAGGTAGATGTGATTCTAGGGTAAGGAAATGATGGCTATGGCTTGGACTATGATAGGATGGACTTAGATGTACCTTAGGATGACTCGTTTGCTTGAACCGAGCTACTGTTGGAAACCACGGTTCGTTCTTGCCACTCCACGGCCGTGGAAAGGGATGAACAACCCGTAATTCTGACTAACTCGTTTGATTTGATGAATCTAAGTGCCAGAATGTTAGATTGTTGAAATCCTAGTGTTTGTTGAGCTAAATCTATCCTAGGGTGACCTAGTGTTAGCAACTAAGTGTTAGAAGAGACCTACCCGGTGATTCTTGCTCTTAGATACCGAAGATGACGAACTCTAGGTAGTAGTGTGCCTTACAAGCCGCTATTGGTATGAGTGTGCTAGGATAGGTGTTTAGGACTTGCCTTCCCGAGACTTACCCGGTAAGGAGAGGTTAGATCCCTAGAATACCATCCGGTTCGTGTAGATATCCCTTCCTTAGACTCCTAGAGACTTACCCGGTGATAGGACCTTAGGTGCGGGATTAGTGGATCATGAGACCTACCCGGTAATTGACCCCATTTGAGAAACATTCATTCCCAACATACTATAGTTTATCCAAGGTTGATTAGAAGCTTGAGTCCAATGCCATAACCGGAATTTCCAACCCCTAGAATCCGCTTTTCTCTCTTTGATCTCATACCTCGTGTTTGTCTTGCTTGTTTGTGTTTATTTGCTAGATTGTTAGTTTGTTTTGCATTCTTATATCGTTGTGATTCTTGATTGATCACCACACAAAGCCAAACCCAAAAATATTGAGATTTTCATTTATTTGTTTCTTTCTCTTTCCTTAGCCTAGATCAACACTATCCTTAGTCACTAATCGATTCAATTTCACCTCAGTCTTTGTGTTCGACCTCGGAATACTATCCCTACTACAAAACGTCCCGTACACTAAGGGTTCGCTAGGAGTTGGGAGAAATATAGCGAGTATAAATTTAAGACTTTTGCGTGCATCAATTCCTAGACGTAACAGCGTGCGATAGCATACATCGAACTCTTTCTGTAATTGTTCGGTTCATTCTCTCTGCAAGCCCGTTCAGTTGTGGTGTCTTAGGTGGCGTCTTCTCCATCCTGATTCCATGAGATCTGCAATATGTCTCAAACGGACCTCGATATTCTCCTCCATTGTCAAATCGGGCACTCAAGAGATTTTTCTTGTCTCTCGTTTTACTCAAGCAACAAACTCCTTGAATGCATCAAGAACTTGGTCTCTAGTCTTTAAGAGATGAACTCATACCTTCCTTGAGTGGATGTCTATGAAGGTAACAAAATATGATGCACCACCAAGGGATTTCTTGGACATGGAGCAAACATCAGTGTGCACAAGATCTAGAATATTCTTTCTTCTTCTAGGTTAAGAAGATGTTTAGAAGGAAACTCTATCTTGTTTACCAACAAGACAATCAGCACAAGGGTCAAGAGAGCTACCTTGCACCTTTGGGAGGAGATGTCTTTGCACTAGTATGTCAAGACCCTTCTCACTCATGTGCCCGAGCCATCGATGCCATAGTTCCATGTCTTCTCCTGCAACATTGACTTCTCCTTTGCAGAGCTTGGCTTGTGTTACGTACAATGATCCTTCCTTCTTTTCTCGAGCCATCATCATGCTTCCTTTGATGAGCTTTCACTTGCCGCCGCCAAAGTGACTTACTAGACCAAGATCGTCAAGCTTTCTGGCTAATATGAGGTTGAGGCATATATTTGGGGCATGCCTCACATCCTTAAGGGCTTGCATCCCGTATTTGATACCATGATGATGTCTCATATACCAGCAATCTTTCTCTTGTTTTGATTACCCATCATAACATTACCAAAGTCCCCACTTTGGTAGGTTGAGAAGAAACTCTCATGAGGAGTGGTGTGGAATGATGCACCGGAATCCATAATCCAAGATCTATCGTCTGCGGCGATATTTAGTAAGTGTTAGCATGAAATATTGTGATATTTTAGGCACGTTTTCTAAGTGTATTTCATCTATATTGGTGTTCATCGATAAAGCATTGAAGCAATTGTGAGTTAGTTTATTTATATTGTCGATATAGAGGTCTACATAAGCTTATTGTTGATTGTAGGCGAATAAGAGCTAAAACCGAACGGAATCAAGGGAGAATAGAGATGGATTGAGCATGTCCAAGGATTGAGGACATCATAAGGGAGCTAAGGAAGATGCTAGGATGAAGAATGACATAAAACAAAGGAGAATTACGAGCTACTTGTGTTCCACGCTCTAAAATACGGCCGTACTAGAGTCCACGCTCTAAACCACGGCCGTGGAACCTTGGCAACACAAGCGTGGAGCACTCCAGTGACTTACACGGCCGTGGAAGATGTGAAGCAACCGTGATGAAATTCCACGCTCTAAACCACGCTCTAAACCACGGGCGTGGAATCTTAGGAAACCGTGATTTAGGCGATCTTTTAACGTACAATTTGAAGCCACGATCTTTTACGCAATGTGCTGGACTCATATTTTATCTTGCCCTATAAAAGGACGGGAAGAGAGAGATTCCGTCACCTCTGCTTAGACTTTCGCTTACGCATCCGCTTGGATCACGCTTAGAGCATCATCGCTTCGAGATTTGCTTCTGCGCATTGAGGGTTTCATTGGACGTACGGAGATTACGCCTTTTATCCTTAGGTTTGATTAGAAGACGGATTGACATCCCGTTCTTCGTTCTTATCAAGGATTGTAATTGTTTGTGTTATTCTGAATCTACTTACATCATTGTTCTTGTTTGTGGATTTGAGATTGATTTGAGATTTATTCAAGCTTTTCGAAGGTTTTCATCTTTCATTCTTTTAAATCTTGAATTAGATATAATAATGACTGTTGTTGGTTAAAACCCTTTAGCAATTCTAAGGTGAAGGGTTGATAGTTGTGGCTTAGATGATGATAGATCGATCGTAAATAGATTGGACCTTGAGAGTTAGAGAGAATCACCGACGAACCAAAATCACGGTGTGTTCTTGAGTTCCACGGCCGTGGAATCTCAAGATCCAACCGTAATTTCCCTTAGTTTACGAACCTTGCTTTTACTTTAATCCAAAGTTAAAGATTTTCTTTAACTTAGTCTTGGCTTGTCTTTTCTAGGTGGTAGTGAAGCCTCAACAACCTCTACTTCGATTTCGAGTGTCACAACCTTAATCGGTTTAGTTAGTCTTGATCTTTGGGTTACAAGTTTGGGTATTTGACATTAATTCTTACCTTTAGATCCTTTCTATACTGAAGCCTCAACAACCTTTATAGAGAGCGTCTTTAGTTAAGTCATATAAAGCCTTGGAACTTCACCGTACATTGCTTTACCTTAGTATACCTTTGCAACTCTAAACTCTGTCCTTATATCCTTAGTATATCTTGAATCAATTGCAACAGCTGGATTCCTGGATCTTTAGGATTGTTGTTTTCCCAATATTTACAAAAGCTCTTACATTTACTTGCTTGACAATTCTATAATTGGATTTAACCCCCCAAATCCATGTGTTCGATACTTTGGAATTCTTGCTTAACTATATCGATCCGTACACTGCGGGTTCGCTTGCTTGATTTCTAGTTTTATAAATTTAAGACTTATTTGCACGCATCTAAGTGGCGAACAAGTTTTTTGGCGCCGTTGCCGGGGATTTGGTCTAGGCCGAATTCGGTTATTGGTTGTCAAGCTTGGGAGCTTTTCCCTTGTTATTTGATATCTCTTCGAGTGTATGCGCAGGTCTAGGAATAACGAAGACCTCTTACCTCTTGATCAAGAGCTTGAGAGGACTTTGAGGAGAAAGCTTAAGGAAAGAAAAATGGCTGAAGAAAGAGAACATGATTATCAAACGGAGTTAGCGGAAAAGGAAGCTCAGCTCCAATGGAGTGAGAAGACTCGTAGGGAAGAGATGGATCGTCATCAAACGAAAGTTGATAATCTATCGGACATGATGTTCCAAATGAGGTTGGAAATAAACAACCTCAAGGAGAAAAAGAGAAGAAGGAGACCGGGAAGATCGGTTAGAGCCAACTCATCCAATGAGGATAGCGACTCCTCCATGCCACCACTAGAGGAAATTGATCCAATGATCAATGTGAATCCATTCTTTCCACGGCCAGCTACCAATCGCCGTGTTCCACCTAGAGGTGCGAGGGTCGAACGTGTAGATGAGGAGCCAAGAACTCTTGGCTAAAGGATGGATCCAACGTAGCAACCACGCCGTTTAGGTGTGAACTTTGATGCTGATGATGCACAAGGGTTTAGCTTCAACCCTCAAGTTGCACAAGGGTGTGAACTTTGTCCGCCAAAACCTATTTGGGGGAACAAGCGCCGAATCTCCACACCAACATCTACAAAATTTTGAGATCATGATGGAGACAATGAAGCCAAAGAATGCAACTACCAACAGCTATAAGCTCAAGCCTTTCTTTTTCTCTTTGAAAGGGAAAGCATTGTCTTGGTATCAAGCTCTTCTAAGTGGAAAACTTGAAACGTGGGAGGACCTTTCTTCGGAATTCCTCACTAAGTTCTTTCCGCCATCTAAAACGGCGGAGTTAAGAGGTAAGATTAATGCATTTTCTATGAGATCTAACGAAAGTTTGTTTCAATCTTGGGAAAGATTTCAGGATTTGCTATTGGATTGCCCACATCATGGCATATCCAAATTGGCACTATTAGAGATATACTATAAGGGGCTAGATGTGGAGACACAATTCAAGCTCCAATTCCTTTCATGTGGTACATTCATGGACATGAGGGAAGATGACGCTTGGGACTTCATTGAGAAGCAAGCGCGAGTTATAGAGAAGTATTCTCATCGGAAAGTGGAGGCGAATCATGTGGATCAAGGAGCAAAGCTATCACAAGCAGCTCAAACTCAAATATTTTCTCTCAACACGGAGATTAAAGAGTTGAAGGAAGCCATCAAAACCAACTTTCCGAAGCACAAGGAACAAGATGTAGGTTATTTGGGCAACAACAATAACCACAACGGGAATGAGAATACAAATCGCAACAACCGGAACAACAACCGGAACAATTGGAACAACAATAACAATAACCGGAACAACAATTGGAACAACAATAGGGGTTCAAACAACAACAATTGGCGTCTCAACCAACAAAATTCCGGTAATTCTTATCCTTCCAATTCAGGAAATTCACTAACTCCACCTTCCTCTTCTTCCACTCCTTTGAAAAGCCAGGGGAAAACATCTAATGGTGGAAGTACTTCGGGGAAAGAGAAGCCCGATCCCATGTTGGAAACAGTTTTGGGCAAGCTTCAAGGATTGGAGACTCGCATCATCAAGGTTGATGATCACATTACTAAGGTTGATAAAGCTTCAAGGATTGAGAATAGATGAACATAGTAAGCTTATGGTTGTCCTTAAGAAACATAGGAAACCCTTAGGATATACTATAGAGGATTTAGTTGGAATCAAACCTTCCCTATGCATGCATAAGATCTTAATGGAATAGGACTTTAGAACTTCGCGACAACCTCAAAGGCGGTTAAATCCGACCATGAAGGAGGTTGTCAAGAAGGAAATTCTTAAACTAGTTGATGCAGGTATCATCTATCCTATCTCCGATAGCAAGTGGGTGAGTCCCGTACAAGTGGTTCCGAAGAAAGGAGGAATGACGGTCATCACCAAAAAAAACAATGAGCTCATTCCTACACGAATTGTAACAGGATGGCGGATGTGCATAGACTACCGCAAGCTAAACAACGCGACGAGGAAGGATCACTTCCCACTACCCTTCATCGATCAAATGCTTGAAAGGTTAGCACAACATTCACATTTTTGCAATCTTGACGGTTATAGTGGTTTCTTCCAGATTCCGATACACCCGGATGATCAAGAGAAGACCACGTTCACGTGCCCGTGGGGTACGTTTGCCTATAGGAGGATGCCGTTCGGGCTTTGCAACGCCCCAGCCACCTTTCAAAGGTGCATGATGGCCATCTTCTCGGAATATATAGAGGAAATCATGGAGGTTTTTATGGACGACTTCTCCGTTTATGGTTCCTCTTTTGACAATTGTCTTTCTAACCTTGCTCTTGTGTTACAAAGGTGTGAAGACACTAACCTAGTTCTTAATTGGGAGAAGTGTCAATTCATGGTGAAAGAAGGCATTGTATTAGGACACTTAATGTCTAGTAGAGGGATTGAGGTGGATAAAGCTAAAATAGAGACAATAGAAAAGCTTCCTCCCCCAACTTCGGTGAAAGGAATAAGAAGTTTTCTAGGACATGCTGGATTTTATAGGCGTTTCATAAAGGATTTCTCTAAGATATCAAAGCCGCTAACTAATCTATTGATGAAGGATGCAGTTTTTGATTTTTCGCAGGAATACTTAGATGCGTTTAATATGATTCGGGAAGCTCTAATTTCAGCCCCGATTATCCAACCTCCAGATTGGAATCTTCCCTTTGAGGTTATGTGTGATGCAAGTGACGTAGCTATAGGAGGTGTTCTTGGGCAAAGAAAGGAAGGGTGAAATCATGCTATCTACTACGCTAGCAAGACGCTAGATGAAGCGCAGCTCAACTACGCCACTACCGAAAAAGAATTCTTAGCTATTGTATATGCAATTGACAAATTTCGCTCTTATCTTGTAGGTGCAAAGGTGATTGTATACACGGATCATGCTGCGATCCGGTATCTCCTTGCAAAGAAGGATGCGAAGCCATGGCTAATTAGATGGATTCTTCTCCTACAAGAATTTGATCTAGAGATCCGCGACAAGAAGGGTTCGGAAAATTCTGTTGCGGATCATTTGAGTCGCCTAACACATCTAGAGGACGACCACCTACCTATAGATGACTCCTTTCCGGACGAACATTTACACATCATAGAGGAGTGCATCGATGTAATCACCAAAGGTAACGAACCAGGGTTTGCTGATTTTGTTAACTATTTGGGTTGTCAGGAATTACCACTCGGATTATCCTACGCAGAAAGAAAGAAGTTTTTTAAGGATGTTTGGGAATACTTTTGGAATGAACCTCTCCTCTTTAAGAGAGGTCCGGATGGCATTATTCGGCGATGTGTGCCGGAAGATGAGATGCAAAGTGTCATCCGCCATTGTCATTCACTACCTTGTGGAGGACACGCTAGTTCGAACAAGACTAGCGCTAAGGTATTGCAATCTGGATTCTTTTGGCCTACTCTATTTAAAGATGTGCAAACTTTTGTTTCCTGCTGCGATGCTTGTCAAAGAACAGGAAATATATCTAGGAGGAATGAGATGCCTCTCAACAACATCCAAGAGGTGGAGATCTTTGACGTTTGGGGAGTAGACTTCATGGGACCTTTCCCATCATCTTGTGGTAACCAATAGATACTTTTAGCGGTTGATTATGTTTCAAGATTGGTTGAAGCGATTGCCTCTCCCACCAATGATGCCATGGTAGTGGTTAAGTTCTTGAACAAGACCATCTTCCCACGATTTGGGACACCACGGACTATCATTAGTGATGGAGGTTCTCACTTCATTGCCTGCCGTTTTGAAGCTCTTCTAGCTAAGTATGGGGTGACTCACAAGATCGTCACCCCTTATCATCCACAAACTAGTGGACAAGTGGAGATCTCAAACCGGGAGATCAAAGGAATCCTAGAGAAGACGGTTTCAAGGACTAGGAAGGATTGGTCCTTGAAGCTAGATGATGCATTGTGGGCGTACCGGACTGCATAAAAGACTCTCATCGGAACTACACCATACAACCTTGTGTATGGGAAGTCTTGTCACTTACCGGTAGAGTTGGAGCACAAGGGGTTTTGGGCAATCAAGTGGTTGAATTTCACCATGAAGGAAGCGGGAGAGAAGCGTCTCTTGGACCTAAATGAACTTGAAGAACTTTGCTTGAACGCTTACGAAACCGCCAAGATCTATAAAGAAAGAGCGAAGCGTTGGCATGATAAGCATATCATCCCAAAGGACCTCAAAGAAGGAGATCAAGTTCTCTTCTTCAATTCAAGGCTTCGTCTCTTTCCAGGTAAGCTTAAATCTCGTTGGACTGGACCTTTTCTAATCAAACGTGTTTTTCCCCATGGTGCAGTTGAAGTATGGGGTGAAAAGGGCGGAAGCTTTAAGGTGAACGGTCAACGACTCAAGAAGTATACACCGGAACTCCAAGCTGAAGAGTTCGCGCCTACCGCACTCGAATAAGTGCGAATATGGTCTAGCTACGGACCTTAAACAAAGCGCTTCTTGGGAGGCAACCCAAGGTATTGCACTTACGTTTTTGTTTTTGATTCATAGATTAGTTTAGTATAGACGTTTTGCTTTGTTTTGCCTTCGATACCTTCCGGTATGTTCGTGTTTTTGGATGTAGGAACAGTGGAAAAGAAAGGGGAAAGGAAAAGTTTGAAGAAAATTGACGAAACTTGGACTTTGAGACATTACAAAGAGTTCCACGGCCAAAACCACGGCCGTGACAGCTACAGTGACCGTAATTTTCAAAAGCATGAGAAAAATCACCAAAACCACGTTTCCGTACAATTCCACGGCCGTGGAAACCCCTGATAGACCGTGATTTTCAAAAAATTTTACGGCCACTATAAAAACCACGTTTCTTCATAAAACACACAACACAAACCCCATTCCACGCCCAAATCGCCGAATCCACACCCCATCTCTCAATTCCTCATTCGTTAATCGTTTTTAATGATTCTTTGGCTAAAACTGAAGCAAATCCAATCACCTACAAGATCCAAGCAACAATTCAAGCGGCAAATCACCGGAGAAGGAAGAATTCGGATTCCAAAATCCGAAAACCTAGGTTTTTGGTTCTTTCTCTCTCTTTGTCGATTTGGATTCATTTTGCTAGTATTTTTAGGAGAACTGATTGGAACTGGACTGAAATTAGTCTAGGGCTGCTTGTGGTTGAGATTGGTGAAATTCTGTTGAGTTTTGAGAAATCACGTGCCGAACCACAGTTCCTGGAGAAACCACGGCCGTGGAAACCTTAGAACAGACCGTGGATTTTAACAGAATATGGATTTTGTGAGAAGAGTGTCTGGTAGAAACAAGGATAAGAAAAGGAAGGGCAACCCCTCTTCCTCTTCTAGAGCACCACCAGTTGAGCCCCCATCACCACCATCATCACCATCACCACCTCGCCCTAAAATCCCTACTATCCATGACGATCATCTCGATGCTTTAGAGAGGATCCATAAGAGAGCGGTCATAGGACCTAGGTATCTACTCCTTGAGGAGTTAGAGCCTCTACATGTGATAGGAGACCTCACTTGGCTTTTAGATAGAGCCGGTTTAGTCATCTTCTCCGCTATTCGGGAAGATGCTTATGAGGAGATCACTAGGGAGTTTGTGGTTTCCTTCGAGCACAGTCACGTAGACAGGACAGTTTCTTTCCGGTTGATGAAGAGAAACTATGATTTTTCGATTAGAGAGTTTGGAGCCTTCTTTGGGTTCTAGGAGACCTTTAATGGTCGATTCCCCAGTGGCGTGTACGCCAAGGATTTCTGGGAGGAGATTGCGATTATCTACGCCAGCGAGGACCGCTGGCAGCCTGCTGATACCAAGGCTAGATTGATCAATCATCTAGCCTTGAAGATAGCTCATAGAGTGCTTTTTGAGTGTCTCTTCCCTAGGACGGAGACACATCAGAAGATTAAGACGGATGAGCTGTTCTTGCTTTACAGTATGTTATATGGCAGGCCAGCTGACTGCGCCACCCTCTTAGCTGCTACTATGAGCAAGCTAAAGAATAAAAGGGCTAGCAACATTGCATACGGTGGGATGGTCACCCACCTTGCTAGATAGTTAGGGGTAGACTTCTCAGCTTGCACCCGCATCGCAGCTAGACCCCTAGGACTACAGAGCCTCATGACTAGAGGCATCATCTTCCCCACACATAGAGGTCCACCGTATGCTGCTATGCCTTGGGAGAGTAGGACTGGGAGAGGCATTGAGTGGCTTCCTTAGTATTCCATTATGGCTGGACGCCATAACTGGAAGGCGACGTTCGCTGCCATGCATGCGAACAGATTAGTAGCCCCTCCCTATGTTCCACCACCACCAGTTGTAGAGGAGGAGATGAGAGGGGATGATGAGTTTGAGGGAGGAGGAGCTGATCATGACTTTGGTACATTCCCGGATCAGCCGGATGTAGTTCCTGACCTTCCTAGACACTCTCCCCGCCCTACTAGAGCTTCAGGTTCTTCCTCTCGCCGTGCTAGTGTGAGCGAGAGGCCTACTTGGATGGCGGATCCTCCTTCATGGTATAGCACTCAGCCGGATTGGATGGGAGCTCCACCGCCTTGGCATGCACAGCCACCACCTGCACCAGCACCTTCAGATGCACCGGCGTGGTACAGCCAGCCGCCTGGTTGGTACGAGCAGCTGCCAGAGTGGGCCACCGACCTTTTCATCAGGGTCGGAGCTCTAGAGATCCGTGCAGATGCTAGGGATGCACGAGCCGCCGATCTTGACCACATGATGAGAGATGTTTACCGCCAGCAGTTCGGGCGGCACAATGATCCCGGCTTCTCCCCGTTTCCACCACCGCCTCCACCTCAGTGATGACGTTTGATGATCGACCGTTTTAGCCGCTCCACCACCATTTTGTGAGTTCTTTTTCTTTCTTTCTTTTTTTCTTTTTCTTTTTGAACATTAGGGACAATGTTTGTTCCAAGTATGGGGTGGGGTGTGACTAATAGTTTGTAATAACTCTTACTCACTTTGTATGCTTTTATCGAGACTACCTTGCATGTTCATTCTATTGTTACACGTTTCATTATTGCATTGCATGAAAAAGCTTTTGAAAAACCCATAAAAATTGAAAAATTTTGAAAATTTTGTGCTTCTAAGGATAGAGATGATTTCTATGATAATCACTACTTGTGAATTGAGTTTTGATGACAATCGCATGCTTAAACAAATAGTAAATTGAAAAGAAATTGAATGAGTTGATTATTCCTCTTTTGCAAGTTTCATAATGTGATGAATGTTACTTAAATCATATTGAGAAATCAAGGTTGAAATCACATGATAAGTTCTTATACTTCTTTTTGAGATGATTAAGGCAATTCGATTTTCCTTCTTCTTTCTTTGATCATTTAGCCCCTCATTGAAATAATGGCCTCCTTTACCTATCCAGGAATTTGGAAGAGTTGATATTTGGCATGTTTGATGTGAGAGGGCCATGAAAGCAACATTTTGCATTCAAAAGAATAGAAAGAAATTATAGGTTTGGGGAAGTCAATCATGATGATGAGTAACTCGGCACCATTCACATAGCCGGGTGTTTGTGTCTTGCCAAAGTTGGATTGAGCGATATTCCTAGCGGATTATGGTATGTGCGTCAAGGGTTTGAGGCATCTCGTAAAAATGAGAAACGTCAATCTCCTAGGCTTCGGTTTTTGTGCACCTCTATCCATAACTCCAAAAGTAAAGTCGAAAAATGAATTGAAAAGAAGAGATCGAAGCTCTAAGTTGAAAGTGTTGCGGAAACCGCAAGAGAAAAAGAAAAGAATAGTTATCCACTTTCCCGGATTCATGCACCACATTCCTTAAAGTTTTCCCTCCCTTTCCGCATTCTAGACCTTGTTTGAAATTCCTTAAGATCAAGAGAATGATATATGACTTGGTGATCTAAATTGAAGTTTCTTATGAATGATTTTGATAATGTTTGAAGGTTATGATGTTTACATGGAAGTTTGATCAATTCATGAGCTTTCTTTAATCTTTACTCTTTGATTATATGTATGAAAGTCTTATAAACGAATGAAGCAAGATTTGAGAATGATCTATTGATTAGAAAGTACATTCATCTAAAAGAAGTTTTGTTTTTGAGAGTATATCCATATTTCATCCTAACTTGAGTTTTAAAGCTTTTGAAAGACCTTGCTTAGGGACAAGCAAGTGGCAAGTATGGGGTTATTTGTTAGCATGAAATATTGTGATATTTTAGGCCGTTTTCTAAGTGTATTTCATCTATATTGGTGTTCATTGATAAAGCATTGAAGCAATTGTGAGTTAGTTTATTTATATTGTCGATATAGAGGTCTACATAAGCTTATTGTTGATTGTAGGCGAATAAGAGCTAAAACCGAACGGAATCAAGGGAGAATAGAGATGGATTGAGCATGTTCAAGGATTGAGGACATCATAAAGGATCTAAGGAAGATGCTAGGATGAAGAATGACACAAAACAAAGGAGAATTACGAGCTACTTGTGTTCCACGCTCTAAAATACGGCCGTACTAGAGTCCACGCTCTAAACCACGGCTGTGGAACCTTGGCAACACAAGCGTGGAGCACTCCAGTGACTTACACGGCCGTGGAAGACGTGAAGCAACCGTGATGAAATTCCACGCTCTAAACCACACTCTAAACCACGGGCGTGGAATCTTAGGAAACCGTGATTTAGGCGATCTTTTAACGTACAATTTGAAGCCACGATCTTTTACGCAATGGGCTGGACTCATATTTTATCTTGCCCTATAAAAGGACGGGAAGAGAGAGATTCTGTCACCTCTTCTTAGACCTTCGCTTACGCATCCGCTTGGATCACGCTTAGACCATCATCGCTTGGAGATTTGCTTCTGCGCATTGAGGGTTTCATTGGACGTACGGAGATTACGCCTTTTATCCTTAGGTTTGATTAGAAGACGGATTGACATCCCGTTCTTCGTTCTTATCAAGGATTGTAATTGTTTGTGTTATTCTGAATCTACTTACATTATTGTTCTTGTTTGTGGATTTGAGATTGATTTGAGATTTATTCAAGCTTTTCGAAGGTTTTCATCTTTCATTCTTTTAAATCTTGAATTTGATATAATAATGACTGTTGTTGGTTAAAACCCTTTAGCAATTCTAAGGTGAAGGGTTGATAGTTGTGGCTTAGATGATGATAGATCGATCGTAAATAGATTAGACCCTGAGAGTTAGAGAGAATCACCGACGAACCAAAATCACGGTGTGTTCTTGAGTTCCACGGCCGTGGAATCTCAAGATCCAACCGTAATTTCCCTTAGTTTACGAACCTTGCTTGTACTTTAATCCAAAGTTAAAGATTTGCTTTAACTTAGTCTTGGCTTGTCTTTTCTAGGTGGTAGTGAAGCCTCAACAACCTCTACTTTGATTTCGAGTGTCACAGCCTTAATCGGTTTAGTTAGTCTTGATCTTTGGGTTACAAGTTTGGGTATTGACATTAATTCTTACCTTTAGATCTTTTCTATACTGAAGCCTCAATAACCTTTATAGGGAGCGTCTTTAGTTAAGTCATATAAAGCCTTGGAACTTCACCATACATTGTTTTACCTTAGTATACCTTTGCAACTCTTAACTTTGTCCTTATATCCTTAGTATATCTTGAATCGATTGCCACAGCTGGATTCCTTGATCTTTAGGATTGTTGTTTTCCCAATATTTACAAAAGCTCTTACATTTACTTGCTTGACAATTCTATAATTGGATTTAACCCCCCAAATCCCTGTGTTCGATACTCTAGAATTCTTGCTAAACTATATCGATCCGTACACTACGGGTTCGCTTGCTTGATTTCTAGTTTTATAAATTTAAGACTTATTTGCACGCACGCTAAGTGGCGAACAGTAAGTTATCTTCTCCGAAGAGATATAGATCATCGCCTTCGTCTGTCATGGCGGTCGTACCCTTGTCTTCCTCTCGCCTCTTTGTTGGGTTAATTTGGTCTGGCTTGACGCTGCCGGCCTTCGGATCTTTTTTAAGATATCAACATTCTGATTTCTTATGGCCTATTTTTTCACAGTATTAACAAGTTAGCCTAGAGCGTGACTTAGACCGACCTCGAGACTGATCTCGAGTTCGGTTCATATTACGCTCACGTGTATCGCTTCTACCCCGGTTGTCAATAATGTTCGCCTCAGACTGGGTAGACATACCTCATTCTCTCCTTCGAACTTCTACACCAAGGAGGCTATCACTAACGGTGTCCATGGTGAGCTTCCCTTCTGGGGCCGAGTTACTCAAAGTAACTATGAGGGTGTCATAACTCTTTGGAAGGGAACCAAGGAGTAAAAGGGCTTGCAACTCGTCTTTGAGTTTCATCCCAACTTGATTTAGCTGATTTACGAGCCCCTTTAAATTATTCAAGTGCTCGATCATGTTTTGGGCATCCTTGTACTCCATCTTCACCAACCGTTGAACTAGAACGGCTTTGTTACGAGGCGTTTTCTTTTGAATCATGGACTCAAGTTTTGTTGATAATTAAAAAGCATTTGTATATGTAGATACATGTTCAAATAAAGATTTTTCGATGTACTTACGGATCATGGCAACTGCTTTCTAGTTTAGAAGCTCCCACTCCTTCTCGCTCTTCCCTTTGGGCTTATCCTTGTTGGTGATGGGCTCGTACAAATCCTTACAATAAAGGTGGTATTCCGTCATCGGCTTCCAATACGAATAATTATCCGCCGTGAGTTTGAACATCTCGCTATCGTGAATGACGGTAGCCTCCATCTTGACAACACGAGCTAAGGAAAAACGACCGGACTAACCTGGATTTGATACCAATTGTTGCCAATAATCTTGCTTTCGTGTTGGTCGGATAGGAATACGGAACTAGTTAAGTCAGATACTTAACCGAACAAAAAAACTCTCGCGTATTTATGTAAAAGATTTATACAAATAGAAATTTTTGTGGGCACTCAAGTTTATAGTAACAAAGACTATATTTGAACGTGGGCAGTGTTATTCAATTTGATTACATTCAAACAACAGTAAAACATATATATACAAGTGAAAGTCGGTGGCTATGGACATACTTTTGTCAACCGACATTCACATTTAACTAGGTGGATATTACATTCAATAATTGATAAATTATCTAGACTAATCTATAATTAAGTATTGATAAGACAAGATATTGACTCGTATGTAAATAGCTCTTATAGTGTTCAATGAGAATGAATAGTAGCCCTTATTCTGATTAATCCAAAGGCTGAAATTTAACCTAAATATTCTATAAAAATACAACCCACTCTCCTGATTGAATGTGTAATACACTCTCCAAAATAAGGCAATTTCGATATTTTTTAATAATTATAAATGAGATTTTCTTCCACTATTTTAGGCAGTTACAATTTACAAAATCTTCCAATTAATTAATAAGGGTAGTAAAGAATTGCAACATAATCGTTCGAATGCAATATCATCCATTTGGTTGCTACCTTTTGCTGAAACTACATGGTCTCCATTGTCGCCGGAAACCTAACCATATCTTTGCCGGATTAGTTAACAGTAAGTGATTCGTTTTTAGTATACAATATACCCATCATCAAACACTCGGTTTTTGTTCTTCAAACGGTTGTAGTCATTTTAAAGTCTTACGTTTTTTTATCATTATATGTCCACATTTATCGGTTGATTTGTGTAGGGCATTCTGCCAAGCAACAGTTTCGAAATCGATGGAAGAAGGTAAGTGAACGTGAAATGTCATGCACAATTAAATTAATATATTAACAGATATTTGGTTTCATATTAACGAATATATTTGACTATACCACCGAATACGATTTACAAACTGGTTACGAAAATGGATTCGGTAACGGTGATGGTTTACCCAATCATCAAACATTAAACATACTCGTAATCATTATTTATATTTCAATTCTCAGAATATAAATCCTTATTGAATTTTTTACAGATTCCCCAAGTGAAAGAGATTGGGATGTTGATGGATTCAGCATTGATGCTAACATGGAGAGTATGGATGAATTTTATGAAGCAGCGGCAAACGAAGAATTCAATGATGGAATAGGCATGACGCAATCACCGGGGAAAACAAAATATTGGACTCCGCATTACGATGAATCAACACATCCACGTATTGGAATGTGTTTCAAGACGCCGGAAGAAGGTATAGATTTTTATAAGGCGTATGCTAAGGAAGTCGGTTTTGATATTCGTTTGTCATCTTCACGTGTATGCTCAGAAGACGGGACTCTATTGCATCGTCGCATATTGTGTAGTTGGTCAAGATTCAAGGAAAATGTACCCACTACCGGAAAGCGTCATAGAATTTCAAATCGTGTTGGTTGGAAAGCAAAGAACAAAGACACTCGTCTAAAAAGTAGTCTTGAAACCACAACTACTAAAGCAAGCAAACCACTATGCAAGTGCGCAAGATGTGGTCAGCTCACTTCACATGACAAGAGGAATTGCAAGGAGTCCCTCGAATGAGTATCATATGCTCATGAATTTGCAATAAATTTTCTTTATTATTTAACTCTTTATATCATGTATGGTGTGGAACTTATCTTAGATGAATATGATATTTCGCAATCAGTGAACCACTATAATAAACTCTACAACCAAATTTGGTGTTACTTGGTATCTTTACTCGATCAGAAGCACCTAATTCGTTAATCTGAATCCGTGACACAAACAGTATAACATTCAGACATTACATCGAGTATATTCGACAACTCAATCCTTTATATTCCTTACTTATATTGTTTATATTCAATAACAAACACACTAATTAATCTATCATATTTTTTGTATTGTTGTATGAGTTTGCATACAAATTAACGTTCGTTTTCAAACGTTGGCTGTGTTATAGTCACTGTATTTGTGAATTTCAAATATTTTCAAAAAAAACAAAATTTATAGAAATATTAGTTCCAGTAATGTACAATTTTCTTCAACTATATATACGTTAATATAAAAATATTATTTCGGGATATATTGTTTGAAATAAGATTATATTTTATAGCGTTGAAACACCAAATAAGAATGCGTAAACTTAATTTCCCAAGTGTACAACGCTCATTAACATACAACACACTAATATATTCTATATCCGGTAACTATACCTTGTATATTCTATAAAATATAACATCATATACGGTAAAAAGTGTAAAGGTTGTGCTCCTTAACATACAACATCTAATATATGAAACATCCGTTAACTATATCATGTATATTCTGAAATTATATTGTTCCTATTCGGTGATTAGTACACTTACTAATCCATCATATTATGCATGGTAAATGGTGTTAGCATACAAGATAAAAGATCTTCTTCCAATGGATGTTGTGTTTTACTCAATGTAGCAAAAAAATTGTCCAAAACAACATATAAAAAAAGAGTTTTGACAATGTAAAATAGTGTTTTGACATTAATAAAGACAGGAGTGTCAAACACAATAATCCCTACATATGTGTTCAAAATATCCAAATAGAGAAAGAAACGGTAGAATATAGTTTTGACAAAGTGTAGCAAAACAGTTGTCCGAAGCAACATATCAAGATAACTACTTGGATGGTCTATTCATCATCATCCTTAGCGTTGTTAATCTCCAACGCCCCTCTAGCAACCATACGCGGTATTTCTGGCATCATTGTGTTCTCAGACGAATGGAGCAAAGTATATAAATACCTGACACGTCAGAAGATTCTTGAATTGAAACGGCCTTCCTTTTCCCACTTATAATTTGTTGTTTCCTGTCTGACACCATCTTGTTTTCTGAACACAACAATCAAACAATAACGAATATAATTCATCTTATTCATGAATATTTCATAAGCATAGCCAATGTCTTATTCGACAAGGCATGGAGAACAATCGAACATATAACGAATATAATTCATCTTTTAACAATTTTATCAAGTTTCGTATCAAATATAAAAGATAATGACCATCAACACCAATCATATATGAGCAGGCAAGTGTATAATGGCTGCAACATAACTCGTATTCGACGAGGCATGGCGAACATTCAACAAAATTAGACTATCAACCCAAATTCATCAAATAAATCAATAGTCATTCAGTTGGAAAAATTCATCAATAATGGACTACCGAATATAAAAAGCTATAGCCATTAACATCAATCACATATGAACAGGCAAGTGAATAATGGCTCAAGCATAACTCGCATTCGACAAGGAATGGACAACATTCAACAACAATGGTCTATCAACCCAAATTCGACAACAATACTTCAAGCTCATCAACAAAAATCAATAGACATTCGGTTGGCAACATTCAACAACAATAGACTAACGAAGATAAAAACCATTACTCATTAACACCACTCATATATGGACAAGCAGGCGGAATACAACGATAACAGTACCTCGTGTGACGGATGGGTTGCGGCTAGTCGAAGAATACCCTAATCTGTAGCAATCGACAATGAACAGGATATTAAGATGCAGAACGCCGAATGCCGGCGCTTCTAGAACCGAATACGAACAATGAACAGGATATTAAGTTGTAGAACTCCGAATACTGGCGCTCCCAGAACCGAATACGAAATCGAGTACGAACACAACACCGGCGACTCCAATGACGCTGAAGACCGGAAGAAGAAGAAGTAGAAGACGAAGATAACTACAACAAAATTAGGAATTTCGTTACTTTTAACCGCAAAAAAACCCTAATTTGTAGAAACAAAACAGAAAGTTCATCAACAATGGGCATTACCTCACTACTAGATAAATGCTCTGATGTAACCATTAAAATTAGTTACTTAAGGCTTCAAAACTGTTACAGTAAGGCTTTCGTAATGGATTATGCTCAGTTACAATAGCCTGTCTTGCAATAGGTATGTAGCAACGAAAATAAACTCTACTGTAATTGTTTGAAAAATCAAGTTTAAAACAATTACAATAGACACATAACTATTACAATAGGTGCAACCATTACAAAAAATAATTATTATTATAATAGATGTTACCATTACAATATTGATAGACCCATTACAAGGGACAACCATTACAAAAAGTAGGCAATTGTCACCTTCCATAGAACCATTGCTATATGGTCTATAATAGTTACCACAATACCTGATGTGTACAACTAATTTGATAAATTATAAATTATACAAATTTCATACAAAATACTAATATTAATCCATAGATTAATATTTTAAATGTCAAAATAATGCTAAGTATTTGTCAAAGTATGGGCAACATGTCACCTACAAAGATATATATAGTCTCCTAATTACACAAGTTCTCATATTTGCCGAAACAACTCATGGTTGATCACATAATCAACCCAAAAATTACTTGCAAAAAAAAAGCTAGCCATGAACCCTACTTAAACTTCATCCTTCGTTATCTTCGTCCTACAATAGTTCAAATACCATATCAAACACTATTTCAACGCTATAACAACAAGAACTCAACAATAGTAAACAAACTCTATTCCAAACCTAACAAAATAACAACTCAAATTGTCAAACTGATACAAAATTAAAAACTTAACGAAGAACTTAAGCAACATATAAGTCAACAACCCTAAAAAACAGCAACCCTATAACGTGAATAACAATAACCACAAGGATGGAGAAAAATCACAACAACAATTCGATGATTTTTTAAACCACAAGAAGAACATCTCAACAATAAAGATATCAAATATTAGCAACTGCACTAGGTTCAAGATTAGTATTAGGTACCGTGATGAAGCCCTACCGAAGTGTTAAGTAGTCTGAGCAAAACACGGAGCCCCCAAATTGTCCAAGGAAGCACTGCTGCACTTGCAACCAAGGAACATATCACTATATAAAAATATGCATCACGGAATTAAACAAGAAGTCAAGTTTTGCGCATACTGCCCACACTATGAAGTTGTTCTTTGGTAAAGGGTTTGCTGCATGAAATATGACGAATGTAGATTGCCTTGGAATTATTGACTCCCTGTTGGCCTCTGTTGATGGGTTTTCACTGTTAGAGACAATGAATCAGCAATACTGTATTTTGTGACCCTACCTGTTAATTGATCAAGTTCTTCCACATAAGCCTTGTTCTCCCATGTCCTCCAAATTTGATGTGACAGAGACATAAGCACAAAGTAATAAAATTTTGAAGAAAAGCAGAAAGACATGTTTGTATGATCAATGTAAACATTCAACAACAATGGTCTATCAACCCAAATTCGACAACAATACTTCAAGCTCATCAACAAAAATCAGTAGACATTCAGTTGGCAAAATTCAACAACAATAGACTAACGAATATAAAAACCATTACTCATTAACACCACTCATATATGGACAGGTAGGCGGAATACAACGACAACAGTACCTCGTGTGACGGATGGGTTGCGGCTAGTCGAAGAATACCCTAATCTGTAGCAATCGACAATGAAGAGGATATTAAGATGCAGAACGCCGAATGCCGGCGCTTCTAGAACCGAACAATGAACAGGATATTAAGCTGTAGAACTCCGAATACTGGCGCTCCCAGAACCGAATATGAAATCGAGTACGAACACAACACCGGCAACTCCATTGACGCTGAAGATCGGAAGAAGAATTAGAGGACAAAGATAACTACAACAAAATTAGGGATTTCGTTACTTTTAACCGCAAAAAAACCCTAATTTGTAGAAACGAAACAGAAAGTTCATCAACAATGGGCATTACCTCGAGCGACGGCGGGGAAAGGCGAACACAATACCTAGTGTAGAATGGATGGGGGAAAAAAGCTCATGCTCCACAAACGGCGGCGAATACCGGAAGAAGATAGCGGCATCAATGGTCTGCTTCAGTTCGAAAACAGGGGATTCTGCTTTGGAGGAAGAAGCGGGATACAAAAATAACCGTAAAAAGATTTAATGGTTTTATTTAAGGGAAATTTTAAAATTGGGGGTAATTATGGAGAGGATTGTTTAACACGAGCCTATAACTTCCAAAATTACGATTTAAATTTTTTTTTTATTAATCTATTGCTTAATCTCAATCATTCATTATAATGATCCAACGAATATAATTCGCTCTCATTGAACACTATAAGGGTTGTTTACATGGGGTCAAACTCTATAAGACTAATCTAAAATTTTGTACGGACTTCCTTTGGTTTGAGCTTAAATTTTTGGACCAAATATCATTAGCCCATTTGAAATCTAATTTTTGAGCTTTAATTATGGAGGGACCAACACAATGGAATAGCAAGCGGCAGAGGGATTGTTTGTGTTTGACATTTGTGGTTTGTTGTATGAGGTGGTGGACGTTTGTTCTATTCGGCCTCTCATACCCTACTAGGTTACATTAGTGGAGTGATTTGGAAAAATTTTCTTGATCGATTAGCATGTCATACATGGATATTATATATAGGCCTTAAATTTATTTTAGAACCTACAATACAATAGACTTGGACTAGTATAACTTGGGGTTGTTATTTTATGGGCAACTAGTTATTTTTTTAGAAAGATCGGTAAAAAAATTAGGCGTGATCACTTTCTAGAGGTGAATAATCCTAGGGAAACCTTTTAGATGAGAGCTTCCACTTTGTGATATAGACTTGCAACATCAACTGGGTTTGAATGGGCTAACTTGACGAATTTCTCGGCCACACCATTCACTTTCTTAAAAATATGAACACACAAAGTATAAACAAAACTTATGAATAATAAAGTGATATCATATATAATTAGATCAATTTATAAGGGCAATTCCATGTCTGATTTTCTATTTAATTATGGTAAGGTTGTCGTCTTCAATTTCTAGTGTCATGAATCCAAGCCGATTGCTTTCGTCATCTCGCTTTTGAGAGCGAAGCTTCAACAAAGATCGTAGAGTTAGTACCACATTGGGAATTACCAAAGGAAATAATGGTAGTCTCGTAGTCTCTTAGAATAAATCCAAATGTTTCATTGTCGAGTTTAGATCTGTCAAAATTAAATTTAACCTCACCCTTACCGAATTTAGTCCATAGGATGTTTTTCTTTTTTCGACTCTTGTTTTCCAAAATATTCTCTCATATTCTAATTTTTTTTTTTTGGTTGGATCTCATATTCTAATTTGAGTTGTAACACTATCATTGATTACAAGAGACTTGTTTCCATATTTTTCTTTCCTAGATTACCCTTTATTTGTAGTCCCTCTAAAGCCAGTTTCAAACAAAATTATTAATTTTTGATATAATGTTGTTGCTCCGAATCCACCAGGTTTTACAAGGTCAAAATCCCTCATGCTCACTAGTCATATTCACATCGGTTTTAGTTGAAAACCACACTTTCATACACATGACTGATACAATCTATCTTTTACATTGTTTTAAAGAGAGAGGAGTTTTAGATTTTCTGAATGATTTGGGGTGTTAAAATAGAGCTAAGGGAATCGTTAATTTTATCAATGACCTATTTTCTCTCTGGGTTTATTAGAACAAAACCTTGGCGTTTACAAAAACACTTGATTGGTCTTATGCATACTTTACTAGTGGTTCTTTCGAAATCCATTCGACCTTCCATAGTTTTATAGTCTCTCCGTCTACGACATTCCATCCAAATCTTTTTTCAAATTTATTTCGTAATTTCACAAGTCTTCTCCATAGTCAAGAAGTATTCGTACTAGTTTATAATTCTTTCCCTTTAGATATTTATTTATCATAATCACCCATTTGGTTTTTGGCTCTACCACGATTTTTCAGAAAAAACTTCATTTGCAAAGCTTTATTCAGTTACACGGCTCATGGTGAATCGAAGCCGGAAGTTGCATGCACGAGACATTGCATAATATAGCGAGGCTCATGGTAACATTCTTTTTCAGACAAATTTGTTTTAACCTATAAAATACGACAATAAAAAGTTATACCATATTTTGCAAATTTTTCCTGTACAAAAATTAGGAGCATAAGAAAATGAATGCAGTGGCAGACTGACACGTGAAAAAATCTAGTGTGGAAGTTTATTACATAGCATGCATCCTGAGGATAGATCCAATTGTATGGAGGAAGCTTGTCCCTAAGTGTAAAGCTCATCAATGGCTAATAATTCTCCATAGACTTTCTTTCAGTGGCTTCAGCAAGAAGAGAGCAGAGATGAAGTAGTGAGTACTCAAGTGCCTATCATCCTTTTCATTGTAGAGCCAAATCCTGTAAAAATATGTTTTAAGCTGGTGAGTCTATATGAATGAGTTATGCACATAAAGATGTACTCTTAACAAAAGAAGATAATGATATACTAAGCAAACGTGCGATTAAAGAGGCAGCGCCAGGTTTCAGAAGCTGGTTTTTCCGTGTTATTACAAAAGAAATTTAATATAATAGGCATAGATAAAAACCATTTAAATTAAATATATGAAGAACAAAATGACAAAAATGAGACTAGCTATAACACACCCAGAATATTTTGATAAGTAAATTCAAGTTGCATGCTCATTTAGTTAGTGTTTGTTTGATTAAACATTATAAAAAGGTTAAATTTATAAAAAAAAAATTAAATTACCGTCAAGTATTAATTATTATCCTACCTATAAATAAAATTAAATTTTTTTTGTCATAAATATTGTCTCCATTAATGTTCATTTGAAGATTTTGTATATAATTCATAATCAATAATCCAAAATTTTATATTATTAGATTTATTTGTGTATTAAAACTCATTTTCAAACATGTATAAATAAAAAAATTTATTTGTCTCAATTAGCTCAATTATGAATTATTTATATAAACATACAATCAAAATATATAGAAGCGGCTCAGTTGGCGAAATCCGTAAACATTGTTACGATGTTATCCCTTTTAATCCGATCAAAATGTATTTCACCTTTGGATAGAATACGGGTCATAATTTTTGTATAAAACGGATATTCATAGGTCTAAAGAAAATTTATTTTAGTTAATTAAAAATATTCATACACCTAGTTTGGATTATTTTATTTGACTTTGGATTACTATTTATATAAAACAATTAATGAAGAAGGAAAAAAAATTCATATTCAAATATTAAATTTTAACAGGATCAAACAGATAATCTGAATATCCGCGAATGATTATCCGATCTGATATAACTTAAATCATATTAGAGTAATCGATTTTGTATCCAAATTAATTTGATTATCCAATATTCTTTGAAAATTAATATATCCGCACAAAACATTGAAAGTTTTAAGAGAAATTTTTTTAATAAGATATAAATATTTTATAAACTCGTGTATAGCATTGGCCTATTCATCTAGTGCTATGTATGAGTTTGGAAATTCAATTGATGAAATCCTGACCAAAGCATGAAAAGCCAAATCATGGGCGGGTTTGGTCAGGTAATTCATGACAAAAAAAAGTACTGAATGGATCTCTGGCTCACTTTGGATTGCAAAAGGAACATTGTAGTAAATCACAAGCCTCATTATACTATTTCAAAATCAAATACAGTCAAGAAATACAAAAGAAGAAGAATAAAGCATAAAACCAAACAAGAAAATACAAAGTAGAAAAGAAAAAAGAAGAATATCAGTCACGTGAATATGGAGATTCTAAGATCTTCTTCGTAACCACGCATTTGGTGGTTCAAAGTTTCGTTAGTAAGTAGTCGTGAAAGACTCAAACGGTCGATCTCATTTTTTAATTGGCTCAACGAAGAAGCTCTCTCGGAGGAGAAGAGTTCTCAAACGAACACTCAAAGACTCAAAGGAAGAGAGGAGAGGAAGGAGCGGCATAGGTGAAGATTGATATTAGGTTTAGCAATTTCACCACATACCTTATAAATGTCTTGCTTATTAAGAAGTGACGTTATTTGGATTAGTGACTACTGGGACTAGAAAACGAGATCCGTTCAAAATATGCTTGGCTCAAAGCAGATAAAATAAAACTAGTTCAGACCAATTTAAGAACCCGACATAAAACACATTGGATGGATCCATAGTTTTATTTGTTGGGTTTGACCAACCCAAAAAGGTGAGATTATCAATAATCTTGCTTGAGTTATGATCTTGTAAAAAAAACAAAACTTAATTAGTTGTAAAAAAATTGTACCAAAATATGTAAGATTTACTTACCCCGTAATCTTTTGAACATACAACACTTTACTCTTGATGAGGTATGAAACATGAGTCTCAGAAATCACAACTACTTATAAGACCCGATTGCAACAATGGGGTCATTATTGAACTCATGGAAGTTGGTGTTTTGATTTGACGGATTAATAACGAAACACCAAAAAAATAAAGTAAACTACATACAAAATTAGAAACAAATAACAAAAAACGAAAAAAAAAGTTAAGCCCTTACCCGTGATTCACAATTTGTACTTGTTTGATCTCCATGAAAGTAACCAACTCAAAGGAAATAAGACACAAAAGTTTTGTTGTCGTCTGTTTGATACCAATTTGTAAAATCATCAACGATACGGAAAATTAGTATGGTAATTGGATCTGTTCTTACCAAGAATAATCCTCACAAGGTCAGACTTTTGTCCATTACCTCCTTTCTTTGATTGGTTTTATGGTTTGTTATGAAAAGAATGATACAAATTTATTTACTAATACCATATAGTTTGTTTGTATAAGTAAATACAATAGATTAACCGCTAATGTTTTGGCTAAAGAGTTTGATATATGTTGATTCTATTTTTCCTTTCATTAAACCAAGCTTATTATTGGGGCGGACATCTCCTTGACATAGGCGGAGTCCGCTCCCGCCCAAGATGGAGGCGGAGGCGGAGTGCGTCTCCGCCTCCATCTTGCCGTTAGTGTTTTGAAAAAAGAGTTGTTGTAAATTATAGCCGTTGTAAATATATCCGTTGAAAATTTTGGAGCCTATAATAACATGTCAAATCATTGTATTATTCACTTACATTCAAACCACAACAATGTAAAGAAAGAAATCCGTTAAAATGTCGACGTTTTCCGAAGAAGGAGATGTAGAATCCGATGGTGAAAGCTCTATTATGTCGTTCGATATTGAAAAATACAGTGATCCGGGAAAATTCTCGCACAACTTGAAGTAAGTGTACAAACTAATTTATATTTTACTCTATGTTATTTTATTTTGGTTGGAATTGTAGAATTAGGAATGTTAGAATAGAGAATCGGAATTGTGGAATTAGCAATGTTAGAATAGAGAATCGGAATTGTAGTTTTAGACATTTAAGAATAGAGAATCGGAATTGTAGTTTTAGACATTAAGAATAAAATATGTGTATTTTAAAATAATACTCTATGTTTTTTTGTTTAGGATCTTATGGAATATTCCCGTGCAATCGGTACCGATTATTCGTCAAAATTTGAGCTTCACGGATATTTTGCGGATAGAGAGAACTTATTGGGGTGTGCTCGGTATATGGAAAACGCTATGAATATGGTGTTGGTCATTCAAAAATCATGGTTGGATAGAAGGGGCTTTCATATCCTACAAATGGGTTGTGATAGACACGAAGGACCTAGAAAAGAAAAAGACGTAGATCCCGATCATGTTCCAAGTTCTAGCCTGAAAAATAAACCCGAAGAAGTGTATGTGTTTGTTTGAGCTTGTAGGAACCCAAATTGAAGAGGAAAAGTGGACGGTGAGGGTTGTATGTCGAATCCACAACCACATAATTCTCACGGTGTTAAGAGGTCATGCATATGTTGGACGTATGACTCTCAAGCAAAGCCGAAAGGTGGAGCAAGAATTGAATTCCGGCTTAAAACTTAGACATATATTAAAATATGTGCAAGTAGAGGATCCTAACAATGTCACCTCCATCCGGCAAGTTTACAACACCGGTTTGAAGATTAGAATGGAACAAGTCAAAGGAAGAGGTTCATTACAACAAGCACTTCATACGTTGAGGGAACGTGGATATTATGTAAACACTCGAAGAAGTCAAGATTACGATGAGGTGATTGATTTATTTATCTCACATCCCGACTCGAGGCATTTGCTCAGCATGTTTCTCTATGTTATTGTGATGAACTCGACATATAAGACCAACAAGTAAGTTTCAATTCAAGGAACAATTTTTCTTTATTTCCTACACTCAATCGTCTTTTCCTTAGAAATTGTAACTTAATCGTTGTTTTGTATTACTTTTAGATACAATATGCCATTGTTGCTCTCGTAGGCATACCTAGCACAAAGAAGACATTCGCAATTACTTTTATATTCATGGCACAGGAGAATAAAGATCACTACGAGTGGGCTTTGAGGAGGGTCTGTTATTTGTTATACGGAAAGACCCCGGAGTTGATTGCCACTGATCGTGAGCTTTGTCTTATAAGTGCCTTGGGTGTCGTATTTCCCGAGGTGAAGCATATATTGTGCACGTTTCATATAAAGTGAAACACAGTTAACAGAGCATTCCTTGTTTTGTGCAATAAGGAAGCGGAAGCCGTCTTCATCTCCCATTGTCATGCCATGTTCGAGTCGAGATCCAATGGAAGCTACCAATGCCGTTTGATGAAAATGAGAGACTATTGGCAATAATATGCGAGGTTAATGAACTATCTCGAGACGACTTGGCTTACCCCGTACACGTAGGTAATCGTTCGAGCATGGACTGACCTACATCATCATTTCGGCACACGAACGACAAATGCGTAAGTTATTTAAACATTCACTACATTGTTAAACATTT
Source organism: Fagopyrum esculentum (assembly GCA_033239045.1). Taxonomy (NCBI): domain Eukaryota; kingdom Viridiplantae; phylum Streptophyta; class Magnoliopsida; order Caryophyllales; family Polygonaceae; genus Fagopyrum; species Fagopyrum esculentum. The sequence goes on along the minus strand of BSUD01000001.1, from coordinate 43,915,475 downwards.
ATTCATTTTTTGTAATTAACCTTTTTTTTAGGTGTGAGTCCGCACACAAGTTGTTGAAACAAATACTAGATTCTAGTGGTGGAGGATTTCAGTTGGTTTGTGAAAGCATACATTTGATGGTCACATATCAAGTCCAGAAGTTACAAGCTTCTCTAAAGATGTCACGGGAGAGGATTCCACGAGAGGTGCGTATACCGAAATTTGACTTGATGTAAATATTGTTAAACATCATTCGTTTTGTAATAAACCTTTTTTTGTAGGTGTGTATACAGATATATGACTTGCTCCGTGACTAAGTAACAAACGAGTGTTTCATATATTGTTGTCATTATCTTTAGTCGTTTTCATATATTGTTGTCATCATGTTTTAGTCATTTTCATATATTGTTGTCATCATGTATTAGCCGTTATGATAAATTGATATATTGTTGTCATCATGTTTTAGTCGTTTTAGATAGTTGATTGAAACATAAAATAATAATACAAACAAACAATAAAAATCAAATATATAATTCAAATAGAAAAAGCAAGTGGAGATTTTTCAAAATAAAACTCAAGTGTAATAAAAACAAAATAAACATAAAAACATCAAACTACAACTACAAATGTCATGGAGCATGTTGTGAAGCCCGGACCTGAGATGGAGCCACAAGAGGACTACGTCCAACTGCCTCCTCTATCATGGAATCTACCTCCTCAGCAGAATACGGAAGACTGTGAGCTTGCATCTCTCGTAGACGACCAACAAGAATATGAAGATGCTGCAATATAGAAAATAACATGTTAAAATAATTGAAGAAAAACTAAAGGGTAAGTTAAGGGTTACAAACAAGGGTCCCAGTGCCCCAAGCATAGACATTTGTCCTCACATGATCTCGTACTAGATCGATAAGCCATGCTCGCATCCTGTTAGTAGATTTGTCGACTACCAAGGCCGACAAAATGAATAATAATAAATAGGCAGATGCAATAGCGTCATGTGGAGGCTCTAGAAGGTCCAACATGTCAGCAACTCTACTCCTAACAATCTCGCAAAATATATGTTTGATTTGACATCTAGCCTCAGCAGGAGATAACCCAAAATGATGAACCAGCCAATCATATCTGACAATGTCATCGACGGAAGTCAATAATGCATCTCCATCAACTAGTAGTCCCATAATCACCTGAACATCATGAAGCACTATACCTATCTCCCCCACGGCATATGAAATGTGTTTGTCTTTGGGTGCCACCTCTCAACAAACTCCGTAATCAAATAATGATCGACCCCGCCAAACTGAACGTCCTCCAAATCGGTAAGTCCGCTGCCTCTAGCCAAGCCAAACCACGAAAATGGGTCATCAAGATCTCGCCGCCACTCGCGCAATCTACAAAGCGTGTCGAGTCTCCTAACCACTCTAATCACTCTAGAATCCATCCCGGCCCATATAGCGCTAGCTTTGTGGTCAGCGTAGCCTGTCAATAAAATAGGTACGTCCTCCTCTACCTGCTGCTCAACAGGTTCTTGTTCTGGTAAGTCGTCCTGCTTCTGCTCAACAGGTACCTGCTGTGGTATGTCCTCCTGTTGCTGCTCTCCCTCAACAAGTATTTGTTCACGTATATCCTCTGGTTGAACAGGTATCTGCTCATGCTCACCCTCTAGTATATCATCCTAGAAGAGAAATATCGTGTGTGGACTACTCCGTAGCGTAATCAGCAATAAGTGAAGCTACTCCTACATCCTCCTCGCCAGAAGCCTCTACGGGTGCATGTACATGTACGTGAACGGATGCATGAACTGATGCGTCAACAGAAGCCTCTACAGGTGCATCTACAGGTGCTTGAATGGATGTTGAGACAAGTCTATCTCGTCGAATTTTAGCCTCTCGACGGGCGGATGTTGTGACAAGTCTCGTCGCTCACTTCTTCTTCTCTCTAATGTTTCTCATCGCAAGCTGAAACTTTTTTAAATTCACATTTTATTTTTTTTTCTATTACAATATTTTAATAATATATATATATAGATATATATATATATATATATATATATAAAATTGTGCTATAATACTCATCGATAACAAAACTAGTAACTCTCGGACACAATCCAATTTCAATTATTCCTAACTAACCGAATCTAACTAAACTATAAATTCACTTTTTAAATTCATATTTTTATTTTTCCTATTATAATATATATATATATATATATATTAAATTGTGATATTATAATACTCATAAAATCGATAACGAAACTAGTAACTCTCGGACACAATCCAATTTCAATTATTCCTACATAATCGAATCTAATTAAACTAACTAGTTTCAAGCCTAATGCAAAAAATACATAAACGATAAAAAAAAACCAATAATAACTAACCTGAAATCGATCTACAAGTGTTCTACCACTAGAACTTCTGACATCTGAATTTCGAACCATTGGTGGATGTATCGAAGAAGAGAAGAAATGGATCGAAGAAGAAAAAAAACTCGAACGGACGAGGGCGGCGTTTAGGTCGAACAAATGAGGGAGATGCGTGAGGAGTCCACCCACGCGCAGGTAGAGTCCACCTGAGCGTGGGCCGGGCGGAGGCCCAATGCGCCTAAGCCGAGCGCATGCACAATGCGCCCCAGCCCAGGCGCAGACGCACTTCACTTGCGCCTCAGCCCTGGCGCACGCGGAGTGCGCCTCTAGCGCCGCCTTCAATTAACATCACTCCATTGAACCTTAGGTTACTGCATTGTTCTTGAAAAATACTTTTACTTCTATGTTAGAAATGGTAGAAATTATGTTATTCTTTCTTAAGCATTTATTGGTGGAAGTGGCACTTGATATTGTTGCTCCTCTATAAGTTTTTGAACTTAGATATGGGATGATTGACCCATTTAGATGTCAAGTGTATATTTTCAACTAGGATATGAAGTAAATATGTTGAAGGTAAAGCCATTCATTTTGTTATCCACCTGACTTTATTTATTCAGGTTTTGGGTTTTAAGTCCTCATTCTAAGTAGGTTTACAATATTGGTTAGGCATGTCCAACCGGGTCAAGGGTCCGGGAAGGGTGAGCCGGACCAGTCTAATAGGCCAACCCGTCGGGTTGGCGACCCACCGGGTCACGGGTTAGACCCGACAGGTTGGCCCTTTTTATTTCAAACCCGAACTTTAAAAAAACAAAAAAAAAAGGGAGAATTGAGCTTGAACCGGAATCCCGGTTGTCTACGTATCTTCTCGGGGAGGAGGATTCAAAGCCCACGTAGTTCTCTTACCTTTGTTTATGTAACACCCCGAATTCTCAAAACTCGGAAAGTTACTGGTTAGGACCTAACAATGGGTCGCGGCCTCAATTTGACAACAATTTTTCTAGGATCTTGCAACAAGACACAAATAAAGAAACCGAAATTCATAAAGCGATGTTTTAAATGATATAAATGCAATACAACATCTAACAGCCAAGAGTACTTGAGAACATAAAAGTCTATATGTCCTCATAAGATAATGGAAACATAATTGCAAAACCCAACCCCACTCTAGGGAGTACGGAGACTCGGTTAACCACTACTTCCGGATCACGCAGTTGCTGCTCTAACGTGTGGTAAATCTAAACAACACAACAAAACAACCATTAGCTAGCTATCTAAACATTAGATAAATGAAAATAGCACACACACGCACAATAGAAAAACTAAACACACATCATGCTTTCAAAGAATCCAGTTCTTATCTTTACTTAGGTCATTCACTCTTACTAATGATACTTATTTTATGACACGAGGAATTCCAAAACCTCGCCTCCGCCCCCGTGTAACAATCAGGAATGAATTCGATGCATCTCACCTTGTACCTGTATGATCTGGGCATAGAGAACCTCTCAGTCTTCTGTCAGAGCTGGTCAGTGATGTCACGACCCGTTATGCATTCACTTGGGCCATAAAAATAATAAAAGTCGTCTTAGGCATGTTATAATTATTAAACAATCAACACACACCACTATCAACATTCAGCTAACATCTAGAAATCAGCTAAGTAAGTTTCAAGGCCATAAAATAATAAAAGTCATCCTAGACATGTTATAATTATCTCAACTCGGGCTGCAACTGTAGCAACTCAATCGCCTGTTATACAAGGCAAGTGTATCAAAAATACATCCCATATTCTTTGAAGTCTATAACCTTTAAGATGTACAATCTCCTCAAGAGGAAATACAAAAAAATGCCCTCTTAAGGTAAAATGACTATTTTACCCAATGGTCCCGAAAACTCCAAAATAATCTATAACCTAGTTCCAAATTCTCCTTTGTAACCTATTTCCATAATCTAGTTCTCAAGAGATAGTTTGCTAAAGATTTATAGAAGTTAAAAAAAATTCTCGATTTTCATAAGAGTCGCTAAGGTCCGACTTTGACTTAAGATATGAGGCTCAAATAAAAATATACAAATTCCGAAATAAATCTCTAGATCCTCTATGATATGCATACTAATCATAGGAGCAAAGACCTCTCACAAACACTCAACCACAACTACATAAATCTCTAAAGTTGGGTATAACATCTAGAATTTCTATACTTAGTCAAATTTTCCTCTGCTGGAAAAACAGTCCAACTGCTCTACTTTGGGACCTTATAAATTCTAATCCGACCGTTAATTCGTTCCCAATTTTTGACACAATAAACTATATATATATATATCTAGCTATCAAATATAGGCTTAAACATGATTGCTCAACACAGTTCTGGACATCCAAACAAACTCTGCAAGAAGTTAGGGTTTCGAGACTCACCAGCAGCGCTATGTATCAGGACAAGGAAGGCCGCAGGTTCCAAGTTCGATTCCTTTGATTGACAAAACAAGAGAATTAAGTATTTCCGGTTTCTTTCTCACTTGTGTCAACGAAGGGGAGTGCAACTGCTTACCCAATTAGGTCACCGATGCACAGGGTGGTCTGGGCTTGACGTACTCAGTACCAGGGTAGCAAGTGGGTTGTTCCTACGTTCAAGGTAGGTGATACTAATGTTGTTTATGTTCGTAACAGGAGAGGAAGAAGGTTGTCAAGGTACCTGGTGAGTAGATGTTTCCTTGATACTTAGGCGGTTACAACGTTGCACTGGTATGAGGCAACGAGAGGACTACTTGCTCCGACGACACCCAGTTTGATGTGGTGCACTGGTTACTCTAGACGTGAGAAGGGGGCAGACTTGGGCTTCTGAAGTGCTTCTCTAACGGTTCGACTCTATTGTACCAGGCGTAGTAGATTGGGTCTCCGTAGACAACGAAGATGCCAAGAAGAAGGGAGACGACAGGGCTAACCTTACGAGACGAGATCACTGCGTGCAGGAGGGTGTTGTCGCTCGACTGGAGGAGGTGTCGTACGTTGGTGACTCACGTGCAGGCTAGAAGGTTAGGGAAGGATGTTAGGTCTCCGGCTGTTATAGGTTGTATACGGAAGGAGGCTGGGTAGAGAGGGAGATCATCGTACATGTGAACCGCCGCACTGGAGGGTGGGAATCGGATCTGGTTCGAGTCTCCTGTGACAGAACTAGGGTAAGTAACGAGGAATTTAAGAAGGCTGGACTTGGCCGTCTGTTGTCGTGGGCAAGAAGGGAGCGGGATTTAGAGGTGTCGGCTAGGGTTGGCGAGGACCGCCTCTGTCGAACATCCAAGAAGGCGAGAGGAACGGCTGGTTAGGGTGAAGTACGGAAAGTGTACTACATGGTTGCCAAAACATGGAGGAGGAGGATGCATCTGTCAACTTGTGGTGTGAAGAAGGGAGGTGACGAGGCTGATGTTCACATACAGAGGGAAAGCAATCGAAGAAAAGGAGGAAGGTCCGTGCGAGTGGCTTGTTAAATCGCCACGATCATCTACCGAAGGAAAACGTGAAGACCGGTGATTGAGTGTGATCCGATGTAGCTTCAGTAACGTTGAGAGACGCCTCACATTACAGATGTGAAGTCCCAGCCCCATACAGGCTCTTGTCTTCCTGGCCCAATACGCCTACTCTACAAGGATCACTTAGATGGGCTGCTACATGAGCCCAAGAAGGAAGAAGGGAGGGGAGCTGATGGCATGTCTAATGGGCTCAAAGCCTTATCTAGGGCCTTGCCATGGGCCTTGTCATGGCTTTTCATTGTTTTGCCTACGCTTTGAAATACGTAAATTAATTGGTAATTCTTATCACACAAAATAACACTTGTTTTGAATCATGATACTAAGTGTCGTATAAAAATAAAAATTTGGAATCCGGTTTGACTCGAAAATAACGGAAATAAGTTTTCAGGTATTACATTAGTACTCCCTAAAAATAAGTTTCGTCCCGAAACTTAGATTATGACTATCCCTCACGTAACCGTCTATAATTAGAGTTGGAGTATCTAACTCTTTCTCTAAAGAATCTTCATTCTAACTTTCTAGCATGCAAGTATCACAATGGTACCATAGAATTTCACCACGAAAAGATTACACTCAAACACATAGTCAAATAAGTCATACCAATCAATGCCCGACTACTAATTCGTCAGAATAGGTGTTGCGTCTGACTCCGCGAGGAACTCGGACTACTTCTAATTCTATCCTCCATCTCTCAAGTAGCCTCATCGGCTCCTCGGTTAGACCAATGGATACTCCACACGGTATGGTCGGGCTCAACTATCCGATCATCAAAGTTGATGAGAGGTCTCGGTAATGATATGTATTCTCTCAACCGAGACATGTGCAACTGTTGGCGTACACCCTCTAGTATGGGTACTAGTGCTAGTCAATAGGTAACTTCCCAATCTTCTTTAAGATATCAAAAGGGTTGCATTTCTCGACTTACTTTTAGGTGTCTTTGATGACTTTCTAAAATAACCATAAAAACTTTATTCCTTTGTTGAATCACTTGCTTTTGACCTTTCGGAAGATCCCGACTATCAAAATTGAAACAATGATCTTAGACCTCTCCCGTCACTTTACTAAGTGCTTACTGCCCTTTGTAAGACCACTCACTTGGTCTGGTCTCTGTAATATAACCGAGTCGGACCGTCTCTCCATTACTGAATTATGATGTACCTTAACTCGGAGTTTCAACTCTATTATCACCCAAACAATATTACATTCCATGCGGAGATTTTCATATCGATTTATAATTCCTTAACTTGCGGTCCTAGTTGACCTAACATAGAGTTTCATGTTATGTGGTTATGGGCCCACCATGCTTCCGCTGCACTACTCTGATTTACCACTCTCTCTCCCGTAAATTCCTTTCTAAGAACGACAAGGTCCTCTCAAGCCGACCGTCAGTCTAGGATGGTTTACTATAATAAAGGAGAGGCTCTTCCGTTAGCCGTGACTACTAGTGATTCAAAACCTCGAGATAAACCGCCCATCCTATCGAAACTATGGTCCTTGACCCCCATGGAGTTTCACAACTAGTCTAGAAAACTCCTTAGCAGAATAACTCACCGGTCACGTCTCCCTCGAAGAATTTGACTTACTACTCGTCACGACTACTCAAAGATGTTATCATTCCACCATCCTTTTTACCTCCAACTTAGGAGCACATCATGATGACCTACAAGTCATTACCTTGACAATTTTACCATCTTTACATGGGGTTTTCTTTTTACCTCCAAATTCTCGAGGTGCGGTAATAAGTCTACACCGAGAAAATAATACCACCCACATGATGGTCTATCATGCTTATCTTGTGAACTCTTCTACTAGGTGACTCATGTTATAGCATTTTCCTTATCTGAATCGGTCTCTACTGTCGGTGGATCATTACCACTCATTCCGGGTCGAAACCCTAGTTTTGTTGTACTCTTGCATAGATTCCATAAAGGTATGTTTATCTCAACACTTTATTTCAATTTAGCAAGGCTTGCCTTTCGATACTTGAGTTTCCTTCTCACCGGTTAAGTTATTCGGTTGGTTTACACTCTATCAATCATAGTGTGATCGGTCCGATAGTAGGACTTTTAATAAACATCTACTGGTACCATTTGTATAAGAAACATCATATGCATATGATTTCCTCACCAATCAAATTTCTCGACTCGCATTTATTATGTTGTCCTTATACGCATGTCTTTTACCATCTTCTAAATCCTTACACCAAGTATGGTAATTAAATCTCTTTAAACTTTCTCGTACAACCTTCACGGATTATGTTGATTAGATTTGATGCTTTCATCAATTAGTCTCTAATCCGTCGAGAGAAGACTCCAAGGTATACCATTTGCATGTGATCCCAAAACTACTCCTCCATCCATCTATGACCGGTTATCAAGACTGGCTATTGAAGTGCTACCATTTTTCAGTAAATTATAATATAAACACTTGGTAATCATCTTGTTGGGGTGATAAGGATCTGTATAACTAACTTCAGTCATTCAACTTTACTCTTTCTCATGTTTGTTCCAGCAAAGATGTAGATTCCATCTACAATCACCTCACAACTTGATACGACATTTCACCCAAGCATTAAATCATAATCTCTATGTTTGTGCCGTCTCTATAGTTCCAATTATTCTGTGTCACATCTTTAGTCACACGGGCTTCCTTTGTAAATCTAGAAAATTGACCCCAACTTTTTCTCAAAAGTGCACCATCAATCGCATTCGTGTGGTATACTAAGTCCGTACCCTCGGTCTGGAACGACGTATGATTTGGTCAAAATCATCTCTTCTTCTTACCCCTCTGGTTCTTCTTACACGAATCCACCTGTACTAACTGTGATTTGTAAAATTTCCTTAGTTAGTAGATAAGCAACTGCTCACAATAATTCTCTTTATACCATTACTAATATAAGGGGGTCATTTCTGACCATCAACTCTTCCTAAAAAAAAGTTTTTTTTTAATTAGAGTTACTAACTTGAACTTACTTAGTGCTACTAGCACTCGTATTGATTTGACTTCACAATTGTCGCAATTGGTCTCTTTAAGGATTTCTCCACATGTCCATAAAGTTCTTTTGTAACTCTGTTGTTATTCTTATTATCTGGAAACCAGTCACCACTAGTTAACCCGCACGTGTAAAGTCTCAGTTGTTACCAAGTAGTCTATAGTTGACCTTCTACAAGATCATAGACTTATTTTTCTTCTATCTCTTTGAAATTTGATATATCTGGTGAAAATCTATCTCCTCTAGTTTCTCTATTTGTACTTCTTTAGCTCTTCTACAATCTACACTTTTCTTTCTCACTACAAGAGCACTATACTCTTTCCGAGTTTAGATTTATCATTCATCTACCGTCAACGGACTCGTCAAATCTCCCACAATAGCTCGTATATGCATCTTCACGATTACTTTTACCTCAGCCATCAACTACTTGTGGTTCCCCGGGTTGAATCATTGGTGTTGATAATTTAAGACCATTTGTGAGAGGGAAGTTATTGTGGGCCCTTGGGTACACCAAGATCATTCTCACAAACTCTCCTTCCTTGGTTGGTACTCAAGTATAATGCTGTTTTTATAGTGATTATTTGACTCTGCTTTTAGGATTCTATCATTTAGATATTTGTATCACAATCTTTGTTGTAACTCACTTGTCTTATAGAAAGTCACTCCACTTCCATGTTGGTGAAATCTACCTTTCACTTTCTGGCAACGCGTAAGCTTCTAATTTGCAGCTCTTTAATTCTTTATATTTGGATGGACAATGTATCTCGTGTTGACTTCTATGCTTTTGACTGTCTCGGTTATCCATCTTGATTGTGGTGTCAAATAGATTGTCGAGGGTGATCATATTCTGCTCTGCTTCTGGTATCAACTTTCACCTTCTGGTCCGTCAGTGAGCTTAAATTCTATGTCTCTTGTTTGGATCGCTACTATCTCTCTTTGACTTTCACGCCTATGATTGTTTCTGACGCCACCTTCTTTGTTTGTAACAGTGCTTTACACCACACTTGAAAGAACTTATGGATTGTCTCTCCCAATTTGTATAATTGCCGGTCATTCAACACTTTTCTGGAATTACTCTCATGTATATTCTTCATTTGACCCTGTTGAGTTGACTCAGTATCCCCTTCTCGCTATTGTCGTTGGCGTTGTCTTTTAGTCTTCACTTTTCCGTCTCAACGTTCCTAAACAAGTTCGAAGGAGTTGTCCGGACGTTCGCCTACCGTAATGCTCATAAGCTAAGAAGACTTATCCTTATGTTGACACCCTTCAAAATCTACTTAGGTGTGTCAACGGAGTGAGGATCTCATTTTGTTATCTTCGTTAAGGCATAATATAACTATAAATACTACTAACCTTCAGCATATACTTATCTATATTACATATCTTTATAATCAAGCTAATAAGTCAACATAACAATTCTAAAAGTCCTAAGCTGCCGAGATCCGCGGAGGTAGTGGTGGTCATCCGTACTTTCTATCCCATCCCGACTTATGCATGGATTATGAAACCAAAATTTTCTAAAAAAGTTCATACCCCTTTTGGGTTCTATTTATTTACTTATTCGCTCCTTTTATAAGATTTCAAGTGTCATTGTTGCCAACCTAGAGCTCTGATACCATGTTGTAACACCCTGAATTCACAGAACTCGGGAAGTTACTGGTTAGGACCTCACAATGGGTTCCTGATAGCATGAACTATAGTCTATAATTTGGGACTTGTTTAGACGCTTTATCTTCAATAATCTGCATGTTTAGATGTATATTCTGTGATTATATTGTCATTTCATCTACCTTTGCGGGAATCGAGGTCTACACCAAGTTTCGTTGTAATCATAGGTAAAATGGCACGTTTTACATCAAAATGGAGCTAAAGGAGCTAAGGAGTCATTGGAGCTACATTCAGAAGTTTAAGAAAAAATCCAGGAAGCATGGAAATGGATTAGAGATTTACTTTGGACAAGATTTAAGAGATTTCACATTCAGTTTAGAGTCACCTCGGTCAGCTACAGTACCATCTCGACCGAGGTGATTTGGAGGAGCATCGCGGCCGAGGCAAACACCCTGACGCGGCGAGATCATTTATTCTTGGCTGAGATCTTTTATTTTTGGAAGGAGAGATCTTATATTTTTAGGCTGGATTTCTGGAAGGAAGATCATATATTTTAGAGATCTATTTTAGAGATATGGATATATTTTTATTAGAAAAATATCTTTTCAAGATATTTTATCTTTAGAAGATAGTTTTCCTATATAAAGGGTTGGATTTTCCACAAGTTGAAGCATGCTTAGAGAGCTGATAGCATCCAGTAATTAAGGGATTTTCTCCAGAGTTTTGAAGGAAGGAAGATTGAAGATCAATCTAGGAAGGATTGATAGCTTGTTATAGCTTTTGTGAACGGTTTTTGTAAGACTTTCTTAGATTCCCTTCTTGTTGATTGTCTTGTTGGATTGCGATCCAAGGAACGCTTATTTGTGATATTTGATTCAGTTATTGAAGTCTTGTTCTTAAGGTTCTTGTGTTCAAATATAAACTTTCTTCCCATATATTTGATTATTGCTTCCATGATGATGATTGGCTAATTTCTTTGTGTGATTCTAGGGTGATTGGCTGAAAGTTGTGGGGAAAACGATGATAGAATGATCTTAATCACAGTAGGACCCTGAAAGCTCGAGTCTTTACCCTTAAACCTAGAGTATCTCGTTCAGTCGATGAACATCTCGGCCGGGGTGGAATTCGTCTGACCGAGGTGACCTTTCTGATCCAAAACTGAGAGTTAAGTGTTAGAGTTTGCTAAATCCTATTCTTATTACACCTTTCCTGGTTCAATGCAAACCTAGGATGAGACTTACCCAGTAATTCCTTTGTTTGTTTACCTAAGATCATAAGTATAGGTAATAAAGGTTTATTCTTTATTGGGGTTTGAGTGTGCTTTCATCCCAACTTTGTGAGTTAGCTTGAGACCTACCCGGTAAAGGTTGATTCTATTCCCTTAGTTGGTGTGTTGCTTTGAGATTATAGTTTCTTTCCTTAGTACCTTGAGACTTACCCGGTAATAGGTTCCTTAGGTTTGGAGTTAGTGAGTAGTGAGACTTACCCGGTGATCTATTCCACTTTAGAAACACTTTCTCTTCGCAAAATTTCAGCTTTGTCCGCTTATCTTTAGATCTTGAGTTGGAACCACAACTAGATGCTTTAATCCCTAGAATTACATATTCCTTTAATTTAATACATTATCATCTTTGATTGCTTTAATCGCTTTTGTGGTTAGTTGCAATATTGACATCCTATACTTGCTTTGTTTCACCTAAGTCCCTGAGATCGACATCCCGGAATTCTTGCTTTTACTACGATTGACCCGTACACTGCGGGTTCGCATCCTTGTTTTGAGCATATATCTTGGGTTAACAATTTAAAGCTTACACACACCATTTGGAGCGAACAAGTTTTTGGCGCCATTGTCGGGGACTTGGTCTAGACCGAGTCGGTTGCGGTCGTCTTTCGGGGCACTTGCCCCTGTTACTACTAACCACACTACTTGAGTGACGTTCGCAGGTTCTTTTCCTTAGGTTTATGCGAAGAACCCGCGCTGGGAAGGAAATCGTTCCCTACGATCCCGAACTAGAAAAGACATACAAAAGACGCTTGAAAGAAGCAAAGATGGCCAATCAAGATAATCGCAATCTTGAAGCCGAACTGAAGGAGGCATTAGAATAACTACGCCTCAACAAAGAAGAACCGCGACTGGAAAAGGAAGAAACTCGCGTAAGGATGGAAGCAATCGAAGCAGATGTGGCCGCTTTACGGGACCAATATCTACCTCGGCCAGTTCCAGATCCTCGACCGAGGCAAGACCCAGTTCTAGATCCTCGACCGAGGCAGGACCCATCTCCAGCTGCCCCGGCCGAGATACTTTCACCTTGGATACCAATCCGAGATGTGCTTTTAGCAGGTATTCCACAGACCCTAGGGCAGAGGATGGACCTTAACCAGCAACTGAGGCGTCCAGGAGTCAACCTAGGTGATCCAGCGGAGCATGATTATGAACTTCGACCGCAAGTTCTTTCCATGATCCGGCAATGTCAGTTTGGAGGGCTGGAGAGGGAATCTCCGCATCAACATCTGCAAAACTATGAGATCTTGATGGAGACCTTGAGACCTTCAAGAATAGAAAACAACAATTACAAGCTAAGGCCTTTCTACTTCTCTTTGAAAGATAGGACGCTTACTTGGTATCAATCTCTTCCTCCCGGCAAAATCAGCACTTGGGAGGAGATGACGACGGAGTTCTTGACTAAATTCTTCCCCCCCCCCCCCC
>BSUD01000001.1:43718900-43902292 GCA_033239045.1 Fagopyrum esculentum | reverse complement strand
CCCCCCCCCCCCCCCTCAAAGACCGCTGAAATGAGAGGAAAGATCAATGCATTCATCATGTAGGACAAGGAGAGTTTGTCCAAGTCATGGGAAAGATTTAAAGACATCCTTTTGGATTGCCCACATCATGGGATCCTAAAGATAGAGTTGTTGGAGATTTACTTCAAGGGACTGGACGGAAACACCCAGTTCAACCTCCAACTACTATCCGTCGGCACGTTCATGGACATGCCAATTGACGAAGCTTGGGAGTTCGTAGAGAAACAAGCTTTGCACATGGAGAAATACTCCCATCAAGGAGCTGAAAGTGGAGTTAAAAGAGTCAACTTCCAGGAAGCTCCATCAAACAACGACCAACTCACCTCTTTGAAGAATGATGTGAAGCAATTGAAAGACCTTTTTGTTGCTCAAACCCAAAAGGAGGAGGGAGGATATCAAGGGTCAAGGAACAACAATCAAGGTTCCCGAAACAACAACTACAACAACAATCAAGGTTCCCGAAACAACAACTACAACAACAATAGAGGATCCAACAACAACAATTGGAGATCCAACAATCAAAAATCGGGTAATGTTCGCTCCAAACGGTGTGTGCAAGCTTTAAATTTATAACCCTAGATGTAAGCTTAAAACAAGGATGCGAACCCGCAGTGTACGGGTCAATCGTAGTAAAAAGCAAGAAATTTCAGGGGTCGGTCACAGAGACTTAGTGAAACAAAGCAGGTATAGGTTGTCAATGCAACTACTAACCACAAAAGCGATTAAAAAAATCAAAGATGATAAAAAGTCAATTAAGGAAATATGAAATTCTAGGGATTAAAGCATCTAGTTGTGGTTCCAACTCAAGATCTAAAGATAAGCGGACAAAGCTGAGATTTTTGCATAGAGAAGGTGTTACTAAAGTGGAATAGATCACCGGGTAAGTCTCACTACTCACTAATCCCAAACCGTAACTCCTATTACCGGGTAAGTCTCAAGGAATTAAGAAAAAGAACTATAACCTCAAACTAACACTCCAACTAAGGGAATAGAATCAACCTTTACCGGGTAAGTCTCAGGCTAACTCACAAAGATGGAATGAAAGCACACTCAAACCCCAATAAAGGATAAACCTTTATTACCTATACTTATGATCTTGGGTAAACAAACAAAGGAATTACCGGGTAAGTCTCATCCTAGGCTTGCATTGAATCCATGAAAGGTATAATAAGAATAGGATTTGGCAAACTCTAACACTTAAGTCTCAGTTTCGGATCAGAAAAGTCACCTCGGTCAGAAGAATTCCACCCCGGCCGAGATGTTCATCGACTGAGCGAGATGTTCTAGGGTTAAGGATAAAGACTCGAGCTTTCAGGGTCCTACTGGAATTTAAGATTATTCTATCATTGTTTTTCCCACAACCTTCAGCCAATCACCCTAGAATCACACAAGGAAATTAGACACTCATCATCATGAAAGCAATAATCAAATATAAGGGAAGAAAGAGAATAATTGAACAAGAAAACTTTAAGAGAAAGGCTTCAATAACTGAATCAATTATCAAACAACAAGCGTTCCTTGGATCACAATCCAACAAGACAATCAACAAAGAAGGGAATCTAAGAGAGTCTTACAAAACCCTTCACAAAAGCTATAAAAGCTATCAACTTTCTTCCTTAAATCTTCCTTCAACCTTCAAAAAGGTTCTTCAAAACCCCCAACTATAGTGGGGTAAACGGCTGCTCTAAGCATCTTCCGGGTGATAGCGGATCTTTGCGTGGTAAGCGGGATGTGGATTTGTGGAAAATCCAACCCTTTTTATAGGAAAATTACTCTCCAAAGATAAGATATCTTAGAAAGATCTTTTCCCATAAAAAATAGGTAAAATATATGGGCTAAATTATCTTCTTCCTTCCAGGAATCCAGCCTAAAAATATAAGATCCTCTTTCCAAAAATAAAAGATCTCAGCCAAGAATAAAATATCCTTGCCGCGTCCAAGGTGTTCGCCTCGGTCGAGTCAGCTCATCTGGATCACCTCGGTCGAGATGGTACTGTAGCTGACCGAGGTGAATCACAACTGAATGTGAAATCTCTCAAATCTGGTCCAAAGTGAATCTTCAATCCATTTTCATGATTCCTGGATTCTTCCTTAAACTCCTGAATGTAGCTCCAATGACTCCTTAGCTCCTTTTGCTCAATTTTGATGTAAAACGTGCCATTTTACCTACGATTACAACAAAACTTGGTGTAGACCTCGATTCCCGCAAAGGTAGATGAAACGACAATATAATCACATAATATACATCCAATCATGCAGATTATTCAAGATAAAACGTTTAAACAGGCCCCAAAATATAGACAATAATTCATGCTATCAGGTAACCCTTACTCTAACTTGAATTCAGACAATTCTTCTAATCCTTTCCTCTCTTCTTCTTCTTCTTCTTCTTCTACTCCATTGAAGAGCCAGGAGCAAGGATCAAGTTCGTCCCAGCCGGAAAAGAAAGATGCGGTGCTGGAGGTCATCTTGATCAAGCTCAACTCTATGAAGACATCCATGACTTCATTTTCGAAGGCACAAAAAGCCTTAGAACAACAATTCTTTAATAAGGCGAATGAAGCGCCTAGAGATCTAGGAAAGCTTCCAGCAAGGACGGAAAGCAACCCCAAAGGACATATTATGGCAATAACGACGAGAAGTGGACTGAAAACTGCAGATCCAGTGCCTCGGTCGATGCCAGCACAGACGAAGAACACCTTGGTCCAGGCACAGTCAAAGAACACTTCGGCCGAGATGCCAACCGAGGTCGAACCTCAGAGAGCGTCGGACAAAACTGAAGTTTATATTCCACCTCCTGCATATAAACCACCACTTCCATACCCCCTGTCAAGGGCCAGAGCACATCTAGACAAGCATTTTGGTAAGTTCCTTGACTTGATGAATAAACTACATATTAATATTCCTTTCCTTGATGCTATTCTAGGGATGCCCGCATATGGGAAGTTCTTAAAAGAGATTCTATCAAGGAAGAGGAAGTTGGAAGATTTTGGTGAAGTAAGGATGACATCTACATCCTCGGAGCATATTCAAATCATGAAGGAGAAGATGCCACCCAAATTGAGAGATCCCGGCTCATTTTGCATTCCCATTCAAGTTGGGGATGTCACTTGTGAGGCATTGTGTGATCTAGGAGCCAGCGTGAGCATCATCCCACTGAAGCTATGTGTGAGAATCGGACTTGGAGAGCCCAAGCCGGTGAAGATACGGTTGTACATGGTGGACCGCTCCATTACCCATCCCGTGGGCATTTTGGAAGACGTTCCGGTTAAGTTAGGTAACTTCTATTTACCTATAGATTTTGTTGTACTTGACATTCCCACAAATTATCCCGTTCTTATCATTCTCGGGAGGCCATTTCTAGCAACTTCGGGTTGCAATGTGGATTTTAAGAACGCCAAGTTGCAATTCAACATTGGCGGTGATCAAGTTGAGTTTGCATTGCTTGCGGCAGTGAAGGGAGAGAAGCTAGGAGATGATATCTTCAAAATCTATGATGAAGAAGAATCAAGAGAATTGGTGAGCTCTATCCTTATTAATGATCCACTTGAGAGAGTTATTAGTTTTAGCTTAATGGAGGAAGGTATAGATGTTTCTTGTGATGCAGATATACGGAGCTTAAAGGCGCTGGAAGAAGATCCAGGAGCTAAATTTGAAAGGCTAATCTAGGAGAATAAAATCTCCAGTTTCGGTCCCAGTTGCAGTACCTCGACCGAGGCGCCTTCTGGACCAAGCGAGGTGTTCTTGACTGAAGAACATCTCGGTCACCCTCTCTGGACCTCGACCGAGGTCAAAAGCGAGATGATGTCGATTGAGAATAACAAACTTCTTACTCCCTTTTCTGACATTCATCCTCAGTTGGTGGAACACTTTCTCCACCCAATATCTGATCATAAAGGACCTTGGTATGCTGACATTGTTAATTATCTTGACTGCCAGGAAATACCACCCGGATTGACATATGCTCAAAGGAAGAAATTCTTGAAAGACGTACGCCATTACTACTGGGATGAACCACTGCTATTTAAGAGAGGCCCGGATGGGATGCTTCGGAGATGCATTCCGGAAGATGAAGTTACAAGTGTTATACGGTACTGTCACTCACTTCCTTGTGGAGGGCATGCTAGCGCTCACAAAACATGCGCCAAAGTATTACGTTCCGGTTTCTTTTGGCCTACATTATTTAAGGATGTGCAAACGTTTGTTGTCTCTTGTGATGCATGCCAAAGAACAGGGAATTTATCTAGGAGGAATGAGATGCCACTCAACAACATACAGGAGGTTGAAATCTTTGATGTATGGGGAGTTGATTTCATGGGACTTTTCCCATCATCCATAGGAAACCTCTATATTCTCCTAGCTATCGACTACGTCTCTAGATGGGTTGAAGTCATTGCCTCTCCTACTAATGACGCCATGGTGGTTGTAAAGTTCTTTAACAGGGCTATCTTTCCACGTTTTGGGACTCCACGCATCATCATCAGCGATGGAGGGACACATTTCATCAACAGGAAGTTTAAGGCACTTCTATCGAAGTATGGGGTAACCCACAAGATAGAAACCCCTTATCACCCTCAAACTAGTGGACAAGTCGAGATCTCTAATAGAGAAATCAAATCGATCTTGGAGAAGACCGTCTCTCGGACAAGGAAGGATTGGACCATGAAGTTGGACGACGCTCTATGGGCCTACAGGACCGCATTCAAGACTCCCATTGGTACCACCCCTTATAATTTGGTATATGGGAAGTCTTGTCATTTACCCGTTGAGCTAGAACACAAAGCATATTGGGAGATCAAATGGTTGAACTTCGACATCAAAGACGCCGGTGAAAAGCGGCAATTAGACATCAACGAGCTGGAGGAGCTACGTTTGAACGCTTATGAGAATGCCAAGATCTACAAAGAAAGGACGAAGAAATGGCATGACAAGCGTATCATTCCTAAAGATCTTAAAGAAGGAGACTTAGTTATACTCTTCAACTCCCGCCTCTGCCTCTTTTCAGGTAAGTTGAAATCTAGATGGACCGGACCTTATGTTGTGAAACATGTTTTCCCTTATGGTGCAGTTGAGATTTGGGGAGAAACAAGTGGAAGCTTCAAGGTCAATGGTCATAGACTTAAGAAATACAAACCGGAAGTCCCGGTTGAGGAAGTTTCACCACTATACCTTGTTTGAAGATCCCGTACGGTCCAGCTAGCGACCTTAAATCAAGCGCTTCTTGGGAGGCAACCCAAAGTATTGCTTTCTTTTCCCTATTTCTAGTCTAGCTTTAGATAGTTTGCTTTTGCTTTTGCCTTGTTTTTGGCGTCCTGGACAGACAACAGGTGACATCTAAGGAAGGAATACAACCCAGGAGCAACACTGAAAGGACAAAAGTTCGAGAATTTGAGAAAACGGAGTTTGACTGAGACACATCTCGGTTGCTGTCACAGCACTTCGACCGAGATGATTCTTGAGCAACCGAGACGACTAGGGTTACTGAAGATCCACCTCGGTCCGTATTGATAGCATGAATTATAGTCTATATTTTGGGGTTTGTTTGGACGTTTTATCTTTCATAATCTGCATGTTTGTATGTACATTATGTGATTTTACTACCATTTCATCTACATTTGCGAGAATCGAGGTCTACACCTAGTTTCGTTGTAATTGCAGGTAATATGGTACGTTTTGCATCAAAAAGGAGCGGAAAAGAGTCATGAGTCATTTGGAGCTACATCCAGGGAGCATAGCCATGGATTGAAGATTCACTTTGGAGCTGATTCGAGAGATTTCACATTCTGTCGTGAGTCACCTCGGTTGACCATTGATTCACCTCGACCGAGGCGATCCAGGGACCCCGACTCGACCGAGGCGAATACCTAGGACGCGGCGAGAATATTTTATTCTTGGAAGAGATCTTTTAAATTTGGAAAGTGATCTTATAATTTTGGGCTGAGCTTCTGGAAGGAAGGAGATATGCAGAATATATATTTTACCTATTTTTATGGGAATATATCTTTCTAAGATATTTTATCTTTGGAGGGTTATTTTCCTATAAAAAGGGTTGGATTTCCACGATTTGATTATCACGCTATACCGTCGATCAGGGTTTACACACGCAGCAGCCGCAGCATACTCCAATTTGGGAGTTTTCGAAGAACCTTTTTGAAGGTTGAAGGAAGGTTGAAGATCATAGCTTTTTATAGCTTTTTGAAGGGTTTTGTAAGATTGTCCTCAATTCCTTTCCTTGTTGTCTTGTCTTGTTGGATTATTATCCAAGGAACGCTTTGTTGTGATATTTGACTCAGTTATTGAAGTCTTTTTCATTAAATTCTTCTTTGTTCAAATATTCACCTTCTTCCCATATATCTTAATACTTTCATTATGATGATGAGTGGCTAATTTCCTTGTGTGATTCTAGGGTGATTGGCTGAAGGTTGTGGGAAAAACAATGATAGAATAATCTTAGATTCCAGTAGGATCCTGAAAGTTCGAGTCTTTAACCTTAACCCTAAGCATCTCGTTCGGTTGATGAACATCTCGGCCGGGGTGGAATTCTTCTGACCGAGGTGACTTATCCGACCTAAAACAGAAAGTTAAGTGTTAGAGTTTGCTAAATCCTATTCTTATTACACCTTCCTGGTTCAATGCAAGCTTAGGATGAGACTTACCCGGTAATTCCTTAGTTTGTGTACCTAAGATCATAAGTGTAGGTAATAAAGGTTTATCCTTTATTGGGGTTTGAGTGTGCTTCCATCCCATCTTTGTGAGTTATCCTGAGACTTACCCGGTAAAGGTTGATTCTATTCCCTTAGATGGTATGTTAGTTTGAGGTTATAATTCTTTATCTTGATTCCTTGAGACTTACCCGGTAATAGGAGTTACGGTTTAGGATTAGTGTGTAGTGAGACTTACCCGGTGATCTACTCCACTTTAGCAACGCCTTCCCCACGCAAAAATCTCAGCTTTGTCCGCTTATCTATAAGATCTTGAGTTGGAACCACAACTTGATGCTTTAATCCCTAGAATTGCATGTTTGCTTTATTTGACATCTTATTCATCCTTGATTGTGTTAAATTGCTCTTGTGGTTAGTATTGACATTAGCATACCGTATTGACTCTGTTTCACCGAGTCCCTGTGATCGACCCCTGGAATTTTCTTGCTTTTACTACGATTGACCCGTACACTGCGGGTTCGCATCCTTGTTTTAAGCTTAAGTCTAGGGTTATAAATTTAAAGCTTGCACACACCGTTTGAAGCGAACAAGTTTTTGGCGCCGTTGCCGGGGACTTGGTCTAGACCGAGCCGGTACGGTTTGCTTTCGGGGCGCTTGCCCTTGTTGCTACTTACTACTCTTTCTATGAGTTTTGTAGTTTTCAGGATTTCTGATGGCTACGTTTGATCCGGCCTGGATAGCAAGACAAAGTGCTAGGGCGGACCATTATGAGTACTTGGAGGAGAAGTACTCCTTCTATTGGTTCAACAATGAATGGGAAAGAGAAGAGACCATTCAGCGTGAACTTGCGATATGGGATGAGAAGAATATCCCTAGAACCACTTATGAGCAGCCTCTTGAAGATTCTCTCGAATCACGATTGGAAAAGATAATGAAGAGGGTGGCGGAACTCAAGGAAAGCACCCTATCCTATGCTAGGCCGCAAGAGGAGCATAAGGAAGTGTTGCACGTTCCAAGCATTCTCCCAGTCGAACCAAAAATTTCTCCTGAAACTTTTGAGGAAGAGGAGGATATGGAAGGTCTCGATCTGACTGTTGAGACCTCGGTCGAAGTGGAAGAGATCTCAGCCGAGATGGAAGAATCTGCAAAACTAGAAGCAGAAGATGCAGAGAACCTTGGTCAAATTACTGAGATTGTGACCAAGGTGGAAGAAAGATCAACTGAGTTGAGAGAGATTTCATGTGTTGGTTATCAACCTAACATGAAACCTGATCCGAGCTTTGGAGAACTTTACAAGGTAAGTTCTCTTACTCCATTCGAATTCCCTATTAAAATTTCTGAATTTTTCAGGAAAGCACCGGAGAGTTGGAGGTCTCTTCCGAAAGAACCTCCAAAGATTAAGATGAAGTCTTCCTTGAAATTATTGGAAGAGGAAGCTCCTCGGATCATGAGGAGTGGAGTTGGCAAGCACTACACCGTTGAGGCGATGAAGTGTCTCTTGTTCAAGTATGGGGTCCCTCGCATGCTAAGGACCTTGTACCATCCCCATGCTAAAGATGGGGAAGCTACTAGGAATCTCGAGAAGTTGTTTTCTCGATCAAGGAAAGGATGGGACGTAAGGCTAGATTATGTCCCATTGAAGTGCAGGAAGGCTAGAAGGATTCCGGTGAGAATCAAACCGTACAAGCTTGTACGTGGGGGATCTTACCATTTGCCAGTGAAATTAGGAACCGGAACCTTTTTGAAATTTTTTTATGATGGATGTGATGAGCACTCCATGGTGTTCAAGGTACATTGAGTAATTCTATGGAGAAGGGTCCAGCTAGCGACCTTAAATCAAGCGCTTCTTGGGAGGCAACCCAAAGTATTGCTTTCTTTTCCCTATTTCTAGTCTAGCTTTAGATAGTTTGCTTTGTTTTTGTTTTCCTCTAGACAACAACCAGGTATTCCAAAAGGAAGGATCACAGTTCAAGAGCTACACTGAAAGGACAAAAGTTCGAGAATTTGAGAAAACGGAGTTTGACTGAGACACATCTCGGTTGCTGTCACAACACCTCGACCGAGATGTGCTTCGCCAACCGAGATGGTCTTATCTAGGAGCTGTTTCTTACTTCTTCATGCAGTTTAGCTATGTTCGGTGAGTATCCTGTCCTTAGAATTATTTTGACCCACTGGGACAGTGTGTCCCAAGTATGGGGTGTTTATTGATGTATTATTTGACACTTTTGATGTATGACTGTATTGATCGGATACTTTCATATTTATGCTTCACTTTTGCATCTATGTGTTTATCTGAGATTACATGCATACTTACAGGTTATTTGATTGAGAAAAACGTCGAAACTGAAAGAAAACTGGTTTTAAAAAAAAAATTTGGACCTCGACCGAGTCAGTCTTGGCCGAACGAGGTGTTTCACCTCGGTTGACCTAAGAACACCTCGACCGAGGTGGTTTAACTGAAAGTTTTTGAAACGATTCTTGTGCATTCTTATGTGGATATGATCTCAGTGAAGATCTTGTTTACTGACTGGTTTTAATGACTTTATGTGTTTGAAAGGTTTTATAATATGTTTAAGTTGCTAAATGCTTTGTTTGAAATTATTGGCATGTTTAATACTTTGTTTTTATCCAAATTATGTTGAATTTGAAGGTTGACACCACAAGATAAGTTCTCTCACTTTCTTCCTGGAAAGACCAAGGCAATTCATTCTTCTCTCTTCTTCTTCTTGATCATGCTTAGCCCCTCATATACATTTTGCCTCCCTTTACCTATCCGGGAATTTGGAAGCAAGCGAAGCGGTGAAAGCAAGTGAAGTTAAAGTTGAGAAGTTGGCTGGAAGTGAAAGTGTTAGAAAGTAATAATAGGTTTGGGAAAGTCAATCATGAAGATGAGTAACTCGGCACCATTCACATAGCCGGGTGTTTGTGTCTTGCCAAAGTCGGATTGAGCGATATTCCTAACGGGTCATGGTATGTGCATCAAGGGTTTGATGCATCTCAAGAAATTGATGATTGCTGATTTCCTAGGCTTCGGTTATTGTGCACCTCTGTCCATGCATCCCAAAAAGTAAAGTAAAAAGAAAAAAAGTGGAATAAACAAAGCTTATTGGTGGAAGATGTTGCAAGTCAAAGTGAAAGTGAAGTTCATCCTTTTCCCGGATTCTAGCACCACATTACCTTACATACATCCCTACCCTACACGTTTCTTGACCTTTTCTTTTGGGAAGCCCTTGAGACCTTGAGCTTGTTGATTGACTTAGCGGTTTAAATCGGATTGTACATGATTAATTTTGATAATTATGATTTATTATGCATTCTATGATTTTATGCAAAGATGAACAACTTTCCTATATTTATAAAATGTTTTGATCATATTGAGTTTTTAATTCCAGGAAGTACTCTCTTAGAGTGATCTATGATAGTTGCACACCATAAAATATTTTTGAAAGACTTTTTCATTGAATTTCTTGACTTATAATCCATTCTATCTTGTCTTCTATGTGAGGAACTTGCTTGGGGACAAGCAAGGGCTAAGTATGGGGTATTTTGATAGCATGAATTATAGTCTATATTTTGGGGTTTGTTTGGACGTTTTATCTTTCATAATCTGCATGTTTGTATGTACATTATGTGATTTTACTACCATTTCATCTACATTTGCGAGAATCGAGGTCTACACCTAGTTTCGTTGTAATTGCAGGTAATATGGTACGTATTGCATCAAAAAGGAGCAAAAGGAGTCAAGAGTCATTTGGAGCTACATTCAGGAAGCACAACCATGGATTAAAGATTTACTTTGGACCAGTTTTGAGAGATTCTACATTCAGTTATGAGTCACCTCGGTTGACCAGAGATTCATCTCGACCGAGGCGATCTACGAGAGCGTCTCGACCGAGGCGAATATCCTGACGCGGCGGGATATATTTTATTCTTGGCTGAGATCTTTTATTTTTGGAAGGAGAGATCTTATATTTTTGGGCTAGATTTCTAGAAGGAAGGAGATATGCAGAATCATATATTTTACCTATATTTATGGGATAATATCTTCTTAAGATTTATTATCTTTGGAGGTTTATTTTTCCTATAAAAAGGATTGGATTTTCCACAAATCCGATCATGCTTAGAGGCTGCATACACCACATACAATCACGCTATAACACCGATCAGGGTTTACAAGCGCAGCAGCCGCATCCTACTCCAATTTGGGAGAGAGTTGAAGAACCTTTTTGAAGGTTGAAGGAAGATTTGAAGACTATAGCTTTATAGCTTTTTGGAGGGTTTTTGTAAGATTGTCTTCAATTCCTTTCCTTGTTGTCTTGTCTTGTTGGATTATTATCCAAGGAACGATTTTGTGTGATATTTGACTCAGTTATTGAAGTCTTTTCATTAAATTCTTCTTTGTTCAAATATTCACCTTCTTCCCATATATTTAATACTTTCATTATGATGATGAGTGGCTAATTTCCTTGTGTGATTCTAGGGTGATTAGCTGAAGGTTGTGGGAAAAACAATGATAGAATAATCTTAGATTCCAGTAGGATCCTGAAAGTTCGAGTCTTTAACCTTAACCCTAAGCATCTCGTTCGGTTGATGAACATCTCGGCCGGGGTGGGATTCTTCTGACCGAGGTGACTTATCCGACCTAAAACAGAAAGTTAAGTGTTAGAGTTTGCTAAATCCTATTCTTATTACACCTTCCTGGTTCAATGCAAGCTTAGGATGAGACTTACCCGGTAATTCCTTAGTTTGTGTACCTAAGATCATAAGTGTAGGTAATAAAGGTTTATCCTTTATTGGGGTTTGAGTGTGCTTCCATCCCATCTTTGTGAGTTATCCTGAGACTTACCCGGTAAAGGTTGATTCTATTCCCTTAGATGGTATGTTAGTTTGAGGTTATAATTCTTTATCTTGATTCCTTGAGACTTACCCGGTAATAGGAGTTACGGTTTAGGATTAGTGTGTAGTGAGACTTACCCGGTGATCTACTCCACTTTAGCAACGCCTTCCCCACGCAAAAATCTCAGCTTTGTCCGCTTATCTATAAGATCTTGAGTTGGAACCACAACTTGATGCTTTAATCCCTAGAATTGCATGTTTGCTTTATTTGACATCTTATTCATCCTTGATTGTGTTAAATTGCTCTTGTGGTTAGTATTGACATTAGCATACCGTATTGACTCTGTTTCACCGAGTCCCTGTGATCGACCCCTGGAATTTTCTTGCTTTTACTACGATTGACCCGTACACTGCGGGTTCGCATCCTTGTTTTAAGCTTAAGTCTAGGGTTATAAATTTAAAGCTTGCACACACCGTTTGAAGCGAACAAGTTTTTGGCGCCGTTGCCGGGGACTTGGTCTAGACCGAGCCGGTACGGTTTGCCCTTGGGGCATTTGCCCCGTTTTGTCTAACCACTCTACTTGAGTGACGATCTTTGCAGGTTCTTTCTTAGGTATATGCGAAGAACCCGCGCTGGGAAGGAAATCGTTCCTTACGATCCCGAACCAGAAAAGACATACAAGCGACGCTTAAGAGAAGCGAAGATGGCCCAACAAGACGATCACGATCTTGCGGCCCAATTGAGAGAGACGCAGGAGCTGCTACGTCTCAGTAAAGAAGAGCTAAGGCAAGAGAAAGAAGAGAATCATGCCAGGACTGCAGCAATCGAAGCTGAGATTGCAGCCATTCGGAATCAGATTCTACTTCGACCGATGCAGGATCCAGTAGTTGATCCTCGACCGAGGCAGATTCCAGTACCTGACGCCCCGGTCGATGTACTTCCACCTCGGATACCAGTCCGAGATGTTCTTCTTGCAGGGATCCCGCAAACCCTAGGTCAAAGGATGGACCCTAATCAACAGCTGAGGCGTCCAGGGGTGAACTTAGGAGATCCAGCGGATCATGACTACGAACTTCGACCGCAAGTCCTAGCCATGATTCGCCAATGTCAATTCGGAGGGCTAGAGAAGGAGTCGCCGCATCAACATCTTCAAAACTACGAGATCTTGATGGAGACCTTGCGACCTTCTAGAATTGAAAATAACAACTACAAGCTAAGACCTTTTTACTTTTCTTTAAAAGATAGAGCTCTTACTTGGTATCAATCTCTTCCTCCAGGAAAAATTAGCACATGGGAGGAGATGACTACGGAATTCCTAACCAAGTTCTTTCCCCCCTCAAAGACTGCTGAAATGAGAGGGAAGATCAATGCTTTCATGATGAAGGACAAGGAGAGCTTGTCCAAATCTTGGGAGCGGTTCAAGGATATCCTTTTGGATTGCCCACATCATGGGATTCCAAAGATCGAGTTGTTGGAGATCTACTTCAAAGGGCTGGACGGAAGCACCCAGTTTAATCTCCAACTACTCTCCGCCGGTACCTTCATGGATATGGCGATTGATGATGCATGGGACTTCATTGAGAAGCAAGCCTTGCACATGGAGAAGTATACCCACCAAGGAGCCGAAGGTGGAGTAAAGAGAGTCAACTTTCAAGAGACTCAACCCAACAACAATCAACTCACATCATTGAAGAATGACGTGAAGCAATTGAAGGAGCTCTTGATGGCTCAAACTAAGAAGGAAGAGCAAGGGCAAAGGAACAACAACAACAACAATAACGGGTACCGTAACAACAACAACGGACCCCGAAACAACAACTACAACAACAACAATAGAGGATCCAACAGCAACAACTGGAGGGCGAATAATCAAAACCACGGTAACAATTATTCGAACTCCAACTCTAATGATTCCTCTAATCCTTTCCTCTCTTCGCCTTCTTCTTCTTCTACTCCATTGAAAAGCCAAGGGCAAGGATCAAGTTCGTCTCAACCAGAAAAGAAAGACGCAGTTCTGGAAGCAATCTTGATCAAGCTTAACGCTATGGAGAATTCTATGACTTCATTTTCGAGGGCCCAAAAGTCCCTTGAACAACAACTTGCTAATAGGGCGAATGAAGCGCCAAGAGATCCAGGGAAGCTTCCAGCAAAGACGGAAACTAACCCCAAGGGCCAGTGCATGGCCATAACGACGAGGAGCGGACTCAAAACTGCTGATCCAGTACCTCGCTCGACGCAGACCACCTCGGTCCAGATCCAGTCGAAGAACACCTCGACCGAGATGCCAACCGAGGCAGAGCAACAGAAAATGGGAGGAACGACAGAAACTTATGTTCCACCTCCTGCATATAAACCACCACTTCCATTCCCTCAATCCAGAGCCAGAGCACATCTAGACAAGCACTTCGGTAAGTTTCTTGACTTGATGAATAAGCTACATATTAATATTCCTTTCCTTGATGCTATTTTAGGTATGCCCGCCTATGGGAAGTTCTTAAAAGAGATCTTATCAAGGAAGAGGAAGCTGGAGGATGTTGGTGAAGTTAGGATGACATCTAAGTCTTCGGAACTAATCAAAATCATGAAGGAGAAGATGCCACCTAAATTGAGAGATCCCGGCTCATTTTGCATTCTCATTCAAGTTGGGGATGTCACTTGTGAAGCCCTTTGCGATCTAGGAGCCAGCGTGAGCATCATCCCGCTGGAGCTATGCACTAAGATCGGTCTTGGAGAGCCCAAGCCGGTCAAGATTCGACTTTACATGGCAGATCGCTCCATCACCCATCCCGTGGGCATTTTGGAAGACGTTCCGGTCAAGTTAGGTAACTTCTATCTACCTATAGATTTTGTCGTACTTGACATTCCCGCAGATTATCCTGTTCCTATCATTCTCGGGAGGCCATTTCTAGCAACTTCGGGTTGCAATGTGGATTGCAAGAACGCCAAGTTGAAATTCAACGTCGGCGGCGATGAGGTGGAGTTCGCACTACTTGCAGCCATGAAAGGGGAGCAACTAACTGATGATATCTTCAACATCTACGATGAAGAAGAATCAAGAGAATTGGTGAGCTCTATCCTTATTAACGATCCACTCGAAAGAGTTATTAGCTTCAGTTTAATGGAGGAAGGTATAGATGCTTCTTGTGATGCAGATATACGGAGCTTGAAGGCACTGGAAGAGGATCCAGGAGCTAAAATTGAGAAGCTAATCCAGGAGACGAAGATCTCCAGTCTCGGTTCCAGTAGCAGTACCTCGATCGAGGCACCTTCTGGACAGAGCGAGGCGTCTGAAGAACACCTCGGTCAACGCCTTTGCGCCTCGACCGAGGTCGACAGCGAGACGATTCAAACTGAGATTGAATTTAATCCAGTTTCTGACACCACTCCACTGGAAAGAGGAAGCACAGATCCCTCTCAGAAATCACCCCCAGTTGTGGAGCTTAAACAACTCCCTAATCACTTGAGGTATATCTTTCTTGGGCCGGATTCTACTTATCCCGTTATTGCTAGTGCTTCCCTCTCCGATTCTGAATTATCTAAGCTAATGCATGTCCTGAGAAAGCATCGAAAAGCCATAGGTTACACCACGGATGATCTTATTGGCATTAAACCTTCTTTCTGCATGCATAGAATTCTAATGGAAGATAATCATAAGACTTCACGGGAACCTCAAAGACGGTTAAATCCGATCATGAAAGAGGTTGTGAAGAAGGAAGTTCTTAAGTTGTTGGATGCAGGTATTATTTATCCTATCTCGGACAGCAAGTGGGTTAGCCCGGTGCATGTCGTTCCGAAGAAAGGAGGGATGACCGTTGTGACGAATAAGAACAACGAGTTGATCCCAACGAGGACCGTTACGGGCTGGAGAGTTTGCATCGACTATAGGAAGTTGAACACGGCGACTCGGAAGGATCATTTCCCGCTTCCCTTCATTGATCAAATGCTCGAACGGTTGGCCCAGCATTCACACTTTTGCTACTTGGACGGCTATAGTGGATTCTTCCAGATTCCTATCCATCCGGATGATCAGGAGAAGACCACTTTCACTTGTCCATGGGGGACGTTTGCCTATCGGAGGATGCCATTTGGATTGTGCAATGCACCAGCTACCTTCCAGCGATGCATGATGGCTATCTTTTCCGAGTACATAGAGGAGATCATGGAGGTATTCATGGATGATTTTTCTGTATATGGTTCCTCTTTTGATGATTGCCTATCTAACCTTTCTCTAGTGCTTAAAAGATGTGAAGACACTAACCTTGTTTTGAATTGGGAGAAGTGTCATTTTATGTTAATGAAGGCATTGTGCTAGGACACCTCGTTTCTAATCGAGGTATTGAGGTCGATCGAGCTAAGATCGAGACTATTGAGAAACTCCCTCCTCCTTGTTCTGTTAAAGGAGTGAGGAGTTTTCTCGGGCATGCAGGTTTCTACAGGAGATTCATCAAGGACTTCTCCAAGATTTCTAAACCTCTAACAAACCTCTTGAATAAAGATGTTGTTTTTGAGTTTTCGCAGGAGTGTCTTGATGCTTTTTACAGGATTAAGGAAGCGTTGATCTCCGCTCCCATTATCCAGCCTCCTGATTGGACCTTACCCTTTGAGGTCATGTGTGACGCTAGTGATGTAGCCGTAGGAGCGGTGCTTGGACAGAAGAAGGATGGACGGACCACCGCCATCTACTATGCTAGCAAGACGCTAGACGAAGCACAACGCCACTACTGTACCACCGAAAAGGAGTTATTGGCGGTTGTATATGCTTTCGAGAAGTTTCGTTCCTATCTAGTAGGGGCGAAAGTCATTGTCTACACCGACCATGCAGCCATTCGTTACTTGATGGCTAAGAAAGATGCCAAGCCGCGTCTTATTCGATGGATTCTCTTGCTTCAAGAGTTTGACCTAGAGATCCGCGATAAGAAGGGATCCGAGAATTCAGTTGCGGATCACCTCAGCCGGCTACCGGAATCTTCCCGCGAGACGGATAACCCACCCATAGACGATTCATTCCCCGATGAGCACCTACACTTGTTGGAGCGTTTGATGGAGCTACTTACTTCACCCCACGATGGAGGTGAAGTATGGGGTGAGGGAACCTCCCACCTCCTTTGAGACGCATCATGGTCCAGCTAGCGACCTTAAATCAAGCGCTTCTTGGGAGGCAACCCAAGGTATTGCTCTTCTTTCCCGTTTTCTAGTCTAGCTTAGATAGTTTTTGTTTTTGCTTTGCTTTGCTTTGTTTCTTGGCGTTCTGGACAGACAACAGGAAGAAGCACATCTGGAAGGACAGAAGTTCGAGAATCTGAGAAGACAGAAGCACCTCGGTCACTGTCAGAGCATCTCGACCGAGTTGATTCTTGAAGCAACCGAGGCAACTAGGGTTTCTGCAGAACCGCCTCGGTCCACATCACCTCGGTCCAGTCGAGACCATCTCGACCGAGGTGACAGCAGATCCAGTAACAGTATAAAAAGGGAAAAATTACTTTTCACTTTTTTTTACCCATTTCGACCGCGGCGACAGATCCACCTCGTCTCCTTCGTTTTTCGCTCGTTTTCGAAGATTTCTGCTTCCAAACTGCAATTGAAGAGTAGAGGATCCGATTGCAACTACAGATCTGCAAGAAATCTGAGTGAATCGGCCGGAAAGAGGTAAAAACGTTCGAAAACCTAAACTCGTTCGTTTACTGCGTATTGGGCTTTGGTTGCCCTTGATTCTGTTGAGGAAATCTTTAAGTACCCCTTAGGAAGCATCGGTAGTGATTTTAGGGGGAAAAGAACTGAAAATCAGAGAGTGGAATCGCGACTGTCTTCGCCTCGGTCCAGTCGTTCTGCACCTCGGTCGAGGTGATTCTTGGAGTTGTCAGCCGACCGAGGTAATCTGACAGTACAGTTTGAAAATGAGTTCTGACAGATTGTTAGCCCTTAGAGATAGATCCTCTCCTTGCCCTTCTTCTTCCTCATCCCGACCTTCTATCCCGGTGATCCATGAGAGACACCGGGTAGATTATGACCGCATTGCTAGTCGTCCAGTTATCGCTCCTAGATTTCTAGACGTTTCTGCCTTTGACTGTCTCCACGTAGATGGAGAGCTTAGGAGGATGATCACCACAGTCGGGCTGGATCAGTTTACTGAGATCCGAGCCCCAGCCTACCTTGAGCCGACCCTCGAGTTTGTCAGTTCCTTCACTTACCTCCCCACAGAGAGGGCTGTGAAGTACCGGTTGATGAACCGGAACTACCTAGTACCTCTTGACTATTGGAGAGATATTTTTGGCTTCCCTACCCCCACCGCTGTAGATTTCCCGACCCGAGCTGTAGCTAGAGAGTTCTGGGGTCAGATTGCCCACATTACGAGTCATGCAGACAGGTGGCGCCCTGGTGATTCCAGGGCGAAGCTTATCTATCATCTAGCTTTTCGGTTGGTACACAGGATCTTCAGCGAGACACTTCTGGCGCGTACTGAGACGCCCCAGAAGATCAGACAGGGTGAGCTCTTCTCTTTATACTGCATGGTCACAGGAGGATACCCCGACTTTGGCTTGATGCTGGCAGAGGATCTGCACAGGATCAAGGCCAAAGGGAAGGGAGATATATGCTGTGGAGGGATAGTGACCCATATCGCTAGGTATCAGGATATGGATCTGAGTAGGTGTACCATGGTGGCGGCTGCCAAGCCGCTCGGACTTCAGGAGATGATTACTCGGAGGATTCTAGTTCCCCGAGGACTGACTACACCCTACGTCGCTATGCCATGGGAGCAGACTGCACCTCAGGGCATCAGATGGTCTGCACAGTTCTTTGTCTTCGATCCACATTTCTGGCAGACTGCTTGGGGTCCACTTATGGAGGATTACAGAGAGGGAGCAGTTGCCCCTGCGGAGGAGGCTGAGGAGGCTGAGGAGGCTGATGAGGATGACGACGATGATGAGACAGTGGATGAGAGAGGAGGCGGCGTCCCGATGGACACAGGTACAGATACAGTTGGGACGAGCGCGCCACCTATTATTGATTTAGATGATGAGGAGGACACTGAGCCGGCGCCAGCTGAGACTTCTCCGGTCCGACCTGCTAGACGCAGGAGGCGGGGAGTGAGGGATAGGGCTGCACACCGACGGATCGATGACCTGACGGATCAGGTTATCGACTCATATGCTGCACTTTCGCTGGATATCCGCGAGATGCAGGAGCGTCAGCATCATCAGCACATGATGGCTCAGCTACAGTTTGAGCATATCATGGGCCATCCCTATGATCCGACTCAGTTCCCCTACATACCACCACCACCACCGGATCGAGACTACTGAGGAGCTGCAGGGTTTATTATTATATTTTTATGCAGTTCGGCCTTTATCCGGTGAGTTTTCTTGTTTTAGACTTTTATTATACCCACTGGGACAGTGTGTCTCAAGTATGGGGTGTTTGTTATTTGACTATGTGGCTACTTTTGATGTATTCGACACTTATGATGTATCTTATTTATCGGATATTTTCATATTTCTGCTTCATTTGCCTTTATATGATTATCTGATATTACATGCATACCTACAGATTATTTGATTGAGAAAAACGTCGAAACCAAACCGAAAAAAAATAAAAAAAAAATTGGTTTTAAAAAAAATTTTTTGACCTCGACCGGGGAGATTCTGGCGAAACGAGGTGTTTCACCTCGGTTGAACCAAGAACATCTCGACCGAGGCGGCGTAACAGAAAGTTTTCGAAAACGATTTTGTGCTACTTATCTGGATATGATCTCAGTGAAGATCTTGTTTACCTACTGGTTTTAAATTCTTTATGTGTTTGAAGGGTTTTATAATATGTTTAAGTTGCTAAATGCTTTGTTTGAAATTATTAGCATGTTTAATACTTTGTTTTTATCCAAATTATGTTGAATTTGAAGGTTGACACCGCAGGTTAAGTTCTCTCACATTCTTCTTGGAAAGACCAAGGCATTTCATTCTCTTCTTCTTCTTCTTGATCATGCTTAGCCCCTCATATACATTTTGCCTCCCTTTACCTATCCGGGAATTTGGAAGCAAGCAAGTGGTGAAAGCAAGTTAAAGTTGGGAAGTTGGCTGGAA
The DNA here is from genome assembly GCA_033239045.1 of Fagopyrum esculentum. Taxonomy (NCBI): domain Eukaryota; kingdom Viridiplantae; phylum Streptophyta; class Magnoliopsida; order Caryophyllales; family Polygonaceae; genus Fagopyrum; species Fagopyrum esculentum. The sequence continues at coordinate 43,882,680 of BSUD01000001.1, read as the reverse complement.
GTGAAAGTATTAGAAAGTAATTTTAGGTTTGGGGAAGTCAATCATGACGATGAGTAACTCGGCACCATTCACATAGCCGGGTGTTTGTGTCTTGCCAAAGTCGGATTGAGCGATATTCCTAACGGGTCATGGTATGTGCATCAAGGGTTTGATGCATCTCGAGAAATTGATGATTGCAGATTTCCTAGGCTTCGGTTATTGTGCACCTCTGTCCATGCATCCCAAAAAGTAAAGTAAAAAAAAGAAAAAGTGTGAAATAAGCAAAGCTTATTGGTGGAAGATGTTGCAAGTTGAAGTGAAAGTGAAGTTCATCCTTTTCCCGGATTCTAGCACCACATTACCTTACATACATCCCTACCCTACACGTTTCTTGACTTTTCTTTTGGAAAGCCCTTGAGACCTTGAGCTTGTTGATTGACTTAGCGGTTTAAACTGGATTATACATGATTAATTTTGATAATTATGATTTATTATACATTCTATGATTTTATGCAAAGATGAACAACTTTCTTATATTTATAAAATGTTTTGAGCATATTGAGTTTTTAAATTCCAGGAAGTACTCTCTTAGAGTGATCTATGATAGTTGCACACCATAAAATGTTTTTGAAAGACTTTTTCATTGATTTTCTTGACTTATAATCCATTCTATCTTGTCTTCTATATGAGGAACTTGCTTGGGGACAAGCAAGGGCTAAGTATGGGGTATTTTGATAGCATGAATTATAGTCTATATTTTGGGGTTTGTTTGGACGTTTTATCTTTCATAATCTGCATGTTTGTATGTACATTATGTGATTTTACTACCATTTCATCTACCTTTGCGAGAATCGAGGTCTACACCTAGTTTCGTTGTAATTGCAGGTAATATGGTACGTTTTGCATCAAAAAGGAGCGGAAAAGAGTCATGAGTCATTTGGAGCTACATCCAGGGAGCATAGCCATGGATTGAAGATTCACTTTGGAGCTGATTCGAGAGATTTCACATTCTGTCGTGAGTCACCTCGGTTGACCATTGATTCACCTCGACCGAGGCGATCCAGGGACCCCGACTCGACCGAGGCGAATACCTAGGACGCGGCGAGAATATTTTATTCTTGGAAGAGATCTTTTAAATTTGGAAAGTGATCTTATAATTTTGGGCTGAGCTTCTGGAAGGAAGGAGATATGCAGAATATATATTTTACCTATTTTTATGGGAATATATCTTTCTAAGATATTTTATCTTTGGAGGGTTATTTTCCTATAAAAAGGGTTGGATTTCCACGATTTGATTATCACGCTATACCGTCGATCAGGGTTTACACACGCAGCAGCCGCAGCATACTCCAATTTGGGAGTTTTCGAAGAACCTTTTTGAAGGTTGAAGGAAGGTTGAAGATCATAGCTTTTTATAGCTTTTTGAAGGGTTTTGTAAGATTATCTTCAATTCCTTTCCTTGTTGTCTTGTCTTGTTGGATTATTATCCAAGGAACGCTTTGTTGTGATATTTGACTCAGTTATTGAAGTCTTTTTCATTAAATTCTTCTTTGTTCAAATATTCACCTTCTTCCCATATATCTTAATACTTTCATTATGATGATGAGTGGCTAATTTCCTTGTGTGATTCTAGGGTGATTGGTTGAAGGTTGTGGGAAAAACAATGATAGAATAATCTTAGATTCCAGTAGGATCCTGAAAGTTCGAGTCTTTAACCTTAACCCTAAGCATCTCGTTCGGTTGATGAACATCTCGGCCGGGGTGGAATTCTTCTGACCGAGGTGACTTATCCGACCTAAAACAGAAAGTTAAGTGTTAGAGTTTGCTAAATCCTATTCTTATTACACCTTCCTGGTTCAATGCAAGCTTAGGATGAGACTTACCCGGTAATTCCTTAGTTTGTGTACCTAAGATCATAAGTGTAGGTAATAAAGGTTTATCCTTTATTGGGGTTTGAGTGTGCTTCCATCCCATCTTTGTGAGTTATCCTGAGACTTACCCGGTAAAGGTTGATTCTATTCCCTTAGATGGTATGTTAGTTTGAGGTTATAATTCTTTATCTTGATTCCTTGAGACTTACCCGGTAATAGGAGTTACGGTTTAGGATTAGTGTGTAGTGAGACTTACCCGGTGATCTACTCCACTTTAGCAACGCCTTCCCCACGCAAAAATCTCAGCTTTGTCCGCTTATCTATAAGATCTTGAGTTGGAACCACAACTTGATGCTTTAATCCCTAGAATTGCATGTTTGCTTTATTTGACATCTTATTCATCCTTGATTGTGTTAAATTGCTCTTGTGGTTAGTATTGACATTAGCATACCGTATTGACTCTGTTTCACCGAGTCCCTGTGATCGACCCCTGGAATTTTCTTGCTTTTACTACGATTGACCCGTACACTGCGGGTTCGCATCCTTGTTTTAAGCTTAAGTCTAGGGTTATAAATTTAAAGCTTGCACACACCGTTTGGAGCGAACACGTATCACCTCGGTCCAGTCGAGACCATCTCGACCGAGGTGACAACAGTTCCAGAAAAGGGTATAAAAGGGGGCTGAGATTTCTCTCTCTTCCCTCTCTCGCCTTCTCGACCGCGACACCCCAAATCACCTCGTTCTCCAATCTTCGATCGTTTTCGACGATTCTTGCTTCCAAACTGCAAGGAAAGGGTAGAGGATCGGTTTGCAAGCGACAATCTGCAACAAAAACGCTCCAAATCGGCCAAATCTGGGGTAATTCGAAAAAAACCCTAACTCCCTCTTCTTCCTCTGTTTTCGATCAATTTGGGCTTTGGTTGCCCTTGCATTGTGCTGGAAAAGGATTAAGTACCCATAGGAACAATTGGAAGTGATATTGGGGGAAAAGAACTGGATTTCTGAGAGTTACGATCGAACAAAACATCGCCTCGGTCCAGTCGACCTGCATCTCAACCGAGGTGTTCTTGGGATCTAACAGCCGACCAAGGTGGTCTGACAGAGGGAGAGAAAGATGAGTTCTGACAAACAGCTAGTTCTGAGAGATAGATCCTCTCCTTCTCCTTCTTCTTCTTCTCGTCGCTCCATACCGGTGATCCATGAGCGTCACCAGGTAGATTACGACCGCATTGTTGCGCGTCCAGTGGTTGCACCGCGATTCCTTGATATCGGTGCTTTTGATTGCCTCCACGTAGATGGTGATTTGAGGCGGATGATTGCTACGGTAGGGCTGGAGCAGTTTACTGAGATCAGAGCTCCAGCCTACCTTGAGCCGACTTTGGAGTTTGTTAGCTCCGTGACCTACTTGCCTACAGAGCGGGCCATCAAGTACCGGTTGATGAACCGGAACTACTTAGTTCCGATGGACCATTGGAGGGACATCTTCGGTTTCCAGACCCCCACAGTTGCTGATTTTCCTTCTCGAGCTGTGGCTCGAGAGTTTTGGGGGCAGATAGCTCACGTGGTTGAGCATGCTGATAGGTGGAGACCTGGAGATTCCAGGGAGTAGATTATCTTCCACCTAGCCTTTAGACTTGTTCACCGGATCTTTAGCGAGACACTTCTGGCGCGTACTGAGACGCCCCAGAAGATTAGACAGGGGGAGCTGCTGAGTTTGTACTGTATGGTAACCGGAGGAGTTCCGGATTTTGGAGTGATGTTGGCAGAGAATCTCCACAGGATCAAGGCAAAGGCGAAGGGAGATATCTGTTGCGGAGGTCTAGTGACTCACATCGCGAGTTACATGGACCTTGATTTGAGTGCTTGTACTATGGTGGCGGCTGCCAAGCCGCTCGGACTGCAGGAGATGATTACGAGGAGGATCTTGGTTCCTCGCGGACTTACTACGACGTATGTGGCGATGCCCTGGGAGCAGACTGCACCTCAGGGTATTAGATGGTCATCTCAATTCTCCGTCTATTACCCGCATTACTGGTACACCGCGTGGATTCCTCTTATGGAGGACGCCAGAGACGCAGCAGCAGCCCAGGAGCAGGGTGATGAGGAGGTTGAGGAGGAGGCAGATGAGGATGACGGTGGTGGTGCTGTCATGGACATAGGTACAGATACAGCTGGTACCAGCATACCAGTCGTCGATCTAGACGACGAGGAGACAGAGGAGGAGCCAGCTGCAGCACCAGCACGACCTGCTAGGCATCGACCCCGCATATAGAGAGATCCCATAGCTCACCGCCGAAATGATGATCTGACGGATCAGATGATAGACTCCTACGCCGCCTTATCCCTAGAGATGAGGGAGATACGGGAGAGCCAGCACTACCAGCGTAGGATGGCTAAGATACAGTTTCAGCAGGTCATGGGCTACCCGTTTGACCCATCTCAATACCCGTACGCACCACCACCACCACCACCGGAGCGGGATTAGAGCTTGCAGGATTTCTTTATTTATTTATTATGTAGCTCAGCGTTGTCCGGTGAGTACTCTGTTTCTTTAGACTTATTTTGACCCATTGGGACAATGTGTCCCAAGTATGGGGTATTTGGATGTATTTATATGACTTATGTGGATAATTGTATGACTCGGTTCGGATATTTATGATTTTCTTTATGCTCTATATGCTTATCTGAGACTACATGCATGCATACAGGTTATTTGATTGAGAAAAAAGTCAAAAACTGGTTTAAGAAAAAAAATTTTAACCTCGACCGAAGTGACTCTGACCAATTGAGGTACAGTACCTCGGTTGACTTAGAACATCTCGACCGAGACGGTTTAACTGAGAAAGTTTTCGAAACGATTTTTGTGCTTCTTTTCTGGATATGACCTCAGTGAAGATTTTTGTTTGCAGATTGGTTTTGAAATCTTTATATGCTTGAAAAAGTTTTATAATGTATTTAAGTTGCAAAATGCTTTGTTTGAAATTCTTGCCATGTTTAATACTTTGTTTTTATCCAAATTATGTTGAATTTGAAGGTTGACACCACATGATGAGTTCTCTCACTTTCTTCCTGGAATGACTAAGGCAATTCATTCTCTTCTCTTCTTCTTCTTGATCATGCTTTAGCCCCTGATATACATATTTGCCTCCCTTTACCTATCCCGGAATTTGGAAGCAAGCAAGTGAAAAGCAAGTGAAAGAAAAGATGAGATGTTGGTTGGAATTTAGAAAGAAACAAATTAGGTTTGGGGAAGTCAATCATGATGATGAGTAACTCGGCACCATTCACATAGCCGGGTGTTTGTGTCTTGCCAAAGTCGGATTGAGCGATATTCCTAACGGGTCATGGTATGTGCATCAAGGGTTTGAGGCTTCTCGAGAAATTGATGATTGTTGATTTCCTAGGCTTCGGTTATTGTGCACCTCTGTCCATGCATCCCAAAAAGTAAAAAAAAAAAAAAGAAGTAAAATAAGCAAAGCTTATTGGTGGAAGATGTGAAGCTCATTGCCAAACTCATAGATCACTTACACTTTTCTTGACCTTCTTTTGAAAAGCCCTTGAGACCTCGAGCTTGTTGATTGACTTAGTGGTTTAAACTGGATTATACATGATTAATTTCGATAATTATGATTTATTATGCATTCTATGATTTTTTGCAAAGATGAACAACTTTCTTATTTTTATAAAATGTTTTGATCATATTTTGATTTTAAATTCCATGAAGCATTCACGTAGAGTGATCTATGAGTGCAGCACACCACCAAAAAGTTTTGATATACTTTTCATTGATTTTTATGACTTATAATTCATTCTATCTTGTGCTTAAGATTTGAAACTTGCTTGGGGACAAGCAAAGGCTAAGTATGGGGCATTTTGATAGCATGAATTATAGTCTATATTTTGGGACTTGTTTAGACGTTTTATCTTCAATAATCTGCATGTTTGGATGTATATTCTGTGATTATATTGTCATTTCATCTACCTTTGCGGGAATCGAGGTCTACACCAAGTTTCGTTGTAATCATAGGTAAAATGGCACGTTTTACATCAAAATGGAGCTAAAGGAGCTAAGGAGTCATTGGAGCTACATTCAGAAGTTTAAGGAAAAATCCAAGAAGCATGGAAATGGATTAGAGATTTACTTTGGACCAGATTTAAGAGATTTCACATTCAGTTTAGAGTCACCTCGGTCAGCTACAGTACCATCTCACCGAGGTGATTTGGAGGAGCGTCGCGACCGAGGCGAACACCCTGACGCGGCGAGATCATTTATTTTTGGCTGAGATCTTTTATTTTTGAAAGGAGAGATCTTATATTTTTAGGTTGGATTTCTGGAAGGAAGATCATATATTTTAGAGATCTATTTTAGAGATATGGATATATTTTTATTAGGAAAATATCTTTTCAAGATATTTTATCTTTGGAAGATAGTTTTCCTATATAAAGGGTTGGATTTTCCACAAGTTGAAGCATGCTTAGAGGGCTGATAGCATCCAGCAATTAAGGGATTTTCTCCATAGTTTTGAAGGAAGGAACATTGAAGATCAATCTATGAAGGATTGATAGCTTGTTATAGCTTTTGTGAAGGGTTTTTGTAAGACTTTCTTAGATTCCCTTGTTGTTGATTGTCTTGTTGGATTGCAATCCAAGGAACGCTTATTTGTGATATTTGATTCAGTTATTGAAGCCTTGTTCTTAAGGTTCTTGTGTTCAAATATTCACTTTCTTCCCATATATTTGATTATTGCTTCCATGATGATGATTGGCTAATTTCTTTGTGTGATTTTAGGGTGATTGGCTGAAAGTTGTGGGGCAAACGATGATAGAATGATCTTAATCACAGTAGGACCCTGAAAGCTCGAGTCTTTACCCTTAACCCTAAAGTATCTCGTTCAGTCGATGAACATCTCGGCCGGGGTGGAATTCGTCTGACCGAGGTGACCTTTTGGATCCAAAACTGAGAGCTAAGTGTTAGAGTTTGTCAAATCCTCTTCTTATTACACCTTTCCTGGTTCAATGCAAACCTAGGATGAGACTTATCCGGTAATTCCTTTGTTTGTTTACCTAGATCATAAGTATAGGTAATAAAGGTTTATCCTTTATTGGGGTTTGAGTGTGCTTTCATCCCAACTTTGTGAGTTAGCCTGAGACTTACCCGGTAAAGGTTGATTCTATTCCCTTAGTTGGTGTGTTGGTTTGAGATTATAGTTCCTTTCCTTAGTACCTTGAGACTTACCCGGTAATAGGTTCTTTAGGTTTGGAGTTAGTGAGTAGTGAGACTTACCCGGTGATCTATTCCACTTTAGAAACACTTGCCCTTTGCAAAATTTCAGTTTTGTCCGCTTATCTTTAGATCTTGAGTTGGAACCACAACTAGATGCTTTAATCCCTAGAATTGCATATTCCTTTAATTGACTACATTATCATCTTTGATTGCTTTAATCACTTTTATGGTTAGTTGCAATATTGACAGCCTATACTTGCTTTGTTTCACCTAAATCCCTGAGATCGACACCCCGGAATTCTTGCTTTTACTATGATTGACCCATACACTGCGGGTTCGCATCCTTGTTTTGAGCATATATCTTGGGTTATAAATTTAAAGCTTGCACACACCATTTGGAGCGAACAGTCCCGACCTCAGTTTGACAATAATTTTACTAGAATCTTGCAACAAGACACAAATAAAGAAACCGAAATTCATAAAGCGATGTTTTAAATGATATAAATGCAATACAACGTCTAACAGCCAAGAGTACCTAAGAACATAAAAGTCTATATGTCCTCATAAGATAATGGAAAAATAACTGCAAAACCCAACCCCACTCTAAGGAGTACGGAGACCCGGTTGACCACTACTTCCGGATCACTCAGCTGCTGCTCTAACCTGTGGTAAATCTAAACAACAAAACAAAACAACCGTTAGCTAGCTATCTAAACATTAGATAAATGAAAATAGCACACACACAAACACACAATAGAAAAAACTAAACACACATCATGCTTTCAAAGAATCCATTTATTATCTTTACTTAGGTCATTCACTCTTACTAATGATACTTATTTTGTGGCACGAGGAATTCTCAAACCTTGCCTCAACCCCCGTGTAACCATCAGGAATGGATCCGATGCATCTCACGTTGTACCTGTATGGTCTGGGTATAGAGAACTTCTCAGTCTCCTGTCAGAGCTGGGAAGTGATGTCACGGCCCGTTATACATCACTTGGGCCATAAAATAATAAAAGTCGTTCTAGGCATGTTATAATTATTAAACAATCAACACACACCACTATCAACATTCAGCTAACATCTAGAAACCAGCAAAGTCAGTTTCAAGGACTTACTTGAATAAAATCTCAAATCTCTTTATCTCAACTCGGTCTGCAACCGTAGCAACTCAATCGCCTGTTGTACAAGGTAAGTGTATCAAAAATACATCCCATATTCTTAGAAGTCTATAACTTCTAAGATGTACAATCTCCTCAAGAGAACATGCAAAAAAAATTGCCCTCTTAAAGTAAAATGACTATTTTACCCCTGGTTCCGAAAACTCCAAAATAATCTATAACCTAGTTCCAAATTCTCCTTTGGAACCTATTTCCATAATCTAGTTCTCAGGAGATAGTTTGCTAAAGATTTATAAAAGTTAACAAAAATTCTAGATTTTCATAAGAGCGCTAAGGTCCGACTTTGGCTTAAGATATGAGGCTCGAATAAAAATATAAAAATTCCGAAATAAATCTATAGATCCTCTATGATATGCATATTAATCATAGGAGCAAAGACCTCTAATAAACACTCAACCACAACTACATAAATCTCTAAAGTTGGGTATAACATCTAGAATTTCTATACTTAGTCAAATTTTCCTCTGCTGAAAAAACAGCCCAACTACTCTACTTTGGGACCTTATAAATTCTAATCCGACCGTTAATTCGTTCCCAATTTTTGACACAATAAACTATATATACCTATCTACAACATATCAAAAATTCAACGGTGGATGTTTGATCTAAGCTATCAAAATATAGGCTAAAACATGACTACATAACACAGTTCTAGACATCCAAACAAATTCTGCAAGAGGTCAAGGTTTCGAGACTCACCAGCAGTGTTGTGTATCAGGACAAGGAAGGCCGCAAGTTCCAAGTTTGATTCCTTTGATTGACAAAACAAGAGAATGAAGTATTTCCCATTTCTTTCTCACTTGTGTCAACGAAGGGGAGTGCAATTGCTTACCCAATTAGGTCATCAATGCACAGGTGGTCCGGGCTTGACGTACTCAGTACCGGGGTAGCAAGTGGGTCGTTCCTACGTTCAAGGTAGGTGATACTAATGTTGTTTACATTGGTAACAGGAGAGGAAGAAGGTTGTCAAGGTACCTGGTGAGTAGATGTTTCCTTGATACTTAGGCGGTTACAACGTTGCACTGTATGAGGCAATGAGAGGACTACTTGCTCCGACGACACCCAGTTTGATGTGGTGCACTGGTTACTCTAGACGTGAGAAGGGGGCAGACTTGGGCTTCTGAAGTGCTTCTCTAACGGTTCGACTCTACTGTACCAGGCATAGTAGATTGGGTCTCCGTAGACAACGAAGATGCCAGGAAGAAGGGAGACGACAGGGCTAACCTTAGGCGACGAGATCACTGCGTGCAAGAGGGTGTTGTCGCTAGACTGGAGGAGGTGTCGTACGTTGGTGACTCACGTGCAGGCTAGAAGGTTAGGGAAGGATATTAGGTCTCCGGCTGTTACAGGTTGTATACAGAAGGAGGTTGGGTAGAGAGGGAGATCATCGTACCTGTGAACCGCCGCACTAGAGGGTGGGAATCGGATCTGGTTCGAGTCTCCTGTGACGGAACTAGGGTAAGTAACGAGGAATTTCAGAAGGCTGGACCTGGCCGTCTGTTGTCGTGGGAAGGAAGGGAGCGGGATTTAGAGGAGTCGGCTAGGGTTGGCGAGGACCGCTTCTATCGAACATCCAAGAAGGCGAGAGGAACGGATGGTTAGGGTGAAGTACGGAAAGTGTACTACATGGTTGCCAAAACATGGAGGAGGATGATGCATCTGTCAACTTGTGGTGTGAAGAAGGGAGGTGACGAGGCTGATGTTCACATACAGAGGGAAAGCAATCGAAGAAAAGGAGGAAGGTGCGTGCGAGTGGCTTGTTAAATCGCCACGATCATCTACAGAAGGAAAACGTAAAGACCGGTGATTGAGTGTGATCCGGTGTAGCTTCAGTAACGTTGAGAGACGCCTCACATTACGGACGTGAAGTCTTAGCCCCATACAGGCTCTTGTCTTCCTGGCCCAATACGCCTACTCTACAAGGATCACTTAGATGGGCTGCTACGTGAGCCCAAGAAGGAAGAAGGGAGGGGAGCTGATGGCATGTCTAATGGGCTCAAAGCTTTATCTAGGGCCTTGCCATGGGCCTTGTCATGGATTTTCATCGTTTTGCCTACGCTTTGAAATACGTAAATTAATTGGTAATTCTTGTGACATAAAATAACACTTGTTTTGATTCATGATACTAAGTGTCGTATAAAAATAAAAATTTGGAATCCGGTTTGACTCGAAAATAACGGAAATAAATTTTCGGGTATTACAGTTTATATCCCCAATTGGCCCTTACCTTAGTCGTCGGACTCTCCCACCGATACATCCGATGGCGTTTGTTGTCGTTCGTCGTCATCTTCGTCGCCTTCCTCCGCCGTTAGGTTGTTTCTTTGTGTTCACATTTCCGCTCTCCTCCAATCGGCTAGTAGGACTTGTGCCTTCAACGTCTCGGGCAACATGTTTGATCTCGTCGGATCGAGCACCTTTCCACTCCGACTAAAGGTTTACTCAACCGCTACCGTTGAGGCGGGAACAACGAGAATTTGTGTCGCGATCCTTGAGAGGGTAGGGAACCTCATTCTCTCCGGTCGGCTCCACCACTCTAATATGTTGAAATCCTCGTCTTCTTCTTCATTGCCAAACTCAAAAGTAATGGTTAGATATTCGTCGAGTTCCGAATGGGAACTCGACGTGGTTTTTTCCCTTTTCGGGCCAAACAAATCTCTAACAATTGATTTAAATTTAGAAGTAGTTGAAGATGAAGGACGAGGAGGGGGTTGAGATGTTTGACCTTGATCGGAAACACGGTATTGAACCATTAAATCATCAAATAGTTATCTAACTCTAGCAAGTATGGTAGAAACATGGCAATCGGGATGTTGTTCTAAATCTAAAAATTCATAATTACTTTCTAAAAATTGTTTTAAACCATCCATTTTACGTCTAAGATCTAACACAAATGCAACAAGAAAAACATCGGAAATAGTTGTATAATAATCTAACCATTTACTTCGCATTCTAAAAATAGCTTGTGAAATAGAATCAATTGAAAGACCTTGTTGAAATGCAAATGCAATATTAATTGCTACATAACAAAATATGTTTGAAGTTGGTGTATAAACATAACTAAAAGTATTAGTAGCATCATAAAAAATATTTAAAAATCTGCATTACATCTTTTGCTAAAACCCAAGATTCTCCGAAAACAAAATCACCGTCAATATGTTGTGCGGCAAAACCACATAAAAGATCTCGATATTCATATGATTCAGAGTTCCATCTTGTACAAACATCTTTTGGAAATTTATTAGGATAAACGTCATTTTGTTTACAATATGCAATACCATTTAATACGTATACTTTTTTTAGACCAAAGTTCATTAAGAATTTTTCGAATAGGTTGTACTAAATCTCTAACATATGCTAAACCGTTTTGAACACACAAGTTTAGTATATGAGTGGCACACCTAATGTGAAAAAATTTACCTCCAATCGTCGGCTTACAATAGTTGCTTAAATCTCTAATGGAAGGCGTGTTAGCGGAGGCGTTGTCAAAACCGATTGAAAAAACTCGTGAAACTAATCTATATTCTTCCAAAATATTTGCAATCAAACGGTCAATGTTTTGGGCGGTGTGTTGTTCGTTGAAAACTCGTAATGCTAAAACTCTGTTGTTTAAAATCCAAAATTGATCAATAAAATGACAAGTAATACCCATATAGTTATTTTTTTTAAAACCGTCGGTCCAAACATCACTACAAATAGAAACTTGAATATCACCATTTTTCATAAAATATTTAATCAATTCTTCTTTACGCATTTTATATTTAAGCATCATTTTTCTTTTAGCGGTTTGGCGAGAAATCGGTTCATATGCGGATTGAGCATGATGTGTCATCCAATCATTAAAACCAACATTTTGTGCAAAACTAAAAGCCAAAGAATTTACAGCTAACATTTCCGAAAATGCATCCATAGACGAAGCATGATCATATGTAAATAAAGAAGGAGGTTGGTTAGAAGTAGATGTGTACCCGGTTAGTTGCGTTTGCCCTCGTGCTATTCCAATTTTTTCGGAATGCTTGTTGCGAATATGTCTTTTGTAGTTACCATAGCCTTCTCCCTTTTTCTGCTTGTATTGTGTCGAACAAAAAATGCATTTAGCATAGTAAATCCCGTTAGCATCAGGAACACATTTTTTGAACCAAAATCGGAAGACCGCCGCCAATAGTTGAGTGTTGTTCAGGCTCCTTCGGGTCTTGTGTCTCAGATTCTTGGGTGTTGAGGAAATGAGGTGAAATCATGTTGATATCCATCTCGTGATCTCCACTTAAGTCCCGCCTTATATCTGAACCGGTTGGAGGACCGCTAACGGAATGACGTCCTAGACTAACACTTCCGCCGGATGAAGGACCGCTAATGGAACATCTTCCTCGGCTAGCCATTTTTGTTTGAATAATTGAATGTAGTATAATGTAAAATGAATAATTAAAAAAGAAAATTAGAGAATGAGATTAGGAGAGTAATTGAATGTAAGAGTTGGAAATTATGGAAAGATCGAGAGAGTAGATGATTGTATGAGAATTAGTGTGAGATGAAATGAATTGGGTTTGGGGTATTTATAGAAATGTTTTTGGGTTAAATTTAATAGTTTTTTTTTTTTGGCTAAGTAGCCGTCACAACGACTACCCCAACGGCTATATAGCCGTTGTTTTTCTAAAAAAATAAAAAATTTGACTGTTGGACGGGTCGACCCGCCGGGTCGGCGGGTAAGGATCACCACGACCCTTACCCGCACCCGTAACCCAGCGGAACCCGTGGTGACCCGAACCCGCCGGGTCGCGGATAACACGTGACCCGTGAACATGCTTAATATTGGTTATGTTTTAAGTCGTCATTTGAGAAGAGAAATAAGAATGGGACTTTGGTGGTTTCGAAAAGTGGAGGGATAGATGAAATGAAGAGTGAGAGTGGGTTCCATTCGCTAATGAGGAACCAATAATATTTGATGTGAGATCTACAATACAGTGGCAAACGATTGTAGTTTAACATGCTAATTTGGGCAAAGGTCGAAGAACATGTTAATTACATTAGCACTTTATTGTAAAATTGTAAATTTGAAAGGGTGAATTGCAGTTGAATTCTCTAATATTGAGTTATGGTTCAAAGCTTATCAACTAAGCTTATCAACTCTTAGTTATTCACGGTTGTGGATTGTGGTTTTTGTATAACTTTTGATGTATTTTATTTCAATTAAAGTATAAAAATAGATTGTTTGAAAAGATTGGTAATTTAGTTATCATTTTTCGAGTAAATTAGTTATAAGGGTAAAATCTTATTTTGTTTAATCAAGTTTAACAAAATATGAAAAATATCATCAAAACTATTTCAATAGTATGGGACGTGATATTACTAAACATGCGACATGTGGTAATACGACGATGTGTCTCACTAGTAAACAACACGTGATTGCGCCAATTGCCGGTACATGTTCTAATTAGACCATCTACAATGCAATTTTTCTAAGCATTATTAAATATTAGGTATTTAAGCTACAGTTGTAGTTGGGGTTAAAACCCAGTCTCACATTTTGAAGATGGATACGAGGAGAGATGGTTTTATGATGATAAAAATTAATTAAATGGTGGCACTTGTCACATTCTGATTCATTATTATAGTGGGAGAATATGGACCCTTGGATGTAATGTACAATCAATGGTCTTGAATTTTTTGTTTTAATAGATTTTGATTTATAGTTTAACTAGTTTTTTGGTTGAAATAATTATGTTTAGAGAAAATTAATTTTTTTTAACTTAAATAATTTATTTTTCTTTATCAATGAACACCAATATTGTATATCTTTAAATTAAAATATAATTTTCTGAAAAAACCACTTTGAGAGAAGTAATATATCCCTTTACATATGTATTTATATTTATTATATATAATTAATTTTGCACATAAAAACCAATATATCATGGATATTAGGCATGGAGTTTAGTATATGATGCGACATTATACATGCTATAAATGATGTCATTTTACTAATGTTTTTTGATATGAACTTATTTGTTTGAGTTTGTATGTTTCAATCATAAATTTTAAAATGTAATTTTAATTTATTTTTATGTTTTAATAAAGTTTTTTATTACAAGAAATTACATACTGATCTCACTTATTATTAATTTATTATACATGTTATATATAATTTTTAAACTAAATTTGATTATAAATTAATATATATATATATATATTGTGTAAATAAATATAGAGTTAAGAAATTAGAGTTAAGAAATCTGGAATGTGGAGAAAAAGTAGAATGAGTTTTGTAAGATGATGTGGAGGAGAGAGGGCTTAAGAAATGGGGTTTAAAACTTAACCATTGTACATGGTCTTAGAAAACAACCAGATAACCATAAAAAAACAAACCGTTGGTGGAGCTACAGTAGCTTATAATAGATTCGATGAGCTTTGGAATGTATCCAAATACCAATGATTGTGATGGGTGACTTTAATGATCTGATGGATCCGTCGGACAAAGTTGGTAGAGCTACAGTAGCTTATAATAGATTCGACAGACTATTGCAATTGTCTAATCAATTTTCCCTAACAAACCTAACAAGCAAAGGAAATGACTTTACTTGGAAGAAAAAGAAAGAAGGCGATAATAATATTTACGAAAAACTAGATAGAGTGATGACCTTCATGGAAAGTATACTACAGTATCCCAGTTTACATACCCGAAATCATGCTTTTACAAATTCAGTTCACTGTATGATTTCCATTAACCTACAAAACAATCAGATAACCGTAAAAAAGCAAACCGTTTAGATTCGAATCAATGTGGATGCTTAGACATGACTGCGAAAATATCGTAAAACAAACTTGGAGGAGCCAATACCAAGGCACAAATATGTTTCATATAGTCAAAAAGACTAAATTGCTCAAACAAAAACTAAAACAATGGAGCCGAGAAAAGTTTGGTAATATTAATAAACAACTACTCAAAGTGGACGAAGAACTAGAACGGCTGCAAAAAATGATTGTCTCACAATTTCATCAAGACACTAATGATAAAATTAATAGATTGACAAAGAAAAAAGAGTGTCTTATAGAATACCAACATAAATATTGGACGCAACGAGCAAAGACAGCAAATACAAAAGAGAAAATTGGTGAAATAAGACCCTTTTTGTTTAGTGTAGATTAACTAGGCCCCTAGTAATATCCAATAAAAATATAAAGATAAATAAAAGTATAAAGGAGATAAATTAGTGAGATAATTGGGCATTTAATAAATCCACAATAATAAACTACCTTAAATATTGAAACGGATTTGTAAAAAAAAGGAAACCGAATGGGAGAGATTCTCGCAATCTATATATGAGTGGTTACATCTGTCAATCACAAACACAATCACCGCTGCTTTACTCTCATTTTCATCTCCATTGAAGGAAGATTCAAGGTCTCATCTTTCTCCCTTCTAGATATCATCTTTCTCCCTTCCATTTTGTCTCTATTTTATTCTCCATTGAAACCGATGCAAGTTATCGTTTCTATCCCGCTCCATTGAAGGTCGGTTATATTCATCTCCATTTGAAGGCCGCTCGAAACCTCTTCACAAGTTATCGTCTTCTCCGACTACAAAACAGGTACATTTTCTAACTCGGATGTAAGTTTCTTGCGACATATTACAGGATTATGTACCCGATTTTGTCAAAACAAACATTATGTATCACATGTAGTTGCTAATAAATATTATGTACTAGTTATGCATCACACATAGTTGCTGATAAATATTTGTTGATAAACATTATGTACGCTTTATTTAAATAAAGCAAATAATGTAGTTGATTGTCACCGTATTATGTAACAGATGGATCTATATCAACAAATTTCGAAGGACACAATCAATATGTATCAGATTGTCTCCATCTTATGTATCTGATCGAGCTCTCTCAACAATTATGAAGAAATCAAGAGGAGAAACAATGGCTTCCATTTTGAAGAACTCAAGATCATAAACTCGGTCACAACAACAATGGTGTCCAAATTTTCTTTGTAATGGCTCGTTTGATTGATATCCCCAAATTAATGGAGATTGTCCACGATTTATTTCCTTGTTTAACAGTTGATAATAACTATTAATGTTTTTAATTAATATAATTAATATGCCTAATTAGGATAGAGAGATATTTAGCAAATCTACAGAATCTTCTATATTATATGGGATTAATCTTTTTAGTAAAATATAGAGGGGCCTAGTTTGTTAATATGAAATAAAATGGGTCTAGTTTGTACACACTATTACATAAGTTGCCTACTTAGCCAACTCATCCAAAAGAGAAAATTTGGAGATAAAAACACCAAATTTTTTCATAGGAAAGTTATGGGTCGAAGAAATAAAAAGATAATCACATCGATCACTAAAAATAATGGAGAAATTCTAACAAAAGATGCTGACATTGATGAGGAATTTGTGAAGGACTACAAAACTCGATTTCAATCCACACCGATTGATAGGAATAAACTCCAAAACTAGTTACAAGTCATTTTTCAGGAAATTAATTCTGATGATAATTTGAAATTGGAAGGGCCTTTTTCTACAAGTGAAATTAAGGATGCTATATTCAACATTGGAGCTGATAAATCGCCAGGGCCGGATGGGATACCTGCAGGTTTTTATCAAAAATACTGGCATATCGTAGGATCATCAGTCATTAGTGTTGTCAAGAGTTTTTACAAGAATGGCAAAATCCTTAAACAACTCAACCACACCTTTATAGCACTATTACCAAAGATTGACAATCCAACTATCACAACACACTATAGACCTATCAGCGGTCTATAAAATTATCTCAATGATATTAGCAAAAAGGTTGAGTCTTATCCTCCCAAAACTTATACATCATTTACAAAGCGCTTTCATTAAAAATAGAGCAATCCACGATAATGTACTCATTGTCCACAAAATTTTCCATGGTTTTAAATCAAAAAAAGGGAAGGAAGGATATATGGCTATTAAATTAGACATGGAGAAAGCATATGACAAAGTGGAATGGGATTTCCTTAAAGCGGTGATGGCCAAATTTGGATTTGGAGAAAAATTTCGGAACTGGATCCATGAGTGTATTTCAACGGTTTCATATTCTTTATTAATTAATGATTCACCCACGAATCTTTTTATTCCGCAAAGAGGTCTTAGACAAGGGGACCCACTTTCCCCGCTTATGTTCAATCTGTGTTCGGAGGTGTTAGCTAGAAACTTACAGAAATTATCAAATGAAAATCCCAAATCAATAGGTTTCCCTATCTCTAGAATTGGGTCTAGAATCCCATTTTTAGCTTTTGTAAATGATATTATTATTTTACCAAAACCTCTGCACAACCTAATGAGATGGTTCGGGTGGTGTTAATGGACTATTGTGACATATCAGGTCAGATGGTCAATTACCACACGTCCACTTTTCAAACTACCAATAATGTAGACCAAAGCAATAGGAGAAGAATTCAAGGTCTCCTTGGAATTAGTATGTCTACCAATCTAGAGCAATATCTGGGTTGCCCAATTATTAATGGACATGTCAACAAAGACGTTTTTCACACCGTCATCACAAAAACTAAACAACAACTGACTAAATGGAAAGCATCCTCACTATCTCAAGAAGGTAGAATAACTTTAATAAAAGCAAACCTTAATGCAAAACCAAGCTACCTTATGCAGGCGTTCATGCTACCAAGAAGTATACATAATGAATTAGATAAAATTAATAGAATTTTCTTTCGGAATAAGGGAACTAACCACCATCCTTTGATAAGTTGGGATAAGATTTGCAAACCACAGAGCCTTGGTAGAACGGGGATAAGAAAAGCAGAAGATATGAACAAAGCCTTACAAATGAAACTCCTGTGGAAAATAATGGCGGAACCTGATAACGTCTGGGTCAAAATCGTTGAAGAAAAATACCTAAAAGGGACAAGTCTATGGAATTACGAATGTTGAAAGAATGTATCATGACAATGGAGAAACTTATTTAAACTACATAAAGAATTTAATAAAGGGATGACGTGGAGAATAGGGGATGGAAACACGGTTAGATTGTTCGCTCCAAACGGTGTGTGCAAGCTTTAAATTTATAACCCTAGACTTAATCTTAAAACAAGAATGCGAACCCGCAGTGTACGGGTCAATCGTAGTAAAAAGCAAGAAATTCCAGGGGTCGATCACAGGGACTCGGTGAAACAAAGTCAATACGGTAAGCTTCATGAATACTAACCATAAGAGCAATTAATACAATCAAGATGAATAAGAAGTCAATAAAACAAACATGCAATTCTAGGGATTAAAGCATCTAGTTGTGGTTCCAACTCAAGATCTAAAGATAAGCGGACAAAGCTGAGATTTTTGCATGGGGAAGGTGTTACTAAAGTGGAGTAGATCACCGGGTAAGTCTCAAGGAATTAAGATAAAGAACTATAACCTCAAACTAACACACCATCTAAGGGAATAGAATCAACCTTTACCGGGTAAGTCTCAGGCTAACTCACAAAGATGGGGTGGAAGCACACTCAAACCCCAATAAAGGATAAACCTTTATTACCTACACTTATGATCGTTGGTACACAAACTAAGGAATTACCGGGTAAGTCTCATCCTAAGCTTGCTTTAAACCAGGAAAGGTGTAATAAGAATAGGATTTGGCAAACTCTAACACTTAACTCTCAGTTTAGGATCAGATAAGTCACCTCGGTCAGCCAAATTCCACCCCGGCCGAGATGTTCATCGACTGAATGAGATACTTAGGGTTAAGGTTAAAGACTCGAACTTTCAGGATCCTACTGGAATCTAAGATTATTCTGTCATTGTTTTTCCCACAACCTTCAGCCAATCACCCTAGAATCACACAAGGAAATTAGCCACTCATCATCATTATGAAAGTATTAAATATATAGGAAGAAGGTGAATATTTGAACAAGAAGAATTTAATGAAAAAGACTTCAATAGCTGAATCAAATATCACAACAAAAGCGTTCCTTGGATGGCAATCCAACAAGACAAGACAACAAGTGAGGGAATTAAAGACAATCTTACAAAACCCTCCAATAAAGCTATAAAAGCTATAGACTTCAATCTTCCTTCAACCTTCAAAAAGGTTCTTCGAAACTCCCCAATTGGAGTATGCTGCTGCTGCTGCGTGCTATAAACCCTAATCGATGGTATAGCGTTATCTTTCGGTGTAAGTGGGATGTTGGATTTGTGGAAATCCAACCCTTTTTATAGGAAAATTACTCTCCAAAGATAAGATATCTTAGAAAGATCTTCTCCCATAAAAATAGGTAAAATATAAGATCTTCTTCCTTCCAGGAGCCAAGCCCAAAAATATAAGATCACTTTCCAATTTTAAAAGATCTCAGCCAAGAATAAAATATTCTCGCCGCGTCCTAGGTGTTCGCCTCGGTCGAGTCGACGTCTCTGGATCACCTCGGTCGAGATGAATCTCTGGTCAACCGAGGTGAGTCACAACTGAATGTGAAATCTCTCAAAACTGGTCCAAAGTGAATCTTTAATCCATGGCTATGCTCCTTGGATGTAGCTCCAAATGACTCATGACTCCTTTTGCTCCTTTTTGATGCGAAATGTGCCATTTTACCTACAATTACAGCAAAACTAGGTGTAGACCTCGATTCTCGCAAAGGTATATGAAATGGTAATATAATCACATATGATACATACAAACATGCAGATTATTGAAGATAAAACGTCCAAACAAACCCTAAAATATAGACTATAATTCATGCTATCATAGATTCTGAACGAATAAGTGGTTGCTAGATAAACCGCTTAATCACGTCTTAACCAACTAGAGTGGAGTAAACCTATCAGAATTAGCTTTCGTGTATATTAATAATAGAGAATGAGATCAACAGAGAATAGACCTCTTGAAAACAATTTTACCAAATAATGTTGTAGACAAAATTAAGTACTACAACCTCCCCAATACAGATATACGTGATCGTCTGTATTGGTCAGGAAATGAGGAAGGGTGGTATTCCACAAAGTCTTCTTTGGAAATGATTCAAAAGCGGAAAATGGGTGTTACTCTAGACAAATCATGTATTTGGAAAATGGACATTATGCCCAAAATTAGCAATTTCCTATGGAAGGTAGCTATGAATGGCTTACCTACAAAACAAAATCTTGACAGACAGAGAATTCCGGTAGTCATGAAGTGTGAGTTTTGTAACCACCATACGGAGAGTACTAAGCATCTTTTCTTCCAATGCCCAGTCATGTTAGCAACTATCGACAATCAAAATGTAAATTGTAGTTTACAAAATATAGATATAGATAATCAAGGAATTACTGAGTCCCTTGTTGAACTCAAGGAACTAATTTCGAACAAAGAATTTAAACTTGTAGTGGTCATTTGGTGGAATATGTGGTTGGCCAGGAACCAATTCGTTTTTAACAAAACAAAATTTCCGCTAAACATTAGAACCACTGCTATTAACCAAATCAAGACTTCTACATCAACGAAACCACAAAGAAGAAAGAAGAAAAACATTAAATGGGAACGACCAAAGGATGGTTATTTTAAAATCAATTTTGATGCCTCGTTTATTTCAACAAATAACTGCACGTATGGTTTTATTATCCGGAACCAACATGCAACCCCTATGGCCGTAGGATGTGGCAAGTGTTTTGCCGAATCTGTTTTGGAAGCCGAAACAATTGCCTTGAGACATGGCCTTCAAAAGGCAAAGGAATGTGGAATTACATGCATCAAGATTGAAGGAGATAACCTTACACTTATCAACTCGATTAAGCGAATGTGGAAGCTATAATGGGAGCTTGATATGATGATTAATGATATTACGATTATTATGGCTGATTTCCATAGTGTCACCGCAAAGCATGTTTTCAGGGAGATCAACAAGGTTGCGGACAAGATTGCTTCACACGGATACAATGGTCAAATGGAGATGGATGCAATCCCAGATGTTGTTCAAGACCTCATCCGAAAGGATGCGTTAGGACGATCGATTTTCAGAAATTGAATCTCCTATTTCTTTTACCTATGTATTCAAAAAAAAAAAACAAGGGCAGTATGTGAATAGTGAGTTCGACTTTTTGTAATTTGGAATAGATTTCATTGTAAATGAAAATTTGCATTTTCACTATGAATACTAAGATTAAGTATTTTATTTTGTGAATACGTTATTTAACATAGTTAACCAAGAAGATGCGTTCTAAAAGCACGTGAACGCTCGCTCTAGTCCTCAGAAACCAATATAACGGCTATATTTTGCAGATTCAACCACGTGACCGAATCAGAGTGTGTCCCTCTTCATCACTCACTTGGCGCACCCTACTTGTGCTGACGTTCAAGCTGTCTTCATTAATAAAAACAAAGAAAATCCAGATGTCGATAACGTTGACTGTAGGATAGACCAATGTGGTGGCCCCCATACGTCCTTCTTCTCCGCCGGACTGTAGTGAAAATTTTGCTGCTTGCCAGCCAACAGTCACCAAACGAAGGAATACAGAAAGGGCACAAAAGTCCAAAATACACACTAACATGAAAATAATGGTAATGCACAAGTCCTCTCTAGTACTACTGTACTGCCAACTACAACAAACACACCACCTAAGTGAGACCTAACCAAAAGTAATTAAAAATAATTCTCACATTCAAGCTGGAGAATGGTGAGAAGTCGGGTCACCCGACGACGGGTTCTCGGGTCCAACCCGGCACCCTTCCAACATGAACACAATATCCGCCATAGTGGGTCTATCCATCGGATCCGGGGCAGTGCATAGTAATCCAACTTTAATCCCCAACAAGAACTCTTCCCACTCCGACGACTCCGGATCCAATTCCAGCAACCCGGGCTCCAACAGCTCCGTGATCTGCCCTTTCTGTAGCTGCCTCTTCACCCATTTCACAATGTCTTCGTCCGCTGTGAACATCAAAGGCCTCCTTCCTGTTAACAGCTCCAATAACACGATTCCTAAGCTGTACACATCTGACTCTTTCGATACCACTCCACTTAACACGGCCTCAGGGGAGACGTATCCTAATGTTCCAACCGAGGTAGATGTCGAGGCTGGTTCCACAACAGGGGTCAGCCTATCAAGCCCGAAATCAGACAAATGCGCCTCAAAATCAGCATCAAACAGAACGCTCTGAGGCTTTATGTCGCCGTGAATAACCTGAGACGCGTGTAGGAACGAGAGCCCTCTAGCAATGCCAAGGGCAATGAGGTGCCTCATGGGCCAGTTTAGGACATGACCGTCTTGGTGAGAGGCTTCTTGTAAGAGCGTCGCCAGGTTTCCGTTGGGCATGTAATCATACACCAGGAGCCTCAGGTCGGGTGGGCCTGCATAGTAGCCGCGTAACACAATGATGTTTCGGTGTTTGATCCTTCCCAGGGCTTCCGCCTCCTTCTTGAACACAGTCTCATCAGGCAATCCGTCTGGGAGGCGTCGGATTGCTAGGACCATCCCGTCGTTGTAGTTGGCCTTGAAGACTAGGCCGTATCTAGTCCTGCTAAGGACATTTTCCTCATCGAAGTTCCTTGTGGCTTCTACTGTCTCTGCTAGAGTAATCTTGTTGTTGAACATCACAAGCTTCGGCCCACCATTGCTTTCGCTGCTACCCCTGCTAGCACTTCCTCCTCCTGAACTTGCCCTAGACGGGCTGCTGCGTTTCTTCTCACCCACGGATCCTTGACCTAGCCTCTTCCTCCATCTCAACAGGCTTATTATGTAGAAACAACAAAATAGGCATAGCAAACAGGTTCCCCCAATTGTGATGATCAATAGCCATAACAATCGCCTTCTCCCTTTGTTGAGATCCTCGCAGTCTCTATCCAGTGGCCTCCCACAAAGGTTGCTGTTATCAGCATAGTTTGACGGGTTACTAAATCTCGAACCCAGAGTTGATGGAATCTCTCCTTGGAGGTGATTGAATGAGACATTGAAATAAGTTAAATGTGACAGAGCTGCGAGGTCAGCTGGTATCTGGCCAGTCAGGTTATTTCTGGAGAGATCAATGGTTGTTAGGCTGGATAGGTTGGACAATGAGCTTGGTATGATACCGGAAATGTGGTTGCTGTCTAGGTACAAGTAACTTAGGTCAGAACATTGACCAAGCTCTTGCGGGGTTTCACCTGATAGCTCGTTCATACCCAGATCAAGCCTGCTCAAATTAGAGATCCTGGAGAGGTCATGCGGTATGTTTCCAGTGATAAAATTATGACGGAGCTCAAGGACATGGAGGTTAGAACAGTTACCAAGCTCTGGAGGGATGGAGCCACTGATGTCGTTATTGGACAAAGAAAGCACGGCTAGGTTTCTGAGGAAGCCAAAGGTCGCTGGTATTTGGCCAGTGAAGTTATTAGAAGTAAGATTCAAGTAACTCAAGCTCAGCAAACTACTAAATCCTACAGGAACATCCCCAGATAAGTAGTTCTCTTGCAATGCTAGAACCTGCAAATTGGGCAAACCGGAAAGTTCGGATGGTAACACACCAGAGAAGTTCTGATTGCTTAAATCAAGGGTGGTGAGCTTGTAGAGGCTTCCTAAGCTCCCAGGGATCTTCCCATAAAAACCATTCCCACTCAAATTCAGAGACACCAGCTGCTTCAAGTTACTGATGTTCTCTGGAATCTGACCGGAAAACTGGTTGCCACCTAGGCTCAATGAAGTCAGATTGGTTAAGCTCATCAGCTCAGCCGGCAAGTTCCCAGTCAGGCCATTGTTTCTGAGATCAAGTAATTCTAGCTGAGACAGATTACTCAAACTTGAAGGGAAAGAACCAGAAAACCGATTCTCACCGAGAGAAAGAATCTTCAAACCCTTCATATTATCAAGAAAGACAGGGATTTGATCTGCAAACTGATTCCCTTCCAAATCAAGTACTTGCAATGCATTACAGTTTTTCAACTCGACAGGCAGAATACCACTCAGGGAATTATTAGCCAGCCTCAACTCAGTTAATTTCACCAATTTTCCAATCTCGGCAGGAATCGAACCCGAAATCAAATTCCCAGATACATCGAAAGAAGTAAGGGAAGAAGAAGCCACATTACCCAACCACGAGAGGAAGTCCCCACGAATCTGATTCTGTTGAAGATCCAACACTTGCAAAGTGCTCAAACACGCATGTGAAGGCGGAGAATCAACACCCGTGAATGCATTAAACCCCACTCGGAGAATCCTTAAATTAGTGTCGCAAAACACTGAAGAAGGGAGGGAGCCAGAGAGAGAGTTACGAGACAAAGAGATGACCTGAAGGCTGGGAATGGCCGGAATTGCAGTCGGCAAGACGCCGGCAATCTGATTACCGTCGGCACTTAGGTGGACGAGAGCGGAGCAATTGGAGAGCGAAGCTGGTAGTGTACCGTACAAAAGATTGTAATCCAACGAGAGGAGCTGTAAAGCCTGGAGGAACCCTAGAGAAGGAGGAATCCGGCCTTGGAGTTGATTGTATGAGAGATTGAGGAGTCGAAGACGAGAAAACATGGAGAAATTTGCGGAGAATTCGCCGGAGAAGGAATTGGAACTGAGATCGAGGACTTCAAGGTTTGGAGGGAGATCGAGAATTTGGCCGGAGAGGGAGTTGGAGGCGAGATTGAGGACGAGAAGAGAGGTGAGATTTGAGAGCGGAGGGAGTTGACCAGAGAAGGTGTTTGATTGCAGGAAGAGGACTCGAAGATTAGAGAGAGAGGAAAATGCAGTTGGAATGGGGCCATGGAAGGAGTTTGAGTGAAGAGATAGTAGCCGGAGGAAGGTGAGACTGGAAAGAGAAGGTGAAATAGTGCCGGAGAGCTGGAGTCTGGGTAGCCGGAGCTCGGAGACACGGCCGGCGGAGGAGCATGAGACACCGCGCCAGTCGCAAGGGGCGGAGGAGGTGGATGGATCCCACCCGGAGAGCACGCCCATGGGATCATCGACGTTTGTCTTGAATCCAATGAGGGCATCTATCTCCGGGCTCCGTTGGCCGGCGGCAGAGGTTGCACAGAGGAGGGAGAGGTAGAAGATGATGAGGACCACCATTTTTGTTAGAGTTGTTGTGCTTTTGGGATAGTGAAGGGAGCTATGAGAAGCAGAACGCCATGTGAATGAGTTTTGAGGCTCTGCTTCTGCACTCTTTTACTCTAAAATTCACAGTGCAGTGCAGAAGAGTGCAGAGGATGGTGGGGTTTTGAAACGGCAAGTGACATTAGGGTTATCGAAGTTGCCACTTTACTCTAACCACCATTTAATTTTCATTTATTTGTCTAACGTCTCAATTCCCATGTCCCACTAGCACTAGAAATCAAATTGATTTAGAAAAATATCCCCTATTATATTTTCTCTTAATTTCTACCTCCCATAAGTATAAATGTCTTAATATAACCTTACTAAATATATCCAAAATCAGAAAGTCCCATTTATATTAACACCTCTCTGCAATTTAATCAACCATAAACATCATATTCTAGATATTGTTTCGGGTGTAAATGAGTTGGGGATTTTTCGAAATTTGCGGGTATTATACGTTATGGAAATGGGGATTTTAAACGGGGACGGGGATGGGATGGGTTAAAAATTGATTCCCTACCTGAGGATGGGGACGGGATGAAGATGGGGTATTCGCCCCGCTCCCCAATCCAAACCCGAACCCTTTGGGGACCCCGACGGGGAACCGACAAAGAATCCGACGTTAATCCCGAATAAACAAACTGTAGACTTTCATTGTGGTTTCAATTTTAATCCAAATTTAATTCAGAAATTGTGTTTATATTCAAAAATTGTCAATGATTACTAAAATTTCAAATTATATACACTTTCATGCTTAAGAATTAAGAGTATCATACTCATTCCTACGATCCTACTTGCACAAAATATATTTTGAAAAATATGTTTTATGTTTAAATATTTATATGATAATTATATGCGTAAACTATACTAATGTTAACCTATATTAATGTGATTTTTGATCATATGAGGATAGCAACACCGTAACGAAATTTTTGAATATGTTGTAAGTCGTAAACGTCAAATCACGTTATTAAATGCATGACGTACTACATGTGTTTTTTTATGTGGTTTAGTCTCTCATATACATGTTTTGACGGTGCAACTTAAATCCTAAAGCCATACATTAAAATGATAAAATAATATAACATTTTATCTTGAGACCGTAATCTAAATGTTAGTAAGATATAATTATTTTAGTTCATACTAGTTTGTACTACGAGTCTCGATCCTACAATGAACTAAGGCCTTGTTTGGTATTGTATGGGCATTGTTTTTTTAGATTCTTGGGGATGGGGATTGTTGAGATTGTTGGGGATTGTTAGGGATGGAGATTCTTGAGGTTTGTTAAATTTTGCTAATATTCACTGTTTGGTATGGGATTGTAGTAAAAGATTGTTTTGATGAAGATTACATTAATAACCTTAACAAATCACGTGGGACTCACATGACTAGGGCAAAAATGAAAACAAATGATTTTTTTTTTCTTGCTGATTATTTTCGAGCTCAATTGCTCCCTCCTTCCCCATCGCTTCTGGTCTTCACCCTTCTCAGTTCCGGTCCATTGTTGCTGCGTATTATCAAGCCCTAGTTGCTCCGTTGTTGTTCCCTCCTTCGTTCTTCATTTGATTTCTTCATCTGATTTTTTCATCTGATTTTTTCATCTCGTTTCTTCATATTCTAGACATATGTTTATGTAATTTGGAAATAAATTTGGATATGAAAAACTGCATTTTTTGGACATGGAAGAAGAAATGGTGAACTTTTCAGGTTCAGAAGAGATGGAGCTCGGCATTTTTCATATACTTGAGGAAGTGGAACGATTCAATCAGCTGATATTTGTTGCTTTATTTTCTTCATTATATGAAGGTCATGAGACTCATGACTAATGATATAAGGTCTTGAAGGGATAGGATATGAATCCATGAACTTTGCTTTGCAGGTCTCTGAACTGCTTGAAAATGAAAAGTCAATATTCAACAAACTGAGTGCCCAATTTGAAGATCGAGTTCTTATGTAAGGAAGTTTTACTCAAAACTGTGTATCAAAAACCCAATGGTTCATTGACAGTTCTTCTTCAAAATTGAATCACAACAGGATAGAGAAATGGCAAGAAGAGATGAAGGAGCTGAGGATGCTCGATTCTAACAACGAAGAGATACACGCGTGTTTGGAGAATGCAAAGTGTGTACTTGAGAGTGTTCATTGCCACCATTGAAATTGGCATAGTATATAAGGGTAAAGAGTTGTTTCAGAGCCAAAGTGGAACTTTTTATCTTGACCAATTTGTATGGAGCTTTGCACTACTGATGCAGAACACTCTCCTTGTTTGTTTTCTCATTTTCTGGACATGTGTTTATGAATTTGATATAAATTTTGTTTACTGTTATGTCTTGTTTTGGCCATTTATAGTTCAGTATCCATTTTGTATTTAAATTGTTGTTTCTAATTTCAATTTGTTGCAGTTTATTGATGTGCTGAAAGTCGATAGACAGAACCAGGCGATGAGAGGAATCGGGCAATGAACGGAAGAAGAGAATAGACTGAAGAAAAGGGTATATGTGGAAATCAAAACAATCTATCTCCAAGAATCCCCAAGAAGCTTGGGTGGGCAAGCTTCTTTTTACGGGATTCTTTTGTCAAAAGAATCTCGTAAAAGAATACAATACCGAAGCTCCAACTCATACCAAACGGCACAAATTTTGCCATCCCGAAGAATCCCGTAAAAAAGAATCTAAATGAATCCCTAAGAATACGATACCAAAAAGGCCCTAAATTTTAGTTAAAAATGCATATTAATATTATATGAATTGACATTTATCTTGTAACAATGAACTAAATGTTAGTAGTAAACTATATACACTTTTGTACTTTAAGACTTAAGTGTATCATACTCGTTCCTACTTACCCAAGATATATTTTGAAAAATATGAGGATAACTTTCAATTTAAATGTATATTATATACATAAATAATGTGCATGCTAATACTAATCTATATTAATTTAGTTTTCGGCCGTATGAGAATGGGACGAGATAGGACGGGATTGAGGTCGTCCCGCATCTCGTCCCGTAAATTATAAGCGGGACGGAACGAGACGGAATTTACATTTATTTCTACATCTTCTCTTCTATTTGTAAAAGGAGCGGTGGAGCGATCAAGATCCCTCTAGTCAACTGACCTATGTTCTCGACTTCGTTCGATCTCTCTCTTATTTTTTCAGGATGCATATTTTATTTTTGTGCTATCTTATTTTTCAAAAATATGATTTCTCTCTTTTCGATTCTATTCTAGTTGAGGATGCTCGAGAACTCGCTCTCCAACCTTGTCTATGCCATTGAGTATTGGACTTAATGATAAGCAAATATGCTTCATGACATTATCTTGTGAGGTTTCTTTTAGCCTTATGCACATATTATTTGTTTATTCTTTTTCATGAGTGTCTTCCTAGATGCTTTGATTATCTAGAACTTACGATTGAATCTCTTTCGAGATTGCATGCTTGTTCTTAGTTTTACTTTTATGAAGACGATTGAGGCATTTCTTTGTTAATCTTGTTAATTACTCACTTACTACCATGTGTATCATTTTCCATCTTATTAGCCCCTTACGGCATGTATAGACCTTTCTTTGTCACTCCACAAAAATATATCTAGCCATGTATAGTCTCATTTAACCCATCCAGGAATTAGAAGGTGACGCCATGGATTGGAGAAGAAAGTGAAATTCACCTATGGGGTTATGTGTAGTAAAGAATATTAATTTATAAAGATCCTTGTAGTGTAAGTGCATAAAGTAAAGAAGAATAAAGTCAAATTAAGAAATACAATGTGCACCCCTTGGATCTATCAAAAAGAGAAGAATGAATCAAGTTTACAAAGTACAAAAGTACTGAAATGAAGAAACGTAACGTGTTGTTATTAAGAGTAAAGAAATACGGGCTTGCAAGAAGATAAACCATCATGATCTTCGAGACATCTTAGTTCCCGGATATGGTTACACCACATAGCCAAATAAAACATCGCACCCCTGTTCATCACCTCACCAAGTTGCAACCTATAATAGTCCCTCTTGATTCATACTTGTACTCAGTGGCGGAGCCAGAAAATTTTCGTTGGTGTAACACCCCGAATCCGCGAGACTCGGAATGCTACATTGGGCTAGGATCTCACAATGGATCCTAACCCTAGCCTGACAACAAGTTCACTAGATCTTACAACAAGGCACAAGTAGAGTAAAACAAATGCATAAAAGCTGTATGATACAACAAAAGAGTTTACAAACTCAAAGCCGAGTACAAAACCATAACCACAACATCAACTGATACAAAAGATCCCCAACCCACGCATCCTAATGTACAGAAGTCCTCGGCTAGTCACACCATCTGGCTCACTCTGCAGTCTTCCTAACCTGTAAATCATCTACAACATAGTATACACCGTTAGCTACAACAATAGATAAGTATGAAGTAATAGCACAAACACATAACAACATCTCATACATGTAATGTCACACACATTCATTTATTATCTTTAATTACGTTATTCCATTACTAATTCAACTTCTTTTGTAACACGAGGAGCCTCAAGAACCCCGTCCCATCCAACGTAACACAGGAGTTTTGCATGGGGGTGACCGTCACTCGTCCCCTCCCGTGAGATCATCTTCAAGGCACCTTCTCCTAACCCAGCAGGCGGAGACAGGTGGTTACCGCCCGTTATAATACACTTGGGCCATATAAATATAATGAATGGTCATCCTAGTCCGGCTTAAGTTATAAATGCACAACCATATGAATACACATAACCATTACAATCATACAATCCACAACTACACGCTAAGTAAGTCCTATGGACTTATCTGATACACTCGTATCCTCTACCATGTCACAACTTCTCCTCAGGGAAGAAACCAACACCTGCAAGAGCAAGGCACACAACATCACAATCTGAAAGGGGTTAGGAGACTCGTCTCCATAACCAGAACCAACCTATAACCTAAAGATCAACACAAGCTCACATATGCCTATAACATACTCTCAACATCAACACAAGTGCCTAAGGCACATCTCTAACATACAATTCATCCTAACCATCCTAACCTAGCTATCAGCTAAGCCAAGGCCAAAAGAAAGGAAGAAAGGAAGACATACCAACAAGGTATGCACCAACAGAAGCAAGAACACACCAGCCCGCCCAATGAGGCGCAGGGGCGGCTCACCAGAGGCGCAAGGGCGGCTCCACACCAGGTGCAGGTGCGGCTTAGGATAGGCGCAGGGGCGGCCAACTGTGCAGAGGGTTGGTCCCGGCTTCTCTTCGATCTCTTTCTCGATTCTCTTCACGTCTTCAACACACCACAACAACATATATGCATATTACACACATATGATCATCACAACATCCAGGAAGGATCCAATCACAAGTCCAACTTGTGATCCTAGGCTAGAAAGAAGAAGAAAGAAACAAGGATGAAGGAAGAAGAGAGAAGCAGAGAAGGAACTTACCACACTAACCTAGGTTACGACTATGGAGCATCTCCACCTCATTCAGACTCAACACAACAACAACAACTCTCAGAAACAACTTCCAGAGTATCCAAAGCCAAGAACACACTCAAACTCTCAAGAACTCACTCACACAAGCAAAAGAAGATCAAAGAAGATCAAAGGAGAAGAAGAAGATGATGAAGGACGTGAGGAGGAAGAGAGAAGTTGGAGAGATGAAGAAACCCTTCATCTGAAGGTAAGGGAAAGCTTATATAAGAAGCCAACCCAAAAGCAAGTCAAGAGGTCAACAAAAGTGGCTGCAGCCACACAAAACCGCAAGGACGGATCAACCATGCGTAGGGGCGGCTCACCTGGGACGCAGGTGCGGCTGGCAGGGTCCGCTGGGGCGGCTGGCAGTGTCAAAGCTAACTCAGCTAAGGCTCAGCAAGGCTCCTAGGCTCCAAAGGCTCAGGCTCTTACATTTGGAGGGGCACAATTGTTTTTTATAAGATATGTTGCTTATTAAGTTTGAAATTAAAAAATAAAATCTAAATTAAATAAATAAAAGTTTCTTAAATTTCTATAGATTAGAGCTTTTAATTTATTTATTTTACTTAGATGAAATTTAAAAATATTTAATATATTTAATTTGTTTTATAAATATATTGTCAAATAAATTAGATAGTGGTTGATGAATTATTGTATTAAAAATTATATTAATTTTATTGTATTAGTTAAGAGTTAATGAAATAATAAACATCACTTAATTTCTCTATCTAAATATATTGTAATTTGCTTACAATAAAAATAAAAAGAAGTTTTTGCTATTCGTGGGATTTGAAACTTTAACTCCAAATACCTCCTTCCCTTTCTCTACCAAATGAGCTAATAGAACAATGTGTATCATATTTCGTTTTAAGGAGGATTCCCCCCCCCCCCCCTTTCCTTAGGCTTCCATAGGCAAAACGAGATCGCAAGCCGGGACACCGTATCCCTCGTTACCCCCTAGATCCGCCCCTGGTTGTACTTGTAGGAAAAGCTATGTGATGGAGATTGAGAAGCTTTGGTAAGCTTACGATTAATGATCATTGCATATTAGTTGAGTTTGAGTGTCATCTCTTATATCCCTAAACACATGTGAGAGAGTTATACACACTCCCCTTAGTGGTCATGAAACTTATGAGCTTCAAGTTTTACCTTATATAATGATTTTTGTTATGATTTGTGTTCGCCACTTAGCGTGCGTGCAAATAAGCTTTAATTATAAAACTAGAAATCAAGCAAGCGAACCCGCAGTGTACGGATCGATATAGTTGAGCAAGAATTCCAGAGTATCGAACACAGGGATTTGGGGGGAACAAATTCAATTATAGATTATCAAGCGAGTAAATGTAAGAGCTTTTCGAATTATTGGGAAAACAACAATCCTAAAGATCCAGGAATCCAACTGTGGCAATCGATTCAAGATATACTAAAGATATAAGGACAAAGTTGAGGTATGCAAAGGTATGCTAAGGTAAGGTAATCGTACGGTGAAGTTTCAAAGACCTTATATGACTCACCTACAAGACACTTTCTATAAAGATTGTTGAGGCTTCAATATAGAAAGGTTCTAAAGGTAAGAATTAATGTCAAATACCCAAACTTGTAATCCAAGGATCAAGACTAACTAAACCGATTAAGGTTGTGACACTCAAAATCGAGGTAGAGGTTGTTGAGGCTTCACTACCACCTAGAAAAAGGCAAGCCAAGACTAAGTTAAAGCAAATCTTTAACTTTGGATTAAAGTAAAAGCAAGTTCGTAAACTAACACAAAATTACGGGTAGTTCTTGAGTTCCACGGCCGTGGAAGCTCAAGAACAGACCGTGGTTTAAGGTTGTCGGCGATTCTCTCTAACTCTCAGGGTCCAATCTATTTACGATCGATCTATCATCATCTAAGCCATAACTATCAACCCTTCACCTTAGAATTGCTAAAGGGTTTTAGCCAACAATAGTCATATTGATATCAAATTCAAGGATTAAAGGAATGAAAGATGAAAACTTCCGAAAACTTTCAATAACTTTAAAGTCAATCTCAAATCCACAAATATAGAACAATAACGTCAGTAGATTTGGAATAATGCAAACAATCACAAATCTTAGATAAGAAGGAAGAACGGGATGTCAATCCGTCTCCTAAATCAAACCTAAAGATAAGCGTAACCTTCTTGCGAATAATCTTCCAAATCTTCAATCTTCCGTCAATCCGGAAATCACAATCTCCGCAGGATGTGAAATTAGGGCAATTCCAAGCGTAAGCGGAAATGCGTCTAAGCGTAAGCGAAGGTCTAAGCAGAGGTGACGGAATCTCTCCTTGTCCGTCCTTTTATAGTGAAAGATAAAGTATCGGCCCGACCCAATCTCGTAGAAGATCGTGGCTTAAAGTGTGGCGAAAAAGATCGCCAAGATCACGGTCATGGAAGGGTTCCACGGCCGTAATTTAGAGCGTGGAAAGTGTCACGGTTTGACACAAGTCTTCCACGGCCGTAGAAGTCACTAGAATGAATCACGCTTCCCTTGCCAAGGTTCCACGGCCGTGGACTTGAACGTGGAATGTAGTACGGCCGTATTTTAGAGCGTGGTTTAGGGCTAGAACGTGATTCTTCCTTTCCTCGTGCTATTCTTCAAGTTAGCACATCCTTAGCTCCTAGGAATGTCCTCAATTCATGGACATGCTCAATCAACTCCATCCTTGCTCAATCCGTTCGGAAATAGCTCTTAATTACCTATAATCAACATAAAGCTTGTGTAGATCTCCATATCGACATTATAGACAAACTAGCTCACAAATGCATCAATGCTTAATCAATGACTATCATAAAGGATGAAATACACTTAGAAAACGTGCCTAAAATATCACAATATTTCATGCTAACAAATAACCCCATACTTGCCACTTGCTTGTCCCTAAGCAAGGTCTTTCAAAAGCTTTTAAAACAAAAGTTAGGATGAAATATGTGTACCTTCTCAAAGCAATACTTCTTTTGGATGAATGTGCCTTCTAATCAATAGATCATTCTCAAATCTTGCTTCATTCGTTTATAAGACTTTCATACACTTAATCAAAGAGTAAACAGTAAAGGAAGCTCATGAATCAATTAAACTTCCATACAAACATCATAACCTTCAAACATTATCAAAATCAATCATAAGAAACTTTAATTTAGATCACCAAGTCATATAACATTCTTTTGATCTTAAGGACTTTCAAAAAGGTCTAGAATGTGGAAAGGGAGGGAAAACTTTAAGGAATGTGGTGCATGAATCCGGGAAAGTGGATAACTACTCTTTTCTTCTTCTCTTGCGGTTTCCGCAACACTTTCAACTTAGAGCTTCGCTCTCTTCCTTTCATTTTTCGACTTTACTTTTGGAGTTATGGATAGAGGTGCACAAAAACCGAAGCCTAGGAGATTGGCGTTTCTCAATTTTAATGAGATGCCTCAAACCCTTAGCGCACATACCATAATCCGCTAGGAATATCGCTCAATCCGACTTTGGCAAGACACAAACACCCGGCTATGTGAATGGTGCCGAGTTACTCATCATCATGATTGACTTCCCCAAACCTACAATTTCTTTCTATTCTTTTGATTGCAAATAATTGCTTTCAAGGCCCTCCCACATCAAACATGCCAATATCAATCAACTCCTCCAAATTCCCGGATAGGTAAAGGAGGCCATAATTTCAATGAGGGGCTAAATGATCAAAGATAGAAGAAAGAAAATCGAATTGTCTTAATCATCTCAACAAGAAGCATAAGAACTTATAGTGTGATTTCAACTTCAATTACTCAACATGATTTAGGTAACATTCATCACATTATGAGACTTGCAAAAGAGGTATAATCAACTCATTCAATTTCTTTTCAATTCACTATTCGTTTAAGCATGCAATTGTCATCAAACTCAATTCACAAGTAGCGATTATCATAGAAATCATCTCTATCCTTAGAAGCACAAAATTTTCAAAAATTTTCAATTTTTATGGGTTTTTCAAACTCTTTTTCATGCAATGCAATAATGAAACGTGCAACAATATAATGAACATACAAGATAGTCTCAATAGAACCAATCAAAGTGAGTAAGAGTTATTACAAACTTTTAGTCACACCCCACCCCATACTTGGAACAAACATTGTCCCTAATGTTCAAATAAAAGAAAGAAAAGAAAAGAAAGAAAGAAAAAGACTCACAAAATGGCGGTGGAGCGGCTAAAACTGTCGGTCATCATCATCGTCACTGCGGTGGAGGCGGGAATGGATGGAAGCTAGGATCGTAGTATCGCCCGAACTGCTGGCGGTAGACGTCTCTCATCATATGGTCGAGGTCGTCCATGCGTCCATCTCTAGCGTCGGCTCGGATCTCCAATGCTCCCACCCTGTCAGAAAGGCTAGTAGCCCACTTTGGAATCTGCTCATACCAACCCGAAGCCTGGCTGTACCACCCCGGTGCATCTGACGGTGCTGGTGCTGGTGCTGGTGGTGCCTGAGTAGACCATGGAGGTGGAGCTCCGTACCACGCAGGAGGTGTCTCCATCCAAGTGGGTCTCTCGCTCACGCTGGCGCGGCGAGAAGATGAACCTGAAGCTCTGGCGGGACGTGGAGAACGTCTAGGCACATCAGAAGCTATGTCCGGCTGATCCGGAAACGTGCCAAAATCCTGCTCTGCTCCTCCTCCTCCCTCATACGGATCTCTCATCTCCTCCTCAACTACCGGTGGTGGTGGGACATATGAAGGGGCTGCAATCCTGTTCGCATGCAAAGCAGCGAACGTCTCCTTCCAGTTATGGCGTCCAACCATAATGGAATACTCTGGGAGCCACTCAATGCCCCCCCCCCGTCCTGCTCTCCCATGGCATAGCTGCATAAGGTGGACCTCTATGGGTAGGGAAGATGAGACCTCTAGTCATGAAGGCCTGAAGTCCTAGGGGTACGGCGGGAATGCGTGTACATGCAGAAAAATCAACCCCTAACATCCTAGCAAGGTGGGTGACTATCCCACCATATCCAATGTTGCCCGCCCTCTTGTTCTTTAGCTTGCTCATGGTAGCAGCTAAGAGGGTGGCGCAGTCAGCAGGGCGTCCATAGAGCATGGAGTACAGAAGGAAGAGCTCATCCGTCTTGATCTTTTGAGGTGTCTCCGTCCTAGGGAAGAGACACTCAGAAAGAACCCGGTGAGAAATCTTCAAGGCTAAGTGATACATCAACTTAGCCTTGGTATCAGCTGGTTGCCAGCGGTCCTCGCTGGCGTAAATCATGGCTACCTCCTCCCAGAAATCTTTGGCGTAAACGCCGCTAGGAAAACGACCATTGAAGGTCTCTTGGAACCCAAAGAAGGTTCCGAACTCCCGGATGGAGAAATCATAGTTCCTTTCCATCAGACAGAAAGAAACTGTCCTATCAACGTGGCTGTGCTCAAAAGATGTCACAACCTCTCTCGTGATCTCCTCGTAGGTGTCTTCTCGGATAGCCGAGAAGACAACTAATCCGGCTCTATCCAAGAGCCAAGTAAGGTCATCTATGATGTGGAGAGGAGCTAAATCCTCCAACAATAGGTACCTAGGTCCTATAACAGCCCTCTTGTAGATCCTCTCTAATGCGTCGAGATGATCCTCATGAATGGTGGGTACCCTAGGGCTAGGAGGTGAAGGTGATGAAGGTGATAATGGAGGTGAAGGGGAGGAAGGTGGTGGTGCTCTAGAGGATGAAGAGGAAGAGGGGTTACCCTTCCTCTTTTTATTCTTATCCTTCTCATTGTTCTTTTCCTTAATTCTCCCAGAAACTCTCCTCACAAAATCCATTACTGTCGAAAACCACGGTCTGTTCTTGGTGTTCCACGGCCGTGGAAGTGTCAGAGACCCTGGTTCGTCTCGACTTTTCTCAAAACTTAGCAATCAACAGCCAAACTCAGCAATCAAGCAGTCCTAGTCTAATTCCTTCCAATTTCAATCAGTTCTCCTATAATTGCTAGCAAAAACGAAGCCGAATTGACAAGGATAGAGAAGAGCGAAAAAAACCTAGGTTTCCGATTTTAAAATCCGAATTCTGCATTCCTTGGTGATTTTCCGCTCGATTTGTTGCTTGGATCTTGTTGGTGATCGGATTTGATTCAGTTTGGGTCGAATAATCGTTGAAAACGATTAACGAACGGAGAATTGAGGCGAGGGGCGTGGAATCGGCGAAATAGGGCGTGGAATGGGTTTTGTGTGTTGTGTTTTTGTGAAGAACGTGGTTTATATAGTGGCCGGCTAAATTTTTGAAAATCACGGTCTGTCGGGGGGTTCCACGGCCGTGGAAATGTACGGAACCGTGGTTTTGGTGATTTTTCAAATGCTTTTGGAAATTACGGTCACTGTAGCTGTCACGACCGTGGTTTAGGCCGTGGAACTCTCTGTAATGCTCCAAAGTCCAAGTTTCGTCACTTTTCTCCAAAATTACTCTTCCCCTTTCCTTTTCCACTGTTCCTACATCCAAAAACACGAACATACCGGAAGGAATCGAAGGCAAAACAAAGCAAAAATGTCTAAACTAAGCTAAACTATGAATCGAAAACAAAAACGTAAATGCAATACCTTGGGTTGCCTCCCAAGAAGCGCTTTGTTTATGGTCCGTAGCTAGACCAAACTCGCACTTATTCAAGTGCGGTGGGCGCGAACTCTTCAGCTTGGAGTTCCGGCGTATACTTCTTGAGTCGTTGACCGTTCACCTTAAAGCTTCCGCCCGCTTCACCCCATACTTCAACTGCACCATGGGGAAAAATACGTTTGATTAGAAAAGGTCCGGTCCAACGAGATTTAAGCTTACCTGGAAAGAGACGAAGCCTTGAATTGAAGAGGAGAACTTGATCTCCTTCTTTGAAGTCCTTTGGAATGATATGCTTATCATGCCAACGCTTTGCTCTCTCCTTATAGATCTTGGCGTTTTCATAGGCGTTCAAGCGGAGTTCTTCAAGCTCATTAAGGTTCAAGAGACACTTCTCTCCCGCTTCCTTCATGCTGAAATTCAACCATTTGATAGCCCAAAACGCCTTGTGCTCCAACTCTACCGGTAAGTGACAAGACTTCCCATACACAAGGTTGTATGGTGTGGTTCCTATGGGAGTCTTGTACGCAGTCCAGTACGCCCACAATGCATCATCAAGCTTCAAGGACCAATCCTTCCTAGTCCTTGAAACCGTCTTCTCTAGGATTCCTTTGATCTCCCGGTTTGAGATCTCAACTTGTCCACTAGTTTGTGGATGATAAGGGGTGGCGATCTTGTGAGTAACCTCATACTTAGCTAGAAGAGCTTCAAAGCGCCGGGAAATGAAGTGAGAACCTCCATCACTAATGATAGTCCTTGGCGTCCCAAATCGAGGGAAAATGGTCTTGTTAAAGAACTTAACCACCGTCATGACATCATTGGTGGGAGAGGCAATTGCTTCCACCCATCTAGAAACGTAATCCACCGCCAAGAGTATGTATTGGTTTCCACAAGATGATGGGAATGGTCCCATAAAATCAACTCCCCAAACATCGAAAATCTCCACCTCTTGGATGTTATTGAGAGGCATCTCATTCCTCCTAGAGATATTTCTTGTTCTTTGACAAGCATCGCAGCAGGAAACAAAGGATTGCACATCTCTAAATAAAGTAGGCCAAAAGAATCCAGATTGCAATACCTTAACGCTATTCTTGTTCGAACTAGCGTGTCCTCCACATGGTAGTGAATGACAATAGCGGATGACACTTTGCATCTCATCTTCCGGCACACATCGCCGAATGATGCCATCCAGACCTCTTTTAAAGAGGAGAGGTTCATTCCAAAAGTATTCCCGGACATCCTTAAAGAACTTCTTTCTTTGTGCGTAGGATAATCCGGGCGGTATCTCCTGACAAACCAAATGATCCGCAACAGAATTTTTTGAACCCTTCTTGTTGCGGATCTCTAGATCGAATTCTTGTAGGAGAAGAATCCATCTAATTAGCCTTGGCTTCGCATCCTTCTTTGCAAGGAGGTACCGGATCGCAACATGATCCGTATAGACAATTGTTAGCATGAAATATTGTAATATTTTAGGCACGTTTTCTAAACGTATTTGATTCATATCGATAGTCTTTGATTGAACTTTATGCATATGTGAGCTAGTATTACCTATATTGTCGATATGGATGTCTACACTAGTTCTATGTTGATTATAGGTGATTTGGAGCTATTTCCGAACGGAATCGAGCAAAGGAGAGTTGAGTTGATATGTCCGTAGATTGAGGACATTCTTTGGAAGCAACTTGGAGCTTTAGCTTGAGGAATGCACGAGGCTAGGGAAGAATCACGTTCTTGCCCTAAATTACGCCCTAAAAATACGGCCGGAATCCAAACCACGTTCAGAATTACGGCCGTGGATTCAGAGTTAGAAATTGATGTTCATTCCAGAGGATATTACGGCCGTGGAACATATGGTGCAAACCGTGTTTGTTTCCACGACCTAAATTACGGTCGTGGAACACTTCCACGACCGTGATCTTGGCGAATCTTTTCGCCACACTTCGAAGCCACGATCTTTTGAAGATTGGGCCGGGCCGACACTTTGCCCTACATTATAAAAAGACGGGAAAAAGGAGATTCCGTCATCTTCGCTTACATCCTCGCTTACGCCGGCTTACAATCGTCGCACATCTTCACTTAGCAACACCGTTTACCCTCGTTGAGGAGCATTTGGAGATTTCGTTGGAGATCAAGGTTCGCATCGGAGATTTGCCCTAATCTCGCACTTTTAGTGGAGATTGCTGCTGAGATCTCCGGATTGGCGGAAGATCGAAGTTTTCGGAAGATTTTGCAAGAAGATCTCTCTTCTTGTTTAGGTTTGATTTGGAAAACGGATTGACATCCCGTTCCCCTTTCTTTCCTAAGGTTGTGATTGTTTGTTTTACTTTGAATCTTTTGACAATACTTGTTCTCTTTGTGATTTTGAGATTGGTTTGAAGGTTATTGAAAGTTCTTGAAAGTTTCCATCTTTCTATCTTTTAATTCTTGAATTGACATCAACATGACCATTATTGGCTAAAAACCTTTAACAATTCTAAGGTGAAGGGTTGATAGTTGTGGCTTAGATGATGATAGATCGATCGCAAACAGATTAGACTCTGAGAGTTAGAGAGAATCGCCGACGACCTTAAATTACGGCCTGTTCTTGAGTCCACGGCCGTGGAACACCAAGAACTACCCGTAATTTCCTTTAAGTCCACGACCTTGCTTTTACTTTAATCCAAAGTTAAAGATTTGCTTTGATTTAGTTTAGACTTGTCTTTTCTAGGTGGTAGTGAAGCCTCAACAACCTCTACCTCGATTATGAGCCTCAACAACCTCAATCGGTTAAGTTAGTCTTGATCTTTAGGTTATAAGTTTGGGTATTTGACACTAATTCTTATCTTTAGAATCTTTCTATATTGAGCCTCAACAACCTGTATAGAGAGTGCCTTGTAGATGAGTTATATAAGGTTTTTGGAACTTCACCGTACGATTACCTTACATTAGTATACCTTTGCATATCTCAACTCTGTCTTTACATCATTAAGTATATCTTGAATCGATTTCCACAGCTGGATACTTGGATCTTTAGGATTGTTGTTTTCCCAATATTTGCAAAACTCTCATATTTATTCGCTTGATAACCTACTATCGAATTTGTTCCCACCCAAATCCCTGTGTTCGATACTCTGGAATTCTTGCTTAGCTACGTCGATCCGTACACTGCGGGTTCGCTGCTTGATTCTAGTTTTATAAATTTAAAGCTTATTTGCACACACCTTTAGGGGCGAACAACAATCACCTTTGCAACTACAAGATAAGAGCGAAATTTGTCAATAGCATAAACAATGGCTAAAAATTCCTTTTCCGTAGTGGCATAGTTGAGCTGCGCTTCATCTAGCGTCTTGCTAGCATAGTATATGGCATAGCTTCGCCCTTCCTTTCTTTGTCCAAGAACAGCTCCTATAGCTACGTCACTAGCATCGCACATAACCTCAAAGGGAAGGTTCCAATCCGGAGGTTGGATAATAGGTGCTGAAATTAGAGCTTCCCGAATCATATTGAACGCATCTAAACATTCCTGCGAAAACTCAAAAACCGCATCCTTCATCAATAGATTAGTAAGAGGTTTTGATATTTTAGAGAAGTCTTTTATGAAGCGCCTATAGAATCCGGCATGTCCTAGAAAACTTCTTATCCCTTTCACCGAAGTTGGGAGAGGAAGCTTTTCTATAGTTTCTATTTTCGCCTTATCCACCTCAATCCCTCTACTAGAGATTAAGTCTCCTAAAACAATTCCTTCCTTAACCATGAATTGACACTTCTCCCAATTAAGAACTAGGTTAGTGTCTTCACACCTTTGTAATACAAGAGCAAGGTTAGAAAGACAATTGTCAAAAGAGAAACCGTATATGGAGAAGTCATCCATGAAGACCTCCATGATTTCCTCAATGTATTCGGAGAAGATGGCCATCATGCACCTTTGAAAGGTGGCTGGGGCGTTGTAAAGCCCGAACGGCATTCTCCTATAAGCAAACGTACCCCACGGGCACGTGAATGTGGTCTTCTCCTGATCATCCGGGTGTATCGGAATCTGAAAGAAACCACTATAACCGTCAAGATAGCAAAAGTGCGAATGTTGCGCTAACCTTTCAAGCATTTGATCGATGAAGGGTAGTGGGAAGTGATCCTTCCTTGTCGCGTTGTTAAGCTTGCGGTAGTCTATGCACATCCGCCATCCCGTTACGGTTCGGGTAGGAATGAGTTCGTTATTCTTGTTGGTGATGACCGTCATTCCTCCCTTCTTCGGAACTACTTGAACCGGACTCACCCACTTGCTATCGGAGATAGGGTAGATGATACCTGCATCAAGCAATTTAAGAATTTCCTTCTTGACAACCTCCTTCATGGTCGGATTTAACCGCCTTTGAGGTTGTCTTGAAGTCCTAAAGTCTTCCTCCATTAATATTTTATGCATACATAGGGAGGGTTTGATTCCTACTAAGTCCTCAATAGTATATCCAAAAGTTTTTCTATGTTTCCTAAGGACAACCATGAGCTTATTATGTTCATCTATGCTTAGATCGGAACTAACAATAACCGGAAAGGTAGAATTAGGTCCTAGAAAAGCGTACCTTAGATGAGTAGGAAGTGGCTTTTGTTCCATCGCTTTCGGAGCTTCCAATGATTCTTGAGGAGCATCCGATGCCTCCTTAGAAGTGTCTAAGGAAGTAGAAGGTGTGGGAGAAGAATCAAAAGAAGTTGAAGAAGTGGCTCGATCACCCTCTTCCACGACCAAAATTACGGGTTCCCTGTATCCTCCACGGCCGTGGTTTAGGGCGTGGAAAGGAAATACGGTTGCTCTGTTTCCTCCACGACCGTGTAACCCTCTGGAGTGAGCCACACTTTGGTTGGTGAAATCCACGGCCGTGGAATATAGTGTATGGCCGTGGATTCTCAC
The DNA here is from genome assembly GCA_033239045.1 of Fagopyrum esculentum. Classification (NCBI taxonomy): domain Eukaryota; kingdom Viridiplantae; phylum Streptophyta; class Magnoliopsida; order Caryophyllales; family Polygonaceae; genus Fagopyrum; species Fagopyrum esculentum. The sequence continues at coordinate 43,840,473 of BSUD01000001.1, read as the reverse complement.
ATTTTCTGCTTCGTCGTGGAGTTTCTCAAACTCCTCTTCACATGCTTCTTCTTGTGCTTCTAAGGCTTCAATTACCTCATTGCACTCCTCTTCTTCCCCCTACATTCATTAGACTCATAGTATAAACCTTTTGCAAAGGATCTTTGAAGAGAATAGCACTTACCTCCTCTCTAGACAACCCTTCTTCATCTTGGATATTGAATATATCCTCATCAAAGATTGGCTCCTTCACTAGAGTGGAAAGAACGAACTCTACCTTCTCTTCTCCTATGTCAAAGGCGAGTCTAGCATTCTTGCAATCGACTATGCAGCCAGAAGTTGCAAGAAACGGTCTTCCGAGTATGATCGGGACCGGACTATCTGCAGAAATGTCAAGCACAACAAAATCAATGGAAACAAAGAATTTACCTAGGTTGACTGGGACGTCTTCTACAATACCGACGGGACGAGTGATGGACCGATCCGCCATGTACAACGTCATCTTCACCGGTTTAGGGTTGCCTAAACCGATCTTCCTACATAATGCAAGTGGTATGATGCTCACACTTGCTCCCAAGTCACATAGCGCATCATATGTGACATCTCCCACTCCTATGGGAATGCAAAATGACCCCGGATCTTTTAACTTTGGGGGCATTTTCTCCTTCATGGTCTTGATGAGATCCGAAGAATCCGAACTCATCTTAACCTCTCCAAAATCCTCTAACTTTCTCTTGTTAGAGAGGATTTCCTTTAAGAACTTGCCGTAAGACGGCATACCTATAATAGCATCAATGAAAGGTATATTAATATGCAGCTTGCTCATGAGTTCTATAAACTTACCAAATTGTTTATCTAGACACGCTCTTGCTCTAGATTGAGGGAATGGTAGGGGAGGTTTGTAAGCCGGAGGAGGAACGTAGACATCTTCCTTCTCCTTCCCCTTCTCTTTGTCTTTCTCAACGGAGACTTCAACAAACTTAGGTTGCGGATCGGTGGTAGTCACTCCGCTCCTAGTTGTGATTACCATCACCCTTCCCTTTGGGTTGTCCTCCGTTTTTCCTGGAAGTTTCCCTTGATTCCTAGGAACTTCCTCTGCTTGGCTGAACATTTGGTTTTCTAAAACCTTTTGGGCTTTATCAACCTTAGAAATTTGATCATCAACCTTAATGATGCGGTTCTCCAAACCTTGAAACTTTCCCAAAATCGTTTCCAACATGGGATCGGGCTTCTCCTTCCCCGAAGTGTTTCCTTCATTAGATGTTTGCCCCTGGCTTTTCAAAGGAGTAGAGGAAGAGGAAGGTGGAGTTAGTGAATTCGAATTGGAAGGATAAGAGTTACCGGAATTTTGTTGATTGGAGTGCCAATTGTTGTTGTTTGAACCCCTATTGTTGTTCCAATTATTGTTCCGGTTGTTGTTGTTGTCATTCCAATTATTCCGGTTGTTGTTCCGGTTATTGTTGTTGTTGCGGTTTATATTCTCACCACCATTGTTGTTGTTGCCCAAGTAGCCAACATCTTTTCCTTGTTGCTTTGGAAAGTTGGTCTTGATAGCTTCCTTCAACTCTTTGATCTCATTATTGAGGGAGAAAATTTGATTTTGAGCTTCATGTGTGAGCTTTGCTCCTTGCTCCACACGATTTCCCTCAACTTTCCGGTAAGAATACTTCTCTATGACTCTTGCTTGCTTCTCAATGAAGTCTCAAGCGTCATCTTCCCTCATGTCCATGAATGTACCACATGAGAGGGATTGGAGCTTGAATTGTGTCTCCACATCCAGCCCCTTATAGTATATCTCCAACAATGCAAGCTTGGATATGCCATGATGAGGGCAATCCAAGAGCAAATCCTGAAATCTTTCCCAAGATTGAAACAAACTTTCGTTAGATCTCATGGAAAATGCTTTAATCTTACCTCTAAGTTCCGCCGTTTTGGATGGCGGAAAGAACTTAGTGAGGAACTCCGCGGAAAGGTCTTCCCACGTGTCTAGTTTCCCACTAGGAAGAGCTTGGTACCAAGACAATGCTTTCCCCTTCAAGGAGAAGAAGAAAGGCTTGATCTTATAGTTGTTGGTAGTAGCGTTCTTCGGCCTCATTGTCTCCATCATACACTCAAAGTTTTGCAAGTGTTGGTGTGGAGATTCAGCGCTTGTCCCGCCAAATTGGTTTTGGCGAACAAGAGTAATAACTTGAGGGTTGAAGCTAAACCCTTGCACATCATCAGCATCAAAGTTCACACCTAGACGGCGTGGTTGCTGCGTTGGATCCATCCTTTGGCCAAGAGTTCTTGGCTCCTCATCCACACATTCGATCCTAGCATTCCTAGGTAGAACACGGCGATTTGCAACTGCCCATGGATGGAATGGATTCACATTGATCGTGGGATCAATTTCCTCTAACAGTGGCATGGAGGAGTCGCTATCCTCATTGGATGAGGTGGCTCTAACCGATCTTCCCGGTCTCCTCCTTTTCTTTTTCTCCTTAAGGTTGTTCATCTCCAACCTCATTTAGAACATCATGTCCGTTAGATCGTCAACTTTCATTTAATGACGATCCGTTTCTTCCCTACGTGTCTTCTCACTCCATTGGAGTTGAGCTTCTTTCTCCGCTAGCTCCGATTGAAGATCACGTTCGTTTTCTTCAGCCATTTTCTTTTCCTTACGCTTTTGCCTTAATGTCCTCTCAAGCTCTTGATCAAGAGGTAAGAGATCCTCGGTATTCCTAGACCTGCGCATGCACTCAAAGAGATATCAAATAACAAGGGAGAAGCTCCCAAGCTTGACAACAGATAACCGAATTCGGCCTAGACCAAATCCCCGACAACGGCGCCAAAAACTTGTTCGCCACTTAGCGTGCGTGCAAATAAGCTTTAATTATAAAACTAGAAATCAAGCAAGCGAACCCGCAAAGTACGGATCGATATAGTTGAGCAAGAATTCCAGAGTATTGAACACAGGGATTTGGGGGGAACAAATTCAATTATAGATTATCAAGCGAGTAAATGTAAGAGCTTTTTGAATTATTGGGAAAACAACAATCCTAAAGATCCAGGAATCCAACTGTGGCAATCGATTCAAGATATACTAAAGATATAAGGACAGAGTTGAGGTATGCAAAGGTATGCTAAGGTAAGGTAATCGTACGGTGAAGTTCCAAAGACCTTATATGACTCACCTACAAGACACTCTCTATAAAGGTTGTTGAGGCTTCAATATAGAAAGGTTCTAAAGGTAAGAATTAATGTCAAATACCCAAACTTGTAATTCAAGGATCAAGACTAACTAAACCGATTAAGGTTGTGACACTCAAAATCGAGGTAGAGGTTGTTGAGGCTTCACTACCACCTAGAAAAAGGCAAGCCAAGACTAAGTTAAAGCAAATCTTTAACTTTGGATTAAAGTAAAAGCAAGTTCGTAAACTAACACAAAATTCCGGGTAGTTCTTGAGTTCCACGGCCGTGGAAGCTCAAGAACAGACCGTGGTTTAAGGTTGTCGGCGATTCTCTCTAACTCTCAGGGTCCAATTTGTTTATGATCGATCTATCATCATCTAAGCCACAACTATCAACCCTTCACCTTAGAATTGCTAAAGGGTTTTAGCCAACAATAGTCATATTGATATCAAATTCAAGGATTAAAGGAATGAAAGATGAAAACTTCCGAAAACTTTCAATAACTTTAAAGTCAATCTCAAATCCACAAATATAGAACAATAACGTCAATAGATTTGGAATAATGCAAACAATCACAAATCTTAGATAAGAAGGAAGAACGGGATGTCAATCCGTCTCCTAAATCAAACCTAAAGATAAACGTAACCTTCTTGCGAATAATCTTCCAATCTTCAATCTTCCGTCAATCCGGAAATCACAATCTCCGCAGGATGTGAAATTAGGGCAATTCCAAGCGTAAGCGGAAATGCGTCTAAGCGTAAGCGAAGGTCTAAGCAGAGGTGACGGAATCTCTCCTTGTCCGTCCTTTTATAGTGAAAGATAAAGTATCGGCCCGACCCAATCTCGTAGAAGATCGTGGCTTAAAGTGTGGCGAAAAAGATCGCCAAGATCACGGTCGTGGAAGGGTTCCACGGCCGTAATTTAGAGCGTGGAAAGTGTCACGGTTTGAAACAAGTCTTCCACGGCCTTAGAAGTCACTGGAATGAATCACGCTTCCCTTGCCAAGGTTCCACGGCCGTGGACTTGAACGTGGAATGTAATACGGCCGTATTTTAGAGCGTGGTTTAGGGCTAGAACGTGATTCTTCCTTTCCTCGTGCTATTCTTCAAGTTAGCACATCCTTAGCTCCTAGGAATGTCCTCAATTCATGGACATGCTCAATCAACTCCATCCTTGCTCAATCCGTTCGGAAATAGCTCTTAATTACCTATAATCAACATAAAGCTTGTGTAGATCTCCATATCGACATTATAGACAAACTAGCTCACAAATGCATCAATGCTTAATCAATGACTATCATAAAGGATGAAATACACTTAGAAAACGTGCCTAAAATATCACAATATTTCATGCTAACAATTTGGTGACTTCGAGTGCATAATCTTGTAGCGTCTAAGACATGTATTTGAATCCAACTAAGAGATATCAGAGGATCTTACTTGAGAACAAGGTTTGGTATGGGGTATTTGATAGCACTCAGTGTATTGTCTTTTTCCATCATCATTCTATTCCATTTCTTACCTCTTTTGGACTAAATAACATATTTTATCGGTATATTTCCTTCATATTAGTGTTTTGGAGAACTATCGGTTGATTTATGTAATTACAAGCATTTTAAGCATATGTGGAGAACAAATGATATATATGTATAGGAACGGCCTCATGCACACTAAGGATCCCCCAAATGGTAATATAAAGTCAAGGTTAAGATGGAAATGACCGAGGTCCGAGAGTGAAGTGGAGAACATCAGTAAACGTTCAAAAGTAATTGATCAAGCTATAGCTCGGTCGGCCTCCCCTTGTTACCTTCTACACTTGGCCTCGAAATGGCCTTCGTTGATGCAAGGAAGTCTTGGAGAAAATTTTGGACTAGGCCCAATACTTTAGTCCAAAAGGTCGCTCCACCAGCCCGCTCAACCTACTTGTTTCAGCGTCTATTCTTCTTTTCCTTAACCCTTTTAATTGGGTTGGACTGTTGGCCATCTAGTTGGAAATTATATCTTCTTAGTTTCAATCGTATCTAATAAGAAAGTAAGATTGAGTAGAACTAGGGTTTCAAGTTATCTTCGAACCTTATATACAAGGCATTCAACCTTAGGTTTGGGTATCTATTTATTTTGCAAATTCATAAGTTTTTGTCTTTGTTCCACTATAGAGGTCGCTCGACTAGTCCCATACTAGTCTCTTGACTAACACCTTTACGTTCAAAATAAAGCTTTAGAGTTTGATTCATGCATGTCTAACTAATTATATACTTTCTAAGGGTATAGTGAGCTCAACTGCATTGATCTGTTATGTTGGATTGAATCTATGTATGTGATGTTTGTCTATATAAGTTATGGTAGTACTTGGAATGCTCATTTGCTATATGTTCTTCAAGGTGATGATAGCTTCAAGTGACAATCTAGCCCGCATACCTCCATGCCGAGTTTGATGTGAAGATAAGGTGACGTCTTGAGTACACAATAATCAATGGGTGACAACATTGATGTATCCCGAGAAAATACCTGACCATGTGATAATCAAACGAAGTTGTCTTTCACATAACTATGACTTACATTCTATATTGTAGAATTACCAACTAAGATCTATATTATATGCATGTTGTGCTGGTATAGAGTGTAGAATTGCTTTATCTGATTGATACCTATTGTTTGCGTTCTTCCTCTCTACTATCTAATTTTGAACTATTCAAAGATCCAAACTTTCTCATTTCTTTCTCCTTTATCTTTTAAACTATTTCACAAATTAATTGAGCAAAGTCCCCTTGGGAGATCGGTTGAATGGTCACAATAAAACTTGAGCGTTAGATGTGATTTTGTCTCTAATTATATGTACATTGTTTGGCATTAAACTCATATTTTAACCTAGTCAACCTGACCTAGCTTGGTCGACCATGTCTCTCGTCTTTTGGTTTTTTTTTTGAAAATGAAAAGCGGTTCGAAACCATTAAACGACGTATCGTCTAGTGGGTCAAAAGGCCGAAAAAATTGGCAGACGGACAAACCGTCATGAAGGACCACAAATATAGGAGAAAAGAAATACACAAAAATACATCAAAATGAAACCGAAAGCAAAAAATCTTCAAGGGAAAGCAGGATGATCCAGTCAGCAGGTGGCAATGAGCATAAACGTTCATCTTCGAAGGAAGTACACAGGGAGCAGGCTTGGGGAACAACTGTGGACACCTTAGATTTGAACTGCAACAGAGCCTTCAGGAGTCGATCACAAATCCATGTCCCCTTCTCGACAAACGCACGAAACCGCCAACAAAAGACTACATCAAACCTCAGAAGACGATATTGCAGAACACGGTTATTTTTATGAATAAAGGTGCGAAACTTGATGGATAAGAGAAAGATGATTTGTAGGGAGGAAATTGTTTATAAAAGTTAACAAATTGGTAAACTTTGAAATTCATTTAAACTTTTTTTTCTCCTTTTTTGTAAATAGTGATAAAACATCCCGTTTAAACATTGGAATTCATTTATGGAAACTTGTGATTGAAATATGGGCTTTTTGGCCCAATTGATTAATATGGGTGAGTGAGAGGCGTCGGATATATGCAAATAGAAAACCCACCGTCAAATTTGAAGCAAAATCAAACGTGCAAGAAGAAGGTGAAAATCAGCCACCAAGACGTCGTCGATTGCAGATGAGTGGTGAGCGCACAATTTATAATGTGTTTTTCGTTTTTTTTCTCACAAGGTTATTGGATCTTCCGTCTAGAAGTCATGAAATACATGGTTGATTCGACCAAGTAACCAAAAAACACCGTCACGAATCGACTTGGAAAAAACAGAGTCACTCGTAAGTCTTTATGTAGGACGAAGAAGGATCGAGTGGTAAACGATTCTAGTCGGTAATCTGGAAAAGAGCAACGAAGGCCCTTCAGATCGATCTTGGTCGGGATTGGTTATATAGAATCAATTAGTGAAACTGAATGAAAGGGCTCGATTTCTGCGTGAAGAGAATATTGATTTCCCTTGTGTCGGAAAGGAGCCACAAAGACATTTTTTATTCTTCTTGTTTTTTTAAACTCTCCTCTCCAAAGAGAGTGTCTGAACGATTGTGTGGACCGTGTGGTGACCAACTTTGTCCTTGGATTTGTGGTGTATGACCGAACATGCGGTATTGTGGAAGTAATGTTGAATCTATAGTGGTAGAAAAAAATGAGTATTTTGGGTGTTGTTTCTCAAAGAGAGTTTTTCCCATATTCAAAATTTGTAAGATATTGAACTTGATTTGTCGCTTGTTACTTGCCAGACCTTTTTGGTTTTTGTTTTTGTTTACATTCCTTACCTTTTGTATATATTAAATTTACTTTATTTATTTTAGTTTTTTAATCAATTCGTTAAAGCAAAACATCATCTTTCCTGTGCTCGATCATGACTCCATATACTACATTGGGTCTTATAGTTTATTTAGGAGAATTGGGGCTTACAACACATGTATGTTGTAGACATTTTTTCGAGAATAGCTTCATTTTGGTTTTGGAAGGCCTACAACACATGTATTGTCATGAAAACACGAGTAGATCTCCAAAACACAAAATGAAAAAAAGCCTACCATAAAGCGTACTGAAAATTAGTCTAAAGTTATCGATCTATGTAATATAGGCTAGTTTCTTAACCTTTAGGAAACTACCTTTCCATAGAACACTATCCTACTATCGATACAAGTGTGTGCGATTTTACACTTGTCTACGTCATAAAGCGTACTGAAAATTAGTCTAAAGTTATCGATATGATTACCGGCGGAGTGGCCTTGTGATTTAAATACTTGGCGTAGCATTTGCAACATCAATGTAGATTGTAGAGATTCTAGACAATTTAATCAAATTCATTTTCTTTATTAAAAACATATAATATTTGTCTAATGACCCTACTAACACCAATTTAGGCCGGATCGATCTCCACTGCTCCTAACTCAGGCTTATACTCTCCTGTAACCTTTTTCAGTTTGACTCACCGAAAACAACCAAAAAAGGAAAAAATAACCAGCTTTTTTGTCGGAGGTCAAGCTCAGATAGAACAACAAAATCATGTGTTAAATTTTGAATGTATGACTAATTAAATTATTACGTGCTTTATTTCATAATTCAAATCCATAGCATGCATCTTTTCCTCATAACCAAGCGTCTAATCAGATTGGGAGAGTCAATATAAAAAAAAAAGACATTTGTTGATTTTAAAATTTATATTTAAGAGAAAAAAATTCAAAAGAATGATTAAAAAGTAGTTTTGACAAAATACTTATGAAAAGTATGACAATTCACATCTTCAAAATCTCCAAAAATTTCAAAAGAGACGGGTTCACATTTTCATATGCAAGTATTCCACAATCAAATCGCAAAGAACCGAATTCTTCTTTGAAAAACCATCAATCCCAAAATTGTGCCAAGTTGATTAACCTTGTCGAATTTTCTCATATTTAGCTTTGTTTGGTTACACAAAATTGTTTACGATTGTCTCTAAATTGACACAAATGCAAACTACTTGGTGAATAATGTCTACCTACGGTTATGCATTCTTTCTTGGCGGTTCTTCAAATGTCAATGTACAAATATGTAAGAACTAGTGTATAGCCTGCACCTTGTGCAGGTATTTTATAATATTAGTTGTACGAATTTAAGATATATTTATGAAATTTTATAATAATGATACGGATTTAATTATTCTCAAAACGAAAAAATAGTGACAAATAAAGAACTTTTTAATATTATACACTTCATAAATTTAATTCTTATACAATGCACAATTTATTTAAAAAAAATTACAACGCACAACTATGTTATAGACTTATAACTAAATTACTTTAATATATTGTAATTATCTAAATGGAACCCGAAATATAATTTTGTAACAAAAAGAATTTGAAACGAAATGTGTAATAAATAATAAAATAAAAATTCAAATTTTTTTTTAAAATTACACAAAAAGTTGAAATAAAGTTGAAAAATACAAACAAAAGCGAAAACTAATTATTGGATGAACGAAATTTAAATTCTGGAACTTTATTCTTGTAATGACCGACGTAATATAAAAGAATACCCGTAGAGTAATATTTTTATTTAAAAAACATACATTTTTAATAAATCATTTATATTTAAAAAATTAGAATCTGGAAATTTATAAATTAAAAAAAATTTATAGATGACAATAAAAAATTCTATAATATAAAATTAAACAAAATCTCATACAATAACGGATAAATTAATATTAATTTAGACAATTATAAACGCTTTTCAAGTTCTCAAACCATAGGCCAACGACCCATATAACGGATATTAACTTATGAATAAAAATTATACTTCAACTAAGCCAATAGTCGCTGAAAATACTTAGCGACCCACAAAACAGTAGGTAAACAACCCACAAAACAGTAGGTAAACAACCCACAAAACAGTAGGCCAGTGACCCACTAAACAACAGGTCAACGACTCACAAAACAGATATTAATCCGTTATGAATAAAAATTATATTTAACTTAGCCAAAAGACCAAGAAATGTGTGATTTGTTTAATCTTCAAACCCTCTATTTATATAAGTTATCAAACTATCATACTTACTTATAATCGATGTGGGATAGGGAATTCCGTAAAAATTTTTAACGTAAATAGATTGAGCTTATAATCCTTAAAAAATAAATTAAGAAAAAAATAAAAATCTTCCCAATAAATAAATTACTTAAATTTCGACGGCTTAAAAATAAAAGAAATACGTAAACCAAATTATTTTTAAAATATTTAGGAGATCTTGTTAGTTAATTTTACAAAATTTTGTTTTATTTTTGGATTAATAAAAAAGATTTTATGGTTCAATAAGTTAATTAAAAAAAGATTTAAAACTACAAAATTTGTGAGAATGACACGTCAGCTTTAGTGTCTTCTGTTTTAGTAAAGTATATAGATGAAATTATAGTTTGAAAACAATTTCCAGAGAGATACACGTATGATAAGAACCGCACTTTAAATGAAACTAACATAATCTTATATAAAACTTTTAATCTAGTAAAGCAATAATAATTTCTTCAATCAAGCAATCCTACCTACAAGTAAGATTGTGATTTTTTGTAATAAGTTTTGTCTCAATTAATGCATGTTATTAAATACATTCTTTAGCTAATTTTTTTAAAAATAAATTTTATCTCAATTAATGTATGTAATCAAACACATTCTTTTACTAATCAAATATGTGTTTAAAATTAGTTATAAAAAATGTGTTTAAAATTAAAAATTATCTACAAATTTTAATTTATATGCAAAATAAAATTTCTTACAATAGATTTTATCTTAATGAATATAATCTAATCACACCCCTTCATACCAAATATGTATTTTACATCAATATTTTTATTTTTATTTATACACATATAAGATTAGAATTTTGTAATAAATTTTGTTACGCTTTTTGTAATATTATCAATCATATCTCTTTATTAGAAAATTTATATTTAAAAGCGATATTTATAATTTAAGTTTTAATTATCAACTCAGAATCTTCAATCTTAACGTATTAAATGATTTGCAAACTCTTTATACAATAAATATATTGGAAGGCCAATCGTTTTGAGAAAATGAAACTAATTTTTGGTTGGTTTTTGCTAAAATAATTAAGAAAAGTATTTGTTATCGGAGTTATCAATTAAAAATAATTATTTATTTACTTTTAGAAATACCCGTGCGTAGCACGGGCCTATACCCCTAGTAATATTCTAAAACACAATTTTTGCTATTTCAAATCATTCAAAGGTAGTAGTTTCGTCCAATTCCTTTAGTTAAGTTTGTTACTTCTTTTGGTCTTGCATAGTTAATGTGATCCTCTCCAACATAGAAACCGTTGTTACCATTCCTTCACCGATCATCTCACTGCCATTTACTCAAAATCAAATGAATGTGATAGGCCAAGACATCTTGGCTCATCAACCACAAGAGCCTCCCTTGCAAGATCAAGAGTGTTTGTCTCGATGGTTGATGATGGTTGAAACGTGAGTCTCAAACTCAAGTTAAAAATCGCGTGATAGTCTTATGAACTATACATTTGATATTGATTAAACATTTTGCACACGTGTATGCATTTCTCATAACATGAAGAGTGAACAAGTGAAGTCTCGTTTGACCTTGTAGATTGGATCGTTTTGTTTTTTGGCAACTTGAATCGTCAAGTTGATGCTCTTTTAGTCCATCTTATAAAGCGAATACTTCTGTTTTAATTACCAAGTTAAAGCTTTTAAAGCGAAGACTTTTGTTCTAATTACCACGTTAAAGTTATTTTTTCTAACGTCAAACTAATAACTTCCCCGTAATGATTTAGTATGACAAAACACAATATATTTTATACCTGATCGTATTAAGTTTGTGATAAACAGGTTGTAGTTTGTTCCATTTGATGTTATTTTTTTTATTAAGTTTGTAATAAACAGGTTGTAGTTTGTTCCATCTGATGTTATTTTTCTTGTGATAAATATGTTGTTTTTTTGAGTATGTTTATTCATTATGAAATAAATTGAATAGAACCAAATTAGAGAATGTTTTTACTAATACTCTTTCCCTCAAAATCATTGGAAGAGTATCAAACTATCAAATACCGTTACTTAACAAGTGCATTTACTAGAATAGCAAATATCGAAACTTCAAAGTGAAGGTAATGTGCATTTTTGATGGGATTCATCTCAAACATAGACACCATCCCAATTTCTTTCCCTCTTTTTCTTTAAAAAAGCACAAGATTGATAAGGAATGATAGAGAAAATGGTAGGTGGAGTTTGGTGAGATTCAGCAGCAGCTGTGGCCTACGATGGGCCAAACACCACTGCCTTTTCGCCGCTTCTCTAACCACAAAAACCATAAGTTTTATAGCAGACAATCAAATTATTAAGATGCCCACGCTCAATACTTTAGACCCAACATTTTAACCAATATCATATTCTCCTGTCTCATCGATGTAAAAATCTTGTATCAATTCTACAATTTTAACGATCATATATTGTGAGTTTCTTTAAAATTACCCAAGGAAGTATTTGGGATGAACATGCCCTAAGTTGCTGAGCTGACTCATGTACACCATTATTCCTAGCCTACGTTAATGGACTGATGGGGGCAAGGCAGCCACACGGAGAATCACAGCCTCTGCAAAATACTCAAAGCATTCCTAGTCTGTTTCTACTGCTAACAGTTGAATTGTAAGCATTTCTTTCTTCCCTTCGTTTTTGCATATCACAACATACCGGCTCATGTGTTCCTTAATCTCAATAATTTATTGAAATGGAAATCTACTGACTAAGAAAATAATGCTTTCTAGTCTCTACTACAAAATTCCAGTGCGAAACTGCAAAAAACTCTATAGTAGTTCACTCTTCAAACCAGTTGAGGATATACCTTTGACAGTTTCACTTCAAAAACGTAGAAGCCACCCAAAGCAATGAATAACTTATCAAAGATGTCATCACTTCTAAACTTCTCGGCCCTTTAAGTAGAGGCGGAATTACAGATGCCATCAGTAAGGTACCAAAGAACCATGAGAAAACAAATGCTCCAATGCTGCAGCGTGACAAGCAAACAAAAATTTCAGAGTCATTCTACAAAACAATATTGAAAATTGTGCTCCTTGATTAATGAATGAAACAGAAGAAAAATTACAGCACATACCCGTAAAGGACAGCTCGAATTTTGCTCCTCAATCGATAATTTATGAAACACATGGTGCCTACTAAAGAAATGGCTACCTGAAGTGTTGGACCCTCACCCGTAGGATAAAGAATAGTCAGCACTCCTAGGGCTAGGAATGCAACAGATGTTACTGCAATGAATTTGGTGGACGGTGTCTTGAATCTGTTCAAGACTGCAAGTACATAACGAGATTGTGTCACATCCCTGACCTTTTTCTTGATGTTCAATTTTGGCCTCTTTCTTTCATAAAACTTCTGCATTATTATCTTGTCATGTGCTGATTCAATTGCATCTAAACTAGGTTTATGTCCTGCGTATCTTTGTACCAGGAAGTTTCTTGCAGATAAAATCTCTTCTTCAGAAGCCTCTTTACTTAAACCAAGGCGTTTGTAGGGGTCTCTCTCATTAATTCTGGGGTAAACAGCTGCAAAATAAAGGCATGTATTATGACAATCTTATTATCAATTAAGAAGAAACAATTTAACCAAAAGAATGAGAAGTCTTCACACTATCTTAAGACATAATTCAGCGAATACTGAACACTGGTAGAGTCTAGATTATACACGACACAGCAATGGTGTTTTAGAAATTAAAAAAGATCCAAATTGGAGAATTGATGTTTCAAGTATCATAGTTGTTTTTATATTACATGCACAAATGTTTCAGAACAAAAAATATATATACTTATTTGGGGAGGAATATACAGCAATGAAGCAAAAAGATCAACCTTATGAAACCCCTTAAGGAATATAATACTTCAACCCAAAATATTTGACTCTATGAAAAATAGAATAAGAGATTTTTACAGGGGAATACGAATTTTCATTCTTTCAAACAAAGGCGGTACAAAACTATGCTGTATAATTGCAAATCTATTTTTACTCGGATCACTCACTGGCTATTGATTACTGGTATGCATGGCATATACTGCAATAATAAAAATCAGTTTTTCATTTTGCTGGAAAGAAAGGTGATTAAGAAAGACGAGAGATAAGATTTCAACTACTAAGAAAAGGTGCAAATCAGTGAGAGAGAAGGAAGGAATTTCAAACTAAAGGGTAACAGGTAACGGGTGACAGGTTTGAATGTCAATGGCATTGAAAAAGAAATGTAGATTCTAAAGCAAGGGCATTTCACAAAATGTTGACAGAATGTAAGTGATTGGTGGTTTTTGGTTAACGGAAGGTATTAAAGTATTAAACGGGAGAATATGAGTGATTGGTAGTTTACCATAAATCTTAAGCTTGCAGAAAACCATGCAGAGGTTCAAATTCAACAACAGATAGGTAAACTGAAAAAAAATCTGCAACCTGAAAAAGAAGCAAGTGCTGCTTTTCCAGTCTATATTTCTTTTATCTCCAGACAATAACATAGAAATGCCAAATATATATACGAGGGAACATCTATCTTCTGATAAAGTGAAGACTGTGATCAATTTTGATTGTGCTAGCTACTAGGTAAGAAGACAAACGAGCAGATAGGCATGCAATTGCATAGACAATTTTGTTCAAAGAGCAATTTGGAAATAAAAAAACAAGAACTCCTGAAAGGACCTGGTGCATCTGAGCTAAGTTGAAATACTAGTCAAACCTTTAAAGAGAATGAAGCAGAATAAACAATTTTCAATCAATTCACAGATGAGCTAAATTACCAGATGAGTCATCCATGGGATTGCCATAGGAAGCATCCATGGCGCATTGGATAGAACCCCTTTGCCTTGCCCTGCGTTCTTTCCCATGTCGAAGCACATTACTCCTGCAAGCACTACCAATTAGGTATATCATATATGGCACTGAAGAACGAAAGGTCTTAACATTAACTAGATGAAGATAAGCAGGCAGGATGAGTACCCTTTATGTACTGGAAATTCCCTAGATGTTCTGATACTGGAGATAGAAGAAACTCGACCATTGACACATAATGCCTTTCTAGCAGAGAGGTGAACAGAATACACAGAGGGAGAACCCACGAATCCGCTCATAGCCATCTCTATGTATGGAGGTAGCGGAAATGCTAAACCTCAGGTGAATCTGAATGAGCCAAAAAGTGAAATGCTGCACAGACAGAATTAGGGTTTGAAGATAAGAAGAAAAAAAAACAGTTGATTACACAATCAGGAGAAAGGGTAAACAGTAAACACAAAAGAGCGTACTGTAAACAGAAATTATACGGACCGGAGAAAACAGGAAATTGGGTTTAGGAAGACGATTGTTGGGAAACAATTTGAAAAAGACACAAGGAACAAAGAGATCGGAAAAGGCAGAGAAGTCGTGAAAGTTAGCGGGCTGACGTCGAGGTTGATTGACAGAAGAGATTAGCTGTGAATGGAACGAGAGCAACCGACCTGTGGTTGGGGTTGGGGCGATATCGGAGGGACAAGAGATAGCGGAATAGCACAAAAACCCCAGCAGCTGGAGGTGAGGGGCGCCTACTTTGATACAGATAAAGGCCGTTCACTTCCGTAGACGCATGGCGTGCACCGGTTCATTCACAACTCAATCCCCGCACCCATATTTTTTAAACCGGGGCAAGAACCGGAACTTCCGGCTTGAACCGATTTGTTCAAGTCCGGATTTTTTTTATACTCAATCGTTGAGATATTAGGTTAGATCATCTTCCGGAAATTCTCCAACTTAGGACATCCTTTCGGATGAGATTTTCAGTGGTCGGTGGCAAAATATGCGAGTAGTTGTGTCCTATTTTTGCGAGCTTATCAACAACACAATTAATTTCCTTGAAGACGTGATGAATCTTGATCAACGGAAAATTTACAACATTCTCAACAATCCATTCAGGCTTTAATGTGGATTTATCAACCAAGGTCAAAGTGAACTTTACTGGCTTTATCTCACCTAAATTCAGTTTCCTGCACAAACTCAAAGGGATTACACTTATACTAGCACCCAAATCAAAAAGAATAATATGCTTTTTTACCATCAAACTTAAAAGGGATACAAAAACTTCGCGAATCTTCTCTTTTAGGATGCATTTTGTTCTTCAACACAACGCTACACTCTTTTGTCATTGCCATCGATCATTGGATATTAAGAAGCCTCCTATTGGACAAAATGTCCTTCATAAACTTAACAAACTTTGACATTTGCTATAGATCATCCATGAAAGGGATCTCCACATAAAGTTGTGTCATCATGTTTAAGAAATCACCGAATTTCTCATCTAGTATCCGCCTGTTTCTAGCCTAAGGAAAGGGAAGAGGAGATTTAAAAGCAAGAGGGGGAATTTAAGGTACCTCATCAATAGCTAGATCCGTCTCGTCTTTCTTCTCATCCCTCTTCACCTTAGAATCATCAAGCTTATCATCAATTAGAAGTTTCATCACCGGCTTGGAAATCTCATATTCACTCCTCAAAGTAATAACACAAACTCCGATAGGATTATTTTTAATAGTTAGGAGTTTACTTTAAGCTTTCTCCATTTGTTGTGCTTGTTGGGCAACTTCATTTTCCAATAGTTTAAGACTCTTATAAAGACTATCAACTGTGGTTGCCAATCCACCAACAATAGCATGCAAAGCTAGTTGAGATTGCATCAACTGCTCAACCAACAATTCCATGGGAGATTTAGTAGGTGTAGGAGTAGACTGGTGTGGATTACAATTCACCCTTGGTGGTTGTTGTTGTGGAGGGAAATTCCTTTGTTGTTGGTTTTATGGAGGATCATCTTGTTGACCTTTATTCTCATGAAATCGAAGGGAACCGTCGGGATTGTTGTTGGCGTAGGAATACTCCCTTTGATTATGATTTTCCATATAATGTACTTACTCCATAGGAGCATCAAAGCTAGTGAAATCTAAAAGTTCACGCCCTACAACCCTACAAAAGTGACATTTAACAATTAGTTCAGAATTTGCAAACATAACATTATCAAGTTTATCTCCTTGGTTATTCTCAGCTAATTTCATAAGGGATTTGACATTTTTAGTCAATAATATCACCATCACTAATTTTGTATATGTCTTTCTTCCTATTCCGCCTCTTGGAATATTTTTCATGTATGTTCAGCAACAACAACAACACGGTAATCCCATGTGTCATCATCATTCACCCTTGTAAATCAATAGGAAATTGTAGTAACAACAATATTTCTAGTAGTATCGTCTAAACCAATGTATTAACACTCAAGTAATGCTCCTTTAGAGCAGCCATGGTGAGGGCGCGCAAGGGTAAAGTACTTCCATAAAACGTTCCCAAGCATAATGAATGTTCTCACCATCATTCTTATCAAATGTGAAATACAGTCTCTAATCTTAGTAATCTTATTGGGAGAATTTTTTTTGCTTAGGAAGTTAATGGTTAGTTCATCTCATATAGCAATCGAACTTGTTGGCAATGCCTGAAGCTAGGTAACAACTCTACCTTTTCGGGAAAATATAAATGTTTGCTTCTTCAAGGCAACAACAAAAACATTTTGATACTTTAAGTGTATCCATAACATTTTGGAAATTTCTCAAATATTGGTGTGGATTCTCAGTTGTTCTGCCTCCAAATTGCTCATTTTGAATAAACTTGATGGTAGATTGAAATTTCCTTCTTCTATAGCTAGGAGTGTCAAGGCATGGTTAGGAATAGTTTGCATAGGATCCATCCTTGCATACAAAGCCTGAGGTTGGCGAGCTGTTTGCATATTATCAATCATTGCTTGAAGTTTAAAAATCTATTCCGCCTAATTAGATACCAAAAAAGGATTCAATGGAGGAATAATAACATAATGAACGTCTGGTAGTCAAACACCATTCACACCCTCATCACTAATCAAATCTTCTTCCATCTCTTGTCATATAGAAGCTCGTTGTTTAGCTTGGTTCTTGCGAATTGTACATTCAAGCTCATTGTCTAAAGGGACAAGGTTATTTAGATCACACAACTTATGCATTCATCAACATAAACCTGCCACGCAAAGACAAAAATAACTCAAATGAAAATAACAAGAAAGCTTAAAGAAACAAATTATCACAAGCAACCAATAATTTCTACAATCCCCGAAAACGGCGTCAAAATTTTGATAGGCTAAAACCTACCCCGCGAGTATGACAAGATTAGCTGTAGTAATCAGGTGTCGAATGCACAAGAACTACGTTTGTATTAGATGTAACAATAAACAATCACGCTAAGTCAATGGGATTGGAAAAAAGTAAAGGAAGAAATATCATGTTGTTTGCAATTTTTTGTGATTTTGGTGATAAAAAGACAAATAACAAACAAATATAATGATCAAAAGTAATTAATGAGCAAATGATCTAAGGAATATGTATCACAACTATAATATATCAATACATAACCAAGTTTATGAACTTCAATTAGCGGATATGTAGGTAATTGTCAAAAGTAGCATTTACCACGTCTTTGTGTATAAAGACCGTGTTCAAATCAAGTCAAAGACGCTCTGACAATTGTAGAAGGTAAAATCCAAACCCTTTAGGTACGAAGAAAATCGGTAGGAGACCAAAACAAGTCATGTTCTCGCAAAAAAAAAACCTAGAAAGATATAAAACCGGTAGAACTAAGACAACCATAAATCCTCAAGGTAAAGGTAGATGTATGTCCCCAAACCTGGTTCAATCCTAGATGGTCCAACGAAAATAAACACGCTCTCGTAAAAACTGATTTATTTTTATTCACATTGTAAACACTGTTTCTCAATATATGCAACAAAGGGATTGAACACACCCTATGGTTAAGGTCAAGGTTAGAATAAGGTCATTAAGTCAAAACACAACCAGATGATATCCTGTAACACCCCGAATCCGCGGGACTCGGAGTGTCACATTGGGTTAGGATCTCACAATGGATCCTGACCCTAGCCTGACAACAAGTTCACAGGACCTTACAACATGACACTGACATATATGAAAACAAATACATAAAACTGTATAAACTGTACAACCAAAAGGCAAAACAACATAGCCGAGTATAAACAACAACGTCCTCACACAGGAGGTAACAAAAGATCATCCTCACGCAGGAGGAAAAGGTAAGCAAACCCAAAAGCCCATAACATCCTATGTACAAGAGGTCCTCGGCCTGCCACTCTGCTAGATCACTCAATAACACGCCTATCCTGTGGGGCATCTACAACATGGTAATGAACCATTAGCTAACCATACATATATAGAGTAATGCATAAGCACAATCACAAACATGGAAAGATAAACACATCAGCATGCTATCACACAATTACCTAGTTTATCATCTTTATATAATAGTCATTCACTCAAGTCGTATATATATAAATGAAAGTATGTGACTCGAGGACCGATACATCCCCGTCTCCGAGTGCTATATCCAGTTGTACGAGTATCGGTCACACAATCCGTGTACCCTATGGGAGTGGATTGCGCCCTTCTTGTAAACCAGACTTGCCTGACGTCAGAGAACCTCCCAAACTCCACTACAGGATGAAAGAGAAAGGTTATCACAGCCACGCAGTGGGGCAGTCAATAAAACATAGGTCGGTATAAACGACATCTCATGCTATCATAGCAAACATATAAGCACACACCACTCATGCAAACACCCAATATAAGGATGGTAGCTAAGTAAGTCCTACGGACTTACCTCAACCTCGTACAAGATCAACCAGAAGCAACCACCAATCCTGAGAGAGGGGCACTGCCTAATAGCAAGGCATAGAAAGATATCAACCTCTATTCATCAAAGGGGTCATACCTAGACCCAAGGGATCCATAGGATCATCCTCAACCTAACCTCACAACCTCAACCAACATCAACCCAAGTCCTTAAAGTTGTACAAAATATATATCGATCATAACCTTAACCAAACACATCCTCACACCTCTAGTATGATCCTATACACTCACACTAGGAAAGGAGGGAACAAAGGGCATCCTAAGGTAAGCCTAGAAGCAACACACACCTACTGAACCAAGAGAATAACCTAGCTGATGCAGGTGGGTGCATGGGCGGATCACAGGTGGCGCAGGGGCGGGTCCTGGCCGGCGCTGGGGCGGCTGCAAGGTGGCACAGGGGCGGCTGGACAACAGAGGCACCACTTCAGCCCTTTCTTTACTTCTTCCTCCGATTCTTTTACTCCTTCACTCCAACATCAACATGCATACAAAACATACATATATATACATCAACACAAGCCAAACAAGGTTGGAACAAGATCCAAACCTAAAGAATCTAAGCTAGACTAAGGAAATGAGAGAAAAGATGAAGAAAAGAAGAAGGAAAGGAAGGAAGCCCTGAAAGCTTACCAAGCTGGACTTCCAAAGATCAAACACAACAGCACCACAACCTCAAGCTGACTCATCAAGGCACAACAACATCATCATCACAAATAGCAAGCAAGACAAGCACAAAAGGCTCTCAAAACTCACAAAACTCAAAGAAGATCAAAGATGATCCAAGGGAGAAGAGAGGAGAAGAAGATGTACGTAGGAGAGAGATGAAGTAGGAAATTATAAACCCTCATCAGAAGGAAAGAGATGAAGGTTATAAAGGGTGAAAAGAGTAAATCACGAGTCAATGAGTCAAAGAAAGCAGTTGCAGATACATTGAGCCGCAGGGGCGGACTCTATAAGCCGCAGGGGCGGCCCAGGGAAACCGTAGGGGCGCCTACTGGGTCACGCAGGGGCGGTATAGGCCTAATCTGGGTCCTCAACTCACTCTCTCAACAACTCAACAACTAGGCTCTTACATCTCACCTCCCTAAAAACAAGTTTCGTCCCGAAGCTTGCAAAATCCCAAGTCCTCTCAAGAGGTCATAACCTATAACAATCTATAACCTCAACACCAACATGGAGGAATCATCAACTCCAGAAAATAAGGCCATAACGCTACCCAAAGGCGTAGAGGAATCACATCTCTCGCCATACCACATCACAAGGCACAAAGGAAGCACATCTCTAGCCACACCATAATCATATACATCGGATGGAGGAATAACATCTCCACTGAAACTATGTCCATCAAAATAGCATGGAGGGAAGAACCATCTCCAGCTGAATTCTAATCAACTCAAATAGCATGGAGGAAAGAACCATCTCCAGCTATAAATATAAATCATACACACGTAGGTTGGAGAAAATAATCATCTCCAACTATAACATACATCATGGTAGTACAACAAGATCTAATAATATCATAAAACACATCATAACTAGCATGTAATAGCATATCAAGGCATGTAAGCATATAATCACATAATCACATACTCACCAAGATAACACTAAGATCTACTCATCGACCCTAGATGCATCTATCTCAGCATAGAACTCTGGATAGTTCCTTTGGATACTATCCTCAGTCTCCCATGTAGCCTCCTCAGGTCCACGTCTAGACCATTGTATCCTCAGCATAGGAATGTCCTTTGAATGCAGGCGTCTCACACCTCGTTCTAAGAGTGCAATAGGATGCTCAACAAAGGTGTGATCCGGCTCAACCACCAAATCATCATAACTCACGATGTGCCTCGGATCTGGTATATACTCCCTCAGCTGAGACACGTGGAAAACAGGGTGAACACCCTCTAATCTCGGAGGCAAAGCTAATCTGTAGGCTGCCCTCCCAACTCTATCCAGTATCTCAAAAGGACCGACATATCGGGGACTCATCTTCCCCGTTATGCCAAAACGTCTGACGCCTCGCGTCGGAGATACTCTCAACCAGACATGAGCTCCTACCCTGAACTCTAGAGGCCGACACCTCTGCATTTGAATTCTGGCGTCTTTGTGCAGCCAACATCCTCTCTTTGATCAGCGCTACTCGAGCCATATCACCCTGAATCTGCTCTGGCGATATCCCACTGATATTGCTAGGCTCATCCCAACATAAAGGTGTACGACACCTACGTCCATACGGTGCCTCATAAGGAGCCATCCCAATAGATGCATGCCAGTTGTTGTTGTATGAGAACTCAACAAGTGGGAGGTAATCAGACCATCCCTATCCCCAATCCAACACACAAGCTCGCAATATATCCTCCAAGGTCTGAATGGTCCTCTCAGACTGACCATCTGTCTTGGGGTGAAACGCAGTCGTGAAGTGTAGACTCGTCTCCAAAGCAGTATGAATTTGTTGCCAAAATCTCGAGGTAAACCGTCCATCACGATCAAAGACGATCGTCCTCGGTACACCATTGAGTCTCACTATCTGTCTAATGTACTCCTCAGCTAATTTACTCACTAGTCACGTCTCTCTGATAGGAATGAAATGTGCCGTCTTCGTCAGTTTGTCAACAACAACCCAGATAGCATCAAAACTCTTACTAGGCCTCAATCCCGTCACAAAGTCCATGGAGACGTCCTCCCAATTCTACTGTAGTACTGGCAGTGGATGGAGCTCACCTCCAGGTCTGGAATGCTCTATCTTGACCTGTTGACAGGTCGCACACTGAGCCACAAATCTGGCTACATCGGGGTTCAACCCTCCCCACCAATATGAACGTCTCACATCATGGTACATCTTACTCGTACCTGGATGTACAAAGTAAGGTGTACAGTGAGCCTCCTCTAAGATCCTCTGTGTCAACTCTGCATCGGCAGGTACACAGATGCGGTCATGTCGCCTCATCACTCTATCAACCCCAATGGAGAACTGCGGTGCCTCACCATGAGCATCCTCTCTCTAATCCTCATCAAAGTTGGGCAGGTCCCCTGCTTCTGTTGGATCTCATCCAACAGACCAGGTAAAACCTCTAAAGCATGTAACTGGGCATCCTCATCAGGAAACTGGATGTCCATCTCTAGCCAAGCTAGATCCCTCTGAGGCTGAGGCTGAATTGTCAATTTGGCAATCACCTTCTCTCGAGACGTCTTCCTGCTCAAGGCATCAACTACAACATTCACCTTTCGAGGATGATACAAAATCTCAAGGTCAAAGTCCTTGATCAACTCAAGCTATCGATGTTGGCGGTTATTCAACTCACGCTGTGTGAAAATATACTTCATATTCTTATGGCCTGTGAAGATCTGACATGTGGCACCATACAAGTAATGTCTCTAGATCTTCAAAGCATGAACTACTGCTGCCAATTCCAGATCGTGAGTCGGGTAGTTCTCCTCATACGTCTTCAGCTGTCTAGACGCATACGCAATCACTCTGCCTCTCTGCATCAGTACACATCCTAAGCCTAGCTTGGATGCATCACTGTAGACCACAAAATCATCAGAACCCTCAAGCTGTGCCAAGACAAGAGCATAAGTCAAACGTCTCTTCAACTCCTTAAAACTCTAGGCACATTGGTCGGTCCACACAAACATGTTAGTCTTCCTCAGAAGACTCGTCAGTGGACGGGTAATCACAAAAAATTCCTCTACAAAGCGTTTGTAATATCCGGCTAAGCCAAGAAAACTACTCACTTCCTTGACATTCGTCGGTGTCGTCCATACAACAATAAACTCGATCTTCGCCGGGTCAACCATAATCCCGTCGGCGGAGACGATATGTCCAAGAAAAGCAACCTTAGACATCCAGAACTCGCACTTAGAGAGCTTGGCATACAACTCTCTATCCGTCAAAATCTGCAAAACTATCCTCAGATGACCGGCTTGCTCCTCTCTGCTACGAGAGTATACCAGAATGTCATCAATAAAGACCACCACAAACTGATCCAGGAAGTCGATGAAGATACTGTTTATCAACTCCATGAAAACTGCTGGGGCATTCGTCAGCCCGGATGACATCACTACAAACTCGTAGTGTCCATAACGGGTAAGAAATACCGTCCTGTGCACGTCCTGCTCTCTCACCCTCAACTGGTGATATCCTGAACGCAAGTCAATCCGGGAGAAAACTGTCGCTCCCTGAAGCTGATCAAGTAGATCATCAATACGTGGCAGTCGATACCTGTTCTTGATGGTCACCTTGTTCAGCTCTTTGTAATCAATGCACAGTCTCAACGATCCGTCCTTCTTCCGTGCGAAGAGGATAGGTGCACCCCATGGTGAAACACTAGGGCGTATGAAGCCCTTCTCAGCCAACTCCTCAAGTTGCTTCTTCAGCTCCAACATCTCGACAGGTGCCATACGATATGGGGCCTGAGATGGGTCTCGTACCAGGCTCTAGCTCTCACCTGAAATCCACACTCTTCTTAGGCGGCAAGCTCGACGGCTCAGCAAACACATCTACAAACTCGCATACCACTGGTATGTCCTCCAAAGCTGGACTCTCTCCATCCTTCATGGCGTAGCACCACAAGGCATCACATCCCTGTACAATCAGTCTAGCTGCTCGTACGACACTGATGACAGAACCTGTCTTCCCAAGGTCCCAACCCCGGAAGACCTCAATCTGACCAACCTCGGTAGAGACTATACCAATCCGTCTACCAACATCCAAAACCGCACGGTGTCTACGCATACAATCCATACCTAATATGAATCCTTCATGCATCAATGACATGACTAAGAAGTCAACAAGCAAAACACGAGTCCCTAAACGAAGGGGACAACTACGTATCTCACGGGTACCTCTGACCCGACTACCATCAGGTAACCCTATAGCAAAGGGTATCCCCTCTATGGTAGCTAAACTCAGACGCTCAACACATGTATCAGAAATAAATGAATGCGTAGCACTAGTATCAAACAAAACTCTAACGAGGTAAACCATGAAGCAGAATGGTACTTGTAGCAGCCGGTGCAGGTGGATCCTCTGCACTCCTCAACTCAAAAGCTCTACCCTGAGCTCCTTTGGCATCCGTGGTACTCCCACCACGACCTCTGCCTCTACTCGGCCCGGGAGCAGATCCCTGAGTAGATGGACGATCTAAGACTCTCTATTGTCCCTGTGTCTGCTGCTGAGGTATCCTCTAACTACCTCCCGTTACACTGGCAGGGGAAAAACCCTGCTGAGATGCAACTCCACCTTGTCTACAGAAGGCAGCTCGATGTCCTGGTCTACCACAAGTGTAATAAGTCACAACTAGTCTGGGACAATCTGGCTTCAGATGGCCAAGATTACCACAGTTGTAATACTGTCGTCCCTTGTCTGCAGTCAGTGCAGACGAGGGGTAACTCTAACGTCTCTGGTCTCGTCTAGAACTAGATGATCCTCCAACTCCACTGTTCTGCCCAATGCGCTGCCTCTTCTCAAACCGTCTCGTTTGAGAAGCTCTCCTCTGACTGGCTCACTCCCTCTCGTAAGCAGAAGCCCGGTCATGATAATCAGTTAGGGACTCGTAATGGAATCCCGCCATGTATGAACGTGTGCTCTTCCTCAAACGACAAGAGAACAAATACCCATGCTGGTCCTCAGATGGTACTGTTGTACCCAGCAAGGCCAACTCAGTCTGGAAGCGGCAGATGACATCTGCAATAGGTACATCCTCAAAACCAGCCTCCACGAAGTCTTGCGGCTTCTCCCTCCTCAGTGAGGCAAGGCAGAACTGCTCTCGAATCATGCTCCTCATGTGATCATAGCTAGTGGCTCTGGTCCGTACAGTCCTCCACCACTGATGTGCAAGGTCACTAAATAGAGACTGCACTAGCTCTATCCGTTTGTCCTTAGGACATCTGATAGACTTTGAAGCTGAGTCTACATGTCCTATCCATACCTCAGTTTGTAAACTGATCTGTCTTGAGAAGGGTGGTACTCCCTACTGATGAAATGCCTTCAACCAGGCATCTGGTTGAGGCCCTCTAGTCTCTTCTACAACTCGAACAGTCTCAACATCACGTACCGACATAACTGGCACTTGTGTGGCTCCCTAAGACATCTCAAAAGATCTCTCATGCCCTGGTAGATCTGGGGCTCGTCTGCCAGCTCTAACAACCTCCTCAAAACGTATGAGGTACTCTCTAAACTCTGCCCCCCCCATGGAGACACGATCCGCGTCATCAGACTGGGCTTGATGTGAATGATGTCTCCTAGATCCACCATTCCTCGTCTCTGAGACGACACTCTCTACAACCTCCTCACGTATCTCCTCCACCACTGATGGATCAGCAGCGGGAACTAGTCCCTCACCTACCACACCCGGAGAAAGGGGTGGTCTACCTCTACCTCTGCCTACAACAGTAGTAGCTCTAGTCCGAGCCATTTGCGCGGTATGCACACCTAACTTATAAGGTTCTATATCGGCCATATGTATATATATATATATATATATATATATATATATATATATATATATATATATATATATATATATATATATATAAAAAACACATATACAAACATAATCCACAATACATATATACATAACTATACTACGGAGATCCATATCAGATGTGGCGACTTCTCGTACATTCTAACCCAAACCACATTTAAAACCAAAAACACTTTAAAAATGTCAGACCCCTTCCGGGTTTTGTTTATTTTACCTATCAAACCTCATTGCAGGTAGCAAGTGCCATTATTGTCAACCTAAGGGCTTTGATACTAACTCTATAACACCCCGAATCCGCGGGACTCGGAGTGTCACATTGGGCTAGGATCTCACAATGGATCCTGACCCTAACCTGACAACAAGTTCACTAGGCCTTACAACATGGCACTGACAGATATGAAAACAAATACATAAATTGTATAAACTGTACAACCAAAAGGCAAAACAACATAGCCGAGTATAAACAACAACGTCCTCACACAGGAGGTAACAAAAGATCATCCTCACGCAGGAGGGAAAGGTAAACAAACCCAAAAGCCCATAACATCCTATGTACGAGAGGTCCTCGGCCTGCCACTCTGCTAGATCACTCAACAACACGCCTATCCTGTGGGGCATCTACAGCATGGTAATAAACAATTAGCTAACCATACATATATAGAGTAATGCATAAGCACAATCACAAACTTGGAAAGATAAACACATCAGCATGCTATCACACAATTACCTAGTTTATCATCTTTATATAATAGTCATTCACTCAAGTCGTATATATATATAAATGAAAGTATGTGACACGAGGACCGATGCATCCCCGCCTCTGAGTACTATATCCAGTTGTACGAGTATCGGTCACACAATCCGTGTACCCTATGGGAGTGGATTGCGCCCTTCTTGTAAACCAGACTGACCTGACGTCAGAGAACCTCCCACACTCCACTACGGGATGAAAGAGAAAGGTTATCACAACCACGCAGTGGGGCAGTCAATAAAACATAGGTCGGTATAAACGACATCTCATGCTATCATAGCAAACATATAAGCACACACCACTCATGCAAACACCAAATATAAGGATGATAGCTAAGTAAGTCCTACGGACTAACCTCAACCTCGTACAAGATCAACCAGAAGCAACCACCAATCCTGAGGGAGGGACAGTGCCTAATAGCAAGGCATATAGAAAGATATCAACCTCTATTAATCAAAGGGGTCACACCTAGACCAAGGGATCCATAGGATCATCCTCAACCTAACCTTACAACCTCAACCAACATCAACCCAAGTCCTTAAAGTTGTAAAAAACATATATCGATCATAACCTTAACCAAACACATCCTCACACCTCTAGCATGATCATATACACTCACACTAGGAAATGAGGGAACAAAGGGCATCCTAAGGTAAGCCTAGAAGCTACACACCTGCTGAACCAAGAGAAGAACCTTACTGATGCAGGTGGGCGCAGGGGCGGATCACAGGTGGCGCTGGGGCGGGTCCTGGCCGGCGCTTGGGCGGCTGCAAGGTGGCACAGGGGCGGCTGGACATCAGAGGCACCACTTCAGCCCTTTCTTTACTTCTTCCTCCGATTCTTTTACTCCTTCTTCACTCCAACATGAACATACATATATATACATCAACACAAGACAAACAAGGCTGGAATAAGATCCAAACCTAAAGAATCTAAGCTAGACTAAGGAAAGGGGAGAAAAGATCAAGAAAAGAAGAAGGAAAGGAAGGAAGCCTTAAAATCTTTCCAAGCTGGACTTCTAAAGATCAAACACAGCAGCACCACAACCTCAAGCTGGCTCATCAAGGCACAACAACATCATCATCAACAAACAATAAGCAAGATAAGCACAAAAGGCTCTCAAAACTCACAAAACTCAAAGATGATCCAAGGGAGAAGAGAGGAGAAGAAGATGTACGTAGGAGAGAGATGAAGCAGGAAATGAATAAACCCTCATCAGAAGGAAAGATATTAAGGTTATAAAGGGTGAAAAGAGTAAAGCACGAGTCAACGATTCAAAGAAAACGGTTGCAGACACACAGAGCCGCAGGGGAGGACTTTGTGAGCCGCAAGGGCGGCCCAGGGAAACCCCAGGGGCGCCTACTGGGTCACGCAGGGGCGGTATAGGCCTAATATGGGTCCTCAACTCGCTCTCTCAGCAACTCAACAACTAGGCTCTTACATATCTGTTCAACAATTCACATACATTATTATAAATCAATATATTATAGGTTTTAATCAATCCTTAAATCTTAATAAACTAGCCATACATGATGGAAATAACAAAACAATGTAGAAAAGAGAAAATAGAGGAAATAAATTCCAAAAAAGTAAACAAAAGAGAAAACTTGAATAAAATTATCTAGAATCTCAAGCAAGATGAACGAAGCAATAATCAAGCCACAAAACTCGAGAAAGTTCGCCTCAAAAGCATTTTTGGTATATTCAAGTAGAAAGGGGATAACTAATGTCACAAATAGGGTTTTGAATATCTAAAGGGAACCCTTCTCACATATGCAATGTAATAGCTAGGATTTCCGAATTCTAATTAATGTTGATTAACTTAATCATTGATAGTAATTGACATATAACTCGCGAAGATTGCGTAAGTGATGAGTATGATTCCTACCGTTATGTTCCTGACGTAATTTTGGACTTATGGGGAAATTTTCACTTTTTCCCCTAGTTAATTATTTTTACCCTCCGGTGTTATTTGGAGCATTTGGGAGCTTCAATTAATAAAAATGCAGTTGAGAGAAATGATTAGGACATCGGACATGTCCTAGATATGCAATAACATGGAAAGACAAAACGGCCAAAAGAGTTGCTATTTTGTTTCTTAATGGCTAAGAAAGATGGCTTAGGAATACACGTTTTCCGAGGCAGTTGTGGAATAATTATCCCTACAATATTCCAGATTTATTATTCAAATTTCGAGAAGTTTGGAGAAGGGGGTTCAACCCGCCTTTGGATCGGTTAAAGGATAATTATTGACTTCGCTAAAAGTTAATTATCGACTTCGCTAAAACTTAATTATCGACTTCGCTAAAAATAGCGGAAAATCGTTTATTAATTCATTTCCTTTCACATTTCCTCGTAAAAGCTCTGATTTCTCTCAACCTTCAAACTCAGATCTACTCTCAGTGTCTAATCCGATTTCAATTTCGTTTGAGTTTTTGGATTCCTCTCTTCATTCTCTTCCTAACTGTACCGAGTTTCTGCATTTCTGAGCATATGAAGACCTGGTCGAGCATATATATCACCAAGACGGTTCCGTCACTCAGGTTCTAGTGAATTTGATTTTGACCATGTGTAGCATGCGTTGTTGTGATTCCGAATCTTCTTTTAGATCGTCAATCGGGTTAGTAACGAATAAGCTATAATTTTTTTCATTATCCGTACTACGATTTGGCCTAAATTGACCTTAGGCTTGTCAAAATGGATAATTAGAAATTCCATTATGGTCGTTATATTATTCTGGTGTTTATGGGTTGTTTGTTTGATGAAATCTGATGACAGGTGGGTTTAGAATTGCCTACGGGCAAAACTTTTTTCTGGAAAATTTTAATTAATTAATTAATTAAAGGTTAATTAATTAAATTAGGATTAGAATTAATATTGAGGAATGTTGATTAGGTGCTACCTTGAGATTTGAGGAAGTGTGAGTTATGTTTAGATATCGAGGTTTCGATTCGAGTTGTGAGAGTAGGATGGTTATAAGGTTTAGGATGTGGAATCTCCTAACCTTGGGACGATGTTGATATTTTTATGCCTTGCTGATTTAGGCACTGATCGTTTTCCTCGAGGGGAAGCCGTGACGTGACATAGATCGACGTTGTGACTAGTAAGTCCATAGGACTTACTTAGCGAGCAGTTTGTGGAGTGTTTGTGATGGTTGTGTGCGTGCGCATATGATTGTTGCATTTATAACCTAACCGGACTAGGATGATCACTTCATTACCTTGTATGACCCAAGTGTATTATAACCGGGTGGTGACCACCTGTCAAAGCTTGTCGAGAGTGGAGAAGGTGCTCGGAAGCCAGTAGTTCAGGGAGGACGTAGCTCCTCACGCAAAACTTGAGTTAAAAGGGGAAGAGGCGAGGTTCTTTAGGCTCCTCATGCCACAAAAGAAGTTGAATTAGTAATGGAATAACGTAATCAAGATAATAAACGGTTGTGTGTGTGGCATTGCATATTGTAATGTGTTGATATGTGTTTGTGCTATTACTTCATTCTTATTCATTTTTGTTAGCTAACGGTTTATACCGTGTTGTAGATGATTTGTAGGTTAGGAAGACTGCAAAGTGAGCCAAAGAGGGTGATCAGCCGAGGGCTTCTTTACACTAGGATATGCGAGGGTTTTGGGGTATTTTATCCTTGTATGGATATGATGTTGCTGTTTTGTACTCGGCTCTGATTTTGTAAACCTTATGATGTATCTATTGTACAATTTTATGTATTTGATTTTAATCTATCGGTGCCTTGTTGTAAGATCCAGTGAACTTGTTGTCAGGCTAGAGTCAGGATCCATTGTGATATCCTAGCCCAATAGCACCCTGAGTCTCGAGGATTTGGGGTATTACAAAGTTGGTATCAGAGCCTTAGGTTGACAACAATGTCACTTGCAATCTGCAATAAATGTGGAGTAGATAAATAAACAGAACCCGAAAGGGGTGTGACTTTTCAAAATGATTTTGGTTTTGAAAAGAGTACAATTATTTTGGGATAGTGTGTACGGGAAGCCATCACCCTTCTAAGGATCTCGACATTATATATATATATATATATAGATATGCATTATTAGTTTTTGTGCATGCATGCTGGATTAAGTATTATGTATATCTATACATATGACATTATATAGCCTTTTATGTAGCTATGATATTATCGTTGATGGCTCAAACTAGAGCAACATCTGCTATAGGAAGGGGAAGAGGTAGACCACCTCTATCTCCGGTAATCGTAAGTCATGAACGAGTTGGTGGACCTCCAATCGCGAGAGGTTGGGATTAAGTCCCCATTGTTGAGTCGCTAGAGGCGGAATACCAAGTTATGAAAGACGTTGAGAATGTAATTTCCAAGATTTTCGGCGACGTGTGGATCACATTAAGGAATGAGATAGTTACCCTACTTAGATTGTGTAGTACCCAAGTAGATGATTCAAGTTGCACCTCAATGAAGCAACGAGTTTGAGAAGACGTCTAGCGTGTAATAGAAGTGGCGAAGAAAGAAAGATGTGTTTCATATCCTTCGGCATCACTAGATCTGTTGAGGTGTTGTAAAAGGTAATTTCGGTGTTAGTTACACCAATGAGGATGGCTAAGGATGTTAAAGCTAAAGAGAAGTCAGAGATTAGAGCATGCCAATAGTAGGGAATGAAGCTTCTGATTATGACGAGGTTTGATAGAGAAACGAACGGGTTGTTCCAGTATATGATATCTTCCTTCGTGGGATCCTGTACCGAGACAAAGTCGTGATAATAGACGTGTGAATAGTATTGTGTTCGCCCCTAAAGGTGTGTGCAAATAAGCTTTAAATTTATAAAACTAGAATCAAGCAGCGAACCCGCAGTGTACGGATCGACGTAGTTAAGCAAGAATTCCAGAGTATCGAACACAGGGATTTGGGTGGGAACAAATTCAATTGCAGATTATCAAGCGAGTAAGTATGAGAGGTTTTGCAAATATTGGGAAAACAACAATCCTAAAGATCCAAGTATCCAACTGTGGCAATCGATTCAAGATATACTTAATGATATAAAGACAGAGTTGAGATATGCAAATGTATGCTAATGTAAGGTAGTCGTACGGTGAAGTTCCAAAAACCTTATATGACTCAACTATAAGACACTCTCTATACAGGTTGTTGAGGCTCAATATAGAAAGATTCTAAAGGTGAGAATTAATATCAAATACCCAAACTTGTAATCCAAGGATCAAGACTAACTTAACCGATTAAGGTTGTGACACTCACAATCGAGGTAGAGGTTGTTGAGGCTTCACTACCACCTAGAAAAGACAAGTCTAAACTAAGTTAAAGCACATCTTTAACTTTGGATTAAAGTAAAAGCAGGTTCGTAAACTTAAGGGAAATTACGGTTGGATCTTGAGATTCCACGGTCGTGGAACTCAAGAACAACCCGTAATTTAGGGTTCGTCGACGATTCTCTCAACTCTCAGGGTCTAATCTGTTTACAATCGATCTATCATCATCTAAGCCACAACTATCAACCCTTCACCTTAGAATTGTTAAGGGTTTTTAGCCAATAACAGTCATGTTGATATCAATTCAAGAATTAAAAGATAGAAAGATGAAAACTTCCGAAAACTTTCAATAAACTTCAAACCAATCTCAAAGTCACAATCAAGAACAAGTATCGTCACAAAATTCAGAATAAATCAAAC
The DNA here is from genome assembly GCA_033239045.1 of Fagopyrum esculentum. Lineage (NCBI taxonomy): Eukaryota > Viridiplantae > Streptophyta > Magnoliopsida > Caryophyllales > Polygonaceae > Fagopyrum > Fagopyrum esculentum. The sequence goes on along the minus strand of BSUD01000001.1, from coordinate 43,808,146 downwards.
AATCACAATCTTAGGAAAGAAGGAAGAACGGGATGTCAATCCATCTTCCAAATCAAACCTAAACAAGAAGAGAAGTCTTCTTGCAAGAAACCTTCCGAATCTTCCGTAAATCTGGGAAATATGGAAATCCCAACGATAATCTCCACCAAGCGCGAGATTAGGGCAAATCCAATCACGAACTTTGATCTCCAACGAGATCTCCAAATGCCTCTAAGCGAGGGTAAGCTAGGATGCCGTCGATAAGCGGTCCTATCGCAAGTGTAAGCCTAAAGCGAGATAGCGGGGATTAGCGCCGATGACGAAATCTCTCTTCGTCCGTCTTTTTATAGGGCAAGATAAAATATCGGCCCGGCCCAATCTTCAAAAGATCGTGGCTTCAAAGTGTGGCGAAAAAGATCGCCAAAATCACGGTCGTGGAAGTTTCCACGACCGTAATTTAGAGCGTGGAAAAGTGTCACGGTTTGAACCATGTATTCCACGACCGTAATAGTTACTGGAATGCATCACGCCTCTCTTTGCAAGGATCCACGGCCGTGGAACTGAACGTGGTTTGCAATACGGCCGTATTTTAGAGCGTGGTTTAGGGCAAGAACATGATTCTTCCCTAGCCTCGTGCATTCCTCAAGTTGAACTCCAATTTGCTCCTAAAAATGCCCTTAATCCATGGACATATCAAATCAACTATTCTTTGCTTGATTCCGTTCGGAAATAGCTCTTAAGTACCTATAATCAACATAGAACTAGTGTAGACATCCATATCGACAATATAGGAAAACTAGCTCACTTATGTAACGATGCTCAATCAAAGACTATCGATATGAATCAAATACGCTTAGAAAACGTGCCTAAAGTATCACAATATTTCATGCTAACAAATAACCCCATACTTGCAACTTGCTTGTCCCTAAGCAAGGTCTCTCAAAAGCTTTTAAAACAAGAGTTAGGATGAAATATGTGTACCTTCTTTTGGATGAATGTGCCTTCTAAAGAATAGATCATTCTCAAACCTTGCTTCAATCGTTTATCAAACTTTCACACACTTAATCAAAGAGTACAAAGCAAAGAGAACTAATGAATCAATTAAGCTTCTAAACAAGCATCATAACCTTCAAACATTATCAAAATCAATCACAAGAAACTTCAATTTAGAGCACAAAGTCATATAACATTCTTTTGATCTTAAGGACTTCCAAAGAAAAGGTCTAGAATATGGAAAGGGAAGGAGACTTTAAGGGAATGTGGTGCGTGAATCCGGGAAAGTGGACAACTACCTTCTTCTTCTTTTGCGGTTTCCACAACACTTCAACTTAGAGCTTCGCTCTTTTTCCTTTCATTTTTCGACTTTACTTTTGGAGTTATGGATAGAGGTGCACAAAAACCGAAGCCTAGGAGATTGGCGTTTCTCAATTTTGATGAGATGCCTCAAACCCTTAGCGCACACACCATAATCCGCTAGGAATATCGTTGAATTCGACTTTGGCAAGACACAAACACCCGGCTATGTGAATGGTGCCGAGTTACTCATCGTCATGATTGACTTCCCCAAACCTACAACTTCTTTCTATTCTTTTGATTGCAAATAATTGCTCTCATGGCCCTCCCACATCAAACATACCTTTTTCATTCACTTCTCCAAAATTCCCGGATAGGTAAAGGAGGTTAATATTTCAATGAGGAACTAAAATGATCAAAAGGAAGAAGAAAGAAAGTATCGAATTGCCTTAATCATCTCAACAAGAAGTATAGGAACTTATAATGTGATTTCAACTTCAATTTCTTAACATGATTTAGGTAACATAATCACATTATGAAACTTGCAAAAGAGGTGTAATTCATTTATTCAAATTCTTTTCGATTCACTATTCTTTTAAGCATGCAATTGTTATCAAACTCCATTCACAAGTAATGATTATCATGGAAATCATCTCAATTCATTAGAAGCACAAAATTTTCAAAATTTTTCAATTTTTATGGGTTTTTCAAGTTATTTTTCATGCAATGAAATAAGGAAACGTGCAACACATAATGAACATGCAATGATAGTCTCAAATGAAAGCGAACATAGTGAGTAGAGTTATTACAAACTTTTAGTACATCCCACCCCATACTTAGGACGAACATTGTCCCTAATGTTCATAAGAAAGAAAGAAAAGAAAGAAAAGAAAAAGAAACTCACAAAGTGGCGGTGGAATGTCTAAAGCGAACGGTCATGCATCAAATCACTGTGGTGCCGGCGGAGGCGGGAATGGAGAGAAGCTGGAGTCGTAGGGCCGCCCAAACTGTTGGTGGTAGACGTCCCTCATCATGTGATCAAGATCATCCATGCGTCCGTCTCTAGCATCGGCTCGGATCTCTAATGCCCCAACTCTCTCTGAAAGGCCGGTAGCCCAATCCGGCATCTGCTCGTACCATCCCGGGGCCTGACTGTACCATGCTGGGGCGTCGGATGGTGCTGGTGCTGGTGGTGGTGCTGCTGGCTGCTCTGTGGACCAAGGAGGGGGAACGCCATACCATGTGGGGGGTGTGGTCATCCACGTAGGCCTCTCACTCACGCTAGCGCGGCGAGAAGACGAGCCTGAGGCTCTAGCTGGACGTGGAGAGCGTCTAGGTACATCTGGGGCCGCCTCCGGCTGATTCGGAAACGTGCCAAACTCCTGCTCGGCTCCTCCTCCACTCTCAAACTGATCTCCCATATCCTCCTCCTCGACAACCGGTGGTGGGACATAAGGGGGAGCTACTATCCTGTTCGCATGCATAGCAGCGAACGTCTCCTTCCAATTATGGCGTCCCGCCATAATGGAGTACTCCGGCAGCCACTCTATACCCCTACCCGTCCTACTCTCCCAAGGCATGCCCACATAAGGCGGACCTCTATGTGTGGGGAAGATGAGACCCCTAACCATGAAGGCATGGAGTCCTAAAGGTACGGCCGGTATGCGGGTGCAAGCAGAAAAATCAACACCAAAGCTCCTAGCAATGTGGGTAACTATCCCACCATATCCGATGTTTCCCTTCTTCTTGTTCTTGAGCTTGCTTATCGTAGCAGCCAAGATAGTAGCACAATCTGCACGGCGTCCATAAAGCATGGAGTAAAGCAAGAATAGCTCATCCGTCTTGATCTTTTGGGGCGTCTCCGTCCTAGGAAAGAGACACTCCGAAAGAACACGGTGAGCTATCTTCAAGGCTAGATGGTACATCAATCTAGCCTTGGTATCAGCGGGTTGCCAACGGTCCTCGTCGGCGTATATCATCGCAACCTCCTTCCAAAAGTCTTTGGCGTAAACGCCACTCGGAAATCGACCATTGAAGGTCTCATAGAACCCGAAAATGGTCCCAAACTCACGGATACTCAAATGGTAGTCTCTCTCCATGAGGTGGAAAGAGACGGTCCTATCTACGTGGCTGTGCTCAAAGGATGTCACAACCTCCCGTGTAATCTCCTCATATGCGTCTTCTCGGATAGCCGAGAAGACAACTAATCCGGCTGTATCCAAGAGCCAAGTAAGATCCTCCACAATGTTGAGAGGAGCTAGATCCTCCAACAACAAATATCTAGGGCCAATCACTGCCCTCTCCTTGATCCTATCAAGTGCATCAAGATGGTCGTCGTGTATGGTCGGGACTCTAGGGTGAGGGGGTGAAGATGGAGGTGAAGGTGAGGATGGAGGTGAAGGGGAAGAGGGTGGTGGTGCCCTAGAGGATGAGGAGGAGGAGGGATTACCCTTCCTCTTCTTATTCTGACCACTCTTCTTCTCTTTTATCCTTCCCGAAACTCTTCTCACAAAATCCATTCTGCTCAAAATTACGGTCTGTTCTTCAGAAACCACGGCCGTAATTTACCCAAAGACCGTGATTCGTCTCAGAAAATCACAAATCTCAGCAAATCAGCAATCAATCACCACAACAGGCAGTCCTAATCTAATTCCTTCCAGTCTCAATCAGTTCTTCCTAAAAATTTATAGCAAAAACGAACCAAATTGGCGAGAATCAAGAAGAGAGAATAAACCTATTTTTCGGATTGAAAAATTCGAATTGTGCGTTCGTTGATGAATTTCCGCTTGATTCGTCGCTTGGATCTTGTGTGTGGTTGAATTTGCTGCAGTTTAGGAAGAAGAATCGTTGAAAACGATTAGGAAACGAAGATTTGAGAGGGGGTCGTGGGTTTTCGGCACTTAGGTCGTGGAAAGAGGGGTTTTGGGTGGTTTTTGTGAAGAATGTGGCTTATATAGTCACAGGCAAAATTTTTGAAAATCACGGTCTGTCGGGGTGTTCCACGGCCGTGGAAGTGTACGGAACCGTGGTTTTAGTGAATTTTCAAAGGCTTTTGGAAATTACGGGCACTGTAGCTATGACGACCGTAATTTAGACCGTGGAACCCTCTGTAAAGCTCCAAAGTCCAGATTTCACTTTTCTTCAACATTATCTTCCCTTTTTCCTTTTTCATCGATCGTACATCCAAAAACACGAACATACCGGAAGAAATCGAGGCAAAAACAAGGCGAAAAACGTCTATACTAAGCTAAACTATGAATCGAAAACAAAAACGAAAATGCAATACCTTGGGTTGCCTCCCAAGAAGCGCTTTGTTTAAGGTCCGTAGCTAGACCAATCTCGCACTTATTCGAGTGCGGTAGGCGCGAACTCCTCAGCTTGGAGTTCCGGCGTATACTTCTTTAGTCGTTGGCCGTTCACCTTAAAACTTCCGCTCGCTTCACCCCATACTTCAACTGCACCATGGGGGAAAATAAGCTTAATTAGAAAAGGTCCGGTCCAACGGGATTTAAGCTTACCTGGAAAAAGGCGAAGTCTTGAATTGAAGAGGAGAACTTGATCTCCTTCTTTGAAGTCCTTCGGAATGATATGCTTATCATGCCAACGCTTTGCTCTCTCCTTGTAGATCTTAGCGTTTTTATAAGCGTTCAAGCGGAGTTCATCCAGTTTATTGATGTCTAGGAGACGCTTCTCTCCCGCTTCCTTCATGCCGAAATTCAGCCACTTGATAGCCCAAAACGCTTTGTGTTCCAACTCTACCGGCAAGTGACAAGACTTCCCATACACAAGATTGTATGGCGTGGTTCCTATGGGAGTCTTGTACGCAGTCCGGTACGCCCATAATGCATCGTCAAGCTTCAAGGACCAATCCTTCCTAGTCCTTGAAACTGTCTTCTCTAGAATTCCTTTGATCTCCCTATTTGAGATCTCAACTTGTCCACTTGTTTGTGGATGATAAGGGGTAGCGACCTTGTAAGTAACCCCATACTTAGCTAGAAGAGCTTCAAAGCGACGGGCTATGAAGTGAGAACCTCCATCACTAATGATAGTCCTTGGCGTCCCAAATCGCGGAAAGATGGTCTTGTTGAAAAACTTAACCACCACCATGGCATCATTTGTGGGAGAGGCAATTGCTTCCACCCATCTAGAAACGTAGTCTACCGCCAATAGTATGTATTGATTTCCACAAGAAGATGGGAATGGTCCAATGAAATCAACTCCCCAAACGTCGAAAATCTCCACCTCTTGGATGTTGTTGAGGGGCATCTCGTTCCTTCTAGAAATATTGCCTGTTCTTTGACAAGCATCGCAGCAAGAAACAAAGGATTGCACATCTCTAAATAAAGTAGGCCAAAAGAATCCAGATTGCAATACCTTTGCGCTAGTCTTGTTCGAACTAGCGTGTCCTCCACAAGGTAGTGAATGACAATGGCGGATGACGCTTTGCATCTCATCTTCTGGCACACATCGCCGAATGATGCCATCCGGACCTCTCTTAAAGAGGAGAGGCTCGTTCCAATAGTATTCCCGGACGTCCTTAAAGAACTTCTTCCTTTGTGCGTAGGATAGTCTGGGCGGTATCTCCTGACAAACCAAATAGTTAACAAAATCAGCAAACCATGGTTCGTTACCTTTGGAGATCACGTTGATGCACTCCTCTATGATGTGTAGGTGTTCGTCCGGAAAGGAGTCATCAATGGGTAAATGGTCGTCCTCTAGATGTGTTAGGCGACTCAAATGATCCGCAACAGAATTTTCTGAACCCTTCTTGTCGCGGATCTCAAGATCGAATTCTTGTAGGAGAAGAATCCATCTAATTAGCCTTGGCTTCGCATCTTTCTTCGCAAGGAGGTACCGGATCGCAGCATGATCCGTGTAGACAATCACCTTTGCACCTACAAGATAAGAGCGAAACTTGTCAATAGCATAGACAATGGCTAAAAACTCTTTTTCGGTAGTGGCGTAGTTGAGCTGCGCTTCATCTAGCGTCTTGCTAGCATAGTATATGGCATGGGTTCGCCCTTCCTTTTGTTGTCCAAGAACAGCTCCAATAGCTACGTCACTAGCATCGCACATAATCTTGAAGGGAAGAGTCCAATCCGGAGGTTGGATAATGGGTGCTGAAATTAGAGCTTGCCGAATGGTGTTAAACGCATCCAAACATTCCTGTGAAAACTCAAAAACCGCATCCTTCATCAATAGATTAGTGAGAGGTTTTGATATCTTAGAAAAGTCCTTAATGAAACGTCTATAAAATCCAGCATGTCCTAGGAAACTTCTTATCCCTTTCACCGAAACTGGGGGAGGAAGTTTCTCTATGGTCTCTATCTTAGCCTTGTCTACTTCTATCCCTCTACTAGAGACTAAGTGACCTAATACAATTCCTTCCTTAACCATGAATTGACACTTCTCCCAATTAAGAACTAGGTTAGTGTCTTCACATCTTTGCAGAACAAGAGAAAGGTTAGAAAGGCAATCGTTAAAAGAGGAACCGTATACGGAGAAGTCGTCCATGAAGACTTCCATGATTTCCTCTACGTATTCGGAGAAGATGGCCATCATGCACCGTTGAAAGGTGGATGGGGCGTTGCAAAGCCCAAACGGCATTCTCCTATAAGCGAACGTACCCCAAGGGCACGTAAATGTGGTCTTCTCTTGATCATCCGGGTGTATCGGAATCTGAAAGAAACCACTATAACCGTCAAGGTAGCAAAAATGTGAATGTTGTGCTAACCTTTCAAGCATTTGATCAATGAATGGCAATGGCAAATGATCCTTTCGCGTTGCGTTGTTGAGCTTGCGGTAGTCTATGCACATCCGCCATCCAGTCACGGTTCGGGTAGGAATGAGTTCGTTGTTCTTGTTGGTGATGACCGTCATTCCTCCCTTCTTCGGAACTACTTGAACTGGACTCACCCACTTACTATCGGAGATAGGGTAGATGATACCTGCATCAAGGAGCTTAAGAATTTCCTTCTTGACAACCTCCTTCATGGTCGGATTCAACCGCCTTTGAGGTTGTCTTGAAGTTCTAAAATCTTCCTCCATTAGTATCTTATGCATGCATAGGGAGGGTTTAATTCCTACTAAGTCCTCAATAGTATAGCCTATGGCTTTCCTATGTTTCCTAAGGACAATCATGAGCTGTTCATGTTCATCTATGCTTAGTTCGGAACTAACAATAACCGGAAAGGTAGAAGTAGATCCTAGAAAAGCGTACCTTAGATGAGTAGGAAGTGGTTTTAGTTCAACCGCTTTCGGAGCTTCCAACGATCCTTTAGGAGCATCCGATGTCTCCTTGGAGGTTTCTAAGGGTGTTGAGTGTGTGGGAGAAGAATCAGAAGAAGTTGAAGAAGTGTCTCGATCACTCTCTTCCACGGCCAAAATTACGGGTGGATCATGTCCTCCACGGCCGTGGTTTAGGGCGTGGAAGGGAAATACGGTTGTCACATCTTCTCCACGACCGTATAATCCCCTGGAGTGGAGGACGTTTTTGGTTGTGAAATCCACGGTCGTGGAATACAGGGTATGACCGTGGATTCTAACGTTCTCAGCCTCATCGTGGAGTTTCTCAAATTCCACTTCATGCATCTCTTCTTGTGCTTCTAAGGCTTCAATTTCCTCTTTGCACTCTTCTTCTTCCCCTACATCTGTTAGACTCATAGTAATGACTTTTTGTAAAGGATCGTTAAAGAGAATCGCACTTACCTCCTCCATAGATAAACCTTCTTCATCTTGGACATCGTAGATATCCTCATCGAAGATTGGCTCCTTCACTAGAGTGGAAAGGACGAACTCTACTTTCTCTTCTCCTATATCAAAAGTGAGTCTCCCATTCTTGCAATCGACCATGCAGCCGGAAGTTGCAAGAAACGGTCTTCCGAGTATGATCGGGACCGGACTATCTGCAGGAATGTCAAGCACGACAAAATCAATGGGAACAAAGAATTTACCTAGCTTGACCGGGACGTCTTCCACAATACCGACGGGGCGAGTGATGGATCGATCCGCCATGTATAACGTCATCTTCACCGGTTTAGGGTCGCCTAAACCGATCTTCCTGCACAATGCAAGTGGTATGATGCTTACACTTGCTCCTAAGTCACATAAAGCGTCATATGTGACATCTCCCACTCCTATGGGAATGCAAAATGACCCCGGATCCTTCAATTTTGGGGGCATTTTCTCTTTCATGGTCTTGATGAGATCTGAAGAATCCGAACTCATCTTGACCTCACCGAAATCTTCCAGCTTCCTCTTGTTGGAGAGGAGCTCCTTCAAGAACTTGCCATAAGCTGGCATACCTAGAATAGCATCAATGAAGGGTATATTAATATGCAGCTTACTCATGAGTTCTATGAACTTACCGAATTGTTTATTTAGGCGCGCTCGCGCTCTAGATTGAGGGAATGGTAGGGGAGGTTTGTAAGCTGGAGGAGGAACATAGACATCTTCCTTCTCCTTCCCCTTCTCCTTGTCTTTCTCTACGGGGACTTCAACGAACGTAGGTTGTGGATCGGTAGTAGTCACTCCGCTCCTAGTTGTTATCGCCATCACCCTTTCCTTAGGGTTGTCCTTCGTCTTTCCTGGAAGCTTCCCTTGATTCCTAGGAACTTCCTCCGCATGGTTGAACATTTGGTTTTCTAAAACCTTTTGAGCTTTATCAACCTTAGAGATTTGATCATCAACCTTTATGATGCGGTTCTCCAACCCTTGAAGCTTTCCCAAAATCGTCTATAACATGGGATCGGGCTTCTCCTTTCCCAAAGTGTTTCCTCCATTTGATGTTTGCCCCTGGCTTCTCAAAGGAGTAGAGGAAGAGGAAGGTGGAGTTAGTGAATTAGAATTGGAAGGATAAGAGTTACCGGAATTTTGTTGATTAGGGCGCCAATTGTTGTTGTTTGAACCCCTATTGTTGTTCCAATTGTTGTTCCGGTTGTTGTTGTTTCCATTCCAATTGTTATTCCGGTTGTTGTTCCGGTTGTTGTTGTTGTTGTTGCGGTTTGTGTTATCACCGCCATTGTTGTTGCCTAAATAACCAACATCTTTCCCTTGTTGCTTTGGAAAGTTGGTCTTGATAGCCTCCTTCAACTCTTTGATCTCATTGTTGAGGGAGAAAATCTGATTTTGAGCTTCATGTGTGAGCTTTGCTCCTTGCTCCACACGATTTCCCTCCACTTTCCGGTGGGAATACTTCTCTATGACTCTTGCTTGCTTCTCAATGAAGTCCCAAGCGTCATCTTCTCTCATGTCCATGAAAGTTCCACATGAGAGGGATTGGAGGTTGAATTGCGTTCCCGCATCCAGCCCCTTGTAATAAATCTCCAGCAAGGCAAGTTTGGATATGCCATGATGAGGGCAATCCAAGAGCAAATCCTGAAACCTTTCCCAAGATTGAAACAAACTTTCGTTAGGTCTCATGGAAAAAGCATTAATCTTACCTCTAAGTTCCACCGTTTTGGAAGGCGGAAAGAATTTGGTGAGGAACTCCGCGGAAAGGTCTTCCCACGTATCTAGTTTCCCACTAGGAAGAGCTTGGTACCAAGACAACGCTTTCCCCTTCAAAGAGAAGAAGAAAGGCTTGAGCTTGTAGCTGTTGGTAGTAGCATTCTTCGGTCTCATCGTCTCCATCATACACTCAAAGTTTTGCAAGTGTTGGTGTGGAGATTCAGCGCTTGTCCCGCCAAATTGATTTTGGCGAACAAGAGTAATAACTTGAGGGTTGAAACTAAACCCTTGTACATCTTCAGCATCAAAATTCACGCCCAAGCGGCGTGGTTGTTGCGTTGGATCCATCCGCTGGCCAAGAGTTCTTGGCTCATCGTCCACACGCTCTATCCTTGCGTTCCTGGGTGGAACACGGCGATTAGCAGCTCCTTGTGGATAAAAAGGATTCGTATTGATCGTGGGATCAATTTCTTCTAACGGTGGCATGGAAGAATCGCTATCATCAGCGGATGAATGACTTCTTCTTCTTCTAGATCTTGATCCCCTCCTTGAGGATTTCTTGCTTCCTTTATTCTTAAGGTCGCTTAACTCTATCCTCATTTGGAACATCGTATCCTGTAGTTTGCTAACTTCAGATTGATGACGATCCATTTCATCCCGGCGGAGGTTCTCATTCCATTGGAGTTGAGCTTCTTTCTCAGCTAACTCCGCCTGAAGATTGCGTTCTTGTTCTTCAGCCATCTTCTTTTCCTTGCACTTTTGCCTTAAGGTTTTCTCTAGCTCTTGATCAAGAGGTAAGAGATCTTCGGTGTTCCTAGACCTGCGCATGCACTTAAAGTAATATCAAATAACAAGAGCAAGCTCCCAAGCTTGACAACCGGCTACCGAATTCGGCCGAAACCAAATCCCCGGCAACGGCGCCAAAAACTTGTTCGCCCCTAAAGGTGTGTGCAAATAAGCTTTAAATTTATAAAACTAGAATCAAACAGCGAACCCGCAGTGTACGGATCGACGTAGTTAAGCAAGAATTCCAGAGTATCGAACACAGGGATTTGGGTGGGAACAAATTCAATTGCAGATTATCAAGCGAGTAAGTATGAGAGGTTTTGCAAATATTGGGAAAACAACAATCCTAAAGATCCAAATATCCAGCTGTGGCAATCGATTCAAGATATACTTAATGATATAAAGACAGAGTTGAGATATGCAAAGGTATGCTAATGTAAGGTAGTCGTGCGGTGAAGTTCCAAAAACCTTATATGACTCAACTATAAGACACTCTCTATACAGGTTGTTGAGGCTCAATATAGAAAGATTCTAAAGGTGAGAATTAATATCAAATACCCAAACTTGTAATCCAAGAATCAAGACTAACTGAACCGATTAAGGTTGTGACACTCACAATCGAGGTAGAGGTTGTTGAGGCTTCACTACCACCTAGAAAAGACAAGTCTAAACTAAGTTAAAGCACATCTTTAACTTTGGATTAAAGTAAAAGCAGGTTCGTAAACTTAAGGGAAATTACGGTTGGATCTTGAGATTCCACGGTCGTGGAACTCAAGAACAACCCGTAATTTAGGGTTCGTCGACGATTCTCTCAACTCTCAGAGTCTAATCTGTTTACAATCGATCTATCATCATCTAAGCCACAACTATCAACCCTTCACCTTAGAATTGTTAAGGGTTTTTAGCCAATAACAGTCATGTTGATATCAATTCAAGAATTAAAAGATAGAAAGATGAAAACTTCCGAAAACTTTCAATAAACTTCAAACCAATCTCAAAGTCACAATCAAGAACAAGTATCGTCACAAAATTCAGAATAAAGCAAACAATCACAATCTTAGGAAAGAAGGAAGAACGGGATGTCAATCCGTCTTCCAAATCAAACCTAAACAAGAAGAGAAGTCTTCTTGCAAGAAACCTTCCGAATCTTCCGTAAATCTGGGAAATATGGAAATCCCAACGATAATCTCCACCAAGTGCGAGATTAGGGCAAATCCAAGCACGAACTTTGATCTCCAACGAGATCTCCAAATGCCTCTAAGCGAGGGTAAGCTAGGATGCCGTCGATAAGCGGTCCTATCGCAAGTGTAAGCCTAAAGCGAGATAGCGGGGATTAGCGCCGATGACGAAATCTCTCTTCGTCCGTCTTTTTATAGGGCAAGATAAAATATCGGCCCGGCCCAATCTTCAAAAGATCGTGGCTTCAAAGTGTGGCGAAAAAGATCGCCAAAATCACGGTCGTGGAAGTTTCCACGACCGTAATTTAGAGCGTGGAAAAGTGTCACGGTTTGAACCATGTATTCCACGACCGTAATAGTTACTGGAATGCATCACGCCTCTCTTTGCAAGGATCCACGGCCGTGGAACTGAACGTGGTTTGCAATACGGCCGTATTTTAGAGCGTGGTTTAGGGCAAGAACGTGATTCTTCCCTAGCCTCGTGCATTCCTCAAGTTGAACTCCAATTTGCTCCTAAAAATGCCCTTAATCCATGGACATATCAAATCAACTCTTCTTTGCTTGATTCCGTTCGGAAATAGCTCTTAAGTACCTATAATCAACATAGAACTAGTGTAGACATCCATATCGACAATATAGGAAAACTAGCTCACTTATGTAACGATGCTCAATCAAAGACTATCGATATGAATCAAATACGCTTAGAAAATGTGCCTAAAGTATCACAATATTTCATGCTAACATATTGTGAATGCCTAAGAAATTCACTTGTGAGCGTTGGAGCTGAAGAACCGACATCGCCAACAGATGCAGGTACCATTCAGATTAATGGTTACCTGTCAGAGATTTTTGTAATACGAGTGCTATGCACTTATTGATTTTTGTCTTATATGTTGAGAGTTTGGTGTTAGATACGATAGAAGGGATACCCTTTATTATAGGGATACCTGATGATAGTAGGGTCAGAAGTAACCGCGAGATACGTGGTTGTCCCAATCATTAGGGACTTATGATTTACGTGTGGACTTCTTTGTCATGCCTCTAGTGCGTGAGGAAGTCATTCTGGGTAAGGATTGGATGGATAAACATCGTGTTGTGTTAGACGTAGGTAGGAGGACCGTGACGGTCTCTACCGAGTTGGGTTAAATACAGGTTTTTCGTGGTTGGGACCTTGGAAAGACAGGTTCTGTTATTAGTGCAGTTTGTGCAGCGAGATAGATCGCACAGGGTTGCGAGGCCTTTTGGTGTTATGCCATGAAGGAGGGCGAGAGTCCAGCGTTAGAAGACATCCCAATGGTCTGCGAGTTTTTGTATGTGTCTGCTGAACCATCCAATTTGCCACCTCAAAGGAGTGTAGATTTCGGCATCGAGTTGAAGCCTAGTACGAGAGCGATCTCGAAGTCCCCATATCGTATGGCGCCTATCGATTTGTTAGAGCTGAAGAAGCAACTCGAGGAGTTGGCTGAGAAGGGCTTCATCCGCCCTAGCGTATCCCCGTGCGGAACACCTGTCCTCTTCGTGCTGAAGAAGGACGGATCGTTGAGATTGTGATCGACTATAGAGAGTTGAACAAGGTGAGTAGGTGACCATCAAGAACAAGTATCCATTTCCTTGTATTGATGACTTGTTAGATCAGCTTCAAGGAGTGACTGTGTTTTCTAGGATTGACTTGCACTCGGGATATCACCAGCTGAGGGTGAGAGAGCAGGATGTTCATAAGACGGCATTTCGGACTCGGTATGGCCACTACGAGTTTGTAGTGATGTCATTCGGGCTCACGAATGCGCCCGCCGTCTTTATGGAGTTGATGAATGCCCTATTTATCGACTTCCTGGATCAGTTTGTGGTGGTCTTCATAGACGATATCATGGTGTACTCTCATAGCAAAGAGGAACATGCAGGACATTTGAGGACAATGATGCAAATTTTGAGGGATAGAGAATTGAATGCCAAGTTCTCTAAGTGAGAGTTGTGGATGCCAGAGGTAGCATTTCTTGGTCTTGTTGTCTCCGTCGATGGGATCAAGGTTGATCCGGCGAAGATCGAGTCTGTAGCAGCATAGACGACACCGACAAACGTCAAGGAAGTGCGCAGCTTCCTTGGCTTAGCCGTTTAGTACCGACGGTTGTGGAGGGATTCTCTGTGATTTGCCGTCCACTTACCAGCCTGTTGAGGAAGACTACCCGGTTTGTATGGTCCGAGCCGTGTACTCATAGTTTTGAGGAGTTGAAGATACGTTTGACTTTCACTCCCATCTTAGCGCAGCCGGAGGGCACAGAGGACTTTGTATTCTACAATGACGCAGCCAAGCTAGGCTTGGGATGTGTTTTGATGCAGCGTGGTAGAGTAATTGCATATGCATCTAGACAGTTGAAGACGTATGAAGAGAACTACCAGACTCATGATGTGGAGTTGGTAGAGGTAGTTCATGCATTGAAGATCTAGAGATATTCCGGTGAATTTAATGTTGCCCATGCGTAGTGACCGAAGGTATTTCTATGGTCGTCTATACCCAATCAAAGGTAAATCCCGACTTAGCACTAAGAACAAGTATAGTGAGTTAAGTAAGGGTCGAACCCAAGAGAGTTGAGGTGTTTTAGATGCAATTATTGATTATAATGACAAGTGACACAAGGGGGGGGGGGTGTTTGGTTGAATTGATGCACAAAAACTTATGAAAACGATGAATACGACAAGTAAGACAATAATGGGTGAATCTACACTAGGTTGATTCTAAGCATGCAATTGGTACTTTGGTGTATTCCTTTTTCAAGTTTTTAAGTAATCTCCCGTCTCAATCATACATATGTATTGAGCCAACCGGCATCAACACAACTTAATCTATTAAAGTTCCGTAAACCTACAAGAACAAAAAATAAGTTAGCATTCAAACAAAGACAAAGGGATATAAAAAGAAGATTAAAACCGTAAAACTTATCTTTATATTTGTGTTCCTTTTCTTTAAGTAATTACAACTCCTTATTATTTAAAGTTGCTACTAGATTAAAGACCCGAACCCGGAACCTATAAATCCTAGTTGTTTACATGCACTTTAGAACCTAAGGTGATCAATCTCAAGTAATAGTTAACATGCAATTAAACAATGGAGATCAAGGAAACACAAAGCATTACTGAATAAAAACTTATATTAAAAGGACTTACAACCAAAGTAACAAAGAAGCTTCAAACCAACCCAATGTAGCAAGGGAGTTAGCAACTCATTACAATGGAAAACTCAAGTCTAAAAGTGGATTTTGTGAGGAAAAGCATGGACAATTCTAGCAATTAGCCATGGACTATTTATACTACAAAAGACACTTAATTAGGAGTAAATAGCCGGCATAAAACAGCCACCTTTAATGCCATAAAGGTGGTGTAAACAGCCGGAGTAAAGCTTCTAACGTTAAACCGCAGGGGCGGCCTTGAGGACCCGCAGGGGCGGTTTAGGCAGAATCGGTTGATCTTCTTCATAACCGCTGGGGCGGCTACACAGCTCCGCTGGGGCGGATCTTTAATGCACTTCAACGTCTGACCTTTCGCCTTCCTGACGTTTCTGATGTCAAGGCGTAGGGGCGCCTCAAGGCCAACGCAGGGGCGGTGACACAAACTCTTCGCCTTCCAGCTCCCAAGGCGAGGCGCAGGCAGGGTGCAGTGGGAGGCGCAAGGGAGCTGGCCTTTGTCTTGTCCTGGCAAGTCACCGCAGGGGCGCCAATGGGTGGCGCAAGGGCGGTGATCTTCATCTTGGCCGGCGCTGGTGAAGGTGCTGGGAGCGCTTCAGTGGGAAGTGTCACCCGCTGGGGCGGCTGCAAGGGCCCGCGGGGGCGGTTGTTCGCTCCAAACGGTGTGTGCAAGCTTTAAATTTATAACCCTAGACTTAAGCTTAAAACAAGGATGCGAACCCGCAGTGTACGGGTCAATCGTAGTAAAAGCAAGAAAATTCCAGGGGTCGATCACAGGGACTCGGTGAAACAAAGTCAATACGGTATGCTAATATCAATGCTAACCACAAGAGCAATTTAACACAATCAAAGATGAATAAGAAGTCAATAAAGCAAACATGCAATTCTAGGGATTAAAGCATCAAGTTGTGGTTCCAACTCAAGATCTATAGATAAGCGGACAAAGCTGAGATTTTTGCATGGGGAAGGTGTTACTAAAGTGGAGTAGATCACCGGGTAAGTCTCACTACACACTAATCCTAAACCGTAACTCCTATTACCGGGTAAGTCTCAAGGAATCAAGATAAAGAACTATAACCTCAAACTAACACACCATCTAAGGGAATAGAATCAACCTTTACCGGGTAAGTCTCAGGCTAACTCACAAAGATGGGATGGAAGCACACTCAAACCCCAATAAAGGATAAACCTT
The DNA here is from genome assembly GCA_033239045.1 of Fagopyrum esculentum. Taxonomy (NCBI): domain Eukaryota; kingdom Viridiplantae; phylum Streptophyta; class Magnoliopsida; order Caryophyllales; family Polygonaceae; genus Fagopyrum; species Fagopyrum esculentum. Next base: position 43,792,091 of record BSUD01000001.1, on the reverse strand, counting down.
TATTACCTACACTTATGATCTTAGGTACACAAACTAAGGAATTACCGGGTAAGTCTCATCCTAAGCTTGCATTGAACCAGGAAGGTGTAATAAGAATAGGATTTAGCAAACTCTAATACTTAACTTTCTGTTTTAGGTCGGATAAGTCACCTCGGTCAGAAGAATTCCACCCCGGCCGAGATGTTCATCAACCGAACAAGATGCTTAGGGTTAAGGTTAAAGACTCGAACTTTCAGGATCCTACTGGAATCTAAGATTATTCTATCATTGTTTTTCCCACAACCTTCAGCCAATCACCCTAGAATCACACAAGGAAATTAGCCACTCATCATCATAATGAAAGTATTAAAAATATATGGGAAGAAGGTGAATATTTGAACAAAGAAGAATTTAATGAAAAGACTTCAATAACTGAATCAAATATCACAACAAAGCGTTCCTTGGATAATAATCCAAAAAGACAAGACAACAATTGAGGGAATTGAAGACAATCTTACAAAACCCTTCAAAAAGCTATAAAAGCTATGATCTTCAATCTTCCTTCAACCTTCAAAAAGGTTCTTCGAAAACTCCCAAATTGGAGTATGCTGCGGCTGTGCTGGACGATCGCGTGCTGTATGCGAGATGATAGCGGATCCTATGCAGCCTCCTTGATTTGTGGAAATCAAACCCTTTTTATAGGAAAATAAACCTCCAAAGATAATAAATCTTAAGAAGATACTATCCCATAAATATAGGTAAAATATATATTCTGCATATCTCCTTCCTTCCAGGAGCCAAGCCCAAAAATATAAGATCACTTTCCAAATTTAAAAGATCTCTTCCAAGAATAAAATATTCTCGCCGCGTCCTAGGTGTTCGCCTCGGTCGAGTCGACGTCTCTGGATCACCTCGGTCGAGGTGAATCAATGGTCAACCGAGGTGAGTCACAACAGAATGTGAAATCTCTCGAATCTGCTCCAAAGTGAATCTTTAATCCATGGCTATGCTCCCTGGATGTAGCTCCAAATGACTCATGACTCCTTTTGCTCCTTTTTGATGCAAAACGTACCATATTACCTGCAATTACAACGAAACTAGGTGTAGACCTCGATTCTTGCAAAGGTAGATGAAATGGTAGTAAAATCACATAATGTACATACAAACATGCAGATTATGAAAGATAAAACGTCCAAACAAACCCCAAAATATAGACTATAATTCATGCTATCAAAATACCCCATACTTAGCCCTTGCTTGTCCCCAAGCAAGTTCCTCATATAGAAGACAAGATAGAATGGATTATAGGTCAAGAAAATCAATGAAAAAGTCTTTCAAAAACATTTTATGGTGTGCAACTATCATAGATCACTCTAAGAGAGTACTTCCTGGAATTAAAAACTTAATATGATCAAAACATTTTATAAATATAAGAAAGTTGTTCATCTTTGCATAAAATCATAGAATGCATAATAAATCATAAATATCAAAATTAATCATGTATAATCCAGTTTAAACCGCTAAGTCAATCAACAAGCTCAAGGTCTCAAGGGCTTCCCAAAAGAAAAGGTCAAGAAACGTGTAGGGTAGGGATGTATGTAAGGTAATGTGGTGCTAGAATCCGGGAAAAGGATGAACTTCACTTCACTTTGACTTGCAACATCTTCCACCAATAAGCTTTGCTTATCTCACATTTTTTTTTCTTTTACTTTTCTTTTTGGGATGCATGGACAGAGGTGCACAATAACCGAAGCCTAGGAAATCTACAATCATCAATTTCTCGAGATGCATCAAACCCTTGATGCACATACCATGACCCGTTAGGAATATCGCTCAATCCGACTTTGGCAAGACACAAACACCCGGCTATGTGAATGGTGCCGAGTTACTCATCATCAAGATTGACTTCCCCAAACCTAGAATTACTTTCTAACACTTCACTTCCAGCCCACTCTTCAGCTTTAACTTGCTTTCACCACTTCGCTTGCTTCCAAATTCCCGGATAGGTAAAGGGAGGCAAAATGTATATGAGGGGCTAAGCATGATCAAGAAGAAGAAGAAGAAGAGAATGAATTGCCTTGGTCTTTCCAAGAAGAAAGTGAGAGAACTTATCTTGTGGTGTCAACCTTCAAATTCAACATAATTTGGATAAAAACAAAGTATTAAACATGCCAATAATTTCAAACAAAGCATTTAGCAACTTAAACATATTATAAAACCTTTCAAACACACAAAGAATTTAAAACCAGTAGGTAAACAAAATCTTCACTGAGATCATATCCAAATAAGTAACACAAAATCGTTTTCGAAAACTTTCTGTTACGCCACCTCGGTCGAGGTGTTCTTGGTTCAACCGAGGTGAAATGCCTCGTTTCGCCAGAATCTCCCCGGTCGAGGTCTAAAAAATTTTTTTTTTTAAAACCAATTTTATTATTTTTTTTCGGTTCGGTTTCGACGTTTTTCTCAATCAAATAACCTGTAGGTATGCATGTAATATCAGATAATCATATAAGGGCAACTGAAGCATAAATATGAAAATATCCGATAAATAAAATACATCAAAAGTATCAAATACATCAAAGGTAGCCACATAGTCAAATAACAAACACCCCATACTTGAGACACACTGTCCCAGTGGGTATAATAAAGGTCTAAACAAAAGAGAACTCACCGGATAAAAGCCGAACTGCATAAAAAAGATATAATAATAAAATCCTGCAGCTCCTCAGTAGTCTCGATCCGGTGGTGGTGGTGGTATGTAGGGGTACTGAGTCGGATCATAGGGATGGCCCATGATACGCTCAAACTGTAGCTGAGCCATCATGTGCTGATGATGCTGCCGCTCCTGCATCTCGCGGATATCCAGCGAAAGTGCAGCATATGAGTCGATAACATGATCCGTCAGGTCATCGATCCGTCGGTGTGCAGCTCTATCTCTCACTCCCCGCCTCCTGCGTCTAGCAGGTCTGACCGGAGAAGTCTCAGCTGGCGCCGGCTCAGTGTCCTCCTCATCATCTAAATCTATAATAGGTGGCGCGCTCATCCCAGCTGTATCTGTCCCTGTGTCCATCGGGACGCCACCTCCTCTCTCATCCACTGTATCCTCATCGTCGTCGTCGTCCTCCTCAACCTCAGCAGGGGCAGCTGCTGCCTCTCTGTGATCCTCTATCAGCGTATCCCAAGCTGTCTGCCAGTAATGCGGATCAAAGACTGTGAACTGCGCAGACCAGCGGATCCCCTGAGGTGCAGTCCGCTCCCAAGGCATGGCGATGTATGGAGTGGTCAAACCACGGGGAACAAGAATCCTCCGTGTGATCATCTCCTGTAATCCCAGCGGCTTCGGAGCCGCCGCCAATGTGCAAACGCTGAGGTCCATCCCGTGGTAGGTAGCGATGTGGGTGACCAGACCTCCGCAGCAAATGTCTCCCTTCGCTTTGGCCTTGATCTTGTGCAGATCCTCTGCCAAGAGCAAGCCAAAGTCTAGGAAACCCCCTGTAACCATGCAGTATAGGCTGAAGAGCTCCCCCTGTCGGACCTTCTGGGGCGTCTCAGTACGCGCCAGAAGCGTCTCGCTGAAAATCCTGTGGGCTAGTCTGAAGGCCGGATGAAAGATGACCCTCTCCCTGGAATCTCCAGGGCGCCACCTGTCTGCGTGCTCAGTAATGTGGGCAATCTGTCCCCAGAACTCCCTAGCTACGGATCGGGAGGGGAAGTCTACAGCAGTGGGGTCAGGGAAGCCAAAAATCTCTCTCCATATCTCTAAAGGAACTATGAAGTTCCGGTTCATCAACCGGTACTTCACAGAACGGTCTGTGGGGAGGTAGGAGAAGGAGCTAACAAACTCGAGTGTCGGCTCTAAGTAGGCTGGGGCTCGGATCTTAGTAAACTGATCCAGCCCTATAGTAGCAATCATCCTCCTAAGGCCAGCATCTAACCCTAGGCAATCAAAAGCTGACACGTCCAGAAATCGTGGTGCGATAACTGGACGGCTAGCAATCCGCTCATAGTCTACCCGACATCTCTCGTGGATAACCGGGCGGTAAGGACGGGATGAGGAAGGAGAAGGGGAAGGGGAGGATCTATCTCTAAGGGCTAAACGACGATCTGAACTCATCTTCAAACAGCACTGTCAGACTACCTCGGTCGACTGACAACTCCAAGAATCACCTCGACCGAGGTGCAGATCGACTGGACCGAGGCGAAGACAGTCGCGATTTCAACTCTCAAAAATCCAGTTCTTTTCCCCCAAAAATCACTACAAATGCTTCCTATGGGGTACTTATACCTTTCCTTAGCAAAATCAAGGGCAACCAAAGCCCAAATTGCAGTAAACGAACGAGTTTAGGGTTTCGATCGTTTTTACCTCGTTCCGGCCGATTCACTCGAATTTCTTGCAGATTTGTTGTTGCAATCGACTCCTCTACCCTTCAATCTCGGTTTGGAAGCAGAAAATGTCGAAAACGAGCAAGAATCGAGGGTGAGCGAAGTGGATCTGTCGCCGCGGTCGAGGTGGGTAAAAAAATGTGAAAAGTAATTTTTCCCCCTTTTATACTGTTACTGGATCTACTGTCACCTCGGTCGAGATGGTCTCGACTGGACCGAGGTGGTATGGACCGAGGTGGTTCTGCGGAAACCCTAGTCGCCTCGGTTGCTCAAGAATCAACTCGGTCGAGGTGCTCTGACAATGATCCGAGGTGCTTCTGTCTTCTCAGATTCTCGAACTTCTGTCCTTCCAGTTGTGCTCCTTCCTAGATATTCCCTGTTGTCTGTCCAGAACGCCAAAAACAAAGCAAAAACAAAAACTATCTAAGCTAGACTAGAAAACGGGAAAAGAAAGCAATACCTTGGGTTGCCTCCCAAGAAGCGCTTGATTTAAGGTCGCTAGCTGGACCATGATGCGTCTCAAACGAGGTGGGAGGTTCCCTCACCCCATACTTCACCTCCATCGTGGGGTGAAGTAAGTAGCTCCATCAAACGCTCCAACAAGTGTAAGTGCTCATCGGGGAATGAATCGTCTATGGGTGGATTATTCGTCTCGCGGGAAGATTCAGGTAGCCGGCTGAGGTGATCCGCAACGGAGTTCTCGGATCCCTTCTTATCGCGGATCTCTAGATCAAACTCTTGAAGCAAGAGAATCCATCGAATAAGGCGCGGCTTGGCATCTTTCTTAGCCAACAAGTAGCGAATGGCCGCATGGTCGGTGTAGACAATGACTTTCGCCCCTACTAGATAGGAACGAAACTTCTCGAAAGCATATACAACCGCCAATAACTCCTTCTCGGTGGTAGCGTAGTTGTGTTGTGCTTCATCTAGCGTCTTGCTAGCATAGTAGATGGCGGTGGTCCGTCCATCCTTCTTCTGTCCAAGCACCGCTCCTACGGCTACATCACTAGCGTCACACATGACCTCAAAGGGTAAGGTCCAATCAGGAGGCTGGATAATGGGAGCGGAGATCAACGCTTCCTTAATCCTGTAAAAAGCATCAAGACACTCCTGCGAAAACTCAAAAACAACATCTTTATTCAAGAGGTTAGTTAGAGGTTTAGAAATTTTGGAGAAGTCCTTGATGAATCTCCTGTAGAAACCTGCATGCCCGAGAAAACTCCTCACACCTTTAACAGAACAAGGGGGTGGGAGTTTCTCAATAGTCTCGATCTTAGCTCAATCGACCTCAATACCTCGATTAGAAACGAGGTGTCCTAGCACAATGCCTTCATTAACCATAAAATGACACTTCTCCCAATTCAAAACAAGGTTAGTGTCTTCACATCTTTTAAGTACTAGAGAAAGGTTAGATAGGCAATCATCAAAAGAGGAGCCATATACAGAAAAATCATCCATGAATACCTCCATGATCTCCTCTATGTACTCGGAAAAGATAGCCATCATGCATCGCTGGAAGGTAGCGGGTGCATTGCAAAATCCAAATGGCATCCTCCGATAGGCAAACGTCCCCCAAGGACAAGTGAAAGTGGTCTTCTCCTGATCATCCGGATGGATAGGAATCTGGAAGAATCCACTATAGCCGTCCAAGTAGCAAAAGTGTGAATGCTGGGCCAACCGTTCGAGCATTTGATCAATGAAGGGAAGCGGAAAATGATCCTTCCGAGTCGCCGTGTTCAGCTTCCTATAATCGATGCAAACTCTCCAGCCCGTAACGGTCCTTATTGGGATCAACTCGTTGTTCTTATTCGTCACAACGGTCATCCCTCCTTTCTTCGGAACGACATGCACCGGGCTAACCCACTTGCTGTCCGAGATAGGATAAATAATACCTGCATCCAACAACTTAAGAACTTCCTTCTTCACAACCTCTTTCATGATCGGATTTAACCGTCTTTGAGGTTCCCGTGAAGTCTTATGATTATCCTCCATTAGAATTCTATGCATGCAGAAAGAAGGTTTAATGCCAATAAGATCATCCGTGGTGTAACCTATAGCTTTTCGATGCTTTCTCAGGACATGCATTAACTTAGATAATTCAGAATCGGAGAGGGAAGCACTAGCAATAACGGGATAAGTAGAATCCGGCCCAAGAAAGATATACCTCAAGTGACTAGGGAGCTGTTTAAGCTCCACAACTGGGGGTGCTTTCTGAGAGGGATCTCTGCTTCCTCTTTCCAGTGGAGTGGTGTCAGAAACTGGACTCGATGCAATCTAAGTTTGAGTCGTCTCGCTGTCGACCTCGGTCGAGGCGCATAGGCGTTGACCGAGGTGTTCTTCGGTCGCCTCGCTCTGTCCAGAAAGTGCCTCGGTCGAGGTACTGCTACTGGATCCGAGACTGGAGATCTTCGTCTCCTGGACTAGCTTTTCAGTTTTAGCTCCTGGATCCTCTTCCAGTGCTTTCAAGCTCCGTATATCTGCATCACAAGAAGCATCTATACCTTCCTCCATTAAACTGAAGCTTATAACTCTTTCGAGTGGGTCGTTAATAAGGATAGAGCTCACCAATTCCCTTGATTCTTCTTCATCGTAGATGTTGAAGATATCATCAGTTAGTTGCTCCCCTTTCATTGCTGCAAGTAGTGCGAACTCCACCTCATCACCACCAACGTTGAATTTCAACTTGGCGTTCTTGCAATCCACATTGCAACCCGAAGTTGCTAGAAATGGCCTCCCGAGAATAATGGGAACAGGATAATCTGCGGGAATGTCAAGTACGACAAAATCTATAGGTAGATAGAAGTTACCTAACTTGACCGGAACGTCTTCCAAAATGCCCACGGGATGGGTGATGGAGCGATCCGCCATGTAAAGTCGAATCTTGACCGGTTTGGGCTCTCCAAGACCGATCTTAGTGCATAGCTCCAGCGGGATGATGCTCACGCTGGCTCCTAGATCACAAAGGACTTCACAAGTGACATCCCCAACTTGAATGGGAATGCAAAATGAGCCGGGATCTCTCAATTTAGGTGGCATCTTTTCCTTCATGATTTTGATTAACTCCGAAGATTTAGACGTCATCCTAACTTCACCAACATCCTCCAGCTTCCTCTTCCTTGATAAGATTTCTTTTAAGAACTTCCCATAGGCGGGCATACCTAAAATAACATCAAGGAAAGGAATATTAATATGTAGCTTATTCATCAAGTCAAGAAACTTACCGAAGTGCTTGTCTAGATGTGCTCTGGCTCTGGATTGAGGGAATGGAAGTGGTGGCTTATATGCAGGAGGTGGAACATAAGTTTCTGTCGTTCCTCCTACTTTCTGTTGCTCCGCCTCGGTTGGCATCTCGGTCGAGGTGTTCTTCGACTGGATCTGGACCGAGGTGGTCTGCGTCGAGCGAGGTACTGGATCTGCAGTTTTGAGTCCACTCCTCGTCGTTATGGCCATGCACTGGCCCTTAGGGTTAGTTTCCGTCTTTGCTGGAAGCTTCCCTGGATCTCTTGGCGTTTCATTCGCCCTATTAGCAAGTTGTTGTTCAAGGGACTTTTGGGCCCTCGAAAATGAAGTCATAGAAGTCTCCATAGCGCTAAGCTTGATCAAGATTGCTTCCAGAACTGCGTCTTTCTTTTCTGGCTGAGACGAACTTGATCCTTGCCCTTGGCTTTTCAATGGAGTAGAAGAAGAAGAAGGAGAAGAGAGGAAAGGATTAGAGGAATCATTAGAGTTGGAGTTTGAATAATTGTTACCGTGGTTTTGATTATTCGCCCTCCAGTTGTTGCTATTGGATCCTCTATTGTTGTTGTTGTAGTTGTTGTTTCGGGGTCCGTTGTTGTTGTTACGGTACCCGTTATTGTTGTTGTTGTTGTTCCTTTGCCCTTGCTCTTTCTTCTTAGTTTGAGCCATCAAGAGCTCCTTCAATTGCTTCACGTCATTCTTCAATGATGTGAGTTGATTGTTGTTGGGTTGAGTCTCTTGAAAGTTGACTCTTTTAACTCCACCTTCAGCTCCTTGGTGGGTATATTTCTCCATGTGCAAGGCTTGCTTCTCAATGAAGTCCCAAGCATCATCAATCGCCATGTCCATGAAGGTACCGGCGGAGAGTAGTTGGAGATTGAACTGGGTGCTTCCGTCCAGCCCTTTGAAGTAGATCTCCAATAACTTGATCTTTGGAATCCCATGATGTGGGCAATCCAAAAGGATATCCTTGAACCGCTCCCAAGATTTGGACAAGCTTTCCTTGTCCTTCATGATGAAAGCATTGATCTTCCCTCTCATTTCCGTAGTCTTTGAGGGGGGAAAGAATTTGGTTAGGAATTCCGTAGTCATCTCCTCCCATGTGCTAATTTTTCCTGGAGGAAGAGATTGATACCAAGTAAGAGCTCTATCTTTTAAAGAAAAGTAAAAAGGTCTTAGCTTGTAGTTGTTATTTTCAATTCTGGAGGGTCGCAAGGTTTCCATCAAGATCTCGTAGTTTTGAAGATGTTGATGCGGCGACTCCTTCTCTAGCCCTCCGAATTGGCATTGGCGAATCATGGATAGAACTTGTGGTCGAAGTTCGTAGTCATGATCCGCTGGATCTCCTAGGTTCACCCCTGGACGCCTCAGCTGTTGATTCGGGTCCATCCTTTGACCTAGGGTTTGTGGGATTCCTGCAAGAAGAACATCTCGGACTGGCATCCGAGGTGGAAGTATATCGACCGGGGCATCAGGTACTGGAATCTGCCTCGGTCGAGGATCTACTACTGGATTCTGCATCGGTCGAGGATCAACAGGAGGATCTTCCCTCGGTCGAAGTAGAATCTGATCTCGTATGACTGCAATCTCAGCTTCGATTGCTGCAGTCTTGGCACGATTCTCTTCTTTCTCTTGCCTTAGCTCTTCTTTACTGAGACGTAGCAGCTCCTGCGTCTCTCTCAATTGGGCCGCAAGATCGTGATCGTCTTGTTGGGCCATCTTCGCTTCTCTTAAGCGTCGCTTGTATGTCTTTTCTGGTTCGGGATCGTATGGAACGATTTCCTTCCCAGCGCGGGTTCTTCGCATGTACCTAAGAAAGAACCTGCAAAGATTGTCACTCAAGTAGAGTGGTTAGATGAAACGGGGGAAGCGCCCCAAGAGCAAACCGTACCGGCTCGGTCTAGACCAAGTCCCCGGCAACGGCGCCAAAAACTTGTTCGCTCCAAACGGTGTGTGCAAGCTTTAAATTTATAACCCTAGACTTAAGCTTAAAACAAGGATGCGAACCCGCAGTGTACGGGTCAATCGTAGTAAAAGCAAGAAAATTCCAGGGGTCGATCACAGGGACTCGGTGAAACAAAGTCAATACGGTATGCTAATATCAATGCTAACCACAAGAGCAATTTAACACAATCAAAGATGAATAAGAAGTCAATAAAGCAAACATGCAATTCTAGGGATTAAAGCATCAAGTTGTGGTTCCAACTCAAGATCTATAGATAAGCGGACAAAGCTGAGATTTTTGCATGGGGAAGGTGTTACTAAAGTGGAGTAGATCACCGGGTAAGTCTCACTACACACTAATCCTAAACCGTAACTCCTATTACCGGGTAAGTCTCAAGGAATCAAGATAAAGAACTATAACCTCAAACTAACACACCATCTAAGGGAATAGAATCAACCTTTACCGGGTAAGTCTCAGGCTAACTCACAAAGATGGGATGGAAGCACACTCAAACCCCAATAAAGGATAAACCTTTATTACCTACACTTATGATCGTTAATACACAAACTAAGGAATTACCGGGTAAGTCTCATCCTAAGCTTGCATTGAACCAGAAAGGTGTAATAAGAATAGGATTTGGCAAACTCTAACACTTAACTCTCAGTTTTAGGTCGGATAAGTCACCTCGGTCAGAAGAATTCCACCCCGGCCGAGATGTTCATCAACCGAACGAGATGCTTAGGGTTAAGGTTAAAGACTCGAACTTTCAGGATCCTACTGGAATCTAAGATTATTCTATCATTGTTTTTCCCACAACCTTCAGCCAATCACCCTAGAATCACACAAGGAAATTAGCCACTCATCATCATTATGAAAGTATTAAAAATATATGGGAAGAAGGTGAATATTTGAACAAAGAAGAATTTAATGAAAACACTTCAATAACTGAATCAAATATCACAAACAAAAGCGTTCCTTGGATAGCAATCCAACAAGACAAGACAATCAATGAGGGAATTGAAGACAATCTTACAAAACCCTTCAAAAAGCTATAAAAAGCTATAGTCTTCAATCTTCCTTCAACCTTCAAAAAGGTTCTTCAACTCTCTCCCAAATTGGGGTGGAATGCGGCTGCTGCGTATGCAGGATGTTAATTCGATGTATGCAGCCTCCTTTTCGGTGTAGGCGGGCTGTTGGATTTGTGGAAAACCAACCCTTTTTATAGGAAAAATAACCCTCCAAAGATAAGAAATCTTAAGAAGATATTATCCCATAAATATAGGTAAAATATATGATTCTGCATATCTCCTTCCTTCTAGAAGCTCAGCCCAAAAATATAAGATCACTTTCCAACTTTAAAAGATCTCAGCCAAGAATAAAATATTCTCGCCGCGTCCTAGGTGTTCGCCTCGGTCGAGTCGGTGTCTCTGGATCGCCTCGGTCGAGATGAATCTCTGGGCAACCGAGGTGATCATAACTGAGTGTAGAATCTCTCAAAACTGGTCCAAAGTAAATCTTTAATCCATGACTATGCTTCCTGAAGGATTCCTTTTTGCTCCTCAATGTAGCTCCAAATGACTCTTGACTCCTTTTGCTCCTTTTCGATGCAAAACGTACCATATTACCTGCAATTACAACGAAACTAGGTGTAGACCTCGATTCTTGCAAAGGTAGATGAAATGGTAGTAAAATCACATAATGTACATACAAACATGCAGATTATGAAAGATAAAACGTCCAAACAAACCCCAAAATATAGACTATAATTCATGCTATCAAGCTCGGACCACCGGTAATTCCTTAGTTTGTGTACCAACGATCATAAGTGTAGGTAATAAAGGTTTGTCCTTTATTGGGGTTTGAGTGTGCTTCCATCCCATCTTTGTGAGTTAGCCTGAGACTTACCCGGTAAAGGTTGATTCTATTCCCTTAGACTTAAGCTTAAAACAAGGATGCGAACCCGCAGTGTACGGGTCAATTGTAGTAAAAGCAAGAAAATTCCAGGGGTCGATCACAGGGACTTAGTGAAACAAAGTCCAATACGGTATGCTAGTGTTGATGCTAACCACAAGAGCAAGTATACAATCAAAGATGAATAAGATGTCAAATAAAGCAAACATGCAATTCTAGGGATTAAAGCATCTAGTTGTGGTTCCAACTCAAGATCTATAGATAAGAGGACAAAGCTGAGATTTTTTGCTTGGGGAAGGTGTTACTAAAGTGGAGTAGATCACCGGGTAAGTCTTACTACACACTAATCCTAAACCGTAACTCCTATTACCGGGTAAGTCTCAAGGAATTAAGATAAAGAACTATAACCTCAAACTAACACACCATCTAAGGGAATAGAATCAACCTTTACCGGGTAAGTCTCAGGCTAACTCACAAAGATGGGATGGAAGCACACTCAAACCCCAATAAAGGATAAACCTTTATTACCTACACTTATGATCGTTGGTACACAAACTAAGGAATTACCGGGTAAGTCTCATCCTAAGCTTGCATTGAACCAGGAAGGTGTAATAAGAATAGGATTTAGCAAACTCTAACACTTAACTTTCTGTTTAGGTTCGGATAAGTCACCTCGGTCAGAAGAATTCCACCCCGGCCGAGATGTTCATCAACCGAACGAGATGCTTAGGGTTAAGGTTAAAGACTCGAACTTTCAGGATCCTACTGAAATCTAAGATTATTCTATCATTGTTTTTCCCACAACCTTCAGCCAATCACCCTAGAATCACACAAGGAAATTAGCCACTCATCATCATAATGAAAGTATTAAAAATATATGGGAAGAAGGTGAATATTTGAACAAAGAAGAATTTAATGAAAAGACTTCAATAACTGAATCAAATATCACAACAAAGCGTTCCTTGGATAATAATCCAAAAAGACAAGACAACAAGTGAGGGAATTGAAGACAATCTTACAAAACCCTTCAAAAAGCTATAAAAGCTATGGACTTCAATCTTCCTTCAACCTTCAAAAAGGTTCTTCGAATCTCTCCCAACTGGAGTAGGCTGCTGCTGCTGCGTCTTTTTCGGTGTAAGCGGGCTCTTGTGATCCCAAGATGATTGAATTATGGAAAATCCAACCCTTTATATAGGAAAAATACCCTCCAAAGATAAAATATCTTAGAAAGATCTTTTCCCATAAATATAGGTAAAATATAAGATCTTCTTCCATCTAGGAGCCAAGCCCAAAAATATAAGATCACCTTCCAAAGATAGAAGATCTCAGCCAAGAATAAAATATTCTCGCCGCGTCCTAGGTGTTCGCCTCGGTCGAGTCGGCGTCTCTGGATCACCTCGGTCGAGGTGAATCCGTGGTCAACCGAGGTGACTCACAACTGAATGTGAAATCTCTCAAAACTGGTCCAAAGTAAATCTTTAATCCATGGCTATGCTTCCTGGATGTAGCTCCAAATGACTAATGACTCCTTTTGCTCCTTTTTTATGCAAAACGTACCATATTACCTGCAATTACAACGAAACTAGGTGTAGACCTCGATTCTCGCAAAGATAGATGAAATGGTAATAGAATCACATATTATACATACAAACATGCAGATTTTTGAAGATAAAACGTCCAAACAAACCCCAAAATTTAGACTATAATTCATGCTATCAAAATACCCCATACTTAGCCCTTGCTTGTCCCCAAGCAAGTTCCGCATATAGAAGACAAGATAGAATGGATTATAAGTCAATAAAATCAATGAAAAAGTCTTTCAAAAACATTTTATGGTGTGCAACTATCATAGATCACTCTAAGAGAGTACTTCCTGGAAAAAACTCAATATGCTCAAAACATTTTATAAATATAGAAAAGTTGTTCATCTTTGCATAAAATCATAGATTGCATAATAATTCATAATTATCAAAATTAATCATGTATAATCCAGTTTAAACCACTAAGTCAATCAACAAGCTCAAGGTCTCAAGGGCTTCCCAAAAGAAAAGGTCAAGAAACGTGTAGGGTAGGGATGTATGTAAGGTAATGTGGTGCTAGAATCCGGGAAAATGATGAACTTCACTTTCATTTTGACTTGCAACATCTTCCACCAATAAGCTTTGCTTATTCCACACTTTTTCTTTTTACTTTACTTTTTGGGATGCATGGACAGAGGTGCACAATAACCGAAGCCTAGGAAATCTGCAATCATCAATTTCTCGAGATGCATCAAACCCTTGATGCACATACCATGACCCGTTAGGAATATCGCTCAATCCGACTTTGGCAAGACACAAACACCCGGCTATGTGAATGGTGCCGAGTTACTCATCTTCATGATTGACTTCCCCAAACCTAAAATTACTTTCTAACACTTTCACCTTCAGCCACTTCTCAACTTTTGACTTGCTTTCACCACTTCGCTTGCTTCCAAATTCCCGGATAGGTAAAGGGAGGCAATATGTATATGAGGGGCTAAGCATGATCAAGAAGAAGAAGAAGAAGAAGAATGAATTGCCTTGGTCTTTCCAAGAAGAACGTGAGAGAACTTATGCTGCGGTGTCAACCTTCAAATTCAACATAATTTGGATAAAAATAAAGTATTAAACATGCCAATAATTTTAAACAAAGCATTTAGCAACTTAAACATATCATAAAACATTTCAAACATATAAAGAATTTAAATCCAGTCGGTAAACAAAATCTTCACTGAGATCATATCCAGATAAGTAACACAAAAATCGTTTTCGAAAACTCTCTGTTACGCCCACCTCGGTCGAGGTGTTCTTGGTTCAACCGAGGTGAAACACCTCGTTTTGCCAGAACTGTCCCGGTCGAGGTCAAAAATTTTTTTAAAACCATTTTGTTTTTTTTTCGGTTTCGACGTTTTTCTCAGTCAAATAACCTGTAAGTATTTAGCAACTTAAACAAAGCATTTAGCAACTTAAACATATCAGAACTGTCCCCGGCAACGGCGCCAAAAACTTGTTCGCTCCAAACGGTGTGTGCAAGCTTTAAATTTATAACCCTAGACTTAAGCTTAAAACAAGGATGCGAACCCGCAGTGTACGGGTCAATCGTAGTAAAAGCAAGAAAATTCCAGGGGTCGATCACAGGGACTCGGTGAAACAAAGTCAATACGGTATGCTAATATCAATGCTAACCACAAGAGCAATTTAACACAATCAAAGATGAATAAGAAGTCAATAAAGCAAACATGCAATTCTAGGGATTAAAGCATCAAGTTGTGGTTCCAACTCAAGATCTATAGATAAGCGGACAAAGCTGAGATTTTTGCATGGGGAAGGTGTTACTAAAGTGGAGTAGATCACCGGGTAAGTCTCACTACACACTAATCCTAAACCGTAACTCCTATTACCGGGTAAGTCTCAAGGAATCAAGATAAAGAACTATAACCTCAAACTAACACACCATCTAAGGGAATAGAATCAACCTTTACCGGGTAAGTCTCAGGCTAACTCACAAAGATGGGATGGAAGCACACTCAAACCCCAATAAAGGATAAACCTTTATTACCTACACTTATGATCTTAGGTACACAAACTAAGGAATTACCGGGTAAGTCTCATCCTAAGCTTGCATTGAACCAGGAAGGTGTAATAAGAATAGGATTTAGCAAACTCTAACACTTAACTTTCTGTTTTAGGTCGGATAAGTCACCTCGGTCAGAAGAATTCCACCCCGGCCGAGATGTTCATCAACCGAACGAGATGCTTAGGGTTAAGGTTAAAGACTCGAACTTTCAGGATCCTACTGGAATCTAAGATTATTCTATCATTGTTTTTCCCACAACCTTCAGCCAATCACCCTAGAATCACACAAGGAAATTAGCCACTCATCATCATAATGAAAGTATTAAAAATATATGGGAAGAAGGTGAATATTTGAACAAAGAAGAATTTAATGAAAAGACTTCAATAACTGAATCAAATATCACAACAAAGCGTTCCTTGGATAATAATCCAAAAAGACAAGACAACAAGTGAGGGAATTGAAGACAATCTTACAAAACCCTTCAAAAAGCTATAAAAGCTATGATCTTCAATCTTCCTTCAACCTTCAAAAAGGTTCTTCGAAAACTCCCAAATTGGAGTATGCTGCGGCTGTGCTGGACGATCGCGTGCTGTATGCGAGATGATAGCGGATCCTATGCAGCCTCCTTGATTTGTGGAAATCAAACCCTTTTTATAGGAAAATAAACCTCCAAAGATAATAAATCTTAAGAAGATACTATCCCATAAATATAGGTAAAATATATATTCTGCATATCTCCTTCCTTCCAGGAGCCAAGCCCAAAAATATAAGATCACTTTCCAAATTTAAAAGATCTCTTCCAAGAATAAAATATTCTCGCCGCGTCCTAGGTGTTCGCCTCGGTCGAGTCGACGTCTCTGGATCACCTCGGTCGAGGTGAATCAATGGTCAACCGAGGTGAGTCACAACAGAATGTGAAATCTCTCGAATCTGCTCCAAAGTGAATCTTTAATCCATGGCTATGCTCCCTGGATGTAGCTCCAAATGACTCATGACTCCTTTTGCTCCTTTTTGATGCAAAACGTACCATATTACCTGCAATTACAACGAAACTAGGTGTAGACCTCGATTCTTGCAAAGGTAGATGAAATGGTAGTAAAATCACATAATGTACATACAAACATGCAGATTATGAAAGATAAAACGTCCAAACAAACCCCAAAATATAGACTATAATTCATGCTATCATGGAGCAACAGAAACTTTGCTTCTTGATCGATCTTTACTCCTAAGTACTTATAATTCCTTCCTTAGCTTCTTTTGATCTTCTTCTTCTGGACCAAGGCGTTAGTAGCATAAACCGACACTAATGCAATAAAAAGACTCTAAAAACTACCCTAAATGATAGTGATTCCATCACCTATCAAACTCCCCCGTACTTAGACCTTTTACTCGTCCCGAGTAAAACAAATGACAGCAATTAGACTCAAGGTCTCGGGAAGAAAGGGAAAGAAAGAGAAATAATGGAAAACAAGAGAAAAACCAAGAAAGAAAGAAAGGAAAAGAGAGGAAATGTGAGAAAAAGAAGATACTACCATCCTTATTGCTCCAAGAGTGGCCTACCCGGACAACCTCCTTATGACTCCCCTTCTTATGTCGCCAAAACACCGGAAGGGAAACCTACACTCGGTGTCGCTCATCTTGCCAAGGCACCCTTTCGGGTTTTCACCTTGCCACTCTTCTTCTTTTCTCTCTTAAGCTCACATCCCTCAAGTCCATTTTTGCACCAACCTAAGGTTGGTCGGACTACCTTCTTTTTACCTAAACCGCCCTTTCGGGTTTTCGGTTTATCCAAGGATTTTCATGCCTTTTTTTCACTTCGTTGGCTTTATTCTTTTTCTTTTTTTTTTCAAACTTATTTCAATAATGCAAAACAAAATGTCAAAAACAACTAACAAACTGTACAAGCAATGATATATATCCCTCCCCCATACTTGAAGTGCACTTTGTCCTCAAAGTGAAAATGAGTCAAAGATAAATGTGGGAGAAGGGAAAGAAATGTACCCCTCACTGGGGTGGTCCGGATGGACCACTAGGACCCTCCTCCGGCGGGTAAGGGAAATGGCTGAAGAAGTGCTCCTGCCGGCGGTGAAGGGTGTCAATCCGGTCCTCCTGAGCCTCCATCCTCTCTCGAAATGAAGTCTCATAGCTAGCCTGCCAAGCTAGCTGCTGAGTCTCCAACTACTGCCGATGAGCCGCCTGCCAAGCATCTTGACGACGGTCAAAGTGGGTGGTCATGGAGGAGGCAAAGCTGGACTGCCACGCCTGCTGCTGCTTAAGCATGGACTGCTGATACTCTGGCTGCCATGCTGTTAGCATGAAATATTGTGATGTTTTAGGCACGTTTTCTAAGTGTATTTAATCCATATTGATAGTCATTGATTGAGCATTGATGCATTTGTGAACTAGTTTGTCTATAATGTCGATATAGAGATCTACACAAGCTTTATGTTGATTGTAGGTGATTGAGAGCTATTTCCGAACGGAATTGAGCAAGGATGGAGTTGTTTGAGCATGTCCATGGATTGAGGACATTCATAGGAGCCAAAGGAGTGCCAACTTGAAGAATGCACGAGGCTAAGGAAGAATCACGTTCTTGCCCTAAACCACGCTCTAAAATACGGCCGTACTACTTTCCACGTTCAAGTCCACGGCCGTGGAACCATGGTTAGGAAACGTGGTTCATTCCAATAACTTCTACGGCCGTGGAGAAGATGGTTCAAACCGTGTTGATTTCCACGCTCTAAATTACGGTCGTGGAACCCTTCCACGACCGTGATCTTGGCGATCTTTTTCGCCACACTTTAAGCCACGATCTCCTACGCAATTGGGCCGGGCCGATATTTTATCTTACACTATAAAAGGACGGACGAAGGGAGATTCCGTCACCTCTGCTTAGACCTTCGCTTACGCATAGACACATCTTACGCTTACGCTTGGAATTGCCCTAATTTCGCATTTGGCGGAAGTTGTGTTGAGAGATTTTGGCGCATCGCCGTTGTGATTTTCGGATTGACGGAAGATCGAAGATTCGGAAGATTGTTCGTAAGAAGATTTCGCTTCTTACTTAGGTTTGATTTAGAAGACGGATTGACATCCCGTTCTTCCTTCTTATCTAAGATTTTGATTGTTTGTTCTATTCCGAATCTAGTGACGTTCATTGTTCTTGATTGTGACTTTGAGACTGATTTGGAAGTTATTGAAGGTTTTCGGAAGTTTTCATCTTTCAATCTTTTAAACCTTGAATTTGATATCATTATGACTATTGTTGGCTAAAAACCCTTAACAATTCTAAGGTGAAGGGTTGATAGTTGTGGCTTAGATGATGATAGATCGATCGTAAATATATTGGATCCTGAGAGTTGGAGAGAATCGCCGACGAACCTAATCCACGGTCTGTTCTTGAGCTTCCACGGCCGTGGAACTCAAGAACTACCCGTAATTTTGTGTTAAGTTACGAACCTGCTTTTACTTTAATCCAAAGTTAAAGATTTGCTTTAACTTAGTCTTGACTTGCCTTTTCTAGGTGGTAGTGAAGCCTCAACAACCTCTACCTCGATTGTGTGTGTCACAACCTTAATCGGTTAAGTTAGTCTTGATCCTTGGATTACAAGTTTGGGTATTTGACGTTAATTCTTACCTTTAGAATCTTTCTATATTGAAGCCTCAACAACCTTTATAGAGAGTGTCTTGTAGGTGAGTCATATAAGGTTTTTGGAACTTCACCGTACGATTACCTTACATTAGCATACCTTTGCATATCTCAACTCTGTCCTTATATCATTAGTATATCTTGAATCGATTGCCACAGCTGGATACTTGGATCTTTAGGATTGTTGTTTTCCCAATATTTGCAAAGCTTCTTACATTTACTTGCTTGATAATCTACAATTGAATTTGTTCCCCCCAAATCCCTGTGTTCGATACTCTGGAATTCTTGCTCAACTATATCGATCCGTACACTGCGGGTTCGCTTGCTTGATTTCTAGTTTTATAATTAAAGCTTATTTGCACGCACGCGAAGTGGCGAACAAGTTTTTGGTGCCGTTGCCGGGGATTTGGTTTCGGCCGAATTCGGTTGCCGGTTGTCAAGCTTGGGAGCTTGCTCTCGTTATTTGATATTTCTTTGAGTGCATGCGCAGGTCTAGGAACACCGAGGATCTCTTACCTCTTTATCAAGAGCTTGAGAGGACTTTAAGGCAAAAGCGTAAGGAAAAGAAGATGGCTGAAGAACGTGATTTTCAATCGGAGCTTGCGGAGAAAGAAGCTCAACTCCAATGGAATGAGAAGATTCGCCGAGATGAAATGGATCGTCATCAATCTCAAGTGGACGATCTAAAGGATATGATGTTCCAGATGAGGATAGAACTAAGCAATCTTAAGAATAAGAAGAGCAAGAAATCCTCAAGGAGATCCGTAAGGTCAAATAGAGGCCATTCATCCGCTGAAGATAGCGACTCTTCCATGCCACCATTAGAGGAGATTGATCCAAGGATCAATGCGAATCCATTCGCTCCACGGACAGCTGCGAACCGCCGTGTTCCACCTAGGAACGCTAGGCTGAACCGCTTAGATGAAGAGCCAAGAACTCTTGGCCAAAGGATGGATCCAACGCAGCAACCACGCCGTTTAGGTGTGAACTTCGATGCTGATGATGTACAAGGGTTTAGCTTCAACCCTCAAGTTATTACTCTTGTTCGTCAAAACCAATTTGGCGGGACAAGCGCTGAATCTCCACACCAACACTTGCAAAACTTTGAGTGTATGATGGAGACAATGAGACCGAAAAATGCAACTACCAACAACTATAAGCTCAAGCCTTTCTTCTTCTCCTTGAAGGGGAAAGCATTGTCTTGGTATCAAGCTCTTCCAAGTGGAAAGCTTGAGACATGGGAGGATCTTTCCGCGGAGTTCCTCACTAAGTTCTTTCTGCCATCCAAACGGCGGAACTTAGAGGTAAGATTAATGCCTTTTCCATGAGATCTAACGAAAGTTTGTTTCAATCTTGGGAAAGGTTTCAGGATTTGCTGTTGGATTGCCCTCATCATGGCATATCCAAGCTTGCATTGCTAGAGATATACTACAAGGGGTTGGATGTGGAGATACAATTCAAGCTCCAATTCCTCTCATGTGGCACATTCATGGACATGAGGGAAGATGACGCTTGGGACTTCATTGAGAAGCAAGCAAGAGTCATAGAGAAGTATTCCCACCGGAAAGTTGAGGGAAATCGTGTGGAGCAAGGAGCAAAGCTCACACATGAAGCTCAAACTCAAATATTTTCTCTCAACAATGAGATTAAAGAGTTGAAGGAGGCTATCAAGACTAACTTTCCAAAGCAACAAGGAAAGGACGTTGGCTACTTGGCCAACAACAACAATGGTGGAGAGAATACCAACCGCAACAACAATAATAACCGGAACAACAATCGGAATAATTGGAATGGCAATAACAACAACCGGAACAACAATTGGAACAACAATAGGGGTTCAAACAACAACAATTGGCGCTCCAATCAACAAAATTCCGGTAACTCTTATCCTTCCAATTCGAATTCACTAACTCCACCTTCCTCTTCCTCTACTCCTTTGAAAAGCCAGGGGTAAACATCTAATGGATGAAACACTTCGGGGAAGGAGAAGCCCGATCCCATGTTGGAAACGATCTTGGGAAAGCTACAAGGGTTGGAGAACCGCATCATTAAGGTTGATGATCAAATTTCTAAGGTTGATAAAGCCCAAAAGGTTTTAGAAAACCAAATGTTCAGCCATGCGGAGGAAGTTCCTAGGAATCAAGGGAAACTTCCAGGAAAGACGGAGGACAACCCTAAGGGAAGGGTGATGGCGATCACAACTAGGAGCGGAGTGACTACCACCGATCCGCAGCCTAAGTTTGTTGAAGTCCCCGTGGAGAAAGACAAAGAGAAGGGGAAGGCGAAGGAAGATGTCTACGTTCCTCCTCCGGCTTACAAACCTCCCCTACCATTCCTTCAATCTAGAGCGAGAGCGCGCCTAGATAAACAATTTGGTAAGTTTATAGAACTCATGAGCAAGCTGCATATTAATATACCTTTCATTGATGCTATTGTAGGTATGCCGGCTTATGGCAAGTTCTTAAAGGAGATCCTCTCTAACAAGAGAAAGTTAGAGGACTTTGGAGAGGTTAAGATGAGTTCGGATTCTTCGGATCTCATCAAGACCATGAAGGAGAAAATGCCCCCAAAGCTAAAGGATCCGGGGTCGTTTTGCATTCCCATAGGAGTGGGAGATGTCACATATGACGCTTTATGTGACTTGGGAGCAAGTGTGAGCATCATACCACTTGCATTATGCAGGAAGATCGGTTTAGGTGACCCTAAACCGGTGAAGATGACGTTGTACATGGAGGATCGATCCATCACTCGCCCCGTCGGTATTGTAGAAGACGTCCCGGTCAAGCTAGGTAAATTCTTTGTACCCATTGATTTTGTTGTGCTTGACATTCCTGCAGATAGTCCGGTCCCGATCATACTCGGAAAACCATTTCTTGCAACTTTCGGCTGCATAGTCGATTGCAAGAATGCTAGGCTCGCCTTTGATATAGGAGAGGAGAAGGTAGAGTTTGTTCTTTCCACTCTAGTGAAGGAGCCAATCTTTGATGAGGATATATTCAATATCCAAGATGAAGAGGGGTTGTCTAGAGAGGAGGTAAGTGCTATTCTCTTCAAAGATCCTTTACAAAAGGTCATTACTATGAGTCTAACGAATGTAGGCAAAGAAGAGGAGTGCAATGAGGCAATTGAAGCCTTAGAAGCACAAGAAGAAGAGGGTGAAGTGGAATTTGAGATGCTCCACGATGAGGCAGAAAACGTGAGAATCCACGGCCATACACTATATTCCACGGCCGTGGATTTCACCAACCAAACCGTGTCGCACTCCAGAGATGCAAAGTGTCATCCGCCATTGTCACTCACTACCATGTGGAGGACACGCTAGTTCGAACAAGACTAGCGCAAAGGTATTGTAATCTGGATTCTTTTGGCCTACTTAATTTAGAGATGTGCAATCCTTTATTTCTTGCTGCGATGCTTGTCAAAGAACAGGTAATATCTCTAGGAGGAATGAGATGCCTCTCAACAACATCCAAGAGGTGGAGATTTTCGATGTTTGGGGTGTAGATTTTATGGGACCGTTCCCATCCTCTTGTGGAAACCAATACATACTCTTGGCGGTGGATTATGTTTCTAGATGGGTGGAAGCGATTGCCTCTCCCACCAATGATGCCATGGTGGTGGTTAAGTTCTTTAACAAGACCATCTTCCCGCGATTTGGGACACCAAGGACTATCATTAGTGATGGAGGTTCTCACTTCATTGCCCGGCGCTTTGAAGCTCTTCTAGCTAAGTATGGGGTTACTCACAAGATCGCCACCCCTTATCATCCACAAACTAGTGGACAAGTTGAGATCTCAAATCGAGAGATCAAAGGAATTCTAGAGAAGACGGTTTCAAGGACTAGGAAGGATTGGTCCTTGAAGCTTGATGATGCATTGTGGGCGTACCGGACTGCGTACAAGACTCCCATAGGAACCACACCATACAACCTTGTGTATGGGAAGTCTTGTCACTTACCGGTGGAGTTGGAGCACAAAACGTTTTGGGCCATCAAGTGGTTGAATTTTGGCATGAAGGAAGCGGGAGAGAAACGTCTCTTAGACCTTAATGAGCTGGAAGAACTCCGCTTGAACGCCTATGAGAACGCTAAGATTTATAAGGAGAGAGCAAAGCGTTGGCATGATAAGCATATCATTTCAAAGGACTTCAAAGAAGGAGATCAAGTTCTCCTTTTCAATTCAAGGCTTCGTCTCTTTCCAGGTAAGCTTAAATCCCGTTGGACCGGACCTTTTCTAATTAAGCGTATTTTCCCCCATGGTACAGTTGAAGTATGGGGTGAAGCGGGCGGAAGCTTTAAGGTGAACGGTCAACGACTCAAGAAGTATACGCCGGAACTCCAAGCTGAAGAGTTCGCGCCCACCGCACTCGAATAAGTGTGAAGTTGGTCTAGCTACGGACCTTAAACAAAGCGCTTCTTGGGAGGCAACCCAAGGTATTGCATTTACGTTTTTGTTTTCGATTCATAGTTTAGCTTAGTTTAGACGTTTTTGCTTTGTTTTGCCTTCGATTCCTTTCGGTATGTTCGTGTTTTTGGATGTAGGAACAGTGGAAAAGGAAAGGGGAAGAGTTATTTTGAAGAAAAGTGACGAAACTTGGACTTTGGAGCATTACAGAGAGTTCCACGGCCTAAACCACGGCCGTGACAGCTACAGTGACCGTAATTTCCAAAAGCCTTTGAAAAATCACCAAAACCACGGTTCCAAACATTTCCACGGCCGTGGAACCCCCCGACAGACCGTGATTTTCACAAAATTTGCCGGCCACTATATAAACCACGTTCTTCACAAAAACACACCAAAAACAAATTCCACGCTCTCTCTCTCGCCGATTCCATGCCCTTCACCTCAAATCTCCGTTCGTTAATCGTTTTCAACGATTCTTCTTTCCAAACTGAAGCAAATTCTACCACCAACAAGATCCAAGCAACGAATCGAGCGGCAACTCACCGAGGAACGCACAATTCGGATTCTAAAATCCGAAACCTAGGTTTTTTCCACTCTTCTTGATCTTTGTCAATTTGGGTTCGTTTTTGCTAGAAATTATAGGAGAACTGATTGAAATTGGAAGGAATTAGACTAGGGCTGCCTGATTGCTGAGTTTGAGTGCTGTTTGTTGAATTTTGAGAAAATTCGAGACGAATCACGGTCTCTGTCAGTTCCACGGCCGTGGAAATACCAAGAATAGACCATGATTTTGAACAGTGATGGACTTCGTGAGGAGAGTTTCTCGGAGAATTAAGGAGAAGAAGAATGAGCAGAACAAAAAGAGGAAGGGTAACCCCTCTTCCTCTTCATCCTCTAGAGCACCACCACCTTCCTCCCCTTCACCTCCATCCTCACCTTCATCACCCGCACCTCCTAGCCCTAGAGTACCGACCATTCATGAGGATCACCTCGATGCACTCGAGAGGATCCATGAGAGGGCTGTGATTGGACCTAGGTACCTATTGTTAGAGGATTTAGCTCCTCTTAACATCATAGAGGACCTTACTTGGCTCTTGGATAGAGCCAGACTAGTTGTCTTCTCGGCTATCCGAGAAGACGCCTACGAGGAGATTACGAGAGAGGTTGTGACGTCGTTTGAGCACAACCATGTGGATAGGACCGTTTCTTTCCGTCTTATGGAAAGAAAGTATGATTTTACCATCCGTGAGTTTGGAGCCTTCTTTGGGTTCCAAGAGACCTTCAACGGTCGTTTTCCTAGTGGCGTTTACGCCAAATATTTTTGGGAGGAGGTTGCTATGGTTTACGCCAGCGAGGACCGCTGGCAACCAGCTGACACCAAGGCTAAGTTGATGTATCACTTAGCCTTGAAGATTGCTCACCGTGTTCTTTCGGAGTGTCTCTTCCCTAGGACGGAGACACCTCAAAAGATTAAGACGGATGAGCTCTTTCTTTTGTATTCTATGCTGTGTGGGCGCCGAGCTGACTGCGCCACCCTCTTAGCTGCTACCATGAGCAAGCTTAAGAACAAGAGGAAGGGCAACAATGGATACGGTGGGATAGTTACCCATCTTGCTAGAGTGTTGGGGGTTGATTTTTCTGCTTGTACATGCATACCAGCCGTACCCCTAGGACTCCAGGCCTTCATGACTAGAGGCCTTATCTTCCCCACACATAGAGGTCCGCCTTATGCAGCCATGCCTTGGGAGAGCAGGACGGGTAGGGGTATTGAGTGGCTACAAGAGTACTCCATTATGGCTGGACGCCATAACTGGAAGGAGACGTCCGCTGCTATGCATGCAAACAGGATTGAAACTCCTCCGTATGTCCCACCACCCGTAGTTGAGGAGGAGGAGATGAGAGATCAGTATGAGGGAGGAGGAGGAGCAGAGCAGGAGTTTGGCACGTTTCCGGATCAGCCGGATGTTGCTTCTGATGTGCCCAGACGTTCTCCACGTCCCGCCAGAGCTTCAGGATCGTCTTCTCGCCGCGCCAGCGTGAGTGAGAGACCTACGTGGATGGATACACCTCCTGCATGGTACGGAGCTCCACCTCTATGGTCCGCACAGTAACCACCAGCACCAGTATCAGCACCGTCGGACGCACCAGGATGGTATAGTCATGCTCCGGGATGGTACGAGCAGATGCCAGATTGGGCTACTAGCCTTTCTGACAGAGTAGGAGCATTGGAGATTCAAGCGGATGCTAGAGAAGGACGCATGGACGACCTCGATCACATGATGAGAGACGTCTACCGCCAGCAGTTTGGGCGGCACTACGACTCCAGCTTCTCTCCATTCCCACCTCCACCGGCACCACAGTGATGATTTGCATGACCGATAGCTTTAGCCGCTCCACCGCCATTTTGTGAGTCTTTTTCTTTCTTTCTTTTCTTTTCTTTCTTTTATTTGAACATTAGGGACAATGTTTGTTCCAAGTATGGGGTGGGGTGTGACTAAAAGTTTGTAATAACTCTTACTCACTATGTTTGCTTCTATCGAGACTATCTTGCATGTTCATTATATTGTTGCACGTTTCATTATTACATTGCATGAAAAAGAGTTTGAAAAAACCCATAAAAATTGAAAAATTTTGAAAATTTTGTGCTTCTAAGGAATTGAGATGATTTCTATGATAATCACTACTTGTGAATTAAGTTTGATGACAATTGCATGCTTAAACGATTAGTGAATTGAAAAGAAATTGAATGTGTTGATTATACCTCTTTTACAAGTTTCATAATGTGATGAATGTTACCTAAATCATGTTGAGAAATTGAAGTTAAAATCACACTATAAGTTCTTATGCTTCTTGTTGAGATGATTAAGGCAATTCGATTTTTCTTTCTTCTTTCTTTGATCATTTAGCCCCTCATTGAAATTATTGCCTCCTTTACCTATCCGGGAATTTGGAGGAGTTGATTGATATTGGCATGTTTGATGTGGGAGGGCCTTGAAAGCAATTATTTGCAATCAAAAGAATAGAAAGAAATTGTAGGTTTGGGGAAGTCAATCATGACGATGAGTAACTCGGCACCATTCACATAGCCGGGTGTTTGTGTCTTGCCAAAGTCGGATTGAGCGATATTCCTAGCGGATTATGGTATGTGCGCTAAGGGTTTGAGGCATCTCATAAAAATTGAGAAACGCCAATCTCCTAGGCTTCGGTTTTTGTGCACCTCTATCCATAACTCCAAAAGTAAAATCGAAAAATGAAAGGAAGAGAGCGAAGCTCTAAGTTGAAAGTGTGCGGAAACCGCAAGAGAAAAAGAAAAGAGATGTTATCCATTTTCCCGGATTCATGCACCACATTCCCTAAAAGTTTCCTCCCCTTTCCACATTCTAGACCATTTTCTTTGAAAGTCCTTAAGATCAAAAGAATGTTATATGACTTGGTGATCTAAATTGAAGTTTCTTATGATTGATTTTGATAATGTTTGAAGGTTATGATGCTTGTATGGAAGTTCAATTGATTCATGATTTTTCTTTACTCTTTACTCTTTGATTAAGTGTATAAAAGTCTTATAAACGAATGAAGCAAGGTTTGAGAATGATCTATTGTTTAGAAGGCACATTCATCCAAAAGAAGTATTGCTTTGAGAAGGTACACATATTTCATCCTAACTCTTGTTTTAAAGGCTTTTTGAAAGACCTTGCTTAGGGACAAGCAAGTGGCAAGTATGGGGTTATTTGTTAGCATGAAATATTGTGATGTTTTAGGCACGTTTTCTAAGTGTATTTAATCCATATTGATAGTCATTGATTGAGCATTGATGCATTTGTGAACTAGTTTGTCTATAATGTCGATATAGAGATCTACACAAGCTTTATGTTGATTGTAGGTGATTGAGAGCTATTTCCGAACAGAATTGAGCAAGGATGGAGTTGTTTGAGCATGTCCATGGATTGAGGACATTCATAGGAGCCAAAGG
Organism: Fagopyrum esculentum; assembly: GCA_033239045.1. Classification (NCBI taxonomy): domain Eukaryota; kingdom Viridiplantae; phylum Streptophyta; class Magnoliopsida; order Caryophyllales; family Polygonaceae; genus Fagopyrum; species Fagopyrum esculentum. The sequence goes on along the minus strand of BSUD01000001.1, from coordinate 43,765,014 downwards.
AGTGCCAACTTGAAGAATCGACGAGGCTAAGGAAGAATCATGTTCTTGCCCTAAGCCACGCTCTAAAATACGGCCGTACTACTTTCCACGTTCAAGTCCACGGCCGTGGAACCATGGTTAGGAAACGTGGTTCATTCCAGTAACTTCTACGGCCGTGGAGAAGATGGTTCAAACCGTGTTGATTTCCACTCTCTAAATTACGGTCGTGGAACCCTTCCACGACCGTGATCTTGGCGATCTTTTTCGCCACACTTTAAGCCACGATCTCCTACGCAATTGGGCCGGGCTGATATTTTATCTTACACTATAAAAGGACGAACGAAGGGAGATTCCGTCACCTCTGCTTAGACCTTCGCTTACGCATAGACGCATCTTACGCTTACGCTTGGAATTGCCCTAATTTCGCATTTGGCGGAAGTTGTGTTGAGAGATTTTGGCGCATCGCCGTTGTGATTTCCGGATTGACGGAAGATCGAAGATTCGGAAGATTGTTCGTAAGAAGATTTCGCTTCTTACTTAGGTTTGATTTAGAAGACGGATTGACATCCCGTTCTTCCTTCTTATCTAAGATTTTGATTGTTTGTTCTATTCCGAATCTAGTGACGTTCATTGTTCTTGATTGTGACTTTGAGACTGATTTGGAAGTTATTGAAGGTTTTCGGAAGTTTTCATCTTTCAATCTTTTAAACCTTGAATTTGATATCATTATGACTATTGTTGGCTAAAAACCCTTAACAATTCTAAGGTGAAGGGTTGATAGTTGTGGCTTAGATGATGATAGATCGATCGTAAATATATTGGATCCTGAGAGTTAGAGAGAATCGCCGACGAACCTAATCCACGGTCTGTTCTTGAGCTTCCACGGCCGTGGAACTCAAGAACTACCCGTAATTTTGTGTTAAGTTACGAACCTGCTTTTACTTTAATCCAAAGTTAAAGATTTGCTTTAACTTAGTCTTGGCTTGCCTTTTCTAGGTGGTAGTGAAGCCTCAACAACCTCTACCTCGATTGTGTGTGTCACAACCTTAATCGGTTAAGTTAGTCTTGATCCTTGGATTACAAGTTTGGGTATTTGACGTTAATTCTTACCTTTAGAACTTTTCTATATTGAAGCCTCAACAACCTTTATAGAGAGTGTCTTGTAGGTGAGTCATATAAGGTTTTTGGAACTTCACCGTACGATTACCTTACATTAGCATACCTTTGCATATCTCAACTCTGTCCTTATATCATTAGTATATCTTGAATCGATTGCCACAGCTGGATACTTGGATCTTTAGGATTGTTGTTTTCCCAATATTTGCAAAGCTTCTTACATTTACTTGCTTGATAATCTACAATTGAATTTGTTCCCCCCAAATCCTTGTCTTCGATACTCTGGAATTCTTGCTCAACTATATCGATCCGTACACTGCGGGTTCGCTTGCTTGATTTCTAGTTTTATAATTAAAGCTCATTTGCACGCACGCTAAGTGGCGAACACATGCCTGGTGCTACGTAGTCAAAGCAGCCATCTGAGCCTGCATACTCTCCATGGTCTGACTGTCGTGTCCCGCCGTCGGCATCTCCTCATCAGTGTGGTGGGCCTTGCTAGAGCCGGCTGCGTACCTTCCAATAATATCAACCTGAGGTCGTCTCGGAGAGACAGGGTCAGCTGGTACATATAGGTCGGAGAGCTCTTCTCCCAAGGGGAGTCGGCGGGGCAAATATGTGAGATGACTCCCATTTGCAAGGGAGATCCAAAAACGATGTCCCCCATCTATCTTGAGGAGCCTAAACCTCCTCAATAACCCCTCATTGTATAAGGGTGCCTCCAAACCTTCTTCCAATGAAGGAAGATCCATCACCCGTGCAGCAAGTAGTGAAATGATACCTCCTCCCACTATATCACGAGGCTCATTCCTCCTAATCCGCTTAAGAGCGGTAAGGAAGAGATATGCCCAATTCGGCACAAATTCGTTGGAGAGACAAGCATATAGCAGTGGAAGGTCCTTAAGAGCGACCTTATTCTCTTCCTTGTGTCCACAGAAGACACTCATGAAGACCTTGGAGATAAGCCGTAAACAGGGTTGAGTGAATTTGTTGGAGTACTCACCCCCTGCATGAAACTCTGACCTAGTAGCGCCTTGCCAAAACTCCAACAGATCCGGTGTCGGAATGGGTTCCATCCAGTCATCGGAAGCTGCAATAGTCACTCCCAATGCCTCTTGTATTTGAGTGTAATCCAATGTGTACTTCCTCTTGTTGTACTTGAATGAAACTCCTATACACAATTGGTCTTCCGTCTCCATATTGAATGTTGCTATGAACTGTCTGGTGAGGTCGGGGTGTGTTGCAGCGCTCTTTATCAAAAAATCACCTAACCCGGCATTGTTAAGGAATTCCTGTATACTTTCCAACATCCCTAGATTTTCCAAGGTGGAAGCATCAAGGAACCGGGTTGCATGCACCTCCCGGCTTTGAGCAATCCTGTACCGGTCCTTCTCACCTTCCGTCAACTTGTATTTCCTTTGTGGTTCCATCTCTTGCAAATGATCAAGTAAAAAGTTAAAAAGTTCAGCAATTTGATCAAGAGGCGAACCTTCTGTCGTGATTTACGCAGGGGCGGCTGCAACAGGCGCAGGGGCGGCTCGACCCAGGGGCGGGAGCTTGCAGGCGCAGGGGCGGTCGAAGAGCAGAAGGGCGATTTGGTCGTTCGACGAAGGTGGTGGAGATTGTGCTTTTCAAACGCCTTCCTTGCAGACGTTGCCGGAGGTGGGACAGCGAAGTGGAGAGAAGGGGTGAGTGAATGTGGTGGAGATTGTTTGTGTTCGCAGGAAGGGGTGGCGCAGAGGGCGCGTCGAGGTGGTGGTGATGAGGTGCTGGAGGGCACAAGGGCGTAGCGGGGTGAGCGGCTAGGTTTTGCAGAGTGAATGGAGAGGGAGTGGGGAAGGTGATAGATGTAGGTTATTATTGGGAAGTGTATTTTTTTCTTTCCTTACTGTACCGAAGGGGCGGTGTGTGTCGTCGCGGGGGCGGTGACAAGAGAGAGGGGCCACGCAGCCTCAACGCCGGGGGCGGAGCTGAGGGTGCGTGTCAAGGGTGGCCGCCGCAGGGGCGTAGGGTTGGAACCGCGGGGGCGGTGACCTACGTGAGCAGACGCAGGCCCAGCGCCAGGGGTGGCGCTGGCCAGGGGTGTCGGCGCAGGGGCGTGTTTTTAGAGCCGCAGGGGCGGTTTTCTTGACAGAAGCTCCTCTTCTTATTCCTTCGGGTTGCCTCCCGAATTAGCGCCTTTCTTTTACGTCGTTGGCTCGACGTAACGACTCTTCCTCTATGTTTGAACCTCTTCCTGCATGCCTTTTGGGTTTATAACCGTTTGCGACGGTAATCCTCCGGAGGCCCTAGTTTCAATTCTTGTAATGGCTTCCGTCATTTGCCCAACTTGCTTCTCAAGGTTCTTGATGCTAGATTCTGTTGTTTGGACATGGGTAGCAAAGTGTTTAGTCAAAACCTGCAACATATCTTCAGTTGAGTGATACTTACCTTGGCGGGGCTGCTGTTGTTGGTTTTGTTGATCCCTCCAACAAAAATTTTGTTGGTCACGCCAATTTGGCATGAAATTCTGTGTATAGGGATCGTTCCTAGGTCTTTGCTGCTGTGGTTGTCCATAACACATTGCGTTAACTTCAACATCTTCATCTTGAACTTGTGGACACATGTCTGTTGGATGATATGGGTCGGCACAAACTCCACAAGCTTTTAGCTGGTGCGGTGTTCCCATAAGTGTTAGCCTCTTCACCATTTCCTTCAGTTCCGCTAGCTCGGTGGAAATCTCGCTCTTCCCGGAACTCACGGCATGAACTCCTTTCTTAGCCGGGGTCCTTCCAAAGTTCCGAGTCCCTTCCGCTAGTTCCTGTATCTTTTCCAAAGCAAGGTCAGGAGTAGAGTTAAGAATATTACCTCCGCAAGCCGCATCGACGATCCTCCTTTCATTGTCTAGCAAGCCATTGTACAAGTACCAGACTAGATGTTGAGTTGAATATCCATGGAAAGGACAGCTGGATCGGAGGCGTGCAAACCTTTTGAAGTACTCATAGAGAGTTTCGGTTGCCTCTTACTCGATGTTGCTTATAGCTTTCTTCAAGCTATTTGCCTTTTTAGCTGGAAAGTATTCCTCCAAAAACGCTTTGTGAAGGTTTTCCCAAGTGTCAATGCTCCCGGATGGAAGGTGGTAATACCAATCATCCGCCGAATCCTTGAGTGTGAAACCGAATGCCCTCATCTTGATTTGTTCTTCGGTAATGTTGGCCGGCTTCATGCTCATACAAACGGTGTGGAACTTCCCAAGGTGCTTGATGGGGTCTTCACCACTTAGCCCATGGAAGGATAGAAGTAAGTGAATAAGGCCTGGTTTGAGCTCAAAGTTGACTCCTTCCCCTAGTGCCGGTATAGCTACCGCAAGAGGGTTTTGAGCCAAAGTGGGCTGCATAAGTTGACGAAGAGTACGGTCAGCCATCTCTTGTTGTAGTTGTTGTTGTCTTCGTTGCCGGATGTGCGTCCTCTCGATTTCTGGATCAAAAGAAGCAAAGCCGGAATTAGTAGCACGGGTTTGAACCATAAAATGGTTCAAACCAATAATCAATAATAACAATAAAACACAAAAACTCCCCGGCAACGGCGCCACAATTTGACCGAAGGTATTTCTATGGTCGTCTATACCCAATCAAAAGTAAATCCCGACTTAGCACTAAGAACAAGTATAGTGAGTAAGTAAGGGTCGAACCCAAGAGAGTTGAGGTGTTTTAGATGCAATTATTGATTATAATGACAAGTGACACAAGGGGGGGGGTTGGTTGAATTGATGCACAAAAACTTATGAAAACGATGAATACGACAAGTAAGACAATAATGGGTGAATCTACACTAGGTTGATTCTAAGCATGCAATTGCTACTTTGGTGTATTCCTTTTTCAAGTTTTTAAGTAATCTCCCGTCTCAATCATACATATGTATTGAGCCAACCAGCATCAACACAACTTAACCTATTAAAGTTCCGTAAACCTACAAGAACAAAAAATAAGTTAGCATTCAAACAAAGACAAAGGGATATAAAGAGAAGATTAAAACCGTTAAACTTATCTTTATATTTGTGTTCCTTTTCTTTAAGTAATTACAACCCGTTATTACTTAAAGTTGCTACTAGATTAAAGACCCGAACCTGGAACCTATTAATCCTAGTTGTTTACATGCACTTTAGAACCTAAGGTGATCAATCTCAAGTAATAGTTAACATGCAATTAAACAATGGAGATCAAGGAAACACAAAGCATTACTGAATAAAAACTTATATTAAAAGGACTTACAACCAAAGTAACAAAGAAGCTTCAAACCAACCCAATGTAGCAAGGGAGTTAGCAACTCATTACAATGGAAAACTCAAGTCTAAAAGTGGATTTTGTGAGGAAAAGCATGGATAATTCTAGCAATTAGCCATGGACTATTTATACTACAAAAGACACTTAATTAGGAGTAAATAGCCGGCATAAAACAGCCACCTTTAATGCCATAAAGGTGGTGTAAACAGCCGGAGTAAAGCTTCTGGCGTTAAACCGCAGGGGCGGCCTTGAGGACCCGCAGGGGCGGTTTAGGCAGAATCGGTTGATCTTCTTCATAACCGCTGGGGCGGCTACACAGCTCCGTTGGGGCAGATCTTTAATGCACTTCAACGTTTGACCTTTCGCCTTCCTGACGTTTCTGATGTCAAGGCGCAGGGGCGCCTCAAGGCCAACGCAGGGGCGGTGACACAGACTCTTCGCCTTCCAGCTCCCAAGGCGAGGTACAGGCAGGGCGCAGTGGGAGGCGCAGGGGAGCTGGCCTTCGTCTTGTCCTGGCAAGTCACCGCAGGGGCGCCGATGGGTGGCACAGGGGCGGTGATCTGCATCTTGGCCGGCGCTGGTGAAGGTGCTGGGAGCGCTTCAGTGGGAAGTGTCACCCGCTGGGGCGGCTGCAAGGGCCCGCTGGGGCGGTGGAGCAATAGAAACTTTGCTTCTTGATCGATCTTTACTCCTAAGTGCTTATAACTCCTTCCTTAGCTTCTTTTGATCTTCTTCTTCTGGACCAAGGAATTAGTAGCATAAACCGACACTAATGCAATAAAAAGACTCTAAAAACTACCCTAAATGATAGTGATTCCATCACCTATCACGTAGCCTGCGTCATTGTGATTCCGAATCTTCTTTCAGATCGTCAATCGGGTTAGTAACAAATAAGTTATGAATTTATTCGTTTTCCGTACTACGATTTGCCCTAAATTTACCTTAGGCTTGTCAGAATGGATAATTAGAAATTCAATTATGGTCGTTATATTATTCTGGTGTTTATGGGTTGTTTGAATGATGAAATCTGATGACAGGTGGGTTTAGAATGGTTTGCGAGCAAAACGTTATTTTGAAAAACATTTAATTAATTAATTTAAGGGTTAATTAATTAAATTAGGATTAGAATTGAGATTGAGGAATGTTGATTAGGTGTTACCTTGAGATTTGAGGAATTGTGAGTTATGTTGAGATATCTCGGTTTAGATTCGAGTTGTGAGTTGAGGATGGTTATAAGGTTTAGGAGGTGGAATCTCCTAACCATGGGACAATGTTGATTTTTTGTGCCTTGCTGATGTAGGCGATGATCGTTTCCTCGAGGGGAAGCCGTGATGTGGTATAGATCGGCGTTGTGACAGGTAAGTCCATAGGACTTACTTAGCGAGCAGTTTGTGGATTTGAGTGTTTGTGATGGTTGTGTGCGTGCGCATATGATTGTTGCATTTATAACCTACCGGACTAGGATGACCACTTCATTACCTTATATGGCCCAAGTGTATTATAACCGGACGGTGTCCACCTATCAAAGCTCGTCGAGAGTGGAGAAGGTGCTCGGAAGCCAGTAGCTCGGGGAGGACGTAACTCCTCACACAAAACCTGAGTTAAAGGGGGAAGAGGCGAGGTTCTTTAGGCTCCTCGTACCACAAAAGAAGTTGAATTAGTAATGGAATAACGTAATCAAGATAATAAACGATTGTGTGTGTGGCATTGCATATTATGATGTGTTGATATGTGTTTGTGCTATTACTTCATTCTTATTCATTTTTGTTAGCTAACGGTTTATACCGTGTTGTAGATGATCTTTAGGTTAGGAAGACTGCAGAGTTAGCCAGACATGGTGATCAGCCGAGGGCTACTGTACAATAGGATATGCAAGGGTTTTGGGGTGTTTTATCCTTGTATGGATGTGATGTTGTTGTTTTGTACTCGGTTGTGATTTTGTAAACCTTATGATGTATCTATTATACAGTTTTATGTATTTGGTTTTAATCTATTTGTGTCTTGTTGTAAGATCCAGTGAACTTGTTGTTGGGCTAGGGTTAAGATCCATTGTGAGATCCTAGCCCAGTAGCGCCCCGAGTCCCGCGGATTTGGGGTGTTACATGCAAACTAGCTACTTGCATAAAATTGGGCCACAAAAAATATGGAAAAAGCATAAATAAATTATATGATCCGAAAACATTTTTCCGGAAGTTGTTGCACGAATGACACGACCAAGACACGACATAGGTGGACATGGAACAGGTTAACATCCTATGCCCATACCATCTCATTGGCTTCTCATGTGAAATACAGTGGAAGTTGAAAGCATACATGCAAACACGGGGAGCACATGGGAAAGCCACGACCAAGGCACGAGTAGAGACGAATATGCAATATGAAGGATAAATACACTATATGAATACAAAACATATCAAATGAAACGTGAAATGCATGAATATAACAACTAAATATGATGCATAAATTGATGACATCATGTATCTAGATACCAATTCTAGAAGAAAGTTTTCTTGGCCAAAACAATAGGTTAAAATAACTACATCATGAAGTAGTTAGCTAAACAATTTTCTATGTGGATTGTGGTGTTTTGTCTTCTAAATCACTAAGTCTTGTTAAAAAAACGTTAGGTGAAGGAATTTCATTGTGTCTTCTATATTGTATGAAAACTGCTCATTTTTGGTGTCGGTGTTAACATGGAAAGATGTTCATTAGCAGTTGCCTCAACAATCCTGACTTGAATGAGTCTGTCTTCATATATAATGTTGGGGAACTTAAATTCACATGTGATCAAGTTGTTCATGGTTGGATATGTTTAAATGAACTCAAGGTCCATTTGGTTTCTCCTTCGGAATAAGAAGAGCAAAATAAAATTAACCATAATTACACTTTCATTTTCTTAAGATAGCCAAACATAAATGAATTATTCACCATCATTACTTTTCCTCATTTCCTATTCTGTATGTACAACCAACCAAATCCTTAGTATTTGTTTTTGTAAATTATTTGTTAAAATGAGAATGTACCTTGGATGTTGCACCTTATTGTGTGGTTGTTGTTAAATATGCTGGCAGACAACTTTCAATGGCATTTTTTTAGAAAGAGTGGAGGAGGAATTTAGCAAGAGACATAGTGGTGAAAAAGTTAAAACAACACCTTTAAAAACCTTGAAGAAATTTTTTTGATAATTTTCTTTTACCTTTTTTCTAATGTTGAGACCTCTTTGAAGTAATTACATTTGAAATTCTGAACCATTGAATGCAAGATATCTAATTGTTTTTGTAGGCCTAAACTAAAGGAGCATATGTAGTATTGTCTTGATCATCCAAAGGAAGTGAACATGCTTGAAAAGGTGTAAGCTCAAGTTTCAGAACTCAAGGGTGTGATGATGTAAAACATTGAAAAGGCAAGTATCATTTTTAAACTTCTTATATGGAGTTAAAGAAAGATAGTAACCGAGTTTGGTTAAACAATATTCCAACAAAAATGGAATAGTATAATAACGTAATAAAAAAAATTATAACATAATATCATAACCGTATCATCATATTCCAACCAAAATCTCATACATACACCAACTAAATATAAAAGAACTTTCTTAAATATCAAATTTACAAGTCATAAATGTAACTACTACGACACCCGTACCTACGAATTGGATCAAGTGGTGGTTGATGACCCACCAAGTCAGCAACAATCATCTACAACTCCTTTATCTACTCGATCGTCCCATAACCACTAACACGTAGCATATCCTGGATCCTACCAACAAGTACATGTAGACGTCGTTTACAAAAACAATTAGTAAGAAAACCATAATAGATGAATGGAACAATAACATATACAAATGAGATATCTTATCCGGGTGTTGGAAACATGGGCGGGGGTGGCCGATCCATGGGAGGTGCTTGTGCAATTGACTCCGAAAAGAGGTACATGTGACCCTAATCAGAGAACAATGCCATGTAGTCATCAGCTATAACCATAGGACAGGGGCCAACTCTGTGCAAACTAATGAGAAGTGTGTGACCTCCTAATGTCTCCTAGGCCACCTATCGTGCGGACGATGATACTAAACCTTGTAACCTCTACCCCAAATAGCGAGATGATCCTCCTTAGTGATTGGGATACGATCGTCTAGGATCCTTCGTATACGGCCAAACTATATCATCACTCTATCTAGCATATATGGCTCCTCGATGTCACATACGAATGACACCTCTATATCTAAAGATAACAAACTCTCCGTTAAAGTCCAAGACACGGTCATCGTATGGCATAAACCTGGCGTGCTCTGTCATCATCTCCTCTAGTTGGCAACATAGAGATGTCAATCTTTGAAGCGTCAAGACGGGAGTCTTCGGTATCAAAATTCTCAAAGTCCAACATATAGATCCTTGATACTCAATATCTGTTGCGGCTGGACCGCAAAGAGAGAGAAAGTATGCATTTATCAACACCTATATTTTGCAAGATTATAATTTTTTTATTAAATATTATATATATATATATATATATATAATCTACTTAAATAACAAAAAGATATGTGGTGCGTTGATACATGTCGGAGTGAGGTGCATACCTCCATTGTCTTCACCCTATACCGGGAAGACATAACAAGATGCCGATACAAGAAGCATAAAATTCCTACCCCCAAGCATACGATCTAGTCATCTTGTGATCGTGTACGAGGTCGATCACCCATGGTCATATCCGGTTGGTAGTCTTGTTGAATACCAACGCCGCTCCCATAATCAACATCAAATATGTGGATGTTAGTGTAGCCGCCGGTGTGGAGGGATCAACCAAGAGAGGCGTCGGTGGCCTCCTAATGCCCTTTATATCTATGGATGTGCGATGTGTCCCTAACTCGGCTTCAATTATCTCAAATGTAGAGCCCAACCATTCTAAGCATCGAGATGTGCTCAATGGCTTCTCACATAAATCTCCCTCTACCCGGAGGCCCATCAGAATAACGACATTGTGGATGGTGATTGTCATCTCGCCCCAAGGTAGATAAAAACTACTGGTCTTTGGATGTCACCGCTCGATGAAGGTATGACAAAGCGCGTGATCAACTCCGCCAAAGTCAAATGTCTCCAAATCAGTCATTCCACTACGTCTGTCCACAACAAACCATCCATCCGGATCATCAAGATTACGTCGGCTTGACACCTCTCGTACCTGATCTAGACGTCGGTGTACCTTTATCACCTCTTTGACGTCCTTCATTTCAAAAAAACTTAACGTTAAACATGAAAATATATATTCGTTCATATCCATCGCCGAAATCTAGTAACATGCATCGTCCATCCATATATGGGAAACACTATGGTCGGCGTACCCCGTCAACACATTTAGAATCCTAGGGGCACCAGACCCTTTGTTAACACGAGTAGAACATGAGTGGAGGAGGTGTGCAAATGGTGTCTTCATCATCTAACTCACACCAAGCCTACCGATGAGGAAGTGATTTGAGCTGAGTAGGAGGGGGCTTAGACGGGGAGGGAATATAAGCGGGATTAAAAGTGGGATCAGTAGTAGGAGCGAGCTCAGATGGTGAGGGAATATAAACGGGATCAATAGGTGGTAGTCGATCGTCTCGTCGTAAAGAAGCAGTTGGTGGTGGGCTTCTTTGTGCCTTAGCTTGATGTTGGACTACGAGCTAAAACCGGTTTTTGAAATTAATAGAGTTATTGAAAATCCGAATGCTGAACTTTGCATATAGTAGCTAACAATTATTATGTTTAATTTTTTAATTAAAAATATATAAAGTGTAAACACACGCGCCTATATAAAATAGGCACGTCTGTTTACACCCCAGCTTCAACGTAGTCCGCATGCATTGAAGTTGGACACTTACTTTCCACGCAGACGGCCTGCGTTGAAGGTAAGCTCAACTTGTTCTTCACGAGTGAAGAACAATGAAGAACATGTTGAGTTTTTTTTTGTTTTTCTCGTTTTCGATTCCAATTCCGATTCCGTCTATCCTGTTCTGTATCTAACCTAAAATAATTTATCGGTTCCTATTCCTATTCATATTCCAATTCCGTCTAAGCTATTCTATTTTCTAACCTAAAACGCTAAAAACGTTAAAAGCGAAACAAAAAACACAAAAAACACAAGAAATACGCAAAAAAAAATAAAAGAAAGCGTACCTCGAGTGTACTCAAAGGGCGTTTTTGGTAAGGACGTCTTGGAAGATCCATGATAACAGATTTTTCGGATTGAAGTGAGATATTTTTTGAATTTGTGTTTGAATTTTTTGAATAATGGTGATGAGCGGTGGCAGCACGCGATGTCGCTTCTTGTAGGGTTTTAACAAGTTGAAACCATTTCAATGCAGTCAACATCCATTGAGGTTGAAAACCTTTCAATGAGTTGGTTAAGTAGGCACATTATGTAAAATTGTGTATATAGTAGGCACATTATGTAACATTGTGTATAAAGTAGGCACTTTTTGTTATGGGTTGACAAACTAGACACCCTATATTATCATTAAAAAGATTTAATAGAAAATCATTAAAGATATTACCTTATTAGTCAACCTTCTCTCCTATATAAATATTAATTTTTTTCCTAATTAAAGATTTCAATAATCAAAATTTGTGTATTCTTTTGATGATACACAATATTAATACACAAACTTCAATTACACAATGCTAATACATAATTTCAATTACACAATGTTCATACACAAACTTAATTACACAATGTTAATAGATAAAAGAGTTCTGTAACCAAACCTTGTGTAACTGACGGACTTGTGTAACCAAACATTTTGTAAATGACAGACTTGTGTAACTAAACTTTGTGTAAATGACAGACTTGTGTACATGACATAAATAGACGGAATTTGTGTAATTAAAAAACGACCAAACCTTGTGTAAATGACAGACTTGTATACATAACATAAACAAACGAAAGTGCCTAGTTTGAATTTCTTATTTCCGTAAAAAAAATGCTAAAGTATCACAACCTAAAATATCCGGATTAGTTATTAATAACTTCCTTATTTAACGGTTTAGGATAATGATTAGCATCTTTAATCTATATTACTTACTAAAACAAAGGACACTAATGCCACATGTCAAGCAACGAGAGATGCCACCTCAGCTTTTTTGTAAAATATTTACTAAACTGCCATTCCATTTTTTTCGAAAAATATTTTAATAAAAAAATGATAAACACTAATGCAGTTAACTAAATCAAATCAAATCTTAAAACGTGTGGGAGAAGTTCTTTTCTAACGTAATTTCAAAATTCAATTTAATTTCAAAAATTAATATTTTCAATATTTAAGATCAAATCTTAATTGAATATCTTATTAATTTGTTAATCCACATTTAAAATTTGATAGTTCGATCTTATCTTACTAATTTAAATTTGCTAATCTTCTTAAACAAGCTTCTTTGACTAAACCTAAATTATTGCCTATATATACTTCTTTTCTCCATTTGATTTCACACCCTCCTCTTTTGTTATTGTTGTGCTATTATTGTTATAAATGTACGTTGTTCGAATTTGATTGTTCATTTCTAATTAATTGTTTTTTTTGTGTCCATATTTATTCAATCTCCATCCCTTCTCTACTACGCGAAGAAGTCGTTTCCCGGAATCAATCACTAAAGTAGGAAAATATTAAATCATCAAACCAATACTTCATTTGCTTCGGAGGCAAAGCATAGAGCGCTGCTCGAATCAATTGTGGCCAACCTACCTACCGAAAAGTGATCCATATCATCTCGAATAGTAAGTTATCTTTTCGGATTGCTTCGAGCAGCCAATATACTAAAAGCCTTTGAGAATTGCAAATGCGCCTTAGAGAGGAAGATTGGGGCTTAACTAGAGCAGGCTAGCTTGGACGATCTCTTGATTCGGAGCTACTCGTATCTTAACGAATACTATATGATGTCGAATGTGTGGGCTGCAATGTACGGGCTCATCAACTGAATTTCAACGCCTTCACTTGCTGTTGAGCATCCGAGATTGCATTGTGGACTTCAACGACTACAGCCAACGACTACCTACATGGCATGACATCATGAATAGCTTAAGTTTGTTAATTTATTTTAATTTTGGTTTGTTTGAACCGTGATTATGTAGTAAGAACTAGCTTGGACAATCTCATGATTGAGAGCTACTCGTATCTTAATGACACACTATATGATGTCGAATGTGTGGACTGTAGAGTACGGGCTCATCAACTGGACTTCAACGCCTTAACTTATAGCTGAGCATCCGAGCCTGCGTTATGGACTTCAACAACTACAGCCAACGGCTGCCTACATGGCATGACATCATGAATAGCTTAAGTTTGTTACTTTATTTTAATTTTGGTTTGTTTGAACCATGATCATGTAGTAGGAAAGGTAAGAAGTGATAGGCACCATAGTGATTGAGGATTGGGGGAACACATTCGTGCCATTTTATGTTTGGGTACATTACAAGATTAGGAGAACTATGGCGGTTAGTTTTTTATTTCTACCGTTTGGTGCCACTTTTATTTTGGAACTTGGGGCCCGGGCCTACCCGGGGCTTCGAGTGGGTATTCTTTCTTCAATTTTACCGTTTATCCCTCGAATGTGTTGAGAGGATCTTAGTATCCTTCCTGTAGAGGGTTTAGTCAAGAATTTGAATGGACGTAGTGTAAGATATTCAACCATAATGTCAGTTGGGAAGTTGATGGATGGATACTTATCCGAGATTGCTTCATATGCTAATTTGAAAGTGGAACAATATATTATACAATTTGGGATTATTTTTGCTAGATTATTCGATGATAGCCTCTATAGAGTTGTGGATTTGTATCTTAAAGTACATGCTATATTGATCAATTATGATTCTAAGTTTTTTCTAGCTTTGATCAATGTTCATCAATCTGTATGATTTTTGTAACACCCTAAATCCGTGGGACTCGGGATGCTACGGGTTAGGACCTCACAATGGGTCCCGACCCTTAGCTTGACAAAAATTTCACCGGATCTTGCAACAAGGCACAAATAAAGGCCAAAACCAAAATACATTTTTATGCAATGAAAAGAAAAACCCAAAAGAATACAACAAAGGACTTCATCCGAAAATACAACCCTAAAGACTAAACGCCATACAACATACAATAAATACAATACTCAAACTCGACTCCACCCAAAACCCTATCCTAAAATGTACGGAACCCTGGCTGCCCACTCTTCCGGATCTCTCGGCCGCAATCCTAACCTACAAGGCAATCTACAACAGTCGGTATAAAACCGTAAGCTCATATTCGAAGCATTAGAATCAATGGGAAAGGAACAAACACAAGTAAATCATCATAAACACACAACATTCTCAAAGCACGCCATTCCGGTTTATTATCTTTTTATTATTAAGTCATATCCCGTTCTAATTCAACTTAGTTTTGTGACACGAGACCACCATGGTCCCGCCTCGGTCCCTACTTACCGGCATGGAACGGTACGAATGCCTTTGACCGTCTAACCAGCATGGGCTAGTCGCCAAGAACCTCCTATACTCTCGCAAGAGCTAGGCAGATGATGTCACCGCCCGTTATCATACACTTGGGCCAAAACACACATCAATGCTAATACAAGGAATACGAGCTAAGTAAGTCCGGAGACTTACCTTGTCCCAAAGATAATCCCGCTATATCCCGCTCTCAGCTTCCCACAGGAAGACACTCAAAGCTTGTAAAAAGGCACACGATCAACATCTCTATCACATGCTAGAAGTTTTTAGACTTCTAGTCCCAATGATCTCGCAAGATCATAAACCATAACCATGATAGGATAACAACTCCTAATCCTCACGATCTCACAAGGTCATAACCACACAACACAAGCTAGGAGACTCTCGTTCTAGTCCATGACCTCAACAATCATACAACCTCAACCCCTAAATTCTCACAAGCTCAACACACAACTTTAAGCCATGAACAACCTCACAAGATAATATCAACTCCTCAAGCCTTACAACATTTCACAATCCACAAAACTCACCTAAGGTGCATAACCACTACTTGTTATTCTCTCTAAGTTATGCTAGATCCAACCGAGCATGATACTAAAACTTAACATAACTAGATCGAGGAAAAGGGTAACTCACATGACGTCAAAAGACGGAAGTCGATCAATGGATGTCGACTTTGGACTCGTTAGGCCTTTATCGGGACACTTCCGAACCTAACAACAAAATTAAGCAAATTTAGCTCATATGCTAAATTTGAACGGAATATATAATATAGATAACTCTAAGGAAAAAATTCGTTTTCAAAAGTCAACGTTAAAAACCCGGGATTAAATCTTTGAGCCATAACTGAATTGATCCAACAAAGACATAATGTACCGTGTATAAAAATATAAGAATATCCCGTAATTGAAATCCGAGTTTAAAATCGACAATTACATTTTTAGGGCAAAAATGAGCAATTTCATAAACTTGGGTCATATTCCGTAAATAAAACCTTGGGCATTTTCTGTAAATATACAAACAGAGGGCACAATTGCCACAATCAAGAAATATGGGTCAAAGCTGTAATTACAAAATATTGGGTAAAATCTGTAATTAAGCACAAACTAAGGGGGCCCGATTTAATTTAAAGAAATAGGGTTTCTCAAATCTGCAGATGGAGAAGCGCTGGGGAAGGGTTGCTGCAATGGCGGCTTGGGTCAACATGCGGTGAACATGGGGGTGGTGGTTGCAATAGGAGGAAAGGGAGGAGGACGGCGCGCTTCTAGGATGACACTGCACCAGTTCCGACGGCGAAGGCAGAGGAAGAGGAGGGGTTTCCCTCCTGGCGGCGGTGATTTTGGGTTCCTTTGGTGGCGCAAGCGATGCCTGCAAGAAAAGGGAGAGAAAAAGAGACATGGAGGTGGTGGAGAACAGAGGAGGGCGGCTTCAGGAGAGAAAGAGGCGGCAGGCTCCCTTCTCCGGCATGACGCGAGGGTGATATAGGGGAGAGAAGCAGGTGGTTGGATTCAACATTGGTTGTTGGTGGAGGCGGGAGGAAGGCACATCAAGCTGGCTTCTTGGCGGAGTTCCAAGCCGGTGGTGTAGTACTCAGGTGTGTAGAGGAAAAAAAATGGAGTTTGCAGAGAGTGAAAGAGGGAGAGCTTGGGCTGAGAGTAGAAGGTGAGAGGAGAGGTGTGAGGAAATGAGTGAGAGGTTGTTGTAGCTGCGTGCGAGAGTAGGAGATAGAGGGACTTTCAGAACGGAACTTTTGAAAAAAAATAAAATAAAGAAAAAGGGGATAGTGTAAAAGAATAACTCGATCAAACGCATTCGGAACGGAACTTTCGGATCGGAAAACTTTTACGAACTTTTTCCGAAAATAAAATAAAAAAACACGGATGTAAGTGAACATATTAAAAATATAATTATACTCGGGAAAGGTATTTTACGCCTTAATATAAATTTAATAAAATACTTGAGCTAATAAAATATCGATAAGAGTCGAAAAATAAAATCGAAAATGCGCGAAAAATTTGGGGCGTTACATCAGATCCCCTAAAAACAAGTTTCATCCCGAAACTTGGAATGCGTCGAACTTCTCGGTCCCTAAGGCCGAGATATGAACTCTCAAACTAAGAAGGTTAAAACCTTCTGATCTAAACACATCATCCATTCAAACTACCACTACAAGATATATTAGGTCATAAAGCACATTTCAGCACCTGACACAAACTACACATAACATCACACATGCACATAACTCAACTAAAGAAAGAACTATGTCTAACCCGTAGATTCTATCGATGCTATGCTATCCTCTGTCTTTCAGTTAGCCTCATTGGTTCTTCGTTTCCCACTAGATCATCATGACTGACAACATGTCTCGAGTCATTTATGTACTCTCTCGATTGATACACATGGAACACCTGGTGAACACTCTCTACTCTCGGCGGCCACGCCAACCGGTAAACCACTTTACCAACTCGCGCTAAGATCTCAAAAAGGTCGATATATCAGAGCTCAACTTCCTTCTCGGGTCTCTCTCAATGCAGCATATCCATTATTTTCCCTTTGATTTCTCTACCAAAGAAGATCGAACTTCTAATTTACACTGCTGGCTTTGGTTCTTGTCAAACCAAACTTTGACGTTATGTTTCCTCAATTCTTGTTGCAAATCCAAGTAACGAAGGAAGTACTTTACTCCATACTACTTCTACTAACAAGACACGTATGCTATTACTTTTACATCGCTCCTCAATACTCGATCAAGACCTTGTCTTGAAGAATCACTTGTCCACTCAAACCCATAATACCTCAAGGTAAACCAAAACAATTGCACCAAGGAATATCCTCTTTAACTTTCAACAACTCCATTGTCAATTTTTGTCTCACTCAATACTTCGTTGTCATTCGGAGTAGGTTAGCCATAGGTGGTGTTACTTAGAGAATCTCTTCACAAATCCGGTAATGACCAGCAAATCTAAAAAACTTGTAACTTCTTTCACATCCTTTGGGGTTGTCATCCCGAGACAACTTGTCATACAACTTCTCTCTTCTTCGAGAGTTGACCAAAATATCTTATTCAGGGTATTAGTAAGCCTATGTAGAATCACTACAACTCGTAGTGAGCATGGTTGTCCGGAATGTCGTATTTGCAATATCCCAATCTCAAATTCTCAATTGGTGACAATCAGACCTTAAATCAATTTTAGAAGAGACTACCGACTTTTGCAACCGATCGAGTAGATCGTCTATTCGTGGTGAGGGATGCTCTTTCTTCATTGTTATCTTGTTCGGCTAACGGTAATTGAGGTACAGACGGAGATAACCGTCTCTCCTTTCACAAACTGGTGTCCTCCATAACAACTTCAAATCAAGAATTCAAGATATATCCCAACATGAACTTCAAATCAAGAGTTCAAGATATATTTCAACGTGAAATTCAAATCAAGAGTTCAAGATATACTTCCAATATGAACTTAAAATCAAGCTTAATGGTGAAATCCGCCTTCCGATGCATTGGAATCCGATCTATTGCGGGTTCTATCTTTTCTCTACCCATCTCACATCGTAATGACCGACACATCCTGGACCCAACGCTTGACAAGTGATCCACCCCGATCTTGTTGGGGGTGACGTCCTTCAATACGCGTAATGTTCGATCCGTAGCTACTATGTTAACCGTCCTCTTTTAGAGATCCTTCATCTCTTGAACTCGAGAGGCTTTTCCTGGTCTTTGGACTATTGGGCCATGGTTTAGCAATATATCAACTTAATCCCCCATTTTCACTTCAAAGGAAAGGCGATAATAACATCTCTTGACTTTGCACATATGTTCAGTCACACAAGTCCTAACTACAAGACTCGATCATGCCATATAACAATCGATACAATCTTCTTCGCTTCCTCCGACATCCCAGCATATGGGATGAACTCCCGTATTCTACACCAGCTTTCACCATAGGCATCCTTTCTTCAAGTAGGCGTAGAAATTTACACTTCACTTTCTTATGTAACGTCAAACGACCGTAGAGGCTCTAACCTCGATCTTTCATGAAATTTTTGTACATTTCATATCATATCGACATCAAACTTCAATCTTCTCATACTCTTGTTGGTCACCTTATACATCTCTTGGTATTTCAAAAAACAACTTCACAACCGTACCGGTATACCTTGTGAAGAACGCTAGGCTAATATCCCCCCTACCAACATCACTGAAGTATCCAACTCATACCTCTACCCAGCACTAACATCATAACTCTAAGCTTGCAACGTTTCCCTAATCTAGGTCCTCGTTTCATGCCATCACTATCCTAGCTTCTCCGCAAGAGTCAGGAAAACTTTAACTTAACTTTAGCTCACGAAAACTTACCAACCATTTCATGAGAACGAACATACTATGCATCCTCTTATAATACTCCTGTCTACGCACCACAAACAAGGAAAACCTCGTCTTCCTCTTGATCTACTAGTTCCCTTTACCATGATCAACCTTAAAACTTCTAATCCGGGTCGTTCTCCCATATGTCGTTCTCGTGACCTAAGAAGGTCGCAAAGGGTCATCTCCATCCTCCCCTAGGAGGTTTGTAACAGCTACTTGCTTGAACTCATTCAACATTATTTGATTTAAGACAAATGCACTTCTGTTGACGTACTTCCTTACCATTGACATTGATTCACCGCGAATACTTTAAGCTCTTGTTGTCGATCCTCTATATGCCCATACTCTTGTTTACTCATCCCCTCTACACTCACCAATAGACAACCCGCACTTGTGTGTTCTCAATTGTCATCGATTGACTTGTATCTGACCTTCTCCGAAGTCAACAACTTATTATTCTACTACACTTCTGATGTTACCATTCCCATGAAGACTACCCTCCTCGGGGTACTTTACCTTAAACTCCGTTAGTTCATTCTTCATTCCATGCTTCCTTCTTCTTTCATAAGATAACTACACCCAGCTCGGCCTTGCGTGCCATATAACTCACCTTCATAGGCTTAACCATTCTTCCTTGATGTCTTTCAAGTGCATCTTCCAAAATATTACAGCCTTAGCTAGCATCCCCTCGCATTCCTCTTGGTTGGTATCTTAAGTCTCTTGATTAAAGCTCCTCGTTTTGCCTTTCATCTTCTTGGGATCACCATTTATACACACTTCCTCCTTCTTGGCACTTCTTAGCCTTATCATTATAATGGAAACTGGTCAACTCCACGTGAATCCCCACCATGCCCTTCTTCTCATAGCTCTAGTAATATTGACACTTCACTTATTGGTACCTCATAAGCTTAACTTACGGTATCTTAATCTTTCGTCAATGGTTCGTTCACTCTTGCTCATCTTGACTCCAATGCTTAGGAGCTTCTAAGGAAAGTTTCACATCTTAATTGAATACCAACTTTAACCTTGCTAGAATATATCCCTCTCCTCCTCGATTCGCATCTTTAGTTGTCCACGCGTCTTCTTGAAGAACTTAAGTTCGTTATCCCTATTGGGTTCGTTGTCTTTCCAATCGTGACTTCTTTGTAACCACTTCCACACCTTCGTGTTAATCCTTTTTCTTGTATCGTCTCCATCTCGATTTATCTCAAGTTGCCGCGAATTTTCTTTTACTTGGTTGTCCTTCGTTTACGCCATATCCAATCCTCCTCTTCGACCTTCTCTTAAATGAGTACGCGAACTCTAAGGTGTTCGTCCGAACATAGCGCTCAACTCGATACTTGAGCATATTCATCCTCGTATGTACACTATCCTATGTCAAACAACGTCGTCCAAGGGCAATGATATCATACAATCATCTTTTCTACTAGGTCCCATAACTCCATGTGCTACTACTATATATAATAATAATACGTATACATAACTATATAAGTCTTAAGTCCACATCACTACCAATATAACACATCCAGCATTTCATCCACAATATAAGGTCCCATAACATATAACCGTCCACATATATAACTATACACATATATTCAGTTCATCATGCAACTTATAATCACAAAGATACACATCAATTCCATCATGCATAACTACAAACCTCATATCCATATATGTATATACATATATACATATAAAAATCCAATAAACTAAGTTGTTGAGATCCGCGGAAGGAGTAGTGGTCCGTACATTCTACCCCGACTTATGCATGTGATTTTGAAAACGAAAACTTTCCTTATTCGGCCTTTAGAAGATTGTGAGTGCCATTGTTGTCAACCTTGTGCTCTAATACCACTTTTGTAAAACCCCAAATCCGCTGGACTCAGGATGCTATGGGTTAGGACCTCACAATGGCTCCCGACCCTTAGCTTGACAACAATTTCACCGGATCTTGCAACAAGGCACAAATAAAGGCCAAAACCAAAATACATTTTTATGCAATGAAAAGAAAAACCCGAAAGAATACAACAAAGGACTTCAACCGAAAATACAATCCCAAAGACTAAACTCCATACAACATACAATAAATACAATACTCAAACTCGACTCAACCCAAAACCCAATCCTAAAATGTACGGAACCCCGGCTGCCCACTCTTCCGGATCTCTCGGCCGCAATCCTAACCTGCAAGGCAATCTACAACAGTCGGTATAAAACCGTAAGCTCATATTCGAAGCACTAGATCAATGGGAAAGGCACAAACACAAGTAAATCATCATAAACACACAACATTCTCAAAGCACGCAATTCCGGCTTATTATCTTTTTATTATTAAGTCATATCCCGTTCTAATTCAACTTAGTTTTGTGACATAAGACCACCGTGGTCCCGCCTCGGTCCCTACTTACCGGCATAGAGCAGTACGGATGCCTCCGACCGTCTAACCAGCAAGGGCTAGTCGCCAAGAACTTCCTAGACTCTCGCAAGAGCTAGGCAGTTGATGTCACTGCCCGTTATCATACACTTGGGCCAAAATAATATAAGGGTCGGTGGTCCTATTTCCGGTTTAATTGTTATAACATAGACGATAAACACACACCACCAAACACACATCAATACTAATACAAGGAATACGAGCTAAGTAAGTCCGGAGACTTACCTCGTCCCAAAGATAATCCCGCTATATCCCGTTCTCAGCTTCCCGCAGGAAGACACTCAACGCCTGTAAAAAGGCACACGATCAACATCTCTCTCACATGCTATAATTCCTTAAACTTTTAGTCTCAATGATCTCGCAAGATCATAAACCATAACCATGATAGGATAACAACTCCTAATCCTCACGATCTCACAAGGTCATAAGCATCACAACACAAGCTAGGATACTCTCGTTCTAATCCACGACCTCAAAAATCCTACAACCTCAACCCCTAAATTCTCACAAGCTCAACACACAACTTAAAGCCATGAACAACCTCACAAGATAATATCAACTCCTCAAGGCTTACAACAATTCACAATCCACAAAACTCACCTAAGGTCCATAACCACTACTTGGTAATCTCTCTAAATTATGCTAGATCGAACCTAGCATGATACTAAAACTTAACATAACCAGATCGAGGAAAAAGGTAACTCACATGACGTCAAAAGACGGAAGTCGATCAATGGATGTCGACTTTGGATTCGTTAGGCCTTTATCGGGATGCTTCCGAGCCTAACACCAAAATTAAGCAAATTTAGCTCATATGCAAAATTTGAACGGAATATATAATATATATAACTCTAAGGAAAAACTCGTTTTTAAAAGTCAACGTTAAAAACCCGAGATTAAATTTTGAGCCATAACCGAATTAATCCAACAAAGACATAATGTATCGTGTATAAAAATATAAGAAGATCCCGTAAATGAAATCCGAGTTTAAAATCGACAAATACATATTTAGGGCAAAATGAGTAATTTCATAAACTTGGGTCATATTCCGTAAATTACAAAACATTGGGTAAAATCTGTAATTAATCACAAACTAAGGGGGCCCGATTTAATTTAAAGAAATAGGGTTTCTCAAATCTGCAGATGGAGAAGCGCTGGGGAAGGGCTGCTGCACTGGCGGCTTGGGTTAACACGCGAGTGTGCTGGCCGGCGTTGGCAGGGAAGTTGGGCTCCTCCTCCGGTGGCAGTGAACATGGGGGCGGTGGCTGCAACAGGAGGGAAGCGAGGAGGACGGCGCGCTTCTAGGACGACACTGCACCGGCTCCTCCTCCTCTGGGTTCCTCTGGTGGCGCAAGCCATGCCTACAAGAAAAGGGAGAGGAAAAGAGACAGGGAGGCGGTGGAGAAGAAAGGAGGGTGGCTTCAGGAGAGAATGAGGTGGCATGCTCCCTTCTCCGGCGTGACACGAGGGTGATATAGGGGAGAGAAGCATGCGGTTGGCTTCAACCTTGGTTGTTGGTGGAGGCGGGAGGAAGGCACATCGAGCTGGCTTCTTGGCGGAGTTCCAAGCCGGTGGTGCAGTAGTTAGTTGTGTAGAGGAAAAAAATGGAGTTTGTAGAGAGTGAAAGAGGGAGAGCTTGGGCTGAGAGTAGAAGGTGAGAGGAAAGGAGTGAGAGGTTGTTGTAGCTGCGTGCGAGAGTAGGAGATAAAGGGACGGGCCAGAGGTCGGGGTTGAAGGGCTACTGGGGTAGCTAGGCGGGAAAGAAGACAGTCAGGCCTCACTGCGGCATAGGCCCGGTGGAAAAAAAATAAAATAAAGAAAAAGGGGATAGTGTAGAAGAATAAATCGATCAAACCCATTCGGAACGGATCTTTCGGATCGGGAAACTTTTTCCGAAAATAAAATTAAAAAAAACACGGATGTACGTGAATGTATTAAAAATATAATTATACTAGGGAAAGGTATTTTACGCCTTAATATAAATTTAAATAAAATATTTGAGCTAATAAAATATCAATAAGAGTCAAAAAATAAAATCGAAAACGCGCGAAAAATTTGGGGCGTTACAATTTTGCAGGCTCATCCTTGGATTACAGATTTAGAGAGAGAAAGGCTTCTTCTAAGTTTAATGAGTTGTCAAAAGTTTACATTAGAGGCATACACACACGCAGTGCAAAATGAGTCGCTTCCACTACGTGCAGTAGTTCAAGTTCTCTTCATGGAGTTGGTGCTCCGCAGTGCCATACAGGCACTATTCTATTAGAGGAAATGTCTCCCTAAACCGCGAAGAAGAAAGACCACAAACCAGCAGATGGAGAGACGTTGTAAGGGAGAATCAGGTGTTGCGTCTCGACATGAACACAGTCAAGAACGGGTTCACATGCTAGAACGCGAGCGCTCGACAATGAAAAAGATTATCAAGTAGTTCGATAAGACCAATCCCTCGAGTGTAATATCCGGAATTTTTATTCCGTTTATTTCTGTAACAAACCCGATCTCGATCAGTTGATCTATATCCGTCTACTTAGTTAAACACATTATTATAAAATTTATCATTTTATGTAGGTTCCCTTCACATAAAATGATAAAATCTTTTAATAGTTTATCATTTTATGTAGCTTACCTTCACATAAAATGATAGGATTCTTATAACTAATCCTAAACTATAACATAATTCGTATCCGTTTATTCCGTGCATTCAATTGTTGGGATCTCGATTCCGGACTGCAGCTAGCACCGGGCTGCTGCTTCCTTCACCCTTGCGCCAGCTCTAGCCCATCTTCAGCCCAGCGGATCCAGCTTCTGCCTTACCCTTTTCCAGCCCAGCGCAGCTTGCCCAGCAACTCAGAAACTTGCCCAGCAGCGTCCAGCCCAGTTCGCTTCAGCCCATCTGCTGCTTTGCCTTTCAGCCCGGCGTTTCCAGCTCCAGTCCAGCGCCAGCCCAACTGCAATACCACGTTCTCTTGCTGAACGTTACTAGGAAAGTAACAGCCGAGATCTTCGCAGATTCACTTCCATTCTGTTGCTTGCATTCCGTCCAGATACATCCACAGAAGAAACGCTTTCATTGCTTACTCATCCCTTGCACGCAGCAGATCCTCCGGCTCCTTCCTTTCTGTCTACGGGCTGCAACAGCAACAGCGTAAACCTTCGTCCCCTCCTGCTGGTCGAACACTCATCACAGCAGCAGATCGCCATCTCGTGCTTCCCTTCTCGCAACACCAGCCGGCTGCCTATCCAGCCTACGTCTGCACACATCCAGCCGCTTGCAACAGCCGACCCTTACCTTCTGATGCCAGATCTCTAACCAAGGAACCCTAACAACAGCAAGTCATGACCCTTCTTTGCCTTCATTCACACAAGCATGCTTTGTCCGTCTAGTTGGGTAAGGATCGCAACCCTCTTCTATGTGTTACCCTCTTTGTGTATGTGCTGATGAGAGTACAAAATTATGTCTTTAGACCCTCCATAGAAGCCCTAGAAGATGGCTTGAAGAGCTGCTGCGTTTTTCTGGGTTGTAAGGTGACGAACAGTCAACTTTGAGGTCAGATTTGGGTAAGCTAGACTCTTCCTTTGCTCCTGGTTTTTGGATATGTTGTTGTCGGTATTGCAGTGTAGAACATACTGAAATTTGAGCCTATTCTGAGTTATAGTTTAGGAGATATGATTTTTCGAAGTTTGGGTCGTAAGCAGTTTTTTTTTTTTTTTTTTTCTTTCTGTTGTGCTGAAATATTCTAAGTGTTGGGAAAACTGCATGTTGACACAGTTTTGTAATCCAGTTTTGGATAAGTGAGACTCCTCCTTTGTGGCTGATTTTCGGATATGTTGTAGTCAGTAGTTCATAGTAGATCATACTAAAATTTGGGAAGAATTGGAATTACGGTTTGAGAGATATGGGGTTTCAAAGTTCAGTTTTATAAATGTGCTGAGTTGAGAAAAACAGCATGGGATGCTGTTTTGTGAGATAGTTTAGAATAGGCTTTTGATCTCTGTTAGGCTTGAATTTTTGATATGATATAGTTGACATCTTGTTGTAGATCATATTAAAATTTGGGAAGAATCGAAGTTACGGTTCGAGAGTTATTGTGTTTCAAAGTTGACGTTTTTATATATGTGCTGAGTGTTGGGGGAAAACAGCAAGTGATGCTGTTTTGTGAGATGATTTTGAATAAGCTCTTGATATCCTTTCCGGCTGAACTTTGGATATATTATAGGTAAGATTTTATAGTAGAACATATCAAAATTCGGGATAAATCCAGTGAGTGGTTTAGGAGTTATGATTTTTCAAAGCGTACTCAGATTTTGGCTAAGTATAGAACTTGTAAAGGGAGTAGTCAACTTTAGGAATTTTTATAAAACTGTTGAATGAACAGTTTGGAGAAATTCTTTCTCCTAAAGTTAGATAGGACATCATAGATAATCTAGGGATTTAAGTCGGAATTTTTATAAGCGGTTACGAATTTTATATTTGGAATCGAAGTTAGACCTTTACGATTTTCCGGAAAATAGAAACATAGGAAAAATGTTAGCTTGGAACCAAACGAAGCGTTGGGAGTTAGAATATGATTTTAGAATCTCAAATAGGAGTTTAGACATGAATGTTAGAATTTTCGGGAATTTCGGGACCAAGGGTAAAATGGTTATTTTACCCTAAATTAATACTGCAACTAGTTATGTCTTAATACATTATTCTATTTTAGAAGTCTTAGACTTCTAACTACGTAGGAGTGTGCTAATGCACTTATCTCCTTTGACAGGCAACTGAGTTGCTACAGTTTACAGAGCGAGTTGGTTTACAGAGAGTCGAGCTTTATATCAGGTAAGTCCTTTGAGCTTACTTAGCTGACTTCTAAATATGAGTATAAATGATGATGGTGGTGTGTGATTGAAATGTTTATGGAGATAGGTTGTGATATATAATTACCGACCTATATTTTGGCCTAAGAGTAACGGGCGGTGGCATTCTGCTCAGTAGCTTGCGGGCGTTGGGGGTTTCTTTCGGGACTAGTCCATACGTGGTTTGTAGTGATGCTACCAGTGGAAGTCAGCTAGACCTACACCAGTTGGATAAGGAACGGAGGCGAGAACTAATAATAATTCTCGTGCCACAACTTAAATTGAATAATGTGAATCACTTAAATAATAGATAATAAACGGTTGAGTGCCAGCATGATGTTTGTTTATTTTGTTTCTGCTTGTGTTTGTGCTGCTATTTTTTTTTGCTTATATTTGGATAGTTAGCTAACGGTTTATCCGTGTTGTAGATCCGTAAAGATAGACAGTTGTAGAGAGATCCGGAACGGATGGTCAGCCGGGTCCACGTACTCATTAGATGGGGACGGGGGAGTCTTCCATACGTCATGCATGTTATGTATCTTTATATATGTTTGTAAGGCTGTCACATGTGTACGTTTATACCATTAAAAATATTATGTTTTAGAAATTGTTTTAAATACATTTGTGCCTTGTTGTAAGATCCAAGTAATGTTGTTGTTAAACCAAGGTCGGGACCCATTGTGAGGTCCTAACCAGTAGCTCCCCGAGTTCCGAGAATTTGGGGTGTTACAACATGGTATCAGAGCTCTGGGTTGGCAACAATGTCACTTGAAATCTTCTGAAAGACCGAATGTATAAAATAACTAGAACCCGAAAGGGGTCTAAGATTTTCAAAACGGATTTCTGTTTTTACACACGTGCATAGTCGGGTTGTTGGGTTAGTAGTACGTCGGACCACCATCGTTCTCCGTGGATCTCTGCAGCTTGGAACGATAGGTGAGTTAGTATATAGACTTATATCGATAGGTTTTAGTGTAAATTATATATCTGTGTGTGTGTAGTATGCTAGTATCCTAAAGGATATCTTGTATTCTTTAGTTGTGATATCATGAAGCGATTAGCGCCTCATGATAAATCGGTAACGAGTTTGAAGAGTTTTCCACACGAGATAAGGGATTCAGACCAAGATTTAGTATGATACTCTGATGGACGTCCTGGTGACTTATAAATCATCCGAAGGACGGGTGGGCAAAGCAGTAAAAATGTTTAGAAAATTTTTACCGCCAGTACAACCGGATGAGAAAGAAGTTCCCGAGTCAGCTTAGATAGAAGAAATTGAGAATCATGCAAGGGGCTTTGTCGTATGAAGTCGGGAGATGAATTAGAAGAACCATGCAAGAGACGACGAGAGCGTAGAATGGAGATAAAAATGGAGAAACAAGAATCATATCGAACGGAGTACAACCAAGAATTTCGGTGTAAAGGACGTGACTATCAAGACGGACGCCGCCATAAGCAAGCATGGACATGAGAGTACAAAGAAGATAGAGTGTCGACCCAGTTGTGAGAAGTTAAAAGGTACAAAGATAAAGAGTGAGTTTGATGACGAGAAATAAATCCTGTAACCATGGAAGCATGTGGAGTCCTTCAAGGATATGAGAGTTTTGAATGAAAGTCCGACATAAGTATCCAAGAAACTAGAAGTCTAAAATTGAGACAACGAATTTTTATAAAGGCGACATGATCAAGACAAAACTAAACAAGGGGAAGAATGTGGAAAAGTGATTTGGTGGACTCAAGGGTCCGCAATAATTTCTCATTTACAAAGAGATTTAAGTTACCAACACTAACGGTTCATACCAGAGAACCGCAAACAGATGATGACTAAAGTAAGGAGAATCGCGAAGACACGCTTACAAGCTAATGTGGAAGACTCGATGAACTCATTGGCGACAGATGAATGCTAGTACTAGACTCAGAAGAGTATAGTGACCTCATAAGAGAACAAGAGAAGTGCAGACTGTGGAAGAAACTAAAAGAGTATTAACAAAGAAACTAGAGGAGATAGATTTTGACCAAGTCTATCAAACTTCAAAAGAGATAGAAGAACAATAAGTCTGTGATCTTATGGAAGGTCAACTACATACCAGTCAGTAATAATTGAGACATAACACGTGCGGGTCAACCAGTGGTACTGGTTATCAGATAAGGAGGATAACTATAGAATGATGAAAGAATTTTATAGACGTCTAGAGGACCCTTCAAGAGATCAACAACGACAAATGTGAAGCTAAATCGATCCGCGTGCTAGCACCTTAATAATAACATGGAGTGAGTTCGAGCAAGGATCCCTAATTAAGAACTTAAGAAGAAAGACTAGACGGTCAGAAAGGACCCCCTTTATGTCATTGAAGACCAAGGGAAGCGTGTGAAGAATTTACTGCCTACTGGCTAGGAAAAGGGTGCATATCACAGTTAGTACAGATGGATTATAAAAGAAGAACTAGAGGAGTAAGGAGTATATGATTTTGATAAGGTTCTATGTCAATCAAGACAGAGTGTGTGTAGCATTCCCAACTAGATAAACCGCAAGTGGAAGGAAGTTAAGGTCATGAGAGTTTTGTAGACTTGATTACAAGCTATATTGGAAGACCTAGAAAAGACCATTGATGTCAGATGGACGACACAGTTAGACTCGAGAAATGGAGTTAGTTCACGGGGGAACGGGAAGTTTGTAATGTAGAATGAGCTAAAGGAGTATAAATTGATGAACTCGAGTAAGTAGTGGCCGCCAGGAAATTCAACGGCAAAAGAGGTATGAGAAAAGTAAGTCCCGGAAATGGAGATAAGTCAACTATTGACTGACCGACATCAACTGAGGACGTGCAAGTATTGTTTGGTAGTGACAAGTTATGTGTCGTCAAGAAGAGATATTTGTGACTATGGATCTACGAAGTAGCTTTACCGACGCCTTAGAGGATTTCTTCAAATAGGTAACGACAACCTTCTTGGATGAACTAAATGTATAACAGAATCGCGTTAGAGATTTCTTACTGCTGGTTAAGATCAAACTCCGGTCGAGTCAGGGTGTTTGGATCCGTGTTAAAAAGAAGTAAGAAAGTAAATAGAAAAGTTTGTCTTCCAACCGCTATATTATTCTCTTAAACCAAGTAAGGAAAGTATCTAGTACTTCACCAGATGAGACTTAGAGTGTAATCGGGAGAAAGAGTTTTGGAGACAATCATTTTGGACTCACACAAAATGTCCTTATGAATGACAACGGAACTATCAAAGTAACACAGCGGAAGCGTGGTGAGTCCTAACCCACAGAGCTGGAAGCTCAAAAATACATTGTTTGGAAAGAACGTGCGATAGGCTACGCAAAGTTACTGGAAAGACTGTATCGGTATATAGAGGTAATAGAAAAGAGGGATACCCTATTATGGATCTGAGGGAAGAATGACGGCTTCGTTACATGTTACTAGAGTGAGTTTTCTTAAGGGATTAGGAGAAGAATTCATGATGTAACAAGAGTATTGTGCAGGGTTTACCCTAGGAAGCTCAAAGTGAATAACTACCCTACCGAGGCAGAATATAGATAAGGAAGGAAGTGACAGGAGTATGCTTGCAACACAATAATCGCGCATAGAGAAAGCAAAATCTTGGGTAGAGGGTACGTGTAATGCTATATCAGAACGGATCCGAGTCACGTTGCATGTCAGAGAAATATTATCGGTCTGATAGACGTGAGGGATATAAGAGTGGAATGTTGATGTTGTGGTAGCAATTATCGAGCAATTTTGATCAAACGATGGTGAGGTAAGATTAACTTGTGGCTAGTGTTGTCATCGCGAATACATTCTATACCACCTAAGATCTTGATACTGAGTAAGAAGGTTGAGTTGAACTAGAGATCTATAAAAGAATCTGATGACGTCGATAGAATACAAAGATTGACCACCGGGTTTTGGTTGTTAAGTTATATCAAAGTTAAGACTAAAAAGGAGCAGATGATGGTTCTTTAATGGAGGAACCATATGACGGAGCCATATTATGAAATAAGACCAAGTGAGTTATGATACAACTAGCCTTAAACACTCAGTAAAGTACCGGGAGGTGTATAAGGGGATATCCTAGATCGGATACCCGGAACCCTTTAGAATATCAGAAAGGAAAGAATTGGAATAAATTACCTCAGGAAGGTCATCAAAGGATTTAGAGGTGAGTTAGGTAAGACAACCTTGTGAGACCTTACAAGTAGAGTTGAAAGTGAGTGAAGGACTAGTATTCCTCACCCTATTGGAGAATGTAGCTTCAGTTTTCCACGGAGACTAAGTTTGGGAACTGAGTTTGAGAATTTCAGTTGGAGAGATACCTATCAGACACGAGTTAGGTCATCAAATTAGAGGATCAGACAGTTGAACCGGATGATACCCGTGAGATATCCGGTAACCATTCTAGAACGGGTAGCAGACGCTTGGAATCTATGTACCTGAAAAGATTTAAGATTTAGTGGTTTTAGGAAAAACCCGATAGGGATACCTAGATATTGGGGAGAAGTAACATTTCAAAGACCTATGTAGCGAGGGTTGTAACCTCGGGAGTGACGGGTTAGGGCTTGACCTTGTATGTGTGATATTTTTGACTGCTTGTTTATTTCATGATTGAGTATGTAGTAAGTGATGTATTCTTTTGGTAACCTTTGATGTGCGGGATACTTAGATATAGAAACGACAAGACTTATGATGTATTAATTAGGTACACTAGGTTGTACCTTTATTTGTTCCTTGAAGACCAACCTTACGATTGACGTATATTAAGTTTCGGGGCGAAACTTATTTTAAGGGGGTACTGATGTAATACCCGGAAATTTTATTTCCGGCTATCTTAGGAACAAATCAGAACAAGATCGATTGTGACCCTTTCCGGCCCTTTATTTCTTTTGTAATAACTCCGACTATATGTCGTTATCTTTAAGTTTCGGGACGAAACTTATTTTAGGGGGGTACTGATGTAATATCCGGAATTTTTATTCCGTTTATTTCTGTAACAAACCCGATCTCGATCAGTTGATCCATATCCGTCTACTTAGTTAAACACATTATTATAAAATTTATCATTTTATGTAGGTTCCCTTCACATAAAATGATAAAACCTTTTAATAGTTTATCATTTTACGTAGCTTACCTTCACATAAAATGATAGGATTCTTATAACTAATCCTAAACTATAACATAATCCGTATCCGTTTATTCCATGCATTCAATTGTTGGGATCTCGATTCCGGACTGCAGCTAGCACCGGGCTGCTGCTTCCTTCACCCTTGCGCCAGCTCTAGCCCATCTTCAGCCCAGCGGATCCAGCTTCTGCCTTACCCTTTTCCAGCCCAGCGCAGCTTGCCCAGCAACTCAGAAACTTGCCCACCAGCGTCCAGCCCAGTTCGCTTCAGCCCATCTGCTGCTTTGCCTTTCAGCCCGGCGTTTCCAGCTCTAGTCCAGCGCCAGCCCAACTGCAATACCACGTTCTCTTGCTGAACGTTACTAGGAAAGTAACAGCCGAGATCTTCGCAGATTCACTTCCATTCTGTTGCTTGCATTCCGTCCAGATACATCCACAGAAGAAACGCTTTCATTGCTTACTCATCCCTTGCACGCAGCAGATCCTCCGGCTCCTTCCTTTCTGTCTACGGGCTGCAACAGCAACAGCGTAAACCTTCGTCCCCTCCTGCTGGTCGAACACTCATCACAGCAGCAGATCGCCATCTCGTGCTTCCCTTCTCGCAACACCAGCCGGCTGCCTATCCAGCCTACGTCTGCACACATCCAGCCGCTTGCAACAGCCGACCCTTACCTTCTGATGCCAGATCTCTAACCAAGGAACCCTAACAACAGCAAGTCATGACCCTTCTTTGCCTTCATTCACACAAGCATGCTTTGTCCGTCTAGTTGGGTAAGGATCAACCCTCTTCTATGTGTTACCCTCTTTGTGTATGTGCTGATGAGAGTACAAAATTATGTCTTTAGACCCTCCATAGAAGCCCTAGAAGATGGCTTGAAGAGCTGCTGCGTTTTTCTGGGTTGTAAGGTGACGAACAGTCAACTTTGAGGTCAGATTTGGGTAAGCTAGACTCTTCCTTTGCTCCTGATTTTTGGATATGTTGTTGTCGGTATTGCAGTGTAGAACATACTGAAATTTGAGCCTATTCTGAGTTATAGTTTAGGAGATATGATTTTTCGAAGTTTGGGTCGTAAGCAGTTTTTTTTTTTTTTTTTCTTTCTGTTGTGCTGAAATATTCTAAGTGTTGGGAAAACTGCATGTTGACACAGTTTTGTAATCCAGTTTTGGATAAGTGAGACTCCTCCTTTGTGGCTGATTTTCGGATATGTTGTAGTCAGTAGTTCATAGTAGATCATACTAAAATTTGGGAAGAATTGGAATTACGGTTTGAGAGATATGGGGTTTCAAAGTTCAGTTTTATAAATGTGCTGAGTTGAGAAAAACAGCATGGGATGCTGTTTTGTGAGATAGTTTAGAATAGGCTTTTGATCTCTGTTAGGCTTGAATTTTTGATATGATATAGTTGACATCTTGTTGTAGATCATATTAAAATTTGGGAAGAATCGAAGTTACGGTTCGAGAGTTATTGTGTTTCAAAGTTGACGTTTTTATATATGTGCTGAGTGTTGGGGGAAAACAGCAAGTGATGCTGTTTTGTGAGATGATTTTGAATAAGCTCTTGATATCCTTTCCGGCTGAATTTTGGATATATTATAGGTAAGATTTTATAGTAGAACATATCAAAATTCGGGATAAATCCAGTGAGTGGTTTAGGAGTTATGATTTTTCAAAGCGTACTCAGATTTTGGCTAAGTATAGAACTTGTAAAGGGAGTAGTCAACTTTAGGAATTTTTATAAAACTGTTGAATGAACAGTTTGGAGAAATTCTTTCTCCTAAAGTTAGATAGGACATCATAGATAATCTAGGGATTTAAGTCGGAATTTTTATATGCGGTTACGAATTTTATATTTGGAATCGAAGTTAGACCTTTACGATTTTCCGGAAAATAGAAACATAGGAAAAATGTTAGCTTGGAACCAAACGAAGCGTTGGGAGTTAGAATATGATTTTAGAATCTCAAATAGGAGTTTAGACATGAATGTTAGCATTTTCGGGAATTTCGGGACCAAGGGTAAAATGGTTATTTTACCCTAAATTAATACTGCAACTAGTTATGTCTTAATACATTATTCTATTTTAGAAGTCTTAGACTTCTAACTACGTAGGAGTGTGCTAATGCACTTATCTCCTTTGACAGGCAACTGAGTTGCTACAGTTTACAGAGCGAGTTGGTTTACAGAGAGTCGAGCTTTATATCAGGTAAGTCCTTTGAGCTTACTTAGCTGACTTCTAAATATGAGTATAAATGATGATGGTGGTGTGTGATTGAAATGTTTATGGAGATAGGTTGTGATATATAATTACCGACCTATATTTTGGCCTAAGAGTAACGGGCGGTGGCATTCTGCTCAGTAGCTTGCGGGCGTTGGGGGTTTCTTTCGGGACTAGTCCATACGTGGTTTGTAGTGATGCTACCAGTGGAAGTCAGCTAGACCTACACCAGTTGGATAAGGAACGGAGGCGAGAACTAATAATAATTCTCGTGCCACAACTTAAATTGAATAATGTGAATCACTTAAATAATAGATAATAAACGGTTGAGTGCCAGCATGATGTTTGTTTATTTTGTTTCTGCTTGTGTTTGTGCTGTTATTTTTTTTTGCTTATATTTGGATAGTTAGCTAACGTTTATCCGTGTTGTAGATCCGTAAAGATAGACAGTTGCAGAGAGATCCGGAACGGATGGTCAGCCGGGTCCACGTACTCATTAGATGGGGACGGGGGAGTCTTCCATACGTCATGCATGTTATGTATCTTTATATATGTTTGTAAGGCTGTCACATGTGTACGTTTATACCATTAAAAATATTATGTTTTAGAAATTGTTTTAAATACATTTGTGCCTTGTTGTAAGATTCAAGTAATGTTGTTGTTAAACCAAGGTCGGGACCCATTGTGAGATCCTAACCAGTAGCTCCCCGAGTTCCGAGAATTTGGGGTGTTACATCGAGCAACAACCATAAGATGGAGAGACATTTTAAGATTCAATATTTTCTTTTTAAATTTTTTGTATTTACTTATTAGTTCGTATTGAACTTTTGCACACAATCTTTTACTTCTTTTTTTTTACTGTTTTCAATCACCGTAAAACTTGGCACATTGTTTACTTCTTTTATTGTTTTTAAATATTTGGAAAACTTTTTTTATTTTTGTGTTCGTTTACTACTTTTATTGATTTTTAAGATTCAAAAAATCGATTTTTATTGATTTTGTTTATTAATTTGATCTAAAAACCGTAAATTATGTAGTTCACCGTCTTTTAAGATTCAGTGTTTGATGTTCTTCAAAAATTATTTTTTTAGTTTTTTTTTATTTAATTATTTGATTTCTTATTGAACTTTTACATGAAATCTTTAATTCTTTTATAGTTTTCTGTAGAACCGTAATTCACTGTTTTTTTTAAAATTTGACAAATCATTTATTTATTTCATCTAAAAACTATAAATAAATAATTGATTGATCATTTGCCTGCTTCGAAAATTTCCTTTTTTATTTTTACTTCATTTTTTAAAAAACACCATCTAATGTTATATAATTGGTTTTAATCACCGAAATTGAACCGGACCCGAGTTTGGGTTTCGGGTTCGGTTCGGGTTTTGGGATATGCCTTGATTGATTACTACTTAACCTATTTTTTATTAATAAAAAAGTGCACATCAAGATGCATTGGAGACCACCAACTCTCCTTCTATCCAATATTTTATTAAATAAAAGGACAAGAAACATGTTAAAATCTCATTATATCCGTGTTATTGTAAATAATAAATATAACATTTTGTGTCTTGAAATCGAACCAATTATATACGTAAAGTAGTTTTTGGATTTGTATTCATTATCATACGTCTTTTAGTTCGCACAATTCATGGCATATTGCTCAAAAAATTCGATATATAACTATACCCGCACAAGGTGCGGGTTATGCACTAGTTAGATAGCATATTAAAAATTAAATAGGAGAGAGAAGATTTACAAATTAGGTAGGATCTTTAATTATTTTAAAATAAATCTTTTTTTGTAAAAATATGAAGTGCCCAAAATCGCCAAATCTTTTTACATTATTTAAGGATATTCCGACATCATTTATCTTTATTTTTTAAATGTGAAAATATGGGGCTAGTTTGTATACAAGATACAAAATGTACCTTCTTTCACCAATATTCTCAAAAGCTTTCAACGTGGTCAGCCTGCATTGAGGTTGAAACCCTTCAACGCAGTCGCACTGTGTTGAACCTTGTGCTTTCTAAATTTAAGTGCCTTTAGTAGCCCACATAAAAAAAAGATTTATCCTCTCGGTGCCCTTCAAATTTGGATTTTTCCTCTTGCTATCCACAAGTTTTCAAGTTTTCTTTTGGTACCCTTATGGTTCAATTTGTTTTCCGCTTATACCCATTCTTAATATATTGCGTTGAAAATTCAATTGTAAATATAAAAAAGCATAAATATAATTCAAAACCGATTATGACCTCATTAAATTTTAAAGGTCAATTTGGTTAATAGACCTTTTTGGGTTTTTATTATAGTAACTAGGCTTTTTTATTTTTTTTGTTAGGTAAATATACCCCAAATATTTTTTTACTGTCAACTCAATGTTAGGTTTCGTTCAACTCTAACATTAGGTTTCCCTCCTTTTGCCGCTTCTCCCATCTGGTTCTTGGATCTGAGGAGACGGACCAGCCCTCCTCTTCTTTCTTTACAGGTGGCCGGTAAGGGGCCGGAGTTGGTGGCGGCCCAACAACAGGCGGAGAAGGAGGCTTGTTGGGCGGCGTCGGAGGTGCTAGAGGAGGAGGCTTAGTCATTGGCGTCGTCGGGAGCAGAGGAGGAAGTTTAGACACCGGAGTCGTCGGTGGGGTTGTGACCGGCGTCGGCGTCGGAGTTGGTGGCGATCTGGATCTAGATCTAGATCTGGGTGTCCGTGTCTAAGGGTCCACTGTATGTTATGTTGATGTTTGCGATATTAACGTTTTCACAAGGAACTTTGCTACTACACGCAAACCTCATCACCGACGGGTCTCGATCTTGCTATTCCCTGGATGTTATTGAATGAGTTATTCAATTCTTACCATTGAATGTATTTTGATTAACTTTTTTTGTGTATCCAGAATGTTGAGACGAGCCAAATGATCATTAGAATTAACATGAATCGGAGGAATCAACACACCCAAGACACCAAGCAAAAGCCGAAGATCGAAACGCTTACAAGCGGCGGAGGAAAACTAGGAATGAGGGCTAGATCTAGTTGCATCCAAATCACTGGTGGTGTTGAATGACAACTGCCCGGAATGATCAGCACAAACTTCCGTCAAATTTCGATACCGATTTGGGGCATAAACTTCTACATTCACTTTTGATCTATGAAGATTGATGATAAATTTGAATTAAGCAGTAAGCACCATTTTCTCTTCTCTTTTCGCCGCTACTGTCAATTTAGGTTCCGGTATGTGTAGGAAGGCACAAAAACGCCGACACTGACTAGCGATTGGATGGAACTATTGTCTGCTATTACATATATGTTAATCTGGATGGAACTATTGCTTGCTAAATTTGTGGTATTTAGTTGTTAATGCAACAAAGCGATTGGATTGGATTATTAGTATTATCTGGTATGACTATTCTGGTATGAATTTTTGTACCAGAATTTTCTAGTATGATTTTGAGAAGATTAAGGTAGTAGGGTAACTTTATTTTCTAAAAAACAAACTAGGCCCCTAATATTAACAATTAAAATAAAAAAGATAAATAAGATGTGAAAAGAATCTTAATTAAGTATTTAAGGTAATAGTTAAAAGAAATATTAATTAGCCTAAAAATAAGGAAACTGTTAATGGAATTTGGTAACAGTTAAAAGATCTTCCAATATCCCATCAATCATCATAAATTTTCAACAAAATCGGATGGGGAGGGGTTGCGAGACAAAGGGAAATTCGGATGGGGAGAGGTTGCGAGAGGACCGGTCGAAGGCTTCCATGATATTTAAGATCCAATCGAGAGAGATCGCACCATCGAGAGGCCATGAGATCGGGAATCTAGGCTTTTCATCGAGAGAAGAGGACGGATTCTCCGGCGACAGACGATGCAGACGAGGGTGATTCCGACGGAATCGTGGTGGATTTGGATCTGAGACGCCATTGAGCCACTACCCAAATCCATCAGCCTTCGACCGGAACTAAGACGCCATTGTTGAAGGAACCCCGCCGCGAGGACCATCGAGGAAGAAGACTCGCCGCCGCCCAGATGATGTACTTGATGAGTTGGAACCAAGTGCTTATGACAAAATTCATTTTTTTCTCAAAAACAAACGAACCAGATGATGTTATATCTATTGCTTCTTGAAAATCAAAGGAGACGAGGATTATCTACAACTTTCTACGGTTGTGGGAGTGTGCGTCTCCCACCCTCCTGCCTCCGAGGGATCTCCGGCGAACTAAAGTGCATATATGGGGTATAAATCTTCTCCATTTTCTACCGTGATCTGATTCTCATGTGTACACAATATATCCGTCTTTTATTGAATTAAGAACTTTCTTGTGTAAATTACTCCCACTGCATAATTGCTTGTTGCTTGATTGATATTGGCAAATTGATATCAGTTCTACGAACTACTACGATGTTTGTAAACGACGGACTTATGTAACAAAATCTTGTGTACACGACGGACTTATGTAACCAAACCATGTGTAAATGACGGAATTATGTAAACAAACCATGTGTAAATGACAAACTTATGTAACCAAACTTGTGTAAACGACAGACTTATGTAACAAACCATATGTAAATGTCGGACTTGTGTAACCAAATATTGTGTAAACGACGGACTGATGTAACCAAATCTTGTGTAAACAACGGACTTATGTAACCAAACCATGTGTAAATGACGGACTTTATGTAAACAAACCATGTGTAAATGACGAATTTTGTGTAGCCAGACTTGTGTACACAATATAAACAAACAAAACTTATGTAATTAAAATTATGTATTAACATTATGTAACTGAAATTGTGTATTAATATTGTGTATCATCAAAAGAATACACAAAGTTTAACTAGTCCAGTTGGTATAAGGGTGGGAGGGAGGGGTTGTCATCCACGGTTCGAATCCTACTTGACGCAATCTTTTATTTATTTAATTAAGAGGAGAGAGAAAAATATTTACTTACCCGATTTAATAAAATTAATTGATTATAAATAGGAGAGAGAAGAATCTTCTAACTTCCTTAAAATCCTCTCCTTATTTTAATAAATCTTTTTTGTGCAATATAGAGGGGCCTATTTTGTACTCATTATTAACTTGGGGCCCTTTATATGCTCATTGTTACAAAACATACCTACTCCCCCATTTTACCCTATGATTTTTTCATACTAGAAAATTTTGGTATGAGTTTTCTAGTACGAAAATTCACACCAGAAAAAAAAATCTGGTATGAAAAAAATTCTAGTATGAATTTCTGGTATGAGAAATAAAAAAATAAAAAAATAAAAAAGACAAAAAATAAATAAAATAAATTCCGTAATTCAAATTTAAAACTTATACTTATAT
Organism: Fagopyrum esculentum; assembly: GCA_033239045.1. Taxonomy (NCBI): domain Eukaryota; kingdom Viridiplantae; phylum Streptophyta; class Magnoliopsida; order Caryophyllales; family Polygonaceae; genus Fagopyrum; species Fagopyrum esculentum. The sequence goes on along the minus strand of BSUD01000001.1, from coordinate 43,725,905 downwards.
AACAAATAACAAACATCATTTATCTTTTTTTTTTAAATAGAGGGGTTAATTATTTTTACCAACCATTAAATGAAAGTGGTATAAAATTATGGGGTACATTTGCTAAACACATAACTATAAAAAGGCCTAGTAAGCCAAATTCTTTCAATTTTAAACTAATTAATTATATAGTAGATTAATTTTTATTATATATTTTAATTTAAAAATCTAGAAGTTACAAAATTTTAAATACCATATATTATTGATTCTTACCATTAATTGTATTTTGATTAACTTTTGAATGTATTTTGATTAAATGTATTTTCATTAACTTTTTTGTGTATCCAGAATGTTGAGACGAGGCAAATGATCATTATAATTAACATGAATCGAAGGAATCAACACACCCAAGACACCAAGCAAAAGCCGAAGATCAAAACGCTTACAAGCGGCGGAGGAAAACTAGGAGTGAGGGCTAGATCTAGTTGCATCCAAATCACTGGTGGTGTTGACTGACAACTGCCCGGAATGATCAGCACAAACTTCCGTCGAATTTCGATACCGATTTGGGGCATAAACTTCTACATTCACTTTTGATCTATGAAGATTGATGATAAATTTGATCTAAGCAGTAAGCACCATTTCCTCTTCTCTTTTCGCCACTACTGTTAATTTAGGTTCCGGTATGTGTAGGAATGCACAAAAACGCCGCCACTGACTAGCGATTGGATGGAACTATTGCGTGCTATTACATATATGTTAATCTGGATGGAACTATTGCTTGCTAAATTTGTGGTATTTAGTTGTTAATGCAACAAAGCGATTGGATTGGATTATTAGTATTATATGGTATGACTATTCTGGTATGAATTTTCGTACCATAATTTCTAGTATGATTTTTTCATACTAGAAAATTTTGGTATGAGTTTTCTAGTACGAAAATTCACACCAGAAAAAAAAATCTGGTATGAAAAAAATTCTGGTATGAATTTCTGGTATGAGAAATAAAAAAAATAAAAAAAATAAAAAAGACAAAAAATAAATAAAAGAAATAAAATAAAATAAATTCAGTAATTAAAATTTAAAACTTATACTTCTATAACAAATAACAAACATCATTTATCTTTTTTTTTTTTATAGAAGGGTTAATTATTTTTACCAACCACTAAATGAAAGTGGTAAAAAATTATGGGGTACATTGGCTAAACACACAACTATAAAAAGGCCTAGTAAGCCAAATTCTTTCAATTTTAAACTAATTAATTATATAGTAGATTATTTTTTATTATATATTTTAATTTAAAAATCTAGAAGTTACAAAATTTTAAATACCATATATGATTGATTCTTACCATTAATTGTATTTTTGATTAACTTTTGAATGTATTTTGATTAAATGTATTTTGATTAACTTTTTTTGTGTATCCAGAATGTTGAGACGAGACAAATGATCATTAGAATTAACATGAATCGGAGGAATCGACACACCCAAGACACCAAGCAAAAGCCGAAGATCAAAACGCTTACAAGCGGCGGAGGAAAATTAGGAATGAGGGCTAGATCTAGTTGCATCCAAATCACTGGTGGTGTTGACTGACAACTGCCCGGAATGATCAGCACAAACTTCCGTCGAATTTCGATACCGATTTGGGGCATAAACTTCTACATTCACTTTTGATCTATGAAGATTGATGATAAATTTGATCTAAGCAGTAAGCACCATTTCCTCTTCTCTTTTCGCCACTACTGTCAATTTAGGTTCCGATATGTGTAGGAAGGCACAAAAACGTCGCCACTGACTAGCGATTGGATGGAACTATTGCCTGCTATTACATATATGTTAATCTGGATGGAACTATTGCTTGCTAAATTTGTGGTATTTAATTTTTAGTGCAACAAAGCGATTGGATTGGATTATTAGTATTATCTGGTATGCCTATTCTGGTATGAATTTTTGTACCAGAATTTTCTAGTATGATTTTTTCATACTAGAAAATTTTGGTATGAGTTTTCTAGTATGAAAATTCACATCTGGAAAAAAAAATCTGGTATCAAAAAAAATCTGGTATGAATTTCTGGTATGAGAAATAAAAAAATAAAAAATAAAAAAGACAAAAAATAAATAAAAGAAATAAAATAAAATAAATTTCGTAATTAAAATTTAAAACTTATACTTATATAACAAATAACAAACATCATTTAGCATTTTTTTTTAAATAGAGGGGTTAATTATTTTTACCAACCATTAAATGAAAGTGGTAAAAAATTATGGGGTACATTTGCTAAACACGTAACTATAAAAAGGCCTAGTAAGCCAAATTCTTTCAATTTTAAACTAATTAATTATATAGTAGATTATTTTTTATTATATATTTTAATTTAAAAATCTAGAAGTTACAATATTGATTATTACCATTAATTGTATTTTGATTAACTTTTGAATGTATTTTGATTAAATGTATTTTGATTAACTTTTTTGTGTATCTAGAATGTTGAGACGAGGCAAATGATCATTAGAATTAACATGAATCGGAGGAATCAACACACCCAAGACACCAAGCAAAAGCCGAAGATCAAAACGCTTACAAGCGGCGGAGGAAAACTAGGAATGAGGGCTAGATCTAGTTGCATCCAAATCACTGGTGGTGTTGAATGACAACTGCCCGGAATGATCAGCACAAACTTCCGTCGAATTTCGATACCGATTTGGGGCATAAACTTCTACATTCACTTTTGATCTATGAAGATTGATGATAAATTTGATCTAAGCAGTAAGCACCATTTCCTCTTCTCTTTTCGCCACTACTGTTAATTTAGGTTCCGGTATGTGTAGGAAGGCACAAAAACGCCGCCATTGACTAGCGATTGGATGGAACTATTGCCTGCTATTACATATATGTTAATTTGGATGAAACTATTGCTTGCTAAATTTGTGATATTTAGTTGTTAATGCAACAAAGCGATTGGATTGGATTATTAGTATTATCTGGTATGACTATTCTGGTATGAATTTTCGTACCAGAAATCTCACACCAGAATTTTCTAGTATGAATGTTTCATACTAGAAAAGTTTGGTATGAGTTTTCTAGTACGAAAATTCATACCAGAAAAAAAATTCAGGCATGAAAAAAATTCTGGTATGAACTTCTAGTACGAGAAATTCTGGTATGAGAATTTCTGGTATAAAAAGTTCTGGTATGAAAAAATTTCTCGTATGAACTTCTGATATATAAACTTTCTGGTATGATAAATAAATAAAAAATAAAAAAATAAAAAAGGCAAAAATAAATAAAAAAAAATAAAAAAACAAATTCAGTAATTAAAATTTAAAACTTATACTTATATAACAAATAACAAACATTAATTTTTTTTTTTTAAATAGAGGGGTTAATTATTTTTACCTACCATTAGTTGAAAGTGGTAAAAAATTATGGAATATATTTACCAAACACAAAACTAAAAAAAAGGCATAGTAAGCCAAATTCTTTCGATTTAAAACTAATTAATTATATAGTAGAATTATTTTTTATTATATATTTTAATGTAAAAATCTAGAAGTTACAAAATCCTAAATACCATATATTATTGATTGCTTGAAAAAAATACCATGACAACTGGATTGCCAACAAATGATGAATTCAACATAATCATTTTCAATTATGATCAAGCAGATTGATCAACATCATTATTTATTAACATCAAATGAAACTCCACGTAAGAAAGTAGAAAAAATAATTAAAAAACATCCTCTTTTGACACGTAAGATAGGCAAAAATGCTCTAAATAACACAACCTTTCCTTCTGTTGCGGAAGGTGACACGAATTTTTAAAATTGCGGAAAAAAACACGAACTATTGGGGGTGTTGCACTTTTTAGCACCGGCAGTTAATCCGTTAAAAAACTATTAGATATTTTATAATTTGTTATATTTTGGTAAGATATAAATGTAAAAAAAAACAAATGATAAAAAAAGATAAAAAATAGGGAATATATATATATATACATTTTATTTTTATAGGGTAAAATTTTAAAAAGAAATACAAATAATAAAAATTTATAATTTATTTACAGTAAATTACTTTAATTACATAAACTATAAATTATAAAATAAAAATAGATTTTTTGTGCTTTGCTTTTTTCTTTCTTTTATATGAAATATAAATATCAAACAAAAACAAATATTTATGACCTATAAAAAAAACTTAAAAAATATTTTTTTCATTTTATAATTGATAGCTTATGTAATTTAAGTAATTTGTTGTAAGGAAGTATACATTTTCATTATATGTTTTCCTATTTTAAATTCTTATCCTAACAACTTATAAAATTTATAATATTTTTTTACTTATTATACTTTTTTTTTTCCTTATGTAAAACATAAAGTTAAATTTTTTTTTACACATTTTCACTATTTTTTTTAATTTATATCTTGCCAAACTATAACATATTACAAAATGTCCAACATTTTTCTAATAGATTAATTACTGGTGCTAAAAAGTGCAACACCCCCCTATAGTTCGTGTTATTTTCTGCAATTTTAAAAGTTTGTGTCACCTTCCGCAACAATAGCAAAGGTTGGGTTATTTAGAGCATTTTTGCCCGTAAGATATTACTGTATTACTTCACAAGCTAGTTCTTCTTGCAAGGGGGAAGCGGAGAGCCACATAGTCCAGGGTTACCCGCGAACCCAGAAGCCGGCAACCGAGCTGTGTGAGCCGGAATCATTCCGGTCAGCTTGTTCCTCGACACATCAAACCTTTCCAAGTTCGCCAATCCCAACACCTCCGCAGGAATGCTCCCGCTTAGCTGATTCCCTGATAACAAGATGGTAGTTAGCTGGCTATCACTCGCAATCTCCTCGGGAATCGCCCCGGAAAGGCCGTCATTCTCCATCTCCAACACCACCAGACTTGTCAGACTCCCAATCGACGTCGGAATCTTCCCGCCTAATTTGTTCTTTGATAGAATTAGCGATGTGATTGGCCCAATTGCAGACTGCGTTCCAAAGTCATCGTCAAGTGGACCGGTGAACCTGTTATTGGATACATCAATGGAGTTATAGTACCCGACTGGGGAATCTACTTCTTTCGAGAAGATAATGTCGAGGTCACCGCTGAGCTGATTGTTATGCAGATCAAGATCATTGAGACGAGACATGTTTTTGAACTCTTGAGGGATGGTTGATCGGAAGCCGTTGCTTGATAGATTAAGAAGGGCTAGATTGGTCATGTTTCCTAACCATGTGGGTAGTGAACCGGTTAATCGGTTATTTGATACATCGAGTGTGGATATGGATGTGGATCCCAACCAGCTTGGGAGCTCACCCTTGAGGCCTGTGTCTGCTAATATGAGCCTGAATAGAGGAATATTCGCGAACCAATCGGGGATGGTCACCAGCTTAAGTGGGTTGTGTGAAAGATCCAATATCTGTATGTTCTGTAAGTTGACTAGCGAAGAAGGAATGGGATCGGTTAACCGATTCCCCGCGATTTCGAGGTCTTGAAGGTTAGTAAGGTTTCCAAAGCTGGAGGGAATTCCACCGACAAAGCGGTTGTTTGAGAGCACCAAATCAGAGAGAGTAACCAGTTTGCCGATTGAGCTTGGGATTTTTCCGGTAATCTTGTTGTTCCCTAAGTAAAGTCTCTGGATCTTGGGGAGATTTCCGATTGAAGAGGGGAGTGGGCCCGTGAGGTCATTGTCATCCAATCTGCAGAATTGCAAGGAGATAAGGCCTTCAATGGAGGAAGGAACCGTCCCGGTTATCCGATTATCATTGAGGTACAACAGGTTTAGGAGTGTGAGGCCACCGATTGATTTAGGGATGTAGCCGGTGATCCGATTGGATGAGATGTCGATGGAAGTTAATTTGATGAGTTTTCCAATCTGAGACGGAATGGGACCGGAGATCTTGTTGTCATGGAGATCGAGGGTAGTTAAGGAAATCATTTTCCCGAAGGAGGCGGGAATAGGACCGGTGAACCGGTTCCCGGACAAACCGAGATCAATGAGGTTGGTGAAAGAGCTGAAAACAGAGGAAGACAGGCGGCCGGAAAGAGCATTGTTGTTGAGATAGAAGCGTTTGAGGTTAGAAAGACGGGTAAACGATGTGGGAATGGGGCCGGTGAATTTGTTGTCGTTTAGGTAGAGGAATTGGAGAGCAACGAGATTGGCGAACTGGGATGGGATTGGGCCATTGAGTTCCTTACAGTCACTGAGATCGAGGAGTTTGAGGGATGTGAGATTGGCTATGAATGGGGAGAGGGAGCCGTTCATGGATGTGTCGATGATGAAGTCGTCGCCAGACTGGAGGCATGAGCGGGAGACGTTGACTACGCGGCCGGAGAGAGGATCGCAGTCGATGCCTTCCCAAGAGGAGCAGCAGTCGGTGGTGGAGTTCCATGATTTAAGAAGGTCGGATGGGTCTGCGGTGATCTTGGATTTTAAGTGGAGAAGGGCTTCTTTGTCAACGGGGTTGCAGGTCTCTGATTTTGCAAGGGTGGCAAGGAAGACGATGAGTAGGAAGAAGAAGAAGCTGTTGCTTTTGTTTATCTTCATTGATATTTGATGTGTGTGTGTGTTTGGACAAGGGAAGTGGGGGTATATACTTATATAGGGGTTAAATTAATGATATGAGTTTGTAAAAATGGATAATTGAGAAGCCAAAGACGACTGAGATAGGGCCGGGGTTTGACTACACGTTGCATATATAATTCAGATATTATGGGCGAATTAAATAATGCAATTATTGTTGTAAATGTTTTGAAAAATTGAAGATTTTTCATACCTGAGAAAATCCCTTACTATAGAAGCTATCATTAATTTAATGATTTTGAGCATAAAAGAAGTTGATCATTCAAGGCAGCATCTTTTATCATACAGATTGCGGAGTATATACTATATTTATGTGGTTCAACAAATCAACTTTCAACCGGTTGACTGTGAAATGAATTAATTAAAAGAGTATAGATAGAGTGCCCAGTGTATAACTAACTGCATATGAGGTAAGCCTCTATGTAATCAAAAAAA
>BSUD01000001.1:43495881-43718677 GCA_033239045.1 Fagopyrum esculentum | reverse complement strand
AAAAAAAAAAAAAGAAACGATAGTCCCTGAAATTTAGGGCTTGGCATGGGACGAGGGACCGGCCGGGATTGAATTCTTTCCGTAAATTATAAGCGTGATGGGATGGGACAGGACAATATTTATAATTTTTTTTTACTTTGTTCTGTGCGGGCCTTGTTTCACGTGGGACCGGACGGAATGAACGTAATTCCACAAAAAAAATGCATTGATTATATCCAACATTTGTACATGTATTCTCTCATGTTTAACGAAACAAATGATAAAAAAAAAAACTCGGTACCAAAGTACCGATTCAAGCGACCTACATTAATAGTTGGTACATTAAAAACGAATACAAGTTATACCAAAGTGTTTCTTACCGATTCACTTTCACAAAACTTAGCATTGCACTACAATGTTGATAGTTTACAAAAGATAGCATTCTTGTACATGTTGTGATCCCTAATGATAGTATACTACTCTTTTAGTATTTTATTAATTTTATAATTATTATCAATATAAAATTTTATATATATATATATATATATATATATATATATATATATATATATATATATATATATATATATATATATATATATATATATGGGTAACAAATCATTCTTATAAATTAATTATAAATTCCGATTCAAATTATATGGGACGATAATTTTATGGGGTCTTACAATATGCTTGCGCGAGAGAGGAGATCAGTTGATATTTTCATAAAATTATGGTATATTTTTTTACAATCTATGTGAAAATAAATATAAATTTGATCTAATTTGTTATAAATAAATATATAGGATATAAATATATTTAGAATATGAAATTTTAGTAATACATGGATATTTGATCTAATTTGTTATAAAAAAAATATATAGGATATAAATATATTTAGAATATGAAATTTTAGTAATACTTAATTTTTAGAATGTCACACCAATAATTTGTCTGCCACTTTAGTATGTATAAAATTCCAAATTAAGTTCGGATCAAATTTATAATTACAATAAAAGTCTACTTTAAAGTAAATTAATTGAACTAATTCCCATTAATCTTATAATTGCAATAAAAGTAAGATCTAATAATTATAGAATTTGTAATAATGACATAAGTAAAATAAAAATTAAATAGAAGTTGTAGTAACAATGAAATAAATATAATATAAATATAATTTATATCACTTTATTTAGAAAAATACAAGTTCTTTAAATAATTTTCGATTATCTTGTAATTATAATGAAAGTCAAATCTAATAGTATGCTATAGAATTTGTTGGCACAATCAAAATAAAGTATAGTTTAAATAAAGGTTGTAACTTGTAATCACAATGAAGCAAAATGTGATTTGAATCAAATTTATTTATGATTTTATTATGTTTTTAAAAAAGATTTGACACTGTTAAATCCTTGCATGATACATAGGGCAAAATATAAGCGCAAGAGATATAATATGTATCTGCTTTAATATAGAACAAATTTAACTTTCTTACAAGTTGATGTAATATAATTAACTTATATTTAATATATTATTAATCAGAATGTAATTTAAATAAAAATTATTATAAATTTTATATTAAAAGGATTTTACCCCATTAGATATTTGCCTGATACGTAGGGAAACAGACGCGAGCGTGACACATAATTATTATTGTACGTGGTTTAGTATTATACTCTTTTTTAATTATAAACGCGACACACGTAAGTATTATCACTTATGTTTTGGTATAATATGCATAGACTAGATTCAGTAAAAGTATTATCAATGAAAAAAAATTTTTGTCGGAAAACAACATAAACTAAAGGCCAAATTTACTAAGTAGGCTTTTTTGAGATTTTGCTCTATTAAGTAAGCCATAGCTTAAACACATTTAGTAAATGTACCTTTTTTACTATTCAAAGCTAGGGTTTCAACATAGGCATTATGACGCTTTCTATTGAAAGCCTTTCTATTGAACTCCAAATAATGGCTCATGATGATCTTCATGTGTTCTCACAACTCTTCACTACAAACAACTCTTCACTACAAACATCAACCAGAGAATCACCATCCCTTACCCAAGCGCCTTGAGCGTGTTGAAGCACCGCCTAAATCATATATACGAGAGCGTGGAACAAGGGTTGGATGAAGAAGATCTAAGCATTGAAACCTTGCGTGTTCATGCTTGCGTGACTATCAAATAAGAATCCGAGAAGCATGTATCAATGCACTGGACAACATATCCTATAAATGACATGGTATCGGACTCAATAGTGGTCATGGTGCTCAACATAAGCATGGAGATGCCTAAGTTTGTCATGGAGTCTGAATCTGACGCTGTGAAAAACGATGAAGAGAATGAGAAGAAGGCGGCCAAGATCATTCACACTCTTCTCGTGTCGGGTCACCAAGAATGAAAATCGACTTGTCATATGACTCATATGGACTTGCACTGATATTCTGGTAAGGCAAAAGAAGAAGAGAATATTTCAGCTTACACCAATGCACTTACTACCTACCAGCAACACCAATTATTCGGTTTCTATTCTACTCACATTTATAGACCAACCGAAAGATAAGGAACCTATCTTAAGATTGGAGTGCATGCATATCTTAATGTTAGGTAAAATCATACCGGACATTCAAATTAGAAACTCATAACAGAAACTCAACCAGAAACCATACCAAAATTTCATACTAGAAACTCATACTAGAAGCTCAACTAGAAACTATACCAGAAAACGCATACCAAAAACCATACCATAAATTCATACCAGAAACTCATACCAGAAAGTCAACCAGAAACTCATACCAGAAACCATACTAGGAAATCATACCAGCTACTCATACAAGAAATTCATATCAAAAACTTATACCAGAAACTCATGCCAGAAACCATACCAAAAACTCTACCAGAACCCATACCAGAAACTCAACCAGAAATATACCAGAAATTCATACTAAAAATCATACCAGAAATTCATACCAAAAACTCATACTAAAAACTCAACCAGAAATTAATATTAGAAAATAAAAAAGAAAATAAAAAGGACAAAACAAAACAAAATAAAATAGAAAACGCAGTCAGGAATTACTTTTACCTTACAAAAGAAAATTCATATGTGTGTTTCTTCCTTTTTTAAATAGAGGGGGTTAATTACTTTTACCTAATATTAATGAAATAGGTAAAAATTAAAGGAGTACAAAAAACAAAAGAATATAAAAAGGGGTCTATTTTGACCAAATTCTTTTTAAACAATGAAGATAGTTAGGTGGACTAATGTGAAGTGTCTAGAATCTAGATAAAAACTAAATTGGCTTATAGAATACAATATATAATTTTAGCAAAAATAAGAATGGTATATAAAATAAGGTGGATGAGTATAAAATCATCATTTTCTTTAAATAAAATATATATCAAAACAAATAGGATGCATACAAAATTCATAAGAGCTAATTTGGTAACTAAGTCTTTTTGAGCTTATCATATATTAACTAGGCCATTATGGTTTTTAATTAAGTAAATGTACCCCTATATTATTTTACCGTAGAAACCTAGCCGTCTCGTTCTTATCCTTCTCTCAAACTCGAAGGTCGTCTCCCTCTGTGAGAATGTGAATAATATTCCCCTTAGGGTTTCCGTCATCAGACGGTTTATATTTATAATAAACTGACTTTACATAATTACAGTAGGCATCCCTCTATTTACAATATTTACATATTCTATCATACCCCCGCAGTCGAAACTGGAGGAGGCATTACAGTAAGACTGGATCTAAAGTCTAGAAACAACTGTCGAGGTAGTCCTTTTGTAAAAATGTCTGCATATTGAAAAGCCGAAGGTACGTGAAGAACTCTAATGTGACCGCGGGCAACCTTGTCTCGGACGAAATGAATGTCTATCTCAATGTGCTTAGTCCGTTGGTGTTGAACTGGGTTGCTGGCTAGATAAGTAGCAGAAATGTTGTCTGTGTAGACAATGGAGGCCTTGGCAAGTGGACACTGTAGCTCGAGCAGAAGGTTACGTAACCAAGAACATTCAGAGACAACATTGGCGACTCCTCGATATTCAGCCTCTGCACTGGATCTAGAGACAACTGATTGCCGTTTGGCAGACCATGAGATTAAAGTGTCATTGAAGAAGACACAGTAACCTGACGTCGAGCGGCGTGTGTCAGGACAACCTGCCCAATCAGCATCTGTGTAGGCAATAAGATCAGATTTCGGAGAAGAAGAGATTGTGATACCTAACGAAGATGTCCCAGAAATGTAGCGAATAATGCGCTTGAGAGCTGCAAAATGGGCTTCCCTGGGGTCGTGCATAAATAGGCACACCTGCTGTACTGCAAAGCTAATGTCAGGCCGAGTGAAGGTAAGGTACTGTAGTGCCCCAGCAAGACTGCGATAAAGAGTCGGATCACTCATAGCAGGGCTGGAGGATGCACTTAACTTGACTGACGTCTCAGCTGGGGTGGCAGCTGGTTTACAGTTAGACATTTTTGCTCTGTCAACAATTTCGCGAGCATATTTATCCTGGGAGAGGAATAAGCCAGTGGATGTCCGACGAACAGAAATTCCCAAGAAATAGGACAAGGGGCCTAAATCTTTCAGAGCAAATTCCTTACTTAACAGCTTGATCAGGTGTTGGCGCAGGGCGTCAGAAGATGCCGTAAGGACAATGTCATCGACATACAGAAGCAGATAAGCAATGTCAGGTCCTTGATTATAAATAAAAAGGGAGGAGTCACTCTTACTGCTAATGAATCCAATGCGATGTAGAAAGCCTGCAAAGCGTTGAAACCATGCCCGGGGAGCTTGTTTCAGACCATAGAGAGACTTCTGTAATAGGCATACGTGATTGGGTTTGGAGTTGTCGCGGAAGCCTGGTGGTTGAAACATATGCACTGTTTCGTTCAAATGACCGTGAAGGAAAGCATTATGCACATCCAATTGATGAATGGACCAAGAGCGGGATACTGCAATGCTGAGAACCATACGGATGGTTGCTGGCTTAACAACAGGACTGAAAGTCTCATCACAGTCAACTCCAACCTGCTGAGAACACCCGTTAGCCACTAACCGAGCTTTGTATCGCTCCAGGGAACCATCAGACCTGTATTTATGCTTAAAAATCCACATACATCTCACAATATTAGCACCATTAGGACGAGGAACCAGAATCCATGTCTTATTTCGCATAAGGGCTCGATATTCGTCAAGCATGGCATGGTTCCAACACGGGTCCTGGAGAGCGAGGTTGTGAGATTTGGGTATGGGCGAGATAAGACGGGAAGAGGGGGCGGTGGATACGGTGAGATCGAATATAGGTTTCGGTTTCACAATACCGGATCGACTCCGGGTCTGGGGCCGGGTGGGCACGGTAGCTGGTTGAGCAGTAATCGAATGTATAGGTTGAGTTTGGGAGATGGGTAGTGTATTTAATTGGTGTGGGATAGGATGTGGGCTGGTAGCAGGCCTAGGTACTACGCCAGATGGGCCGGAAGTGGAGAGTGGGCCGAGGTCTTCACTTGGGCCGGCTGTAGGTTGAGCTGGGCTGGGGGGACCATTATCATCGGGAGGGAGTACGCCAGATGGGCCAGGCGGGCCAGGGACAGCGACAGGAATAGGCGCAGAAGGGGATGAGCTGGACGAGGGTGTATGCTGAGTTGGCTCCTGAAGGTTCCGAAGCAAAACAGTGTGATACGGGGAGGGTCCGTCATCGGTTAAAAAATCATAGGATTCCGGGGAGGGATTGTTCCGGGTGGAAAACGGAAAAGAAAATTCATCAAAAGTGACATGACGAGAAAGGATGATTTTATTGGAACCTAACTCTAAGCAAATGTAACCTCGATGATGAGACGGGTATCCTAGGAAGACGCATTTTGAAGTGCGAGGTTGAAGTTTGTGGGAAATGGTTGCACTTTGGTTGGGATAGCAAAGGCAACCGAAAACCCGGAGATGACCTAAGGTGGGTGTAGTGTGGTATAACACTTGTGTAGGGGATCGATTTTGAATTGTGGTGGATGGAAGAATGTTAAAAAGATAGCAAGATGTCTCTAAGGCGTGAGGCCAATAGGAGACGGGAATAGATGCATGAAAAAGAAGAGATCGCATCATGTTATTTATTGTACGAATGGTACGTTCGGCTTTGCCATTTTGAGGAGAAGTATGAGGACACGAAAATCGAAAAGAAATGCCATGAGTAGCAAAAAATTTGTGAAAATTCGTGTTGTTAAACTCGCCCCCCATGTCGCATTGAAAATTTTTAATGTTTGTGCGGAATTGTGTTTGAACGAATTTGTGAAAATGCCCAAAAATATCAAAGACTTGTGACTTAAACTTAATCGGATAAACCCATAAAAAGTGAGAAAAGTCATCAAGAAATAATAAGTAGTATTTGAAACCTTCCCGGCTAGGGATAGGAGAGGTCCAAATATCACTATGAATAATATCAAAGGGAGCAAAAGTACTAGTAGATGAGCGATCAAACGCAAGTCTATGATGTTTTCCAAGTTGACATGCATGACAAAGAGAAGTAGAAGTCTCTTTAACACATTTAAAAAAAGATGAATTGCGAAGAACATTAAAGACCGGCATGCCGGGATGACCTAAACGAGCATGCCAAGTGGAGGAAGACTCTGCCGAGAGGGCATGTGGTGAACTAACGGGTGAATTTGTGACCGGATAAAGCTCCCCGGAGCTATTACACCTCAGACGAACGGTCCCCGTGCGTAGATCCTTCACAGAGAAACCAAAAGGGTCAAATTCAACGGAAGCAATGTTATCAGTTGTAAAACGTCTAACGGATACTAGGTTTTTGACAATTTTTGGTGCAACAAGGATATTGGATAAACGGAGAGGTTTATTTGTGGTGGGTAGGATAGCATCACCAAGACCTGTAGAAGGAATACGCATACCGTTGCCAACAATTATCGAATTTAATGGACCATTATGTGAAAAAGACAAGAGATTACCGGAATCGTTCGTCATGTGTGAGGTGGCGCCCGTGTCCATGTACCATAAATTGTCAGTCGGATTTAAACTCATTGTAGCAAACGATTGGTCCAAAGATGTGGGCTGCGGAGTGTACTGAACGGACTGCTGCTGCTGATGCATCAGATGGGCCTGCGATTGGCTAAAACTTGGGCCTGATCCAAGAAGCCCTTGTTGATTGTTGGGATATGGGCAAGGTGGGTAAGAGACTGGGCCAGAGGGAGCATGGGCCGGCATCCAGGCTGGTGGAGCAGGCGGCCCGCCAGTGAAGGAGGACAGCGGGACCCAGCCAACGTTGGGCCGGAAAACAAAGCGTTGGGCCTGGGCAGAGGTATTGGGCCTGTTTTTATTCTTCTTCCCTTTGCTGCGGTTTCCAGCGGGTTTCTCAGTGGATTGGGCCGGTGAATGGGCTGCAGAACCGGAGGATGCAGAGGCTGCTGCAGTCAACGCCGACGAGGGTTTGTCGGTACCCGTTTGTGCCGCCAGTCGAGTTTCTTCGAGAAGAAGTTGAGAACGTGCTTTGATAAAGCTCGGAAGAGGATCCGTTTGCTGAATAAAACTTGCCACAGCATTGTATTCAGACGGGAGCCCCGAGATAAGTTGAAGGACCAATCGAGTTGCAGGAACCGGTGATCCGACACCCTTTAATTGGTCTGCCAAAGACTTGAGATGTTGACAAAAAGAATTGACTGAGGAGAAACCGGATAACTTACAGTTTGAGAATTCGTGTTCAAGATACACTAGACTTGAGATGTTGACAAAAAGAATTGACTGAGGAGAAACCGGATAACTTACAGTTTGAGAATTCGTGTTCAAGATACACTGCCCGGGTGTTCTTGTTATCTTGAAAGATATCCTTGACACGAGTCCAGGCCTGAAGTGCGGTGTCGTCGGAGTCAAGAATCTGAAGAAGAATGTCACGGGAGACCGTGCTATATATCCACTGAAGAACAGTGGCATCAACTTGAAGCCATAATGAGTCGTCGATGTCAGCAGGTCGCGGAACAGAAGCATCAATATGATCAAGAACATTATGGGCTTTCGCAGTAACGCGAAATAGAGTTACCCATGATGTATACGGAGTATCATGATCGAGAACAAGAGCAATGTTGTTCTTGATGTTGGAGATGCCGAGAGCAGAGTGGAAGGAAGGCTTTTTGTCCGTCATTGGAGCGAGATGGACGAAAAACTCAGAGTTGAAGGGGAAGAGGCAGCGGAATAGGGTTAGAGGAGAGAAAGCTCTGATACCATGTGAGAATGTGAATAATATTCCCCTTAGGGTTTCCGTCATCAGACGGTTTATATTTATAATAAACTGACTTTACATAATTACAGTAGGCATCCCTCTATTTACAATATTTACATATTCTATCACCCTCCACCTTTGTTTCTCACACTTTTCTTTCACCTTTCTCTCAAAATCAAAACCATTGCAGTTGCAATAGCCCCTCTTGATGCCATCTCCAATCGCCACCCACCACACAGATCTAGATCTAGACCTGGCTTCCCTATAATCTAGGTCTAGAGCTGCTTGAGTGTAGGGGTATCACAACCATTAAAACCTTCTCTTAATCCTGCAAGTAAGGCTTCAGAAATGACCAGTTAGTCCCAATCAACCCAATTAGGGTAAACAAGATATGCCCTTAAGGACTTCTGGTACGTAAAAGTAAGAATGGTCATACCAGTCTAGGTCACAGTTTTTTGTCTCGGCGTTGTCATCCTTCACCGAATCACTGTGTTTCTCTGTCGGACGACTGATAGGGTTTCCATGCTAGGGATTTATAGATTCCAATTCGCTAGGTAATGTTGCAGATACGGTGTTCAATTCGTCGCTTAGCATAGATCGAATGATGATTGATTTCAGCTGTTAGATGCTTATCCTATGGTAGGAGATACTATGTTTCTCTTTCGGATGACTGGTAGGAGATACGGTGTTTCTCGACTTATCAACACCTGTATATACCGATCTTGTTGTCATGGGTCAACTACCGGTGGCCTTCAATTAAGTTTGGTACAGTTTTAGGGATGTTGTTGGTGAAAGGCAATTGAATCTAGTAACTATGCTCAACAAGGAAGAGAACATCCTTTAGATGAGACATTAGAGGCTGCTTGTAATGTAATCAGGAAGATGTAGAGGGGGGAAATTGTTATCTGTTCAGCGCTTTTTAACATGTAGGGTTAATCATGTTTGCATTTGGATAATTCCTGGATTTCCATCTTCTTAGACGTTCGATTAGGGAATTTAATTTAACTTTCTGGTCTATTTGCTACTGTGTAGTCATATATTCCCGTCACCAGGTAATGTTGCAGATACGGTGTTTCTATGTCGGACGACTGATAGGGTTTTCGTTTCTTTTTACTCTGGTAGAAGATGAAGAGCTTGCAGAAGATGGTGAAGCTATTTCAGGAATATCAGTTATAGGCCTAGAACTATTAAGTGTATGACTCCAATAATCATGATGGATTTGAACCTTATAAACTGCAGATCACGTCCCCTCCTAAGCTTGGCCATCGTAGAGCTTCTAGTATGCGATTGTCCATGAATCCAATAATCATGTTGGAATATTATAATTTATTGTTGTTGTGTGTTTTTTTAGTGAAAGTGGTTAGTTGTTGTTAACTAATGTTATCGTGAATAAGATTTGTAGTAGTATATGTACGAAAATTTCTGGTATGCGATTTTTCTGGTATGAATTCTGGTATGATTTTTTGTATGGAAATTCTGGTATTAAAGTTTTAGTATGAAACTATGGTATTAAAAGTTCTGGTATGAAAAATTATGGTATGAAATTCTGGTATGAAAAATTCTAGTATGAAATTCATATTTGAAAATTATGGTATGAAATTCTAGTATGATAATCTCTGCTATGAAAATTCTGGTATGAAAAATTACGATATGAAATTCTGGTATGAAAATTTATGGTATAAAAAATTTATGGTATGAACTTCTGGTATGGGTATGAGTATGAACTTCCGGTATGTACTATGTACTTCTGATATGTAATTCTGGTATAAATTCATACCAGAGAATAAAATTGAAAAAAAGGCAAAACAAAAGAAAAAAAAGTCAAAAGAAAGAATATGTACGTAACAATAACAAAATTTTAGATTGATTTGCAATTGTAATGTCTTTTCTTTTTTTTTTTTTTATTAAAATAGGGGTTAATTACTTTTATCTACCACTAAATGAAAGTGATAAAAAATTATAGGGTACACTTACTAAACACAAAAACTAAAAAAAAGACCTAGTAAGCCAAAATCTTTCAATTTATAATTTGTTGTACCATGTTTAATTACTTTTAATAATTTAAAGGTATAATTTATTATAGACTCGCCATAACCATAAATTGCATGGATAGTGCATCCTCCATCCTACATAAAGATTAACGCAAATGCTGTGTCGAAAGTGATCGAAGACAACAATCTTTGCACATGGCTTGATCTTAGGTTGAAGATGCAATGTTGATCCTATAATTCTAATTTTGTGCCAGAGGAACCATGTGGAATGTGTTGGACAAAGCCACCTCCTGCCTATATAAAGATTAATGCAAATGCTTCCATAGGTGTGTTAATGAGTTTAGATTATGATTACAATTTGAGAATTTTTAGGGATTTATGAATATGATTAAGGACAAGGCACACGTTTCATATGTGGTTAGAAAAGTGTGTAGATATGATGAATTTGTGGTTTGATTGATTCATGAATATAGTGATATTTGTAACATAACTTTTATAAGTTGATCTTGACGATTTAATAAGATGGTTTAAACTTGGAAAATTTTGAGATTAGGGCTTGATTAAGGTAATGTTTAAATAGAGTTTAAGGAGGAAGTTATCAGGTAGCATCGGTTCTCGGGACATAACGGATCGGTTTAGTTCGGTTCTCGGGTCATAACGGGTTGGTTTAGTTCGGTTCTTGGTAGCGGTGTCAAACAAGGCGGACGGGTCGGCTACAACAGGCTTAGTGTCAAATAGGTCGGGTCAAAACAAGCTCTTTTAGCAGTTTATTTCGGGTCGATTCGGTTTGGATCATGTTCCAATTGTTCGGGTTAATACGGGGGTATCAAATAACCTCAGTCCTTGGATCATAATTAATTAGGTTCTCGGGTCATTCGGGTTGGGTTACTTCGGTTTTTAATGGCTCCGGGTAGAGGTGTCGATTGGGACGAGTCAATCGGGTTTGAGTCGGGTCAAGTTATGTTCAGGTTGGGTCGAAACAGGGTCGGGTTGTCTAACATCATGATTATGGTTGGTTTTGGGTCGGACAATTTGTAATAAACTACATAAAAGCCCCTCTTATTTATAACAAACAACATAAAGCCACCTCTTATTACTCTTTTTTTTAAACGCCCCTAATACAAGGTGCGTTTTATATAAATATTTTTTCGTATTTTTATTATTATTTTTACGAGTTTATATTTATATATAGTTTCCGTATATATTTTTATCATAAAAATATTACAAGTATATTTTTACATTGTATTTTACGAGTTTATATTTTATATATACTTTCCGTATTTATTTTACATAAAATTAGTAAAAATTTTCAGATACGAACATCCGTTACATATATTTTTATCGAGTTTGTATTTTTCTTTTTCTTCATTTTTTCTTTCCCTCCCCTTCTCTTTGTCGTTTCTCTCTCCCCGAACCTGGCTCCAGCGGATGATATTTCCCTCTTCACCTTGCAGTTTTGCTCCCTTCTCCTCTATCATAGTTGCTACAGATCGATATGCGCTCCTCCGCCAAGCTACTCCTGCCTCTTTCCTTCAGCCCCGCCCATGTTGCTCTACCTCTCTGCCCAACCCTTGTAGCCTACACCTCTCATGCAACATCTCTTCTCCTTCTTTTCTGCAAGCCTAGCCGTCCTCCACACCTACATCTAGCCACCTCCGGCTCCTCGCCCCTCGTGGCCTCTTCAATTGATACCTTTTGTCTCTCTTCTTTTCACTTCACTATGCCTCACAAGCACGCAAGCGAGCCCAAAAACACACTCCCCTTCTTCTCCTTTGCAACTCCCACATCTTACAACTCCATGCAGCCTCTACTACTCTCTCGACAACACTCTTCTTCACTCAACACTATCGTTCTCGTCTCTCTCTCTCTCCTTCTTCTCTCAAACGAAGAACCGGGTAAGGGATTAATAAGGCAATAAATACTCTAGAAGGGGGGTTGAATAGAGTATGAGAACTTTTCACGATATTGAATATCAAGGCTTTGAAATGAATCTCAAGACCTTGAAGTCGATCTCCGCGCTTAGTGACAAAACTGTTTCTCAAGGCTTTGAAGTGGATCTCAAGGACTTGACTTTGAAACCTGCAGAAGACTGTTAGTCACAATATAAGCGATGGAAAGTGCGGAAATTAAAAGATCGACACACGATATGTTTACGAATTTCGGCCTAATAGCCTTGTTCGCTCTCAGACGTGTGTGTATGGTGAACAATATAGCTTTAAATTTATAACTAAAATATAAGCCTGAAACATTATGCGAACCCGCAGTGTACAAATCAATTGTAATAACAACAAATATTCAAGGGTCGATCACAGGGACTATGGTGAAACAAAACACGTTAATTCAGGTTATCAATTAAAAACAAGCAACAAAACAAAGGTAATCAAAGATGATGTAATAATCACATAAGGAAAATGTAGATTCTAGAGGTCAAAGCATCGAGTTGTGGTTCTGACTCAAGATCTCAAAGGATAACGTGGACAAAGCTAAGGTTTGCAAAGGGAAGCTATTTCTAAGGTGGGAATATATCACCGGGTAAGTCTCACTACTCACTATCCCAAACCAAAGATCCTCTCACTGGGTAAGTCTCAAGGAACTAAGGAAAGGAACTATAATCTCAAACCAACACACCAGCTAAAGGGTAGAACTAACCTTTACCGAGTACGTCTCAAGCTAACTCACAAAGGTAGGATGAAGGCACACTCAAACCCTAATAAAGGATAAAACTTTATTACCTAACACTCATCATCATTGGTATACAAGCAAAGAAATCACCGAGTAAGTCTCATCCTAGGCTTGCGTATGGACCAAGAAAAGTGCAACAAGGATAGAATTTGGAAAACTAAAACCTAAACTCTAGTATGGATCAGAAAAGGATTCGCCTCGCTCAGTTCATGTCCCATCTCGATCGAGATGTTCTATGAACGAACCGAGGTGAGGTTCGGTTAAGGTTTGGCTCGAGCTTTTAGGGTGGGGTAAAGGCTCATTCTTTCATCGTCTTTCCAACAACCTTAAGCCAATCACCCTAGAATCGCACAAATAACTTAGCCAATAATCATCATGATAACAATAATCAAATATATAAGATAAGATGCAATATCCACTCAAGAAAACCTTAACACAAAAGTCTCAATAATCACTCAATCAAACAATCAAATAAATCAAACAACAAGCAAACTGTGTTCCTCAATCACCAACCAAAAGACAACAATCAAACAATCTAAGAAAACCTTACAACTTCCTTCAAAAGCCTTCAACTTTATCTTCAAATCCAACTTCCTTCTTTCCTCGGAATATTTTCAATCTTCCAAACTAATCAGCCAACCAGACATCCTTCCATCTAGAAAATATCTCAAATATATAGGAGAATCACTTGCCAAAAATAAAAGATCTCATGGGCCATGGGCCGTCCGTCTCGATCCAGCCCAGCGTAGTCACCTCGGTCGAGGTGGTATTGTAGCCATCCGAGGTGATCCTCAGCTACGTGCAAATCTCTCTAATCTGGTCCTAAATCAAACTTCTGTCCAACTTCCATGGTTCCTAAGCCTTTCTTGTAGCTCCTCAATGTTCCATAATGTAGCTCCAATGACTCCTTAGATCCCTTAGCTCCATATTGCTCCAAAACGTGTTATTTTTCCTATAATTACAATAAAACAAGGTGTAGACCTCGATTCTTGCAAAGGTAAACAAACCAATCCCGAAATATAGACTATAATACATGCTATCAAAATACCCCATACTTGTCCCTTGTTTGTCCCCAAGCAAGATCCAAATCTTAGATACAAGATAGAAGGGATTATAAGTCATCAAAAAGATCAATGAAAAGTATTTTACAAAACTATTTGGCGGTGCGCTTCATTCATAGATCACCCTAAGAGAATGCTTCATAGCAAATAAAATCAAGACATGATCAAAACATTTCATTAATATAAGAAAGCTGATCATCTTTGCATAAAATCATAGAATGCATAATAAATCATATTTATCGAAATCAATCATGTATAATCCAATTTAAACCACCAAGTCAATCAACATACTCAAGGTCTCAATGGCTTTCAAAAGAGGTCAAGAAACGTGCTAGGGTGGGATGTATATAGGACAATGTGGTGCTAGAATCCGTGAAAAGGATCTTTACTTCACTTCTTTGAATCTCAAACATCTCCACCAATAAGCTTTACTTATTTTCACCTTTTTTAACTTTATTTTTGAGAACATGGACAGAGGTGCACAATAACCGAAACCTAGGAAATCAGCAATCATTAGTTTCTCGAGATGCCTCCAACCCTTGATGCACATACCATTACCCGTTAGGACTATCGATCAATCTGACTTTGGCAAAACACAAACACCCGGCTATGTGAATGATGCCGAGTTACTCATCATCAAGATCAATGTCCTCAAACCTATTTTTTTCTAACACTTTCAACCACAATCTCAACTTCACTTCACACGCTTTTCATCAACTGCATCCAAATTCCCGGATAGGTAAAGGGAGGTAAATATGTATATGAGGGGTTAAAGCATGATCAAGAAGAAGAGAATGAAGTGCCTTAATCATCCCATGAAGAATGTGAGAGAACTCATAATGTAGTGTCAACCTTCAAATCCAACATAATTTTGATAAAAACAAAGTATTATACATGCTAGAATTTCAAACAAAGCATTTAGAAATTTAAACATATCATAAAACCTTTTGAGTATATAAAGATTTCAAAGCTAATCTGCAAACAAATATCTTCATCGAGGTCATATGTGGAATAGAAGCATAAAACGTTTCGAAAATATTTTTAGTTTGAAACCCATATCGGTCGAGGTGATTCGATGGCGCCCGAGGTTTTCAACCGAGATAAGTCTCAGTTTACACGACATCGTTTGGTCAAAAACGTCTCGGTCGAGTCAATTTTTTTTCAAACCGGTTTTTGACGTTTTTCTCAAACAGAAATCTGTATGCAATGCATGTAAACGACATATAAGCACATGTAAGACAAATAAGGATAATATCCGATAAGAGAGTCATACAAGTAGGTCAAATAGATACAAACACCCCATACTTAGGACACACTATCCCAATTGGTCAAAATAAGTCATAGAAACAAAGTACTCACCGGACATAAGCTGAACTGCATAAAATAAGAAAATAAACTCCATGGATGCTCAATCCTGATCAGTTGGCAACGGTGGTTGTGGAATGTAAGGGTATTGAGACGGATTGAATGGATAGCCCATAGTCTGCTGAAACTACAGTTGCATCATCTGACGCTGGTAATGCTGGCTCTCCTCCATCCGATGAGTCTATCCCTCAATATATCGGCGATGTGAATCAAAGCGTTAGGTGATGTCAATCCCCAAGGCCTGGTAAGAATCATTCAACTAGCTCTCTAGATCATCTATCCGGCGATGCACCTCAGGATATCTACGACGGCGGGCTCTTTGCTGAGGTGGTTGTGGTATGTCGGCTGGAGGTGCAGGCGCCTCTCTCATCCTCCGTGGCCTCTTCGTCAAGGTAAACGGTGGGAATGCTAGGTCCGCCGGTATCAATACCGGTATCCATGGCAGCAGCTCCTCCAATGCCATCTCCATCTGCGTATCCTCCGGTTGCCTCTCTAGCAGCATCCTCCTGTATGATCGGAAATCAAGAAGCCGACCAATACTGATGATCCTAAACTGAGAACTGTGAGGATGAGACAATACCCCAAGGAAACTTCGTTTCCCATGGCATGGCTACACAAGGTGTGCCAAGACCTCGGGGAACGAGTATACGTCGTGTGATCATCTTCTACAAACCCAGCGGCTTTGACGCCGCAACTAACGTGCATCCTGAGAGGTCCAACTTCATATATGTAGCAATATGGGTCACCAACCCACCACAGCAGATGTCTCCCTTTGCCTTCCCCTTCACCTTATGAATATCCTCAGCCAACATGGCAACAAGTTCCGGTACTCCTCCAGTAACCATACAAAATAAACTGAAAAGCTCCCCTTGTCGGACCTTTTGAGGCGTCTCGGTATGCGCCAAAAGCATCCCGCTGAAAATCCTGTGAGCTATACGGAAAGCAAGGTGGAAAATGATCCGCTCCCGGGAATCTCTAGGCTGCCATATGTCACGGTGGTCAGTCACAAAAGCGATCTTCCCCTGAGAAGAGAAATCCGTCGCTATAGGGGTAGAAAAACCAAAGATCTTCCCAAACTGCTCCAAGGGGACAATGTAGTTCTTGCTCAGAAGCCAATACTTTATTCCTCTGTTCTCCGGCATGTAGACCACCGAGCTAAAAAACTCAAGCGTCGGCTCCAGATAAGCCGGGACCCATATGGCCATAAAGTCCTCAAGGCCAACCATGGAAATCATCTTCTTCAAGTCATCCACCACGTGAAGGCACTCGAAGTCATCAACATCAACATATCGCGGGGCAACAATGGGACGCCCACAAATCCTATCAAAATCCCGCTAGAATCTCTCATGGATCACCAGGACTGTGGGTTGTAGAGGAGGGGAAGGATAGGAGTGGTGGGAACTGCTAGGTCTATCTCTCAAGTCCAGTTGGCGATCAGATTTCATCAGATTACTCATTTCTGAAAATCACCTTGGTCGGCTCAAGAACACCTTAGCCGAGACGCAGAAGGGGCAACCGAGGCGAACTTGTGCGATTCGAGGTCCAAAAACTGTAAGCTTTTCCCCCAAAATCACTACCAATTTCTTCCTAAGGGGTACTTATACTTTTCTCAACAACAAACAATGGCAACCAAAGCCAAATCTGAGCAGAATCAAAGAAAAAGAACCAAGTTAGGGTTTTGGATAAAATACCCCAAATGTGCCGAATGCATTCTATTTTTGCACTGCTTGATGCCTGGGAACTAGTTCTCGTACTTCTCTTGAGGATTTGAAGCCAAAAATCGTTGAAAACGAGCAAGATTTGAGGATTAGAGCAAAAGTGGTTGCCGCGGTCGAAGTGAAGCGAGAGAGGGAGTAGGGTGTGAGGAGAGAGAAAGTCGTGTCCCTTTTATACCCCTTGCAAAATTTGATTTCACCTCGGTCGAGGTGTTTCTGGGTGGACCGAGGTGTTAGAACGAGGTGGTTGTCAAACAAAGGTACCTCAGTTGACGGAGAACACCTCGGTCGAGGCACTCTGACAGCACCCGAGATGTGTCTCAGTCAAACTCCATCTTCTCAATTTTTCAAACATCAGTCCTTCCATGTAGCTCCTGAGTTGTAATTTCTTCTTAGGGATCATATGATTCCTGTCTAGGAGGACACACAAAACAAAAAGCAAACTAACTAAACTAAACTAGAAAAAGAGAAAAGAAAGCAATACCTTGGGCTGCCTCCCAAGAAGCGCTTGGTTTAAGGTCGCTAGCTGGACCATATGTCACTCTCAAACAAGATAGGTGGTGGCCTCACCCCATACTTCAACTGCACCATGGGGAAATACAAAAGGTTCCGTCCAATGCTCCACAAAATGCAAATGCTCATCAGGGTATGTTTCATCAATGGGTAGGTCATCTTTCTCGAGTGAGATAGGTGGTAGCCGGTTGAGGTGACCCGCCACGGAATTCTCGGATCCCTTCTTATCGCGAATCTCTAGGTCAAACTCTTGAAGAAAGAGAATCCAACGAATAAGGCGCGACTTTGCATCTTTCTTAGCCAAAGAAGTATCCAATAGCTGCATGGTCAGTGTAGACAATAACTTTCGCTCCCACTAAGTAAGAGCGAAACTTCTCAAATGCATAAACAACTGCCAATAGCTCCTTCTCGGTGGTGGCGTAGTTCAGTTGAGCTTCATCTAGCGTCTTGCTAGCATAATAAATGGCGTTGGTCCGACCATCCTTCTTTTTGTCCAAGTACCGCTCCTACGGCTACATCACTAGCATCACACATGATCTCAAAGAGCAAACTCCAATAAGGAGGTTGAATGATGGGAATGGTGATCAATGCTTCATTTATCCTGTAAAAAGCATCAAGGCATTCATGCAAAAACTCAAAAACAATATCCTTATTCAATAGATTAGTGAGCAGTTTAGAGATTTTAGAGAAATCCTTGATGAACCTCCTGTAAAAACCTACATGCTCAAAAAAACTCCGCACACCCTTAACAGAACAAGGGGGAGGAAGTTTCTCAATAGTCTCGATCGTAGCTCGATCGGCCTTGATACCTTGGTTGGAAATGAGGTGGCCTAGAACAATTCCTTCGCTAACCATGAAGTGACACTTCTCCAAATTCAAAACGAGATTAGTGTCTTCACAACGTTGTAACACTAGAGGAAGGTTAGCCAAAAAATTATCAAAAGAAGAACCATATACCGAAAAATCATCCATGAATACCTCCATGATCTGCTCAATATACTAAGAGAAGATAGCCATCATACAACGCTGAAAAGTGGCGGGTGCGTTACACAATCCGAATGGCATCCTCCGATAAGCGAATGTCCCCCATGGACAAGTGAAAGTGGTCTTCTCATGATCATCTGGATGGATAGGAATCTGAAAGAAGTTACTATAACCATCTAGATAGCCAAAATGGGAGTGTTTTGCTAACTGTTCAAGCATTTGGTCAATAAATGGAAGAGGGAAATGGTCCTTTCTTGTGGCCAAATTCAGTTTCCTATAGTCAATGCACATCCTCCAGCCCGTCTTTGAGGTTCCCGTGAAGTCTTGTGAACATCTTCCATTAATATCTTATGCACACAAAGAGTAGACTTAATGCCAACAAGATCATCAATAGTATAACCCAAAGCCTTTCTATATTTTCTCAACACATGCATCAACTTAGACAACTCATCTTCAAAAAGAGAAGCACTAATAATGACGGGATACGTAGAATCCGGACCAAGGAAAGCGTACCTTAAATGAGTCGGGAATGGTTTAAGTTCTAAGACAGGAGGTGCTTTATGTAGTGGATCTGTACCGTTTTTCTCCAGTAAAGAGGACTTAGACCGAAGTGGTGATCCGAGGTGGTCATAAGTTGACCCCATCTCGCCTGCTTTAGAAGCTGTCTCGGTCGTGGACCGAGGTGTTGGACCGAGGTACTTTCTAGAGAAGGTCATCTCGCTTGCTCCGAAAACCATTTCGGTTGAGGTACTGGGATTGTGACCGAAAACTAATGTGCTTTTCGTCTCCTGAATGAGTTTGTCAAATCCAGCTCCTGGATCCGCTTCCAATGCTTCCAAGCTGCGTACATGTGTATCACACAAAACATCTACACCTTCCTCCATCGTACTAAAACTCAAGACTTTCTCAAGAGGATCTTTAACAAGGATAGACCTCACCAATTCTCGAGAATCTTCTTCATCATATGTGTTGAAGATATCATCTTCCAAGGGCTCTCCTTTTATTGTAGCTAAGAGTGAAAACTCCACATGATCGCCACCAATGTTGAATGACAACTTGACGTTCTTACAATTAACGTTGCAACCAGATGTTGCTAGAAATGATCTTCCAACCCCTTGAAGTAAATCTCTAGAAACTCAATCTTTGGAATCCCATGGTGAGGGCAATCCAATAAAAGGTCCTTGAACCTCTCCCATGACTTGAACAAACTTTCTTTATCCTTCATGATAAAAGCATTGATCTTACCCCTCAATTCAGCGGTTTTTGATGGGGGAAAGAACTTAGTAAGAAACTCCGTAGTCATCTCTTCCCATGTGTTAACTCTTCCAGCTGGAAGATATTGATACCAAGCTAGCGTCTTGTCTTTCAAAGAGAAATAGAAAGGCCTTAACTTGTAGTTTTTGTTCTCCACTCTTGATGATCTCAAAGTCTCCATAAGAATGTCATAGTTTCGAATGTGTTGATGTGGAGATTCTCTTTCCATGTGATAGCATGTATTATAGTCTATATTTTGGGGCTAGTTTAAAAGTTTTATCTTAAATAATCTGCATGTATAGATGTATATTATGTGATTATATTGTTGTTTCATCTACCTTTGCGGGAATCGAGGTATACACCTAGTTTCGTTGTAAATGTAGGTAAAATGGTACATTTTGCATCGAAATGGAGCTAAGGAGCTAAGGAGTCATTGGAGCTACATTTTGGAGCTTAAGGAAGAACTCAGGAAGCATGAAAATGATTAAGAAGATTTACTTTTGGACCAGATTTGAGGGATTTCACATTCAGTTGAGATTCACCTCGGTCAACTACAGTGTCACCTCGACCGAGGTGATCTTGAGGAGCGTCCCGACCGAGGCGAACACCCTGCCGCCGGCGAGATATATATTTTTGGTTGAGATCTTTTATTTTTGGAAAGAAGATATCTTATATTTTTGGGCTGGATTTTTAGAAGGACGATATTATTTTTGGGAGATCTATTTTAGAGATATGGATATATTTTCTAGGAAATTATCTTTTTAAGATATTATTATCTTTGGAAGATAATTCTCCTATATAAAGGGTTGGATTTTCCCCAATTCAGCCATCTTCTACACATCTTTGGATCAAGAGAATTCTGGAGTATTTTCTGAGAGTTTGGAGGAAGAATTGAAGGAAGTATTGAAGGATTGAAGTTCAACGAAGGAAGGAGTCATAGTTGGAATTTCCTTTTTGAAGGAGTTTGTAAGACTTTCTAGATTGTCCTTTGGTTTATTGTCTTTGCTGAGTTGTGATTGAGGAACGCTTGTTGTTTGATATTTGATTCAGTTATTGAGACTTTTTTCTTAAGGTTTTCTTGTTCGAAAATTGATTCCTTTTCCATTAATTTGATTATTGTTATCACGATGATTATTGGCTAAATTTCTCATGCGATTCTAGGGTGATTGAATTGGTTGAAGGTTTTGAGAATGACGATGATAGAATGATCTTAATCCCAGCAGGACCCTGAAAGCTCGAGTCTTTAACCTTAACCCTAGAATACCTCGCTCAGTCGTTGAACATCTCGGCCGGGGTGGAATCTGACTGAACGAGGTGAACCTTTCCTGATCCGAAACTGAAGTTAAGTGTTCTAGTTTGCCAAATCCTATCCTTATTACACCTTTCCTGGTTCAATGCAAGCTTAGGATGAGACTTACCCGGTGATTCCTTTGTTTGTTTACCCATGATCATGAGTGTAGGTAATAAAGGTTTATCC
This sequence comes from Fagopyrum esculentum, assembly GCA_033239045.1. Lineage (NCBI taxonomy): Eukaryota > Viridiplantae > Streptophyta > Magnoliopsida > Caryophyllales > Polygonaceae > Fagopyrum > Fagopyrum esculentum. The sequence goes on along the minus strand of BSUD01000001.1, from coordinate 43,697,435 downwards.
TTTATTGGGGTTTGGGTGTGCCTTCATCCCATCCTTGTGAGTTAGCCAGAGACTTACCCGGTAAAGGTTGATTCTATTCCCTTGGGTGGTGTGTTGGTTTGATATTATAGTTCCTTTCCTTAGTACCTTGAGACTTACCCGGTGATAGGAGCTTTGGTTTGGGATAGTGAGTAGTGAGACTTACCCGTTAATCTATTCCCACCTTAGAAACACTTTCCCTTTGCAAACCTCAGCTTTGTCCGTGTTATCCTTTGAGATCTTGAGTCGGAACCACAACTAGATGCTTCAATCCCTAGAATCCGCATTTCCCCTTACTTGACTTTTATATCATCTTTGATTGCTTTAATTACTTTTGGTTAATTGCAATATTTGACAACCGATTCCGTGCTTTGTTTCACCTAAGTCCCTGTGATCGATCCCTGAAATTCTCGCTTTTTATTACAATTGACCCGTACACGTGCTGGGAAGGAAATCGTTCCTTACGATCCCGAACCAGAAAATACATACAAGTGACGATTGAAAGAAGCTAAGATGGCCAATCAAGAAAATCGCGATCTTGAGGCCGAATGGAAGGAGGCGCTAGAACAGCTACGCCTCAACCAAGAAGAACTGCAGCGAGAGAGAGAGAGAGCAGACTCGCGCAAGAACTGAAGAGATCGAAGCAGATATGGCCGCTCTAAGGGCCCAGTTTGTGCCTCGACCGATCCCAGATCCTTGACTGAGGCAAGACCCAGTCCGTGTTACCTCGGCCGAGATACATCCACCTCGGATGCCTGTCCGAGATGTTCTTTTTGATGGAGTCCCACAAACCCTGGCACAGAGGATGGACCCTAATCACCAAGTGAGGCATCCAGGAGGCAACCTAAGTGATCCAGCTGAGCATGATTACGAACTTCGACCGCAAGTTCTATCTATGATCCAACAACGCCAATTTGGAGGTTTAGAGAGGGAGTCTCCGCATCAGCATTTGTAAAACTTCGAGATTTTGATGGAGACCTTGAGATCTTCAAGGCTGGAAAATAACAACTACAAGCTAAGACCTTTCTATTTTTCTTTGAAAGACAGGGCACTTGCTTGACATCAATCTCTTCCACCCGGAAAAATCAACACTTGGGAAGAGATGACGATGGAGTTTCTAACAAAGTTCTTTCCTCCCTCCAAGACCGCTGAAATAAGAGGGAAGATTAATGCATTCATCATGAAGGACAAGGAGAATTTGTCCAAATCATGGGAGAGATTCAAAGATGTTCTATTGGATTGCCCACATCATGGGATTCCAAAGATAGAGTTGCTGGAGATATACTTTAAGCGATTGGATGGAGCTACTCAATTCAATCTCCAACTACTTTCCGCCGGCACATTCATGGACATGCCGATAGACGAAGCTTGAGAGTTCATTGAAAAGTAAGCTTTGCATATGGAGAAGTACTCCCATCAAGGAGCCGAGAATGGAGCGAGGAGAGTTAGCTTCCAAGACACTTCATCAAATGAAAAACAACTCATCTTGCTTAGCAATGACGTGAAGCAATTGAAGGAGCTTTTAGTAGCTCACACAAAGAAGGAGCAAGATGGAGGATATCAAGGAAGAAACAACAACCAAGGGTCACGGAACAACAATTACAACAACAATAGAGTCTCCAACAACAACAATTGGAGATCTAATCAACAAAATTCGGGAACCCTTATTCTCATGCTAATAATGCTTTTAACCCCTCCTCTTCTTCTTCTACTCCATTGAAGAGCCAGGAGCCTGGATCAAGTTCGTCCCAGCCAGAGAAGAAAGATGCAGTGCTGGAGGCAATTTTGATCAAGCTCAACGCTATGGAGACGTCGATGACTTCATTTTCGAAGGCACAAAAAACCTTAGAGCAACAATTCTTTAATAAGGCGAATGAAGTGCCAAGAGATCTAGGGAAGCTCCCAACAAGGACAGAGAGCAAACCAAAAGGACAGATTATGGCAATAACGACGAGAAGTGGACTAAAAACTGCAGATCCAGTACCTCGGTCGGTGCAAGTGCAGACGAAGAACACCTCGATCCAGGATCAAACAAGGAACACTTGGGTCGAGGTGCCAACCAAGGAGGAGTCCCAGAAAGCAAAGGACATATATTAAGTCTATGTTCCACTTCCTGCTTATAAACCACCACTTCCATTCCCCCAGTCAAGGGCCAGAGCACATCTAGACAAGCATTTTGGTAAGTTTCTTGACTTGATGAATAAACTACACATTAACATTCCTTTCCTTGATGCTATTCTATGGATACCCGCCTATGGGAAGTTTCTGAAAGAGATTCTATCAAAGAATAGGAAACTGGAAGACTTTGGAGAAGTAAGGATATCATCTAAGTCCTCGGAGCTCATTCAAATCATGAAGGAGAAGATGCCACCCAAATTGAGAGATCCCGTCTTATTTTGCATTCTCATTCAAGTTGGGGATGTAACTTGTGAGGCATTGTGTGATCTAGGAGCTAGCGTGAGCATCATTCCGCTGGAGTTATGTGAGAGAATCGGACTTGGAGAGCCCAAGCCGGTGAAGATAAGGTTGTACATGGCGGATCGCTCCATTACCCATCCCGTGGGCATCTTGGAAGACGTTCCCGTTAAGTTAGGTAACTTCTATTTACCTATAGACTTTGTTATACTTGACATACCCCTAGATTATCCCGTTCCTATCATTCTCGGGAGACCATTTCTAGCAACTTCGGGTTGCAATGTCGATTGTAAGAACGCCAAGTTGAAATTCAACATTGGTAGAGAACAAGTGGAGTTTGCATTGCTTGCTGCAATAAAAGGAGAGCCGCTAGAGGATGATATCTTAAACATCTATGATGAAGAAGAATCAAGATAATTCCTGAGCTCTATCCTTATTTTTTTTTGAAATTTTAATTGTATTGAGGAAGAAGAATGTACATGAGGTTACATAGGCAAGGGACAAGTTCAAAGTACATAAGAGACGGAGAGATTAGTGAAGATAAATTCCAAGGATTCTTGCATTAGCAAGGCTTTGTGGGGATCTATCATTCCAGTGGTACTCGAGGTGCTGTTTGGTTGCGTTTATGGCCTCGCCAGCGCAGTCTACTGCTCTTGTGAAGGCATTGTTGAACACAAGGTTGTTCCTTGCTTTCCAGACAAAGTAAATGAAGGCTGTGATTGTGGCAATTCGGGTGCTCTCCAGGAGGCTGAGCAAGGGATTGGTTCGCGAGCCAAGCCAGGACCAAAGATCACGATTGTAAGGGGCAGGATAGGGGACTCTCGTCCATCTAGATATGATATCCAGCACAAGCGTGGAGTAGCTGCAGTGATGCCAAAGATGATCATCGTCTTCCACCGAATAGTTGCAAAGCTTACAGATGTCCGAAGCAGTAGGAATCCATTGTTTGATCCGAGAGAGAGTGAGTAGTTTCTTGTGAAGAGCAATCCAGGTGATGTAGCAGCACTTAGGGATGTTGGTTTTAAGCCAGATGGATCTACAGGGGGCGAGCTGGGTAATAGGGGGCCTGGGGTTAAAGAATTTGTATGCGAGTTTTGGAGAGAAGGGCCTAGTAGGGTTTGTGATTGGGTTAGGATTAGGAGCGCCACTGGACGGGGTGAGTAATTCATCACGAACACTAAGGAGGTTTCTCCAGAAGCTACTGTGCTGATCCTTTGGGTTACAGTTCCAAATGTTACGGTCTTTTAGGATATGTTTTTTGTTCCAGCGAATCCAGAGGGAGTCATCACCCCGATCAATGTCGTAGATGAGTCGAGCCAGTGCAACTTTATTTTTGGCCAGCAAGTTGGGAAAACCAAGACCACCGTCCATCCTAGCAGTACATACACCAGGCGATGAGTGCTCTTTTGCTGTTCTCCTTACCAAATCAGAAGAAGGAGCGGATGAGGGATTGAACTTTGTTCAAGACCTTAGCAGGGAGCGAGAGCATAGAGCTCCAATATTGAGTCAGTGCAGAGAGAGTAGAGGTAATGAGCTGGGCTCTACCTGCATAAGAAAGCGTCTTGGCGCTCCAAGATTGGATTCTCGCGGTGATTTTGTGAATTAGGGAGTGGTAATCAGAGACTACGAGCCTTTTGACCCCAATAGGAATACCCAGGTACAGGAATGGAAATGTGCCGATCGGCATACCAGTTATGGAGGATGCACGTACCTGATCGTCCGCACACATCCCACCAGTGAAGAGAGAGGATTTTGAAGGGTTGATACGAAGGCCAGAAGCAGTCCCAAACTTGTCAAGCGTGTCCATGAGAATGCTAATAGAAGGGATGTCGCCGCGACAAAGCAGCAAGAGATCGTCCGCAAATGCCAGATGAGTTATAGAAGGTGAGGAGCATTTCGGATGGAAGTTGAAGTCCGGGTTGCTAGTACTTTGACGGAGCAATTGAGTGAAGAATTGTATAGCAATGGAGAAGAGAAGCGAAGATAGTGGGCACCCTTGGCGAAGGCCTCTACTGCCCTTGAAAAAACCTCGAAGGTTACCATTGATGTTGATAGAATAGGAAGCGGTTGTAATGCATTCTTTGATCAAGTTGGAGAAGTGCTTCGGGAATCCCATCTTTTGCAAACAGTGAAGGATGAAGTCATGACTGATTGTGTCAAAAGCCTTAGTTATATCGATTTTCATTGCAGCTCTAGGTGAGATGTGCTTCCGGCCATATTTGTGTAGCAAATCTTGGCATATTTATACGTTGTGCTTGATTGATCTATTGGCAACGAAAGCACTCTGGTTGGGACTAATAATCTGAGGTAGTAGCTTGCTGATTCTAGACGAAAGGATCTTTGCAATTGTTTTATAGATTGTGTTGCAGCATGAGATCGGCCTGAAATCGGCAGGAGCAAGAGGGTTATCAACTTTTGCAATTAGTGAAAGGGACTTATGGTTAACCTGTTTGAGTAGCCTCCCATGGGAGAAGAAATCCAAGATTGCCCCAGTGAAGTCCCCTTGAGTGGTGGTCCAAGAAGCTTTGAAGAAGCGTGAGTTGAACCCGTCCGGACTAGGTGATTTGTTGTTCCAATTGAAAAGAGGGCTTGTTTGATTTCATCGTGCGTTAGCTGCAAGTTAAGATATGCAATGTCCTCCTGGTTAAGTTGGGGGAGTTGTATGTCGGGGATGGTGTGGTTGGATGGAGTTGTTGGGGGGTTGAGGATGTTACTGAAATGGTTAACAAGGATGGTGTTCGCCCCTAAAGGTGTGTGCAAATAAGCTTTAAGTTTATAAAACTAGAATCAAGCAGCGAACCCGCAGTGTACGGATCGACGTAGCTAAGCAAGAATTCCAGAGTATCGAACACAGGGATTTGGGTGGGAACAAATTCGATTTCAGATTATCAAGCGAGTAAGTATGAGAGTTTTGCAAATATTGGGAAAACAACAATCCTAAAGATCCAAGTATCCAGCTGTGGCAATCGATTCAAGATATACTTAATGATATAAAGACAGAGTTGAGATATGCAAAGGTATACTAAAGTAAGGTAATCGTACGGTAAAGTTCCAAAAACCTTATGTAACTCGCCTACAAGGCACTCTCTATACAGGTTGTTGAGGCTCAATATAGAAAGATTCTAAAGGTGAGAATTAGTGTCAAATACCCAAACTTGTAACCCAAGGATCAAGACTAACTTAACCGATTGAGGTTGTGACACTCACAATCGAGGTAGAGGTTGTTGAGGCTTCACTACCACCTAGAAAAGACAAGTCTAAACTAAGTTAAAGCAAATCTTTAACTTTGGATTAAAGTAAAAGCAGGTTCGTAAACTTGAGGGAAATTACGGTTGGATCTTGAGATTCCACGGTCATGGAACTCAAGAACAGCCCGTAATTTAGGGTTCGTCGACAATTCTCTCGAACTCTCAGAGTCTAATCTAATTGCGATCGATCTATCATCATCTAAGCCACAACTATCAACCCTTCACCTTAGAATTGTTAAGGGTTTCTAGCCAATAACAGTCATATTGATATCAATTCAAGAATTAAAAGATAAAAAGATGAAAACTTTCAAGAACTTTCAATAATCTTCAAACCAATCTCAAAGTCACAATCAAGAACAAATATCGTCACAAGATCCGTAATAGAACAAACAAACACAAATCTTAGGAAAGAAGGAAGAACGGGATGTCAATCCGTCTTCTAAATCAAACCTAAACAAGAAGAGAAGTCTTCTTGCAAGAAACCTTCCGAATCTTCCGTCAATCCGGAAAATATGGAAATCCCAACAATAATCTCCACCAAGTGCGAGATTAGGGCAATTCCAAGCACGAACTTTGATCTCCAACAAGATCTCCAAATACTTCTCAACGAGGGTAAGCGAAGATGCGGTCTTAGCGAGCCTAAGCGTCGATGACGGAATCTCCTTTCGTCCGTCTTTTTATAGGGCAAGATAAAATATCGGCCCGGCCCAATCTTCAAAAGATCGTGGCTTCAAAGTGTGGCGAAAAAGATTCGCCAAGATCACGGTCGTGGAAGTTTCCACGACCGTAATTCTAGGTGTGGAAAGTGTCACGGTTTGCAGCATATATTCCACGACCGTAATAGTTACTGGAATGCATCACGCTTTTCTACACAAGGTTCCACGGCCGTGGAACTGAACGTGGTTTGTAATACGGCCGTATTTTTAGAGCGTGGTTTAGGGCAAGAACGTGATTCTTCCCTAGCCTCGTGCATTCCTCAGGCTAAACTCCAATTTGCTTCCTAAGAATGTCCTCAATCTATGGACTCACTCAATCAACTCCTCTTTTGTTCGATTCCGTTCGGAAATAGCTCCAAATCACCTATAATCAACATAGAACTAGTGTAGACATCCATATCGACAATATAGGTAATACTAGCTCACATATGCAGCAAAGTTCAATCAAAGACTATCAATATGAATCAAATACGTTTAGAAAACGTGCCTAAAATATCACAATATTTCATGCTAACAAATAACCCCATACTTAACACTTGCTTGTCCCTAAGCAAGGTCTTTCAAAAAGCTTTAAACAAGAGTTAGGATGAAATATGTGTACCTTCTTTTGGGTGAATGTGACTTCTAAAGAATAGATCATTCTCAAACCTTGCTTCAATCGTTCATCAAACTTTCACACACTCAATTAAAGAGTAAAAAGCAAAGAAAATTCATGAATAAATAAAACTTCTATACAAACATCATAACCTTCAAACATTATCAAAATCAATCATAAGAAACTTCAGTTTAGATCACAAAGTCGTATAACATTCTTTTGATCTTAAGGACTTTCAAAGAAAAAGGTCTAGAATGTGGAAGGGGAAGGAAACCTTTAGGTAATGTGGTGCTTGAATCCGGGAAAGTGGACAACTACCTTCTTCTTCTTTAGCGGTTTCCGCAACACTTCACTTAGAGCTTCGCTCTCTTCCTTTCATTTTTCGACTTTACTTTTGGAGTTATGGATAGAGGTGCACAAAAACCGAAGCCTAGGAGATTGGCGTTTCTCAATTTTGATGAGATGCCTCAAACCCTTAGCGCACATACCATAATCCGCTAGGAATATCGCTCAATTCGACTTTGGCAAGACACAAACACCCGGCTATGTGAATGGTGCCGAGTTACTCATCGTCATGATTGACTTCCCCAAACCTACAATTTCTTTCTATTCACTTGATTGCAAATAATTGCTCTCATGGCCCTCCCACATCAAACATGCCTTTTTCATTCACTTCTCCAAAATTCTCGGATAGGTAAAGGAGGCTAATATTTCAATGAGGAGCTAGATGATCAAAGAAAGAAGAAAGAAAGTATCGAATTGCCTTAATCATTTCAACAAGAAGTATAGGAACTTATAGCGTGATTTCAACTTCAATTTCTCAACATGATTTAGGTAACATTTTCACATTATAAAACTTGCAAAAGAGGTAAAATTCATTCATTCAAATTCTTTTCGATTCACTATTCTTTTAAGCATGCAATTGTTATCAAACTCCATTCACAAGTAATGATTATCATGGAAATCATCTCAATTCATTAGAAGCACAAAATTTTCAAAATTTTTCAATTTTTATGGGTTTTTAAAGTTCTTTTTCATGCAATGCGAAAATGAAACGTGCAACACATAATGAACATGCAACGATAGTCTCGAATGAAAGCAAACATAGAGAGTAGAGTTATTACAAAATTTTTAGTACATCCCACCCCATACTTAGGACGAACATTGTCCCTAATGTTCATAAGAAAGAAAGAAAAGAAAGAAAAGAAAAAGAAACTCACAAAGTGGTGGCGGGAATGTCTAAAACGAATGGTCATGCATCAATCACTGCGGCGGCGGCGGAGGTGGAAATGGAGAGAAGCTGGAGTCGTAGGGCCGCCCAAACTGCTGGCGGTAGACGTCCCTCATCATGTGGTCGAGGTCGTCGAGGCGTCCGTCTCTAGCATCGGCTCGGATCTCCAATGCTCCAACTCTCTCTGAAAGTCCGGTAGCCCAATCCGGCATCTGCTCGTACCATCCCGGGACATGACTGTACCATGCTGGGGAGTCGGATGGTGCTGGTGCTGGTGGTGGTGCTGCTGGCTGCTCCGTGGACCAAGGAGGGGGAATGCCATACCATGTGGGAGGTGTGGTCATCCACGTGGGCCTCTCACTCACGCTAGCGCGGCGAGATGACGAGCCTGATGCTCTAGCTGGACGTGGAGAGTGTCTAGGTACATCTGGGGCCGCTTCCGGCTGGTCCGGAAACGTGCCAAACTCCTGCTCCGCTCCTCCTCCACACTCAAACTGGTCTCCCATATCCTCCTCCTCGACAACCGGTGGTGGGACATAAGGGGGAGCTACTAACCTGTTCGCATGCATCGCAGCGAACGTCTCCTTCCAATTGTGGCATCCTGCCACAATGGAGTACTCCGACAACCACTCTATACCCTTGCCTGTCCTACTCTCCCAAGGCATGCCCGCATAAGGCGGACCTCTATGTGTGGGGAAAATGAGACCCCTAACCATGAAAGCATGTAACCCTAAAGGAACGGCCGGTATGCGGGTGCAAGCAGAAAAATCTACACCAAGACTCCTAGCAATGTGGATAACTATCCCACCATATCTGATGTTTCCCTTCGCCTTGTTCTTGAGCTTGCTCATAGTAGCAGCCAAGAGAGTAGCACAATCTGCACGGCGTCCATAAAGCATACAATAGAGCAAGAATAGCTCATCCGTCTTGATCTTTTGGGGCATCTCCGTCCTAGGAAAGAGACACTCCGAAAGAACACGGTGAGCTATCTTCAAGGCTAGATGGTACATCAATCTAGCCTTGGTATCAGCGGGTTTCCAACGGTCCTCGTCGGCGTAAATCATCGCAATTTCCTTCCAGAAGTCCTTAGCGGAAACGCCACTCGGAAATCGACCATTAAAGGTCTCATGAAACCCAAAAATAGTCCCAAACTCAACGATACTCAAATGGTAGTCTCTTTCCATGAGACGGAAGGAGACGGTCCTATCTACGTGGCTGTGCTCGAAGGACGTCACAACCTCCCGGGTGATCTCCTCATAAGCGTCTTCTCGGATAGCCGAGAAGATAACTAATCCGGCTCTATCCAAGAGCCAAGTGAGGTCATCAACAATGTTAAGAGGATATAGATCCTCCAACAACAAATATCTAGGGCCAATCACTGCCCTCTTCTGTATCTTCTCGAATGCAGCGAGATGGTTCTCATGTATGGTCGGGACTCTAGGGTGAGGAGGTGAGGATGGAGGTGAAGGTGAAGATGGTGGTGAAGGTGAGGATGGTGGTGGTGCCCTAGAGGATGAGGAGGAGGAAGGATTTCCCTTTCTTTTCTTATTCTGGTTACCCTTCTTCTCTTTTATCCTTCCCGACACTCTTCTTACAAAATCCATTATGCACAAAAATTACGGTTTGTTCTTCAAGAATTACGGCCGTGGTTTACCCAGAGACCGTGATTCGTCTCAGAAAATCACGAATCTCAACAAATTCACAAGCAATCACCACAACAAGCAGTCCTAGTCTAATTCCTTCCAGTCTTTATCAGTTCTTCCTAAAAATCTATAGCAAAAACGACCCAAATTGGCGAGAATCGAGAAGAAAGAATAAACCTCTTTTTCGGATTGAAAAATCCGAAATGCGCGTTTGTTGATGGATTTCCGCTCGGTTTGTCGCTTGGATCTTGTTTGTGGTTGAATTTGCTGCAGTTTAGGATGAAGAATCGTTGAAAACGATTAGAAAACGAAGATTTGAGAGGGGTCGTGGGGTTTCGGCACTTAGGTCGTGGAAAGAGGGATTTTTGGGATGAATTTGTGAAGAATGTGGCTTATATAGTTGCAGGCAAAATTTTTGAAAATCACGGTCTGTCGGGGTGTTCCACGGCCGTGGAAGTGTAAGGAACCGTGGTTTTGGTGATTTTTCAAAGGCTTTTGGAAAATTACGGGCACTGTAGCTATGACGACCGTAATTTAGACCGTGGAACCTCCTGTAAAGCTCCAAAGTCCAAATTTCGTCACTTTTCTTCGACATTATTCTTCCTTTTTCCCTTTCCATCGATCCTACAACCAAAAACACGAATATACCGGAAGAAATCGAGGCAAAATAAAGCGAAAACGTCTATTCTAAACTAATCTATGAATCGAAAACAAAAACGAGAATGCAATACCTTGGGTTGCCTCCCAAGAAGCGCTTTGTTTAAGGTCCATAGCTAGACCATTCTCGCACTTATTCGAGTGCGGTAGGCGCGAACTCTTCAGCTTGGAGTTCCGGCGTATACTTCTTGAGTCGTTGGCCGTTCACCTTAAAACTTCCGCTCGCTTCACCCCATACTTCAACTGCACCATGGGGGAAAATACGCTTAATTAGAAAGGGTCCGGTCCAACGGGATTTAAGCTTACCTGGAAAGAGGCGAAGTCTTGAATTGAAGAGGAGAACTTGATCTCCTTCTTTGAAGTCCTTTGGAATGATATGCTTATCATGCCAACGCTTTGCTCTTTCCTTGTAGATCTTGGCGTTTTCATAGGCGTTCAAACGGAGTTCATCCAGCTTATTGATGTCTAGGAGACGCTTCTCTCCCGCTTCCTTCATGCCGAAATTCAGCCACTTGATAGCCCAAAACGCTTTATGCTCCAGCTCTACCGGTAAGTGACAAGACTTCCCATACACAAGGTTGTATGGTGTGGTTTCTATGGGAGTCTTGTACGCAGTCCGGTACGCCCATAATGCATCATCTAGCTTCAAGGACCAATCCTTCCTAGTCCTTGAAACCGTCTTCTCTAGAATTCCTTTGATCTTCCTATTTGAGATCTCAACTTGTCCACTCGTTTGTGGATGGTAAGGGGTAGTGACCTTGTGAGTAACCCCATACTTAGCTAGAAGAGCTTCAAAGCGACGGGCTATGAAGTGAGAACCTCCATCACTAATGATCGTCCTTGGTGTTCCGAATCGCGGAAAAATGGTCTTGTTAAAGAACTTAACCACCACCATGGCATCATTTGTGGGAGAGGCAATTGCTTCCACCCATCTAGAAACGTAATCTACCGCCAATAGTATGTATTGGTTTCCACAAGAAGATGGGAATGGTCCCATGAAATCGACTCCCCAAACGTCGAAAATCTCCACCTCTTGGATGTTGTTGAGGGGCATCTCATTCCTTCTAGAAATATTGCCTGTTCTTTGACAAGCATCGCAGCAAGAAACAAAGGATTGCACATCTCTAAATAAAGTAGGCCAATAGAATCCAGATTGCAATACCTTTGCGCTAGTCTTGTTTGAACTAGCGTGTCCTCCACAAGGTAGTGAATGACAATGGCGGATGACACTTTGTATCTCATCTTCCGGCACACATCGCCGAATGATGCCATCCGGACCTCTCTTAAAGAGGAGAGGCTCGTTCCAATAGTATTCCCGGACGTCCTTAAAGAACTTCTTCCTTTGTGCATAGGATAGTCCGGGCGGTATCTCCTGGCAAACCAAATAGTTAACAAAATCAACAAACCATGGTTCGTTACTTTGGAGATCACGTTGATGCACTCCTCTATGATGTGTAAGTGTTCGTCCGGAAAGGAGTCATCAATGGGTAAATGGTCGTCCTCCAGATGTGTTAGACGACTCAAATGATCCGCAACAGAATTTTCCGAGCCTTTATTGTCGCGGATCTCAAGATCGAATTCTTGTAGGAGAAGAATCCATCTAATCAGCCTTGGCTTCGCATCTTTCTTTGCAAGGAGGTATCGGATCGCAACATGATCCGTGTAGACAATCACCTTTGCACCTACAAGATAAGAGCGAAACTTGTCAATAGCGTAGACAATGGCTAAAAACTCTTTCTCTGTAGTGGCGTAGTTGAGCTGCGCTTCGTCTAGCGTCTTGCTAGCATAGTATATGGCATGGGTTCGCCCTTCCTTTCGTTGTCCAAGAACAGCTCCAATAGCTACGTCACTAGCATCGCACATAATCTCGAAGGGGAGAGTCCAATCCGGAGGTTGGATAATAGGTGCTGAAATTAGAGCTTGCCGAATGGTGTTAAACGCATCCAAACATTCCTGCGAAAACTCAAAAACCGCATCCTTCATCAATAGATTAGTGAGAGGTTTTGATATCTTAGAAAAGTCCTTAATGAAACGTCTATAAAATCCAGCATGTCCTAGGAAACTTCTTATCCCTTTCACCGAAATTGGGGGAGGAAGTTTCTCTATGGTCTCTATCTTAGCCTTGTCTACCTCTATCCCTCTACTAGAGACTAAGTGACCCAATACGATTCCTTCCTTAACCATGAATTGACACTTCTCCCAATTAAGAACTAGGTTAGTGTCTTCACACCTTTGTAAAACAAGAGAAAGGTTAGAAAGGCAATCGTTAAAAGAGGAACCGTATACGGAGAAGTCGTCCATGAAGACTTCCATGATTTCCTCTACATATTCGGAGAAGATGGCCATCATGCACCGTTGAAAGGTGGCTGGGGCGTTGCAAAGCCCGAACGGCATTCTCCTATAGGCGAACGTACCCCAAGGGCACGTGAATGTGGTCTTCTCTTGATCATCCGGATGTATCGGAATCTGAAAGAAACCACTATAACCGTCAAGGTAGCAAAAATGTGAATGTTGTGCTAACCTTTCAAGCATTTGATCAATGAATGGCAATGGAAAGTGATCCTTCCGCGTTGCGTTATTGAGCTTGCGGTAGTCTATGCACATTCGCCATCCAGTCACGGTTCGGGTAGGAATGAGTTCGTTGTTCTTGTTGGTGATGACCGTCATTCCTCCCTTCTTCGGAACTACTTGAAATGGACACTCCCACTTACTATCGGAGATAGGATAGATGATACCTGCATCAAGAAGTTTAAGAATTTCCTTCTTGACAACCTCCTTCATGGTCGGATTCAACCGCCTTTGAGGTTGTCTTGAAGTTCTAAAGTTCTCCTCCATTAGTATCTTATGCATGCATAGGGAGGGTTTAATTCCTACTAAGTCCTCAATAGTATAGCCTATGGATTTTCTATGTTTCCTAAGGACAATCATGAGCTGTTCATGTTCATCTATGCTTAGTTCGGAACTAATGATAACCGGAAAGGTAGAATTAGATCCAAGAAAAGCGTACCTTAGATGAGTAGGAAGCGGTTTGAGTTCCATCACTTTCGGAGCTTCCAGTGATCCTTGAGAAGCATCCGACGTTTCCTTAGAAGTTTCTAAGGGTGTTGAGTGAGTTGGAGAAGAATCAGGAAAAGTTGAAGAAGTATGCCGATCACCCTCTTCCACGGTCAGAATTACGGGCTCTCCATATGTTCCACGGCCGTGTAATCCCCTAGAATGGAGGTCGATTTTGGTTGTGAAATCCACGGTCGTGGAATACAGGGTATGACCGTGGATTCTAACATTCTCGGCCTCATCGTGGAGTTTCTCAAACTCCTCTTCATGCATCTCTTCTTGTGCTTCCAAGGCTTCAATTTCCTCTTTGCACTCTTCTTCTTCCCCTACATCTGTTAGACTCATGGTAATGACTTTTTGTAAAGGATCGTTAAAGAGAATCGCACTTACCTCTTCCCTAGATAAACCTTCTTCATCTTGGATATCGTAAATATCCTCATCAAAGATTGGTTCCTTCACTAGAGTGGAAAGAACGAACTCTACTTTCTCTTCTCCAATATCAAAAGCGAGTCTACCATTCTTGCAATCGACCATGCAGCCGGAAGTTGCAAGAAACGGTCTTCCGAGTATGATCGGGACCGGACTATCTGCAGGAATGTCAAGCACGACAAAATCAATGGGAACAAAGAATTTACCTAGCTTGACCGGGACGTCTTCTACAATACCGACGGGGCAAGTGATGGATCGATCCGCCATGTATAACGTCATTTTCACCGGTTTAGGGTCGCCTAAACCGATCTTCCTGCACAACGCAAGTGGTATGATGCTCACACTTGCTCCTAAGTCACATAAAGCGTCATATGTGACATTTCCCACTCCAATGGGAATGCAAAATGACCCCGGATCTTTCAACTTTGGGGGCATTTTCTCCTTCATGGTCTTGATGAGATCCGAAGAATCCGAACTTATTTTGACCTCTCCGAAATCTTCTAGCTTCCTCTTGTTAGAGAGAAGCTCCTTCAAGAACTTGCCATAAGCTGCCATACCTACAATAGCATCAATGAATGGTATATTAATATGCAGCTTACTCATGAGTTCTATGAACTTACCGAATTGTTTGTCTAGGCGCGCTCGCGCTCTAGATTGAGGGAATGGTAGGGGAGGTTTGTAAGCTGGAGGAGGAACATAGACGTCTTCCTTCTCCTTCCCCTTTTCCTTGTCCTTTTCTACGGGGACTTCAACGAACGTAGGTTGCGGATCGGTGGTAGTCACTCCGCTCCTAGTTGTTATCGCCATCACCCTTCCCTTAGGGTTGTCCTCCGTCTTTCCTGGAAGTTTCCCTTGATTCCTAGGAACTTCTTGCGCGTGGTTGAACATTTGGTTTTCTAAAACTTTTTGAGCTTTGTCAACCTTAGAAACTTGATCATCAACCTTGATGATGCGGTTCTCCAACCCTTGAAGCTTTCCCAAAATCGTTTCCAATATGGGATCGGGCTTCTCCTTCCCCGAAGTGTTTCCTCCATTAGATGATTGCCCCTGGCTTTTCAAAGGAGTAGAGGAAGAAGAAGGTGGAGTTAGTGAATTTGAGTTGGAAGGATAAGAGTTACCGGAATGTTGTTGATTGGAGCGCCAATTGTTGTTGTTTGGACCCCTATTGTTGTTCCAATCGTTGTTCCGGTTGTTGTTGTTTCCATTCCAATTGTTATTCCGGTTGTTGCCCCGGTTATTGTTGTTGCCGCCATTGTTGTTGCCCAAATAACCAACGTCCTTCCCTTGTTGCTTTGAAAAGTTGGTCTTGATAGCCTCCTTCAACTCTTTGATCTCATTGTTGAGGGAGAAAATCTGATTTTGAGCTTCATGTGTGAGCTTTGCTCCTTGCTCCACACGATTTCCCTCCACTTTCCGGTGGGAATACTTCTCTATGACTCTTGCTTGCTTCTCAATGAAGTCCCAAGCGTCATCTTCTCTCATGTCCATGAACGTTCCACATGAGAGGGGTTGGAGGTTGAATTGCGTTCCCGCATCCAACCCCTTGTAGTAGATCTCCAGCAAGGCAAGCTTGGATATGTCCTCTTGGTTAAGTTGGGGGAGTTGTATGTCGGGGATGGTGTGGTTGGATGGAGTTGTTGGGGGGTTGAGGATGTTACTGAAATGGTTAACAAGGATGGTGTTCGCCCCTAAAGGTGTGTGCAAATAAGCTTTAAATTTATAAAACTAGAATCAAGCAGCGAACCCGCAGTGTACGGATCGACGTAGCTAAGCAAGAATTCCAGAGTATCGAACACAGGGATTTGGGTGGGAACAAATTCGATTTCAGATTATCAAGCGAGTAAGTATGAGAGTTTTGCAAATATTGGGAAAACAACAATCCTAAAGATCCAAGTATCCAGCTGTGGCAATCGATTCAAGATATACTTAATGATATAAAGACAGAGTTGAGATATGCAAAGGTATACTAAAGTAAGGTAATCGTACGGTGAAGTTCCAAAAACCTTATGTAACTCGCCTACAAGGCACTCTCTATACAGGTTGTTGAGGCTCAATATAGAAAGATTCTAAAGGTGAGAATTAGTGTCAAATACCCAAACTTGTAACCCAAGGATCAAGACTAACTTAACCGATTGAGGTTGTGACACTCACAACGAGGTAGAGGTTGTTGAGGCTTCACTACCACCTAGAAAAGACAAGTCTAAACTAAGTTAAAGCAAATCTTTAACTTTGGATTAAAGTAAAAGCAGGTTCGTAAACTTGAGAGAAATTACGGTTGGATCTTGAGATTCCACGGTCATGGAACTCAAGAACAGCCCGTAATTTAGGGTTCGTCGACAATTCTCTCGAACTCTCAGAGTCTAATCTAATTGCGATCGATCTATCATCATCTAAGCCACAACTATCAACCCTTCACCTTAGAATTGTTAAGGGTTTCTAGCCAATAACAGTCATATTGATATCAATTCAAGAATTAAAAGATAAAAAGATGAAAACTTTCAAGAACTTTCAATAATCTTCAAACCAATCTCAAAGTCACAATCAAGAACAAATATCGTCACAAGATCCGTAATAGAACAAACAAACACAAATCTTAGGAAAGAAGGAAGAACGGGATGTCAATCCGTCTTCTAAATCAAACCTAAACAAGAAGAGAAGTCTTCTTGCAAGAAACCTTCCGAATCTTCCGTCAATCCGGAAAATATGGAAATCCCAACAATAATCTCCACCAAGTGCGAGATTAGGGCAATTTCAAGCACGAACTTTGATCTCCAACAAGATCTCCAAATACTTCTCAACGAGGGTAAGCGAAGATGCGGTCTTAGCGAGCCTAAGCGTCGATGACGGAATCTCCTTTCGTCCGTCTTTTTATAGGGCAAGATAAAATATCGGCCCGGCCCAATCTTCAAAAGATCGTGGCTTCAAAGTGTGGCGAAAAAGATTCGCCAAGATCACGGTCGTGGAAGTTTCCACGACCGTAATTTAGAGCGTGGATTAGGTCACGGTTTGCAGCATATATTCCACGACCGTAATAGTTACTGGAATGCATCACGCTTTTCTACACAAGGTTCCACGGCCGTGGAACTGAACGTGGTTTGTAATACGGCCGTATTTTTAGAGCGTGGTTTAGGGCAAGAACGTGATTCTTCCCTAGCCTCGTGCATTCCTCAGGCTAAACTCCAATTTGCTTCCTAAGAATGTCCTCAATCTATGGACTCACTCAATCAACTCCTCTTTTGTTCGATTCCGTTCGGAAATAGCTCCAAATCACCTATAATCAACATAGAACTAGTGTAGACATCCATATCGACAATATAGGTAATACTAGCTCACATATGCAGCAAAGTTCAATCAAAGACTATCAATATGAATCAAATACGTTTAGAAAACGTGCCTAAAATATCACAATATTTCATGCTAACAGATGGTATCTATGGTTTGGGGATCATAAGTTATGGTTCCATCCAATGATCGAATGGAGATAATCCGATTGGCACTGCGTCTAGCTTTGATGCATGTGAAGAAGTACGAAGTGCATTGGTCACCATTGACAATCCAGTTAGCCTTGGAAAGCTGGGCCAACGATGTATGGAGAGAGCAGATGCTAGTTTTTAAAGCAAGTGAGTGCTTGCGCTCAACTTCCTGCAACATGGGGTCGTGGAGGTTGGTATTCAACTAGTTCTGGACCTCATGAAGGAGCCTTCTATTCTCATTAATATTGCTATAAGATTCTTCAAGTTTGACGCTTTGGAATTGCTTGAGTTCAGGTTTGAGGAGCTTGAGTTTCCTTGTCAGTCTAAACATCAAGTTCCCATCAATGTTGGTAGCCCAAGTCCTAGAGACGCAATCAGGGAACTCCTCATGATCATCCCACAGATTATTGAACCTGAATGGGCGACAAGTAGATGTATCAGTGGCCTCAAAAAAGAGGAGAGCAGGAGAGTGATCGGAGACGTCAGGGATGTCAAAGTGGGCAAGGGAGTTGGGGTAAGTCAAGTGCCAACTTGCACATGTGGTGATTCTGTCAAGCTTACACCAAGTACGGGAACCGATCTGTTTATTATTCCACGTGAATTTACAGCCTGAGTAGGGGTGGTCCGAGATGTTGTTGAGCTCAAAGCAAGAAGCGATCTCTTCCGAATGTTGGGTAAAGCAAGGGCCGTTGTTGGAAGACTTTTCATCGGGAGAAAGGGTGACATTAAAGTCCCCAAGCATAGCCCAAGGGAGAGAGGGGTTCAGTATCTTGATGGTTGAGATTGTATCCCAGAGATTGGTACGTTCTTCAGGAGCGTTATGTGCATAAACAAAGGCACTAGAAGCAGATCCAGGAGCTAAGATTGAGAAACTAATCCAGGAGAAGAGAAGCAATTTATGTTTTGGTCCCAGTTCCAGTACCTCGACCGAGGCACTTTCTGGACCAAGCGAGGTGTTCTTATCTGAAGAACATCTTGGTCACCCACCTTGGACACCGGCCTAGACAACAAGCGAGATATTGTCAACTGAGGACAACAAACTTCCTAAACCCTTTTTTGAGACTCATTTACAGTTGGTGGAGCACTGACTCCACCAAGCTTCTGATGGTAAAGAGCCTTGGTTTGCTGATATTGTTAATTATCTTGTTTGCCAGGAAATACCGCCCGGATTGACGTACGCTCAGAGGAAGAAATTCTTCAAGGATGTACGCCACTACTACTGGAATGAACCTCTACTGTTTAAGAGAGGTCCGGATGGGATGCTTCGACGATGCATTCTAGAGGATGAAGTTGCTAGTGTTATACGGCATTGCCACTTGCTTCCTTGTGGAGGACATGCTAGTGCTCACAAAACGTGCGCTAAGGTACTACGTTCTGGTTTCTTTTGGCCTACACTATTTAAAGATGTGCAAACGTTTGTTGTTTCTTGTGATGCATGCCAAAGAACAAGGAACTTGTGTAGATGGAACGAGATGCCACTCAACAATATTCAAGAGGCTGAGATCTTTGATGTATGGGGAGTTGATTTTACGGGACATTTCCCATCATCCGCAGAAAACCTCTACATTCTCCTAGTTGTTGTTTACGTCTCTAGATGGGTGGAAGCCATTGCCTCTCCCGCTAATGACGCCATGGTGGTTGTGAAGTTCTTCAATTGGACTATCTTTCCATGTTTTGGGACACCACGCATCATCATCAGCGATGGAGGGACACATTTCATCAACCGGAGGTTTAAGGCACTTCTATCGAAGTATGGGGTAACCCACAAGGTAGCAACCCCTTATCACCCTCAAACTAGTGGACAAGTCGAAATCTCAAATAGAGAAATCAAGGCAATTTTGGAGAAGACCGTCTCTAGGACGAGGAAGGATTGGTCCATGAAGTTGGACGATGCTCTTTGGGCTTATAGGACCGCATTCAAGACTCTCATTGGTACCACTCCTTACAATTTGGTTTATTGGAAGTCTTGTCATCTACCCGTTGAGTTAGAGCACAAGACATATTGGGCAATCAAGTGGTTGAACTTCGATATCAAGGAAGCTGGAGAAAAGAGGCTATTGGACATCAATGAGTTGGAAGAGTTGCGCTTAAACAGTTATGAAAATGCCAAGATCTACAAGGAAAGAACGAAGAGATGGCATGACAAGCATATCATTACTAAAGAATTCAAAGAAGAAGATCTAGTTTTACTCTTCAATTCCCGACTTCGCCTCTTTCCAGGTAAGTTGAAATCTAGATGGACAGGACCTTATGTTGTGAAACATGTTTTTCTCTATGGTGCAGTTGATATTTGGGGTGAAACAAGCGGAAGCTTTAAGGTCAATGGTCATAGGCTGAAGAAGTACCAACTGGAAGTCCAGGTTGAAGAGATTGCACCACTATACCTTGTTTAAGGATGATGTACGGTCCAGCTAGCGACCTTAAATCAAGCGTTTCTTGGGAGGTAACCCAAGGTATTGCTTTCTTTTCCCTTTTTCTAGCTTAGTTTTAGATAGTTTGCTTTTGCTTTGCTTTGCTTTGTTTTTGGCGTCTTCTAGATAGAAACCAGGTACTTTCTAAGGAAGGATTACGGCTCAGGAGCTACACTGGAAGAACAAAAGTTCGAGAAATTGAGAAGACGAATTTTACTGAGACACATCTCGGTTGCTGTCACAGCACCTCGACCAAGATGTTCTTGAGGCAACCGAGGCGACTAAGTCTGAAAACCCACTCAGACACCTCGGTCCGGTCGGGACCACCTCGACCGAGGTGATATCAGATTCAGTGAGGGGTATAAAAGGCGAAGCGGATTTCTCTCTCCTCAAAATTTTCCCCTCAACCGAGTCTCGACCGCGGCGTTCTGTCACCTCGTTTCCTCATTTCTCACTCGTTTTCCACAATTTTTGGTTCGATTTCACTAGAGGAAGCAAGAGGATCGGATTTCAAGCAACAAACAGCGGGAAAAACGCTCCGAATCTACGAATATGGGTATTTTGTTCGAAAACCCTTTCTCTATTTCTTTTATTGATTTTAGATGGATCTGGCTTTGGTTGCCATCCATTATTGCTGAAAAAGATATATGTACCCCATAGGAAGCAATTGGTAGTGATTTTGGGGGAAAATAACTAGAAAATCAGAGATTGAAATCGAACAGCCGGTCGCCTCGGTCCATTCGTGTCGTGTCTCGGCCAAGGTGGTGTCAGAGCAACCGAGGTGTTCATCCTGTCAGCAGACATGAGCAACAGATCCGATCGACAGATTGTCCTGAGAGATGGTCCCAGTGGTTCTTCCCCTTCGTCTGCATCTCATCCCACTATACCGGTGATCCATGAGCGTCACCAAGCTGATTTTGATAGGATTTGCGGGAGTCCTATAGTTTCCTCGCGTTTCTTAGGCGTTGCTGCCTTCGAGTGCCTCCACGTGGCGGAGGACTTGAGGAAGATGATTTCTATGGTAGGGCTGGAGGAGTTTATGGAGATTCGAGCTCAAGCCTACACCTAGTTTCGCTGTAAATGTAGGTCAAATGGCACGTTTTGGATCGAAATGGAGCTAAGGAGCTAAGGAGTAATTGGAGCTTCATTCTGGAGCTTAAGGAAGAACTCAGGAAGCATGGAAATGATTAAGAAGATTTACTTTGGACCAGATTCGAGGGATTCCACATTAAGTTGAGATTCACCTCGGTCAGATACAGTGTCACCTCGACCGAGGTGATCTTGAGGAGCGTCCCGACCGAGGCGAACACCCTGCCGCCGGCAAGATATATATTTTTGGCTGAGATCTTTTATTTTTGGAAAGAAGATATCTTATATTTTTTGGCTTGTTTTCTGGAAGGAAGATATTATTTTTGGGAGATCTATTTTAGAGATATGGATATATTTTTTAGGAAATTATCTTTTTAAGATATTATTATCTTTGGAAGATCATTCTCCTATATAAATGGTTGGATTTTCCACAATTCAGCCATCTTCTACACATCTTTGGATCAAGAGAATTCTGGAGTATTTTCTGAGAATTTGAAGGAAGTATTGAAGGATTGAAGTTCAAGGAAGGAAGGAGTCATAGTTGGAATTTCCTTTTTGAAGGAGTTTGTAAGACATTCTAGATTGTCCTTCGGTTTATTGTCTTTGCTGAGTTGTGATTGAGGAACGCTTGTTGTTTGATATTTGATTCAGTTATTGAGACCTTTTTGTTAAGGTTTTCTTGTTCGAATATTGGTTCCTTTTCCATTAATTTGATTATTGTTATCATGATGATTATTGGCTAAGTTTCTCATGCGATTCTAGGGTGATTGGCTGAAGGTTGTGGGAAAGACGATTATAGAATGGTCTTAATCCCAGCAGGACCCTGAAAGCTCGATTCTTTAACCTTAACCCTAGAACACCTCGCTCAGTCGTTGAACATCTCGGCCGGGGTGGGATCTGACTGAATGAGGTGAACCTTTCCTGATCCGAAACTGAAGTTAAGTGTTCTAGTTTGCCAAATCCTATCCTTATTACACCTTTCCTGGTTCAATGCAAGCTTAGGATGAGACTTACCCGGTGATTCCTTTGTTCGTTTACCCATGATCATGAGTGTAGGTAATAAAGGTTTATCCTTTATTGGGGTTTGTGTGTGCATTCATCCCATCCTTGTGAGTTAGCCTGAGACTTACCCGGTAAAGGTTGATTCTATTCCCATGGGTGGTGTGTTGGCTTGAGGTTATAGTTCCTTTCTTTAGTACCTTGAGACTTACCCGGTGATAGGAGCTTTGGTTTGGGATAGTGAGTAGTGAGACTTACCCGGTAATCTATTCCCACCTTAGAAACACCTTCCCTTTGCAAACCTCAGCTTTGTCCGCGTTATCCTTTGAGATCTTGAGTCAGAACCACAACTAGATGCTTTAATCCCTAGAATCCGCATTTCCCCTTACTTGACTTTTATATCATCTTTGATTGCTTTAATTACTTTTGGTTAATTGCAATATTTGACAACCAATTTTGTGCTTTGTTTCACCTAAGTGCCTGTGATCGATCCCTGGAATTCTTGTTTTTTATTACAATTGACCCGTACACTACGGGTTCGCATATTTGTTCAAGCATACTTCTTGGGTTATAAATTTAAAGCTTCCACACACCTTTTGAAGCGAACACCATGCCTCTAAATTGACATTGTCGAATCATTGTGAGGACTCGAGGTCGAAGTTCATAATCATGCGCAGATGGATCTCTTAGATTAACGCCTGGACGCCGTACTTGCTGATTCGGGTTCATCCGCTGACCTAGGGTTTACGGTGCTCCAACAAAAAGGTTACCTCGGTCAACCATAACCTGCAATTGAGGTGGTGGATGTATCTCAGCCGGTACAACTAGGGCAGGATCTTGCCTCGGTCCAGCAACTAGGTTCGGTCGAGGTAAGATTTGGGCTCGTAGTGTGGCCAACTTGAATATCTTCTGTTCTTGCACGAGTCTCCTTTTTCTCTCTCTGTAGTTCTTCTTTACTCAGCCGAAGTTGTTCTAATGCGTCCTTCAATACGGCTTCAAGATCTCGATTATCTTGGTAAGCCATCTTAACTTCTTTCAATCTCCTTTTGTATGTCTTTTCTGGTTTGGGATCGTAGGGAACGATTTATTTCCCAACACGAGTTCTTCGCATAAACCTAAAGAAAGATCCTGCGAAATCACTCAAGTAAAGTAATCAATAGCAACAAGGGCAGCAACCCTAAAAGAAAACCGATTACCGAACTTGGTCTTGACCAAGTTCCCGGCAACAACGCCAAAAATTTGTTCGCTCTCATACTTGGAAGTTTTCTAGACGACACTTTTTACACAACTCTCTGTTGTGTAACTGCCCCTGCGCATCCAGAGACCCGCCCCCGCGCACATCCGCCCCTACGGCTTGAGGCCGGCGCCCCTGCGCCTTCCCTTCTGCGCCCCTGCGTGATGCTATGGCCGTCCTTGCGGATAATACAACAGAGGCTTTGTTTAAGCTTCATTCTTTTAAACCTTGGTTTGCTGACATCGTTAACTTTCTTGTTAGAGGTGAGTACCCTCCAGACTTTACAAAGCACATAGAGAGAAGGTGAAAACCGAGGCAAGACATTACGTATGGGACGATCCATATCTTTGGAAGCATTGTAGTGACTAGGTAATACACCGTTGCATTCCGGATAATGAGGTACAATCTTTTCTCTCCTTCTGTCATTCTGAAGCATGTGGGGGACATTTTGATGCAAACAAAACTGCTAGAAAAGTCTTAGATGCGGGTTTCTTTTGGCCATACATCTTTCGAGACGCTTTTGTGTTTTATAAGGTGTGTGATAGGTGTTAAAGAGTAGGTAATATTTCTAGGAGAAATGAAATCCTCTATCATCACTTATATTTTGTGAAATTTTTGACGTTTGGGGGATAGATTTCATGGGTGCTTTTCCTAACTCTTTTGGGAATACCTATATATTACTTGCGGTGGACTATGTTTCCAAGTGGGTGGAAGCAAAGGCCACCAAAACTGATGATTCTAAGGTTGTGGCAGCTTTTCGTAAGGATTATATCTTTGCAAGGTTTGACATCCCTAAAGCCTTGATAAGTGATAGGGGAACTCACTTTTGCAACAAGAAAATCTCCGCTCTCCTCAAGAAGTACCATGTCCATCAACGTGTGTCAACAACCTACCCCCCACAAACAAATGGACAACCAGAAGTGTCAAACCGGGAGATCAAGACAATCCTTGAAAAGACGGTTTCCCTCGGAAGGAAGGATTGGAGGTTGAGGCTCAATGATGCTTTATGGGCATACCACACGGCGTACATGACTCCCATCAGAATGTCCCCATTCCGACTTGTGTTCGGAAAGGCTTGTCACCTGCCGGTGGAGCTAGAATACAAGGCTTGGTGGGCGGTGAAGAAATGCAACATGAACGTGGAGGAAGTAGGAGAATTCCGGAAGCTTCAATTGCAAGAGCTCGAGGAGTTAAGGCTCGATGTATACGACCATGCCACAATATACAAAGAAAAGACAAAAGCATGGCATCACCGGAATATCCTCCGAAAGGACTTTCAAGCATGTAACAAAGTCCTTTTTCAATCACATTTGAAACTTTTTGTAGGGACGCTACGCTCAAGGTGGACAAGTCTGTATGTGATAGCCAAAGTCCATCCACATGGTGTTGTGGAGTAAGGTCCTTACGTCGTGCCAACGACGTAAAACAAAGGCGCTGCTCGGGAGGCAGCCCGAGAGAATAAGAGGAGGAGGCTCTGTCAAGGAAAACCGCCCCTGCGGCCCTATGTCACCGCCCCTACGGTGACACTACATTCCCAGCCCGCCCCCGGCGCTGGGTCTGCGCTAGCTCAAGACTGTCACCGCCCCGCGGTGGCAACCCCCGCCCTTGTGGCTCTTCCCCTTGAAAGATGCCCTAGTGCCGCCCCCAACCCAGGGCTTGTGTCTCCTCCCCCCTTGTCACCGCCCCCGTGGTGACAAGCCCCCGCCCCTGCGGGTTTACCCAGAAAAGAAAAAAAAATAGAAGTCAGAAAAAACCTTCACCTACCCCACCCACCTCCCTCCCTCTTCTCCTCATCTACCACTATCACTCTCGACCATACTCTCTCAAACCAGCACCCCAAACGCCCTCTACACCCTCCACTCTTCCTCACTCAAGCCACCGCCACGCCTCTGCACCACCTCTTCAACACCCCGACGACGACAACCTCACGCCCCTGCGCCACCATACTCCACTGTCCTCCCTCCTCCACCAGTTGTTGGGACTTCCTCTCTCTCACAAATCTAAACCCTAACACACATCCTCCACCTCTTACCACCCTCCTCAGTCAACAAACACCGTTGGCCACCAAACGCACCACCACCAGCCACCTAGAGAAGCCACCACAAACAAAGCTGTCAAAATTGCCATCAAATCTTCTCCCGCCCCCGCGCCTGTCACCATCTGTCCCTGCGCGTGCCCGCCCCTGTGGATCGTCTACCCTCCCCTGCGTAAAACACAATAAAGGGTTCGTCTCTTGTCCTTTCTTTGTGTTTTTTGATATCTTTGCTTGAACTTGCTGCAAGAATGGACACCACTAGGAAGTATAAGATGTCGGAGATTGAGAAGGCATGTTATGACATTGTGCAAGACCGAGTGGTGTTTGCAACTAGGTTCTTGCACGTCCCAACCTTGGAGAAGCTAGGCATGTTGGAGAGCATGCAATCCTTCCTCGACAATGCTGGGATCGGAGACTTCCTCAACAAAAGTGCTCCTAGATACCCCGAGCTCACCCGGAAGTTCATTGCCACCTTCACCATGGAGAAGGAGGATCATGTTTGTATCGCCGTGACTTTCAAATTCAATAAGAGGAAGTACACGGTCAACTTCTCACAACTACAAGAAGCCTTTGGGACTACCAAGAACCCTACTGAAAAGTGGTGGGAGTCCGCACCGCAACCGGACTTGGTGAAGTTTTTGCAAGCAGCTAAAGGTTCCGAATTTCATGTCGGGGGTGAGTACAACAACAAACTCACTCACCCCTACTTGAGCCTCCTTTCGAAGATCATCATGTGTGTCTTCTGTGGACACAAGGAGGAGAAAAAGGTCGCTCTCAACGACCTTCCGCTACTGTACACCTACATTCCGGCATGTGAAAACGTGTCGGATTGGCCTTACCTCTTCCTCACCGCTTTGAAGCGGATTAGGAAGAACGAGCCGAGGGATAGTGTTTGAAGTGGGGTCATCTCCTTGATCGCTGAACAGGTGATGGATATGACCAAGTTGGAGGATGGGTTGGTGATCCCATTCTACAATGAAGGTCTTATCCGGCGGTGCAAGCTCCTTATAAGGGACGGTGAGAACCTCTTTGGCTCTCTTTGGACGATGAAAGTCACATCACTTACTTGCCCCTTATGCTGCCCTTCAAAGAAGAGCTCGCCGAGCTCTATATTGCTACTGATCCATGGGTACCGAGGCGGCCTCAAGTTGCTAATGTTGAGAGGCCTGCGGCGAGCTCCAGCCGGGCCCCATATGAGGACCACATGCCCATTCGTGAGGATGAAGAGGAACCCACAGCAGCGGGAGAGGATGGCCCCGCCCTTGAGAGTCTCCAGGCCTAGATGGTTGCTCTTACCACTCAGCACCAGTTGTGGCAGACCGATTACCAACGGGCCATGCTTGAGCAACAACATGCTTGGTAAACGAGATTTCAGGAGAGCATGACCGCCCACTTTGACCAGCGTCAGGACGCTTGGCAGACGGCTCAACAGTAGTGGTTGGAGACTCAACAGTTGGCTTGGCAAGCCAACTTTGAGACTTCATTTGGAGCCCGGTTGGATGTTCAACAGACCTGCCTTGATGATATATACCGGCGGCAGGAGCACTTCTTTGGCCATTTCCCTTATCCGCCGGAGCACGGTCCGGATAGTCCACCCGGACCATCCCACTAGTGAGCATCCTCTCTTTCCCTTCTCCACTTTATTATAGTCTTTGCTTTTATTTTTCACACTTTGAGGGCAAAGTGATCTTCAAGTATAGGGGAGGGAACACTATCTTGCATGTACAATATTTGTGTGTTTGTTTTATGAATTCTAGTTTGTAATAGATGTTGAAATTCAATCAAAAGAAAAAGAGAAAAAAGCCAAAGAAATTGAGAAAAAGGAAAGAAAATCCTTGGTTAAACCAAAAAACCGAAAGGGCGGTTTAGACAAAAAGAAGGTAGTCTGACCAACTCTACGTTGGTGCAAAATTGGACTTGAGGGATGTGAGGATTTTGGTGAGATCATTATGAAAAGAAGAAGAGTGGCAAGGTGAAAACTCGAACGGGCTCCTTGGAAAAATGAGCGGCACCGAGTGTAGGTTCTCCTTCCGACGTTGGCGACATAAGAAGGGGAGTCATAAGGAGGTTGTCCGGGTAGGTCACTCTTGAAGCGATAAGGATGGTAGTTTCTCACCTTTTCTCATTTTCTCTCTTTTCTCACTTTCTTTTCTTGGCTTTTCTCTTGCTTTCCTCATCTTATCTTCTGCATCATACTTCCTGAGACTTTTTGTATGCTAAACTATTTGATATATTGTTTACTCGGGACGAGTAAAGAGTCTAAGTATGGGGGAGTTTGATAGGTGATGGAATCACTATCAAGTAGGTTAATTTTTAGTGTCTTTGAGTCGGTTTGTGTTACTAATATCTTGATCCAAATGAAGAAGTCTAAATTGAAGCAAAATAAGATATTAGCAACACTTGGCAGTTGAAGAACGTTCAAGAAGGAACGTTTCTGGAGCCACACCGCCCCCGCGGAGCAATGTCACCGCCCCTGCAGTGGCATTGCACTCCGGAACGCAGCCTGCGCCTTCGCCAGCGCCCGGAACAAGCCTGTCACCGCCCTGCTGCCGCCTCCGGCCGCCCCTGCAGTGACTCAGCCGGCGCCCCTGCGCCTCTTCATGCGGACCATCCGGTGGACCTGTGAAGCCGAAGAGCCAGTGTCACCGTCCCTGCGGTAACATTGGGCCGCCCCTGCGGCTCGTCATCAAAAACGACTCGAAGTTGAAGAGTCAAAGGTTCAAGGAGCATTAAAGACCCTCCCCTGTGGGATTTCCAAACCGCCCCAGCGGCCAAGAAGAAGATCGAGCGTTTTGGCCTAAACTGCCCCGGCAACCCTGAAGACCGCCCCCGCGGTTTAGCGCCAGAGGACTTTAATCCGGTTGTTTGCACCACCTTTATGGCATTTAAGGTGGATGTTTAGAACAACCAATTTACTCCCATTTACTGTCATTTGTAGTATAAATAGAGTATTGGCTGATTGTTAGAATCATCCATCATTTTCCCACAAAAGCTCTATTCTCTTTATTTCCAAATTGTAATGAGTTGCTAAGTTCCCTTGCGACATTAGGTTGTTTCGAAGCTGCATTGCTGCTTGCTTGTAAGTCTTTATTAATATAAGTTTATTCAGTCTATATGTGTTATATTCCTTGAGCTTTAACTTATGTTTGCATGTTTTTTACCACTTAGATTGATCACCTTAAGTGTCTAATGCATGCAACGTACTAGGATTAATCGATTCCGGGTTCGGGTCCTTAATCTAGTAGTAACTTTATAGGTAAAAGTTGGTTGTAGTTACTTAAAGGAAAAGGAATATAACTATAAAGAAAGTCTAACGGTGTTTATTCATTCTTTATATCTCTTTGTCTTTGTTAGAATGCTAACTTGTGCTTTGATCTTGTAGGTTTACGGATCATTAATCTTGTTAAGTTGTGTTGATACTGGTTGGCTCAACACATATCTAAGATCAAGGTGAGACTTTGGTGAATAACTTGTAAAAAGAACCAACCAAGTAGTGTGCATGCTAAGATACAACCTACTGTAGCTTTTTCTTCTATATCTATTATCACCATCTTTGCTTAATTTTATGTTCTTTTGTCTTGCCTTTCTTACAATTCGGTAATTAAAGTTAATCAAAACTTGACAAAAATCTCTTGGGTTCGACCCTTACTTACACTATACAAACCGGTTAGTGTAACGTTAAGTGGTAATTAAAATTTGGAGCAAACTTGACGAGGATAAAAACCTATGGTCGTTGTATTTTAGCTTTAGTCAAAGTTAATTACCTAACGTTACACTAACCGGTTTGTATAGTGTAAGTAAGGGTCGAGCCCAAGAGAGTCTTGTCAAGTTTTGATTAACTTTAATTACCGATTTGTAACCGATGGGGGGGGGGGGTTGGATTGTATGAAAGGCAAGACAAAAGCACATAAAATTAAGCAAAGATGGTGATAATAAATATAGAATGAAAAGCTACACTAGGTTGTATCTTAGCATGCACACTACTTGGTTGGTTTTTTTACAAGTTATTCATCAAAGTCTCATATTGATCTTAGATATGCGTTGAGCCAACCGGCATCAACACAACTTAACAAGATTAATGATCTGTAAACCTACAAGATCAAAGCACAAGTTAGCATTCTACCAAAGACAAACAGATATAAAGAATGAATAAACACCGTTAGACTTTCTTTATAGTTATATTGTTTTTCCTTTAAGTAATTACAATCAGCTTTTACCTAAAGGGTTACTACTAGATTAAGGACCCGAACCCGGAATCGATTAATCCTAGTACTTTGCATGCATTAGACACTTAAGGTGATCAATCTAAGTGGTAAGAAACATGCAAACATAAGTTAAAGCTCAAGGAATATATCACATATTGACTGAATAAACTTATATTAATAAAGACTTACAACCAAGCAGCAATCCAGCTTCAAAACAACCTAATGTAGCAACGAAACTTAGAAACTTATTACAAATTGGAAATAAGGAGAATAGAGCCTTTGTGGGAAAATGATGGATGATTCTAACAATCAGCCAAGACTCTATTTATACTATAAATGAAAGTAAATGAGAGTAAATTGGCTATTCTAAACAGCCACATAAAATGCCATAAAGGTGGTGCAAACAGCCGGAGTAAAGTCCTCTAGCGCTAAACCGCGGGGCGGGCTTCAAGGCCGCATGGGCGGTTTAGGCCAAAACGCTCGATCTTCTTCTTGGCCGTTGGGGCGACCTGGCAATCCCGCAGGGGCGGGTCTTTAATGCTCCTTGAACGTCTGACTCTTCAACTTCGTGTCGTTTTTTATGATGAGCCGCAGGGGCGGCCCAATGTCACCGCAGGGGCGGTGACAATGGCTCTTCGGCTTCACAGGTCCAATGGCTGGTCCGCGGGCAGAGGCGCGGGGGCGTCGGCTTCACTTCGCCAGAGTGAGTCACCGCAGGGGCGGCCGGAGGTGGCCGCAAGGGCGGTGATAAGCTTGTTCCGGGCGTTGGCGAAGGCGCATGCTGCGTTCCGGAGTGCAATGCCACTGCAGGGGCGGTGACACTGCTCCGCGGGGGCGGTGTGGCACCAGAAACGTTGCTTCTTGGACGTTTTTCAATTCCCAAGTGTTGCTAATATCTTCTTTTGCTTCAATTTAGACTTCTTCATCTGGATCAAGATATTAGTAACACAAACCGACTCAAAGACACTAAAAAATTACCTACTTGATAGTGATTCCATCACCTATCAATATCCTATAAAGGTAGCTTCATCACTACGTGCATCAAATTTTCCAAGATTGTCTTTGTCGTTGTTATGGACAAAACACATACATCTAAAAGGGTTTAAAATATTTTTGTCCTTTAAAGAGTTCGTAAGGAGTCTTTTTTAGCATAGGGCAGCCGTGTTAACAACCTCAACCCAAAAACTTTTTGGCAAACTAATTTCTAAAAGCATAGTCATAAACATATATCCTCCAAGGTGCGGTTCTTACGTTCCACAACCCCATTTTGTTGAGGTGTTCTAGGAGCTGAAAAGTTGTGTGAAATGCCATATTCTGCACAAAACAAATAAAATTTGAGTTGGTCAAATTCTCTACCATGATCACTTCGAATAGAACGATAGGTTGGTTATTCGAACCCAAGGACTTTGGTGAAACAAAGCTCGGCAATTCAGATTGTCAATCAAAAACAAGCAACAAAGCATAGATATCAAAGATGATGTAATAATCAGATAAAGAAAATGCAGATTCTAGAGGTCAAAACATCCAATTGTGGTTCCGACTCAAGATCTCAAAGGATAACGTGGACAAAGCTGAGGTTTGCAAAGGGAAGGTGTTTCTAAGGTGGGAATAGATCACCGGGTAAGTATCACTACTTACTATCCCAAACCAAAGATCCTTTCACTGGGTAAGTCTCATTGTACTAAGGAAAGGAACTATAATCTCAAACCAACACACCACCCAAGGGGGTAGAATCAACCTTTACCGGGTAAGTCTCAGGCTAACTCTCAAAGATGGGATGAAGGCACACTCAAACCCTAATAAAGGATAAACCTTTATTACCTAACACTCATGATCTTGGGTATACAAGCAAAAGAATCACCGGGTAAGTCTCATCCTAGGCTTGCGTATGGGCCAGTAAAGGTATAACAAGGATAGGATTTGACAAACTGAAACCACAACTCAAATAAGGATCAGAAAAGGAATCACCTCTCTCAGTTCATGTTCCATCTCGGTTAAGATGTTTTACAAATGGACCGAGGTGAGGTGAGGTTAAGGTATGGCTCAAGCTTTAAGGGTCCAATGGGGTAAAGGTTCATTCTTTCATCGTCTTCCCCACAACTTTCAGCCAATCACCTTAGAATCGCACAAAGAACTTAGCCAATAATCATCATGATAACAATAATAAAATATATGAAAAGGAAATCAATATTCAAACAATAAAACCTTAACACAAAGGTCTCAATAACTCAATCAAACAATCAATCAAGCAATCAAACTGCGTTCCTTAATCACAAACCAAAAAACAACAATCAAACAATCTAAGAAAACCTTACAACTTCCTTCAAAGCCTTCAACTTTATCTTCAAAACCAACTTCCTTCCTTCCTTGGAATATCTTCAATCTTCCAAACTAACCAACCAACTGGACATCCTTCCATCCAGAAAATCCATCCCAATATATAGGAGAAACACTTGCCAAAAATAAAAGATCTTCAACCATGAATAAAAGATCTTATGGGCCGTGGGCCTTCCGTCTCGGTCCAGCACAACGCCGGCACCTCGGTCGAGGTGACACTGTAGCCATCCGAGGTGTTCCTCAACTACATGTAGATCTCTCTAATCTGATCCAAAATCAATCTTTTGTCTAACTTCCATGATTTCTAAGCCTTTCTTGTAGCTCCTCAATGCTCCATAATGTTGCTCCAATGACTCCTTAGATCCCTTAGCTCCATATCTCTCCAAAACGTGTTATTTTCCCTACAATTACAACAAAACTAGGTGTAGACCTCGATTCTTGTAAAGGTAAACAAAACAACATAATGATCAAGAATATGCATCCATGCATGCAGATTTATGAAGATAAAATGTCCAAACCAATCCCAAAATATAGACTATAATACATGCTATCAAAATACCCCTTACTTGTCCCTTGCTTGTCCCCAAGCAAGATCCAAATCTTATATACAAGATAGAATGGATTATAAGTCATCAAAAAGATCATTGAAAAACATTTTCAAAACCTTTGGTGGTGCGCTCCATTCATAGATCACCTTAAGAGAATGCTTCATGGAAAATAAAATCAAAACATTTTATAAATATAAGAAAGCTGATCATCTTTGCATAAAATCATAGGATTCATAATAACTCATATTTATCGAAATTAATCATGTGTAATCCAGTTTAAACCACCAAGTCAATCAACATACTCAAGGTCTCAAGGGCTTCCAAAAGAGGTCAAGAAACGTGCTAGGGTGGGATGTATATAGGATAATGTGGTACTAAAATCCGGTAATAGGATCTTTACTTCACTTCTTTGAATCACAACATCTTCCACCAATAAGCTTTGCTTATTTTCACTTTTTACTTTATTTTTGAGAACATGGACAAAGGTGCACAATAACCGAAGCCTAGGAGATCAACAATCATCAATTTCTCAAGATGCCTCAAATCCTTGATGCACATACCATGACCCGTTAGGACTATCGATCAATCCTACTTTGGCAAGACACAAATTCCTGGCTATGTGAATGGTGCCGAGTTACTCTTCATCAAGATCATTGTCCCCAAACCTATTTTTTTTCTAACACTTTCACGCAAGATCCCAACTTTACTTCACACGTTTTTCATCAACTGCATCCAAATTCCCGGATAGGTAAAGGGAGGCAAATATGTATATGAGGGGCTAAAGCATGATCAAGAAGAAGAAGAAGAGAATGAAGTGCCTTAATCATCCCAAGGATAATGTGAGAGAACTCATAATATGGTGTCAACCTTCAAATCCAACATAATTTTGATAAAAACAAAGTATTAAACATACTAGAATTTCAAACAAAGCATTTAGCAACTTAAACATATCATAAAACCTTTTGAGCATAGAAAGTTTTCAAAGCCAATCTGCAAACAAATATCTTCATCGAGGTCATATCCATAATAGAAGCACAAAACGTTTCAAAAATCTTTTCAGTTAAAAACCCATCTCGGTCGAGGTGAATTGACGGTGTCCGAGGTGTTCAACCGAGAAGTGTCTCAGTTTCACGACCTCGTTTGGTCAAGAACGTCTCGGTCGAGTAAAAAAAATTCAAACTGGTTTTTGACGTTTTTCTCAAACAGAAACCTGGATGCAATGCATGTAGTAAGCACATAAGCACATGAAGCAAAATAACGATAATATCCGAAAAAAGTCATACAAACCATATAAAGTAGGTCAAATAATACAAATACCCCATACTTGGGACACATTGTCCCAATGAGTCCAATATAAGTCATAAGAAACAAGTACTCACTGGACATAGCTGAGCTGCATAATAAATAGAAAAATAAATCCATGAAGCGCTCAATCCTCGTCAGCTGGCGGTGGTGGTGGTGAAATGTAGGGATATTGGGATGGATCGAATGGATAGCTCATCATTTGCTAAAATTGTATCTCCATCATCCGATGCTGGAAATGCTGGCTCTCCTCCATCCGGTGCGTCCATCCCTCAATGGATCTGGTCTAGGCATCAAAACGCTGGGTAATATCGGTCCGCAAGGCTGCATAAGAGTCAGTCATTTGCCTCTCGAGATTATCAATCCTCTGATGTTCCTCAGGATCTCTACGGCGGTGGACTCGCCGCTGAGGTGGTGGTGACATGTCAGCTGGAGGTGCAGGTGCCTCTCTCTCGTCCTCCGTAGCCTCATCATCAAGGTCAACGGTGGGAATGCTAGGGCCGCCGGTATCAGTACCGGTATCCATGGCAGCTGCTCCTCCATAGCCATCACCATCATCGTCTTTGTCAGCTGCCTCTCTAGCAGGATCCTCGTGCATGTAAGGGAACTAGGCAGCAGACCAGTACTAACGATCATACATTGAGACCTATGAAGACCAGATAATGCCTTGAGGAAACTTTGAACTCATGACATGGCAACATAAGGTGTGCCAAGACCACGGGGAACGAGTATACATCGTGTGATCATCTCCTACAAGCCCAACGACTTTGGTGCCGCCACCAATGTAGAACCAAAAAGATCCAACTCCATGCATGTGACAATGTGGGTCACCAGCCCACCACAACAAATATCTCCCTTCGCCTTCCCCTTGATCCTGTGAAGATCCTCTACCAACATGGTAGTAAAATCAGGAACTCACCTTGTGACCATACAAACAAACTAAAGAGATCACCCTTTTGGACCTTTTGGGGCGTCTCAGTACACACCAGAAGCATCTCACCGAAGATCCTGTGAGCTAGGCGGAAGGCTAGGTGAAAGATGATCCGCTCCCGGGAATCTTTGGCTTTCATCTATCACGGTGATCAGCCACGTGGGTTATCTCTCCCTAAAAATTTGAGCCTGCACTCTAGAAGCAAAGTCTATCGCTGTGGGGGTCGGGAATCTAGAAATCTCTCTAAACTGATATAAGGGAACGGCGTAGTTCTTGTGCAGCAGTCGGTACTTGATTCCTCTACGCTCCGGCATGTACACAATTGAGCTCAAAAACTCGAACATCGGCTCCAAATAAGCTGGCGCTCGAATGGCCATGAAGTCCTCAAGACCAACCATGAATATCATCTTCCTCAAGTCCTCCACCATGTGAAGGCACTCGAAGTCAGCAACATCAACAAATCGTAGGGAAACGATGGGGCGCCCACAAATCCTATAGCAATCCCGCTGGAATTGCTCGTGGATCACCGGGACGGTAGATTGAGTTGGAGAAGAAGGGGAAGAGTGGTGTGAATAACTAGGCCCCTCTCTCAGGGTCAACTGACGATCAAATCTCTTGGAGTTGCTCATAATTGAATCTCACCTCCGTTGGATCAAGAAAACCTCGGCCGAGACGCAAAAGGGTAAACCGAGGCGAAGGGATGGGCGAGACGAAATCCAGAAAATGCAAGGTTTTCCCCCAAAAAACACTACCAACTGCTTCCTAAGGGGTACTTATACTCTTCTCAACAAAATCTGTGGCAACCTAAGCCAGATCTATGCAGAATCGAAGAAGTAAGAACCGAGTTAGGGTTTTGGATAAAATACCCAAAATGTGCAGATTCCGGTCGATGTTTATTCTGATTGATTCTTGGAGACTGATTCTCGTACTTCTCTTGAGGATTTCGACCCAAAAATCTTTGAAAACGGGCAAGAATCGAGAATCTGAAGTGAAGCAATCGCCGCGGTCGAGGAGCGTGAAGAGAGTGAAGAGGGTGAGAGGAGAGAGAAATGACCGGGCTCCTTTTATACCCCTCGCTGAATTTGATTTTACCTCGGTCGAGGTGTTTATGGGCGGACCGAGGTGTTAGAGTGAGGTGGTTGTAAGACCTAGGCACCTCGGTTGACGGAGAACACTTCGGTCGAGGCACTGTGACAATACCCAAGATGTGTCTTGTTCGCCCCTAAAGGTGTGTGCAAATAAGCTTTAAATTTATAAAACTAGAATCAAGCAGCGAACCCGCAGTGTACGGATCGACGTAGCTAAGCAAGAATTCCAGAGTATCGAACACAAGGATTTGGGTGGGAACGAATTCAATTGTAGATTGTCAAGCGAGTAAATATGAGAGTTTTGCAAATATCGGGAAAACAACAATCCTAAAGATCCAAGTATCCAGTTGTGGCAATCGATTCAAGATATACTAACGATATAAAGACAGAGTTGAGATATGCAAAGGTATACTAATGTAAGGTAATCGTACGGTGAAGTTCCAAAAACCTTATGTAACTCACCTACAAGGCACCCTTTATACAGGTTGTTGAGGCTCAATATAGAAAGATTCTAAAGGTGAGAATTAGTGTCAAATACCCAAACTTGTAACCCGAGGATCAAGACTAACTTAACCGATTGAGGTTGTGACACTCACAATCGAGGTAGAGGTTGTTGAGGCTTCACTACCACCTAGAAAAGACAAGTCTAAACTAAGTCAAAGCAAATCTTTAACTTTGGATTAAAGTAAAAGCAGGTTCGTAAACTTGAGGGAAATTACGGTTGGATCTTGAGATTCCACGGTCGTGGAACTCAAGAACAGCCCGTAATTTAGGGTTCGTCGACGATTCTCTCGAACTCTCAGGGTCTAATCTGTTTGCGATCGATCTATCATCATCTAAGCCACAACTATCAACCCTTCACCTTAGAATTGTTAAGAGTTTCTAGCCAATAACAGTCATGTTGATATCAATTCAAGAATTAAAAGATAGAAAGAAGAAAACTTTCAAGAACTTTCAATAATCCCCAATCCAATCTCAAAATCACAATCAAGAACAAATATCGTCATAAGATTCGTAATAGAACAAACAAACACAATCTTAGGAAAGAAGGAAGAACGGGATGTCAATCCGTCTTCTAAATCAAACCTAAACAAGAAGAGAGATCTTCTTGCAAAATCTTCCAAAAACTTCGATCTTCTGCCAATCCGGAGATCTCAACAGCAATCTCCACCAAAAGTGCGAGATTAGGGCAATTCCCCGATGCGAACTTTGATCTCCAATAAGATGATCAATGCTTCCAAGCGACGGTGTAAAATGAGGTAGCGGGCGTAAACGATCCTAAGCGTCGATGACGGAATCTCCTTTCGTCCGTATTTTTATAGTTGTAGGGCAAAAAGTCGGCCTGGCCCAATCTTCAAAAGATCGTGGCTTCAAAGTGTGGCGAAAAAGATTCGCCAAGATCACGGTCGTGGAAGTTTCCACGACCGTAATTTAGAGCGTGGATTAGGTCACGGTTTGCACCATATATTCCACGACCGTAATAGTTACTGGAATGCATCACGCTTCTCTTTGCAAGATCCACGGCCGTGGAATTGAACGTGGTTTGTAATACGGCCGTATTTTAGAGCGTGGTTTAGGGCAAGAACGTGATTCTTCCCTAGCCTCGTGCATTCCTCAAGCTAAACTCCAATTTGCTTCCTAAGAATGTCCCCAATCTATGGACACACTCAATCAACTCCCCTTTTGCTCGATTCCGTTCGGAAATAGCTCCAAATCACCTATAATCAACATAGAACTAGTGTAGACATCCATATCGACAATATAGGTAATACTAGCTCACATATGCAGCAAAGTTCAACCAAAGACTATCAATATGAATCAAATACGTTTAGAAAACGTGCCTAAAATATCACAATATTTCATGCTAACAAATAACCCCATACTTAACACTTGCTTGTCCCTAAGCAAGGTCTTTCAAAAAGCTTTAAACAAGAGTTAGGATGAAATATGTGTACCTTCTTTTGGGTGAATGTGACTTCTAAAGAATAGATCATTCTCAAACCTTGCTTCAATCGTTCATCAAACTTTCACACACTCAATTAAAGAGTAAAAAGCAAAGAAAATTCATGAATCAATTTAACTTCTAAACAAGCATCATAACCTTCAAACATTATCAAAATCAATCATAAGAAACTTCAATTTAGATCACAAAGTCATATAACATTCTTTTGATCTTAAGGACTTTCAAAGAAAAGGTCTAGAATGTGGAAGGGAAGGGAAAACTTTAAGGGAAAGTGGTGCATGAATCCGGGAAAGTGGACAACTACCTTCTTCTTCTTATGCGGTTCCCGCAACACTTCAACTTAGAGCTTCGCTCTCTTCTTTTCATTTTTTCGACTTTACTTTTGGAGTTATGGATAGAGGTGCACAAAAAGCGAAGCCTAGGAGATCGGCGTTTCTCAATTTTCGCGAGATGCCTCAAACCCTTGATGCACATACCATAATCCGTTAGGAATATCGCTCAATCCGACTTTGGCAAGACACAAACACCCGGCTATGTGAATGGTGCCGAGTTACTCATCGTCATGATTGACTTCCCCAAACCTACAATTTCTTTCTATTCATTTGATTTCAAATAATTGCTCTCATGGCCCTCCCACATCAAACATGCCTTTTTCATTCACTTCTCCAAATTCCCGGATAGGTAAAGGAGACTAATATTTCAATGAGGAGCTAGATGACAAAGAAAGAAGAAAGAAAGTATCGAATTGCCTTAATCATTTCAACAAGAAGTATAGGAACTTATAACGTGATTTCAACTTCAATTTCTCAACATGATTTAGGTAACATTTTCACATTATAAAACTTGCAAAAGAGGTAAAATTCATTCATTCAAATTCTTTTCGATTCACTATTCTTTTAAGCATGCAATTGTTATCAAACTCCATTCACAAGTAATGATTATCATGGAAATCATCTCAATTCATTAGAAGCACAAAATTTTCAAAATTTTTCAATTTTTATGGGTTTTTTTCAAGTTATTTTTCATGCAATGCAATAAGGAAACGTGCAACACATAGTGAACATGCAATGATAGTCTCAAATGAAAGCGAACATAGTAAGTAGAGTTATTACAAACTTTTAGTACATCCCACCCCATACTTAGGATGAACATTGTCCCTAATGTTCAAAAGAAAGAAAGAAAAGAAAGAAAAGAAAAAGAAACTCACAAAGTGGTGGCGGAATGTCTATAGCGAACGGTCATGCATCAAATCACTGCGGCGGCGGCGGAGGTGGGAATGGAGAGAAGCTGGAGTCGTAGGGCCGCCCAAACTGTTGGCGGTAGACGTCCCTCATCATGTGATCAAGATCGTCTAGGCATCCGTCTCTAGCATCGGCTTGGATCTCCAATGCTCCAACTCTCTCTGAAAGTCCGGTAGCCCAATCCGGCATCTGCTCGTACCATCCCGGGGCGTGATCGTATCATGCTGGGGCGTCGGATGGTGCTGGTGCTGGTGGTGGTGCTGCTGGCTGCTCCGTCGACCAAGGAAGGGGAACGCCATACCATGTGGGAGGTGTGGTCATCCACGTGGGCTCTCACTCACGCTAGCGCGGCGAGATGACGAGCCTGATGCTCTAGCTGGACGTGGAGAGCGTCTAGGTATATCTGGGGCCGCCTCCGGCTGGTCCGGAAACGTGCCAAATTCCTGCTCCTCTCCTCCTCCACTCTCAAACTGATCTCCCATATCGTCCTCCTCGACAACCGGTGGTGGGACATAAGGGGGAGCTACTATCCTGTTCGCGTGCATAGCAGCGAACGTATCCTTCCAATTATGGCGTCCCGCCATAATGGAGTACTCCGGCAGCCACTCAATACCCCTGCCCGTCCTACTCTCCCAAGGCATGCCCGCATAAGGCGGACCTCTATGTGTGGGGAAAATGAGACCCCTAACCATGAAAGCATGTAACCCTAAAGGAACGGCCGGTATGCGGGTGCAAGCAGAAAAATCCACACCAAAACTCCTAGCAATGTGGGTAACTATCCCACCATATCCAATGTTTCCCTTCGACTTGTTCTTGAGCTTGCTCATAGTAGCAGCCAAGAGAGTAGCACAATCTGCACGGCGTCCATAAAGCATACAATAGAGCAAGAATAGCTCATCCGTCTTGATCTTTTGGGGCGTCTCCGTCCTAGGAAAGAGACACTCCGAAAGAACACGGTGAGCTATCTTCAAGGCTAGATGGTACATCAATTTATCCTTGGTATCGGCGGGTTGCCAACGGTCCTCGTCGGCGTAAATCATCGCAATTTCCTTCCAAAAGTCCTTGGCGGAAACGCCACTCGGAAATCGACCATTAAAGGTCTCATGAAACCCAAAAATAGTCCCAAACTCAACGATACTCAAATGGTAGTCTCTTTCCATGAGACGGAAAGAGACGGTCCTATCTACGTGGCTATGCTCGAAGGACGTCACAACCTCCCGGGTGATCTCCTCATAGGCGTCTTCTCGGATAGCCGAGAAGATAACTAATCCGGCTCTATCCAAGAGCCAAGTGAGGTCATCAACAATGTTAATAGGATATAGATCCTCCAACAACAAATATCTAGGGCCAATCACTGGCCTCTTCGTGATCTTCTCGAAAGCAGCAAGATGATTCTCATGTATGGTCGGGATTCTAGGGTGAGGAGGTGAGGATGGAGGTGAAGGTGAGGATGGAGGTGAAGGAGATGAGGGTGGTGGTGCCCTAGAGGATGAGGAGGTGGAGGGATTGCCTTTCCTTTTCTTATTCTGCTCACCCTTCTTCTCTTTTATCCTTCCCGACACTCTCCTTACGAAATCCATTCTGCACAAAAATTACGGTCTGTTCGTCCAAAACCACGGCCGTAATTTACCCAGTGACCGTGGTTCGTCTTAGAATTTCACAAATCTCAACAAATTCACAAGCAATCACCACAACAAGCAGTCCTA
Source organism: Fagopyrum esculentum (assembly GCA_033239045.1). NCBI lineage: Eukaryota > Viridiplantae > Streptophyta > Magnoliopsida > Caryophyllales > Polygonaceae > Fagopyrum > Fagopyrum esculentum. The sequence continues at coordinate 43,656,867 of BSUD01000001.1, read as the reverse complement.
GTCTAATTCCTTCCAGTCTTTATCAGTTCTTCCTAGAAATCTATAGCAAAAACGAACCAAATTGGCGAGAATCAAGAAGGGAAAGGAAAACCTCTTTTTCGGATTGAAAAATCCGAAATGCGCGTTTGTTGGTGAATTTCCGTTCGATTCGTCGCTTGGATCTTGTTTGTGGTTGAATTTGCTGCAGTTTGGGAAGAAGAATCGTTGAAAACGATTAGAAAACGAAGATTTGAGAGGGGTCGTGGGGTTTCGGCACTTAGGTCGTGGAAAGAGGGATTTTTGGGATGAATTTGTGAAGAATGTGGCTTATATAGTTGCAGGCAAAATTTTTGAAAATCACGGTCTGTCGGTGTGTTCCACGGCCGTGGAAGTGTACGGAACCGTGGTTTTGGTGATTTTTCAAAGGCTTTTGGAAATTACGGGCACTGTAGCTATGACGACCGTAATTTAGACCGTGGAACCTCCTGTAAAGCTCCAAAGTCCAAATTTCGTCACTTTTCTTCGACATTATTCTTCCTTTTTCCTTTTCCATCGATCCTACAACCAAAAACACGAACATACCAGAAGAAATCGAGGCAAAATAAAGCGAAAACGTCTATTCTAAGCTAAACTATGAATCGAAAACAAAAACGAAAATGCAATACCTTGGGTTGCCTCCCAAGAAGCGCTTTGTTTAAGGTCCGCAGCTAGACCAATCTCGCACTTATTCGAGTGCGGTAGGCGCGAACTCTTCAGTTTGGAGTTCCGGCGTATACTTCTTGAGTCGTTGGCCGTTCACCTTAAAACTTCCGCTCGCTTCACCCCATACTTCAACTGCACCATGGGGGAAAATACGCTTAATTAGAAAGGGTCCGGTCCAACGGGATTTAAGCTTACCTGGAAAGAGGCGAAGTCTTGAATTGAAGAGGAGAACTTGATCTCCTTCTTTGAAGTCCTTTGGAATGATATGCTTATCATGCCAACACTTTGCTCTTTCCTTGTAGATCTTGGCGTTTTCATAGGCGTTCAGACGGAGTTCATCCAGCTTATTGATGTCTAGGAGACACTTCTCTCCCGCTTCCTTCATGCCGAAATTCAGCCACTTGATAGCCCAAAACGCTTTGTGCTCCAACTCCACCGGCAAGTGACAAGACTTCCCATACACAAGATTGTATGGTGTGGTTCCTATGGGAGTCTTGTACGCAGTCCGGTACGCCCATAATGCATCATCTAGTTTCAAGGACCAATCCTTCCTAGTCCTTGAAACCGTCTTTTCTAGAATTCCTTTGATCTCCCTATTTGAGATCTCAACTTGTCCACTCGTTTGTGGATGGTAAGGGGTAGCGATCTTGTGAGTAACCCCATACTTAGCTAGAAGAGCTTCAAAGCGACGGGCTATGAAGTGAGAGCCTCCATCACTAATGATAGTCCTTGGTGTCCCAAATCGCGGGAAGATGGTCTTGTTGAAGAACTTAACCACCACCATGGCATCATTTGTGGGAGAGGCGATTGCTTCCACCCATCTAGAAACGTAATCTACCGCCAATAGTATGTATTGGTTTCCACAAGAAGATGGGAATGGTCCCATGAAATCGACTCCCCAAACATCAAAAATCTCCACTTCCTGGATGTTGTTGAGGGGCATCTCGTTCCTTCTAGAAATATTGCCTGTTCTTTGACAAGCATCGCAGCAAGAAACAAAGGATTGCACATCTCTAAACAAAGTAGGCCAATAGAATCCAGATTGCAATACCTTTGCGCTAGTCTTGTTCGAACTAGCGTGTCCTCCACAAGGTAGTGAATGACAATGGCGGATGACACTTTGCATCTCATCTTCCGGCACACATCGCCGAATGATGCCATCCGGACCTCTCTTAAAGAGGAGAGGCTCGTTCCAATAGTATTCCCGGACGTCCTTAAAGAACGTCTTCCTTTGTGCGTAGGATAGTCTGGGCGGTATCTCCTGGCAAACCAAATAGTTAACAAAATCAGCAAACCATGGTTCGTTACCTTTGGAGATCACGTTGATGCACTCTTCTATGATGTGTAAGTGTTCGTCCGGAAAGGAGTCATCAATGGGTAAATGGTCGTCCTCTAGATGTGTTAGGCGACTCAAATGATCCGCAACAGAATTTTCCGAGCCTTTCTTGTCGCGGATCTCAAGATCGAATTCTTGTAGGAGAAGAATCCATCTAATCAGCCTTGGCTTCGCATCTTTCTTTGCAAGGAGGTACCGGATCGCAGCATGATCCGTGTAGACAATCACCTTTGCACCTACAAGATAAGAGCGAAACTTGTCAATAGCATAGACAATGGCTAAGAACTCTTTTTCGGTAGTGGCGTAGTTGAGCTGCGCTTCGTCTAGCGTTTTGCTAGCATAGTATATGGCGTGGGTTCGCCCTTCCTTTCGTTGTCCAAGAACAGCTCCAATAGCTACGTCAGTAGCATCGCACATAATCTCAAAGGGAAGAGTCCAATCCGGAGGTTGGATAATAGGTGCTGAAATTAGAGCTTGCCGAATGGTGTTAAACGCATCTAAACATTCCTGCGAAAGCTCAAAAACCGCATCCTTCATCAATAGATTAGTGAGAGGTTTTGATATCTTAGAAAAGTCCTTAATGAAACGTCTATAAAATCCAGCATGTCATAGGAAACTTCTTATCCCTTTCTCCGAAATTGGGGGAGGAAGTTTCTCTATGGTCTTTATCTTAGCCTTGTCCACCTCTATCCCTCTACTAGAGACTAAGTGACCTAATACGATTCCTTCCTTAACCATGAATTGACACTTCTCCCAATTAAGAACTAGGTTAGTGTCTTCACACCTTTGTAAAACAAGAGAAAGGTTAGAAAGGCAATCGTTAAAAGAGGAACCATATACGGAGAAGTCGTCCATGAAGACTTCCATGATTTCCTCTACATATTCGGAGAAGATGGCCATCATGTACCGTTGAAAGGTGGCTGGGGCGTTGCAAAGCCCGAACGGCATTCTCCTATAGGCGAACGTACCCCAAGGGCACATGAATGTGGTCTTCTCTTGATCATCCGGATGTATCGGAATCTGAAAGAAACCACTATAACCGTCAAGGTAGCAAAAATGTGAATGTTGTGCTAACCTTTCAAGCATTTGATCGATGAATAGCAATGGAAAGTGATCCTTCCGCGTTGCGTTGTTGAGCTTGCGATAGTCTATGCACATCCGCCATCCAGTCACGGTTCGGGTAGGAATGAGTTCGTTGTTCTTGTTGGTGACGACTGTCATTCCTCCCTTCTTCGGAACTACTTGAACTGGACTCACCCACTTACTATCGGAGATAGGATAGATGATACCTGCATCAAGAAGTTTAAGAATTTCCTTCTTGACAACCTCCTTCATGGTCGGATTCAACCGCCTTTGAGGTTGTCTCGAAGTTCTAAAGTCTTCCTCCATTAGTATCTTATGCATGCATAGGGAGGGTTTAATTCCTACTAAGTCCTCAATAGTATAGCCTATGGCTTTTCTATGTTTCCTAAGGACAATCATGAGCTGTTCATGTTCATCTATGCTTAGTTCGGAACTAACGATAACCGGAAAGGTAGAATTAGATCCAAGAAAAGCGTACCTTAGATGAGTAGGAAGCGGTTTGAGTTCCATCACTTTCGGAGCTTCCAGTGATCCTTGAGAAGCATCCGACGTTTCCTTAGAAGTTTCTAAGGGTGTTGAGTGAGTTGGAGAAGAATCAGAAAAAGTTGAAGAAGTATGCCGATCACCCTCTTCCACGGTCAGAATTACGGGCTCTCCATATGTTCCACGGCCGTCTAATCCCCTGGAATGGAGGTCGATTTTGGTTGTGAAATCCACGGTCGTGGAATACAGGGTATGACCGTGGATTGTAACATTCTCAGCCTCATCGTGGAGTTTCTCAAACTCCACTTCATGCATCTCTTCTTGTGCTTCTAAGGCTTCTATTTCCTCTTTGCACTCTTCTTCTTCCCCTACATCTGTTAGACTCATGGTAATGACTTTTTGTAAAGGATTGCTAAAGAGAATCGCACTTACCTCTTCCCTAGATAATCCTTCTTCATCTTGGATATCGTAAATATCCTCATCAAAGATTGGTTCCTTCACTAGAGTGGAAAGAACGAACTCTACTTTCTCTTCTCCAATATCAAAAGCGAGTCTTCCATTCTTGCAATCGACCATGCAGCCGGAAGTTGCAAGAAACGGTCTTCCGAGTATGATCGGGACCGGACTATCTACAGGAATGTCAAGCACGACAAAATCAATGGGGACAAAGAATTTACCTAGCTTGACCGGGACGTCTTCTACAATACCGACGGGGCGAGTGATGGATCGATCCGCCATGTATAACGTCATCTTCACCGGTTTAGGGTCGCCTAAACCGATCTTCCTGCACAACGCAAGTGGTATGATGCTCACACTTGCTCCTAAGTCACATAAAGCGTCATATGTGACATCTCCCACTCCAATGGGAATGCAAAATGACCCCGGATCTTTCAACTTTGGGGGCATTTTCTCCTTCACGGTCTTGATAAGATCCGAAGAATCCGAACTCATCTTGACCTCTCCGAAATCTTCTAACTTCCTCTTGTTAGAGAGAAGCTCCTTCAAGAACTTGCCATAAGCTGGCATACCTACAATAGCATCAATGAATGGTATATTAATATGCAGCTTACTCATGAGTTCTATAAACTTACCGAATTGTTTGTCTAGGCGCGCTCGCGCTCTAGATTGAGGGAATGGTAGGGGAGGTTTGTAAGCTGGAGGAGGAACATAGACATCTTCCTTCTCCTTCCCCTTTTCCTTGTCCTTTTCTACGGGGACTTCAACCAACGTAGGCTGCGGATCGGTGGTAGTCACTCCGCTCCTAGTTGTTATCGCCATCACCCTTCCCTTAGGGTTGTCCTCCGTCTTTCCTGGAAGCTTCCCTTGATTTCTAGGGACTTCCTCCGCGTGGTTGAACATTTGGTTTTCTAAAACCTTTTGAGCTTTATCAACCTTAGAAACTTGATCATCAACCTTGATGAGGCGGTTCTCCAACCCTTGAAGCTTTCCCAAGATCGTTTCCAATATGGGATCGGGCTTCTCCTTCCCCGAAGTGTTTCCTCCATTAGATGATTGCCCCTGGCTTTTCAAAGGAGTAGAGGAAGAGGAAGGTGGAGTTAGTGAATTAGAATTGGAAGGATAAGAGTTACCGGAATTTTGTTGATTGGAGCGCCAATTTTTGTTGTTTGAACCCCTATTGTTGTTCCAATCGTTGTTCCGGTTGTTGTTGTTTCCATTCCAGTTATTATTCCGGTTGTTGCCCCGGTTATTGTTGTTGCCCAAATAACCAACATCTTTCCCTTGTTGCTTTGGGAAGTTGGTCTTGATAGCCTCCTTCAACTCTTTGATCTCATTGTTGAGGGAGAAAATCTGATTTTGAGCTTCATGTGTGAGCTTTGCTCCTTGCTCCACACGATTTCCCTCCACTTTCCGGTGGGAATACTTCTCTATGACTCTTGCTTGCTTCTCAATGAAGTCCCAAGCGTCATCTTCTCTCATGTCCATGAACGTTCCACATGAGAGGGATTGGAGGTTGAATTGCGTTCCCGCATCCAGCCCCTTGTAGTAAATCTCCAGCAAGGCAAGCTTGGATATGCCATGATGAGGGCAATCCAAGAGCAAATCCTGAAACCTTTCCCAAGATTGAAACAAACTTTCGTTAGGTCTCATGGAAAAAGCATTAATCTTACCTCTAAGTTCCGCCGTTTTGGAAGGCGGAAAGAATTTGGTGAGGAACTCCGCGGAAAGGTCTTCCCACGTATCTAGTTTCCCACTAGGAAGAGCTTGATACCATGACAACGCTTTCCCTTTCAAAGAGAAGAAGAAAGGCTTGAGCTTGTAGCTGTTGGTAGTAGCATTCTTCGGTCTCATCGTCTCCATCATACACTCAAAGTTTTGCAAGTGTTGGTGTGGAGATTCAGCGCTTGTACCGCCAAACTGGTTTTGGCGAACAAGAGTAATAACTTGAGGGTTAAAGCTAAACCCTTGCACATCTTCAGCATCAAAATTCACGCCCAAGCAGCGTGGTTGTTGTGTTGGATCCATCCGTTGGCCAAGAGTTCTTGGCTCATTATCCACACGTTCGACCCTCACATTCCTAGGTGGAATGCGGCGATTAGCAGCTCCTTGTGGATGGAAAGGATTCATATTGATCGTGGGATCAATCTCCTCTAATGGTGGCATGGAAGAATCACTATCATCAGCGGATGAGTGACCTCTTCTTCTAGTTCTTGATCCCCTCCTTGAGGATTTCTTGCTTCCTTTATTCTTAAGGTCGCTCAACTCTATCCTCATCTGGAACATCGTATCCTGTAGTTTGCTAATTTCGGATTGATGACGATCCGTTTCATCCCGGCGGAGGTTCTCATTCCATTGGAGTTGAGCTTCCTTCTCTGCCAACTCCGCTTGAAGATCACGTTCGTGTTCTTCAGCCATCTTCTTTTCCTTGCGCTTTTGCCTCAAGGTTTTCTCTAGCTCTTGATCAAGAGGTAAGAGATCTTCGGTGTTCCTAGACCTGCGCATGCACTCAAAAAGATATCAAATAACGAGAGCAAGCTCCCAAGCTTGACAACCGGTTACCGAATTCGGCCGAAACCAAATCCCCGGCAACGGCGCCAAAAACTTGTTCGCTCCTAAAGGTGTGTGCAAATAAGCTTTAAATTTATAAAACTAGAATCAAGCAGCGAACCCGCAGTGTACGGATCGACGTAGCTAAGCAAGAATTCCAGAGTATCGAACACAGGGATTTGGGTGGGAACGAATTCAATTATAGATTGTCAAGCGAGTAAATATGAGAGTTTTGCAAATATCGGGAAAACAACAATCCTAAAGATCCAAGTATCCAGTTGTGGCAATCGATTCAAGATATACTAACGATATAAAGACAGAGTTGAGATATGCAAAGGTATACTAATGTAAGGTAATCGTACGGTGAAGTTCCAAAAACCTTATGTAACTCACCTACAAGGCACCCTTTATACAGGTTGTTGAGGCTCAATATAGAAAGATTCTAAAGGTGAGAATTAGTGTCAAATACCCAAACTTGTAACCCGAGGATCAAGACTAACTTAACCGATTGAGGTTGTGACACTCACAATCGAGGTAGAGGTTGTTGAGGCTTCACTACCACCTAGAAAAGACAAGTCTAAACTAAGTCAAAGCAAATCTTTAACTTTGGATTAAAGTAAAAGCAGGTTCGTAAACTTGAGGGAAATTACGGTTGGATCTTGAGATTCCACGGTCGTGGAACTCAAGAACAGCCCGTAATTTAGGGTTCGTCGACGATTCTCTCGAACTCTCAGGGTCTAATCTGTTTGCGATCGATCTATCATCATCTAAGCCACAACTATCAACCCTTCACCTTAGAATTGTTAAGAGTTTCTAGCCAATAACAGTCATGTTGATATCAATTCAAGAATTAAAAGATAGAAAGAAGAAAACTTTCAAGAACTTTCAATAATCCCCAATCCAATCTCAAAATCACAATCAAGAACAAATATCGTCATAAGATTCGTAATAGAACAAACAAACACAATCTTAGGAAAGAAGGAAGAACGGGATGTCAATCCGTCTTCTAAATCAAACCTAAACAAGAAGAGAGATCTTCTTGCAAAATCTTCCAAAAGCTTCGATCTTCCGCCAATCCGGAGATCTCAACAGCATTCTCCACCAAAAGTGCGAGATTAGGGAAATTCCCCGATGCGAACTTTGATCTCCAATAAGATGATCAATGCTTCCAAGTGACGGTGTAAAATGAGGTAGCGGGCGTAAATGATCCTAAGCGTCGATGACGGAATCTCCTTTCGTCCGTCTTTTTATAGTTGTAGGGCAAAAAGTCGGCCCGGCCCAATCTTCAAAAGATCGTGGCTTCAAAGTGTGGCGAAAAAGAATCGCCAAGATCACGGTCGTGGAAGTTTCCACGACCGTAATTTAGAGCGTGGATTAGGTCACGGTTTGCACCATATATTCAACGACCGTAATAGTTACTGGAATGCATCACGCTTCTCTTTGCAAGATCCACGGCCGTGGAACTGAACGTGGTTTGTAATACGGCCGTATTTTAGAGCGTGGTTTAGGGCAAGAACGTGATTCTTCCCTAGCCTCGTGCATTCCTCAAGCTAAACTCCAATTTGCTTCCTAAGAATGTCCCCAATCTATGGACACACTCAATCAACTCCCCTTTTGCTCGATTCCGTTCGGAAATAGCTCCAAATCACCTATAATCAACATAGAACTAGTGTAGACATCCATATCGACAATATAGGTAATACTAGCTCAGAAGAAATTACAACTCAGGAGCTACATGGAAGGACTGACGTTCGAGAAATTGAGAAGACAGAATTTGACTGAGACATGTTAGCATGAAATATTGTGATACTTTAGGCACGTTTTCTAAACGTATTTGATTCATATTGATAGTCTTTGGTTGAACTTTGCTGCATATGTGAGCTATTATTACCTATATTGTCGATATGGATGTCTACACTAGTTCTATGTTGATTATAGGTGATTTGGAGCTATTTCCGAACGGAATCGAGCAAAAGGGGAGTTGATTGAGTGTGTCCATAGATTGGGGACATTCTTAGGAAGCAAATTGGAGTTTAGCTTGAGGAATGCACGAGGCTAGGGAAGAATCACGTTCTTGCCCTAAACCACGCTCTAAAATACGGCCGTATTACAAACCACGTTCAGTTCCACGGCCGTGGAAGTATGCAAGAGAAGCGTGATGCATTCCAGTAACTATTACGGTCGTGGAATATATGGTGCAAACCGTGACCTAATCCACGCTCTAAATTACGGTCGTGGAAAATTCCACGACCGTGATCTTGGCGAATCTTTTTCGCCACACTTTGAAGCCACGATCTTTTGAAGATTGGGCCGGGCCGATATTTTATCTTGCCCTATAAAAAGACGGACGAAAAGAGATTTCGGGAGACCGCGAAGACTCGCTTTAGAGAACTGCGCTATCGACGCATCCTAACTTACCCTAGTTGAGAAGCATCGATCAAGGTTCGTGCTTGGATTTGCCCTAATCTCGCACTTGGTGGAGATTATTGTTGGGATTTCCATATTCCCTGGATTGACGGAAGTTTCGGAAGGTTTCTTGCCAGAGGACTTCTCTTCTTGTTTAGGTTTGATTTAGAAGACGGATTGACATCCCGTTCTTCCTTCTTTCCTAAGATTGTGTTTGTTTGTTCTATTACGAATCTTGTGACGATATTTGTTCTTGATTGTGACTTTGAGATTGGTTTGGGGATTATTGAAAGTTCTTGAAAGTTTTCTTCTTTCTATCTTTTAATTCTTGAATTGATATCAACATGACTGTTATTGGCTAGAAACCTTTAACAATTCTAAGGTGAAGGGTTGATAGTTGTGGCTTAGATGATGATAGATCGATCGCAAACAGATTAGACCCTGAGAGTTCGAGAGAATCGTCGACGAACCCTAAATTACGGGCTGTTCTTGAGTTCCACGACCGTGGAATCTCAAGATCCAACCGTAATTTCCCTCAAGTTTACGAACATGCTTTTACTTTAATCCAAAGTTAAAGATTTGCTTTAACTTAGTTTAGACTTGTCTTTTCTAGGTGGTAGTGAAGCCTCAACAACCTCTACCTCGATTGTGAGTGTCACAACCTCAATCGGTTAAGTTAGTCTTGATCCTTGGGTTACAAGTTTGGGTATTTGACACCAATTCTCACCTTTAGAATCTTTCTATATTGAGCCTCAACAACCTGTATAGAGAGTGCCTTGTAGGTGAGTTACATAAGGCTTTTGGAACTTCACCGTACGATTACCTTACATTAGTATACCTTTGCATATCTCAATTCTGTCTTTATATCATTAAGTATATCTTGAATCGATTGCCACAGCTGGATACTTGGATCTTTAGGATTGTTGTTTTCCCAATATTTGCAAAACTCTCATACTTACTCGCTTGATAATCTGAAATCGAATTTGTTCCCACCCAAATCCCTGTGTTCGATACTCTGGAATTCTTGCTTAACTACATCGATCCGTACACTGCGGGTTCGCTGCTTGATTCTAGTTTTATAAATTTAAAGCTTATTTGCACACACCTTTAGGGGCGAACAAGTTTTTGGCGCCGTTGCCGGGGATTTGGTTTTGGCCGAATTCGGTAACCGGTTGTCAAGCTTGGGAACTTGCTCTCGTTATTTGATATCTTTTTGAGTGCATGCGCAGGTCTAGGAACACCGAAGATCTCTTACCTCTTGATCAAGAGCTAGAGAAAACTTTAAGGCAAAAGCGCAAGGAAAAGAAGATGGCTGAAGATCATGAACGTGATCTCCAAGCGGAGTTGGCAAAGAAGGAAGCTCAACTCCAATGGAATGAGAACCTCCGCCGGGATGAAACGGATCGTCATCAATCCGAAATCAGCAAACTACAGGATACGATGTTCCAGATGAGGATAGAGTTGAGCGACCTTAAGAATAAAGGAAGTAAGAAATCCTCAAGGAGGGGATCAAGAACTAGAAGAAGAGGTCACTCATCCGCTGATGATAGTGATTCTTCCATGCCACCATTAGAGGAGATTGATCCCACGATCAATTTAATCCTTTCCATCCACAAGGAGCTGCTAATCGCTGCATTCCACCTAGGAATGTGAGGGTCGAACGTGTGGATAATGAACCAAGAACTCTTGGCCAGCGGATGGATCCAACACTACAACCACGCCGCTTGGGCGTGAATTTTTATGCTGAAGATGTGCAAGGGTTTAGCTTCAACCCTCAAGTTATTACTCTTGTTCGCCAAAACCAATTTGGCGGTACAAGCGCTGAATCTCCACACCAACACTTGCAAAACTTTGAGTGTATGATGGAGACGATGAGACCGAAGAATGCTACTACCAACAGCTACAAGCTCAAACCCTTCTTCTTCTCCTTGAAGGGGAATGCGTTGTCATGGTATCAAGCTCTTCCTAGTGGGAAACTAGATACGTGGGAAGACCTTTCCGCGGAGTTCCTCACCAAATTCTTTCCGCCTTCCAAAACGGCGGAACTTAGAGGTAAGATTAATGCTTTTTCCATGAGACCTAACGAAAGTTTGTTTCAATCTTGGGAAAGGTTTCAGGATTTGCTCTTGGATTGCCCTCATCATGGCATATCCAAGCTTGCCTTGCTGGAGATTTACTACAAGGGGCTGGATGCGGGAACGCAATTCAACCTCCAATCCCTCTCATGTGGAACGTTCATGGACATGAGAGAAGATGACGCTTGGGACTTCATTGAGAAGCAAGCAAGAGTCATAGAGAAGTATTCCCACCGGAAAGTGGAGGGAAATCGTGTGGAGCAAGGAGCAAAGCTCACACATGAAGCTCAAAATCAGATTTTCTCCCTCAATAATGAGATCAAAGAGTTGAAGGAGGCTATCAAGACCAACTTCCCAAAGCAACAAGGGAAAGATGTTGGTTATTTGGGCAACAACAATGGCGGCAACGACAATAACCGGGGCAACAACCGGAATAAAAATTGGAATGGAAACAACAACAACCGGAACAACGATTGGAACAACAATAGGGGTTCAAACAACAACAATTGGCGCTCCAATCAACAAAATTCCGGTAACTCTTATCCTTCCAATTATAATTCACTAACTCCACCTTCCTCTTCCTCTACTCCTTTGAAAAGCCAGGGGCAATCATCTAATGGAGGAAACACTTCGGGGAAGGAGAAGCCCGATCCCATATTGGAAACGATCTTGGGAAAGCTTCAAGGGTTGGAGAACCGCCTCATCAAGGTTGATGATCAAGTCACTAAGGTTGACAAAGCTCAAAAGGTTTTAGAAAACCAAATGTTCAACCACGCGCAGGAAGTTCCTTGGAATCAAGGGAAACTTCCAGGGAAGACGGAGGACAATCCTAAAGGAAGGGTGATGGCAATTACGACTAGGCGCGGAGTGACTACTACCGATCCGCAACCTACGTTCGTTGAAGTCCCCGTAGAGAAGGATAAAGAGAAGGGGAAGGAGAAGGAAGATGTCTATGTTCCTCCTCCAGCTTACAAACCTCCCCCTACCATTCCCTCAATCTAGAGCGCGAGCGCGCCTAGACAAACAATTCGGTAAGTTCATAGAACTCATGAGTAAGCTGCATATTAATATACCCTTCATTGATGTTATTGTAGGTATGCCCGCTTATGGCAAGTTCTTGAAGGAGCTTCTCTCTAACAAGAGGAAGCTAGAAGATTTCGGAGAGGTCAAGATGAGTTCGGATTCTTCGGATCTCATCAAGACAATGAAGGAGAAAATGCCCCCAAAGTTGAAAGATCCGGGGTCATTTTGCATTCCCATTGGAGTGGGAGATGTCACATACGACGCTTTATGTGACTTAGGAGCAAGTGTGAGCATCATACCACTTGCATTGTGCAGGAAGATCGGTTTAAGCGACCCTAAACCGGTGAAGATGACGTTATACATGGCGGATCGATCCATCACTCGCCCCGTCGGTATTGTAGAAGACGTCCCGGTCAAGCTAGGTAAATTCTTTGTTCCCATTGATTTTGTCGTGCTTGACATTCCTGCAGATAGTCCGGTCCCGATCATACTCGGAAGACCGTTTCTTGCAACTTCCGGCTGCATGGTCGATTGCAAGAATGGTAGACTCGCTTTTAATATAGGAGAAGAGAAAGTAGAGTTTGTTCTTTCCACTCTAGTGAAGGAACCGATCTTCGACGAGGATATTTACGATGTCCAAGATGAAGAAGGTTTATCTAGGGAGGAGGTAAGCGCGATTCTCTTTAACGATCCTTTACAAAAAGCTATTACTATGAGTCTAACAGATGTAGGGGAAGGGGAAGAGTGCAAAGAGGAAATTGAAGCCTTGGAAGCACAAGAAGAGATGCATGAAGAGGAGTTTCAGAAACTCCACGATGAGGCTGAGAATGTTAGAATCCACGGTCATACCCTGTATTCCACGACCGTGGATTTCACAACCAAAACCGTCCTCCATTCCAAGGGATTACACAGCCGTGGAACATATAAGGAGTCCGTAATTCTGGCCGTGGAAGAGGGTGATCGGCATACTTCTTCAACTTTTTCTAATTCTTCTCCAACTCACTCAACACCCTTAGAAACCTCTAAGGAAACATCGGATGCTCCTCAAGGATCGTTGGAAGCTCCGAAAGCAATGGAACTAAAACCACTTCCTACTCATCTAAGGTACGCTTTTCTAGGATCTAATTCTACCTTAGGAAACATAGAAAAGCCATAGGCTATACTATTGAGGACTTAGTAGGAATTAAACCCTCCCTATGCATGCATAAGATACTAATGGAGGAAGACTTTAGAACTTCGAGACAACCTCAAAGGCGGTTGAATCCGACCATGAAGGAGGTTGTCAAGAAGGAAATTCTTAAACTTCTTGATGCACGTATCATCTATCCTATCTCCGATAGTAAGTGGGTGAGTCCAGTTCAAGTAGTTCCGAAGAAGGGAGGAATGACAGTCGTCACCAACAAGAACAACGAACTCATTCCTACCCGAACCGTGACTGGATGGCGGATGTGCATAGACTACCGCAAGCTCAACAATGCAACGCGGAAGGATCACTTTCCATTGTCATTCATCGATCAAATGCTTGAAAGGTTAGCACAACATTCACATTTTTGCTACCTTGATGGTTATAGTGGTTTCTTTTAGATTCCGATACATCCGGATGATCAAGAGAAGACCACATTCACGTGCCCTTGGGGTACGTTCGCCTATAGGAGAATGCCGTTCGGGCTTTGCAACGCCCCAACTACCTTTCAACGGTGCATGATGGCCATCTTCTCCGAATATGTAGAGGAAATCATGGAAGTCTTCATGGAAGACTTCTCCGTATACGGTTCCTCTTTTAACGATTGCCTTTCTAACCTTTCTCTTGTTTTACAAAGGTGTGAAGACACTAACCTAGTTCTTAATTGGGAGAAGTGTCAATTCATGGTTAAGGAAGGAATCGTATTAGGTCACTTAGTCTCTAGTAGAGGGATAGAGGTAGACAAGGCTAAGATAGAGACCATAGAGAAACTTCCTCCCCCAATTTCGGTGAAAGGGATAAGAAGTTTCCTAGGACATGCTGGATTTTATAGACGTTTCATTAAGGACTTTTCTAAGATATCAAAACCTCTCACTAATCTATTGATGAAGGATGCGGTTTTTGAGTTTTCGCAGGAATGTTTGGATGCGTTTAACACCATTCGGCAAGCTCTAATTTCAGCACCTATTATCCAACCTCCGGATTGGACTCTTCCCTTTGAGATTATGTGCGATGCTAGTGACGTAGCTATTGGAGCTGTTCTTGGACAACGAAAGGAAGGGCGAACCCACGCCATATACTATGCTAGCAAAACGCTAGACGAAGCGCAGCTCAACTACGCCACTACCGAAAAAGAGTTCTTAGCCATTGTCTATGCTATTGACAAGTTTCGCTCTTATCTTGTAGGTGCAAAGGTGATTGTCTACACGGATCATGCTGCAATCCGGTACCTCCTTGCAAAGAAAGATGCGAAGCCAAGGCTGATTAGATGGATTCTTCTCCTACAAGAATTCGATCTTGAGATCCGCGACAAGAAAGGCTCGGGAAATTCTGTTGCGGATCATTTGAGTCGCCTAACACATCTAGAGGACAACCATTTACCCATTGATGACTCCTTTCCGGACGAACACTTACACATCATAGAGGAGTGCATCAACGTGATCTCCAAAGGTAACGAACCATGGTTTGCTGATTTTGTTAACTATTTGGTTTGCCAGGAGATACCGCCCGGACTATCCTATGCACAAAGGAAGAAGTTCTTTAAGGACGTCCGGGAATACTATTGGAACGAGCCTCTCCTCTTTAAGAGAGGTCCGGATGGCATCATTCGGCGATGTGTGCCGGAAGATGAGATACAAAGTGTCATCCGCCATTGTCATTCACTACCTTGTGGAGGACACGCTAGTTCGAACAAGACTAGCGCAAAGGTATTGCAATCTGGATTCTATTGGCCTACTTTGTTTAAAGATGTGCAATCCTTTGTTTCTTGCTGCGATGCTTGTCAAAGAACAGGCAATATTTCTAGAAGGAATGAGATGCCCCTCAACAACATCCAAGAGGTGGAGATTTTCGACGTTTGGGGAGTCGACTTCATGGGACCATTCCCATCTTCTTGTGGAAACCAATACATACTATTGGCGGTAGACTACGTTTCTAGATGGGTGGAAGCAATCGCCTCTCCCACAAATGATGCCATGGTGGTGGTTAAGTTCTTCAACAAGACCATTTTTCCGCGATTTGGGACGCCAAGGACGATCATTAGTGATGGAGGTTCTCACTTCATAGCCCGTCGCTTTGAAGCTCTTCTAGCTAAGTATGGGGTTACTCACAAGATCGCTACCCCTTATCATCCACAAACTAGTGGACAAGTTGAGATCTCAAATAGGGAGATCAAAGGAATTCTAGAAAAGACGGTTTCAAGGACTAGGAAGGATTGGTCCTTGAAACTAGATGATGCATTATGGGCGTACCGGACTGCGTACAAGACTCCCATAGGAACCACACCATACAATCTTGTGTATGGGAAGTCTTGTCACTTGCCGGTAGAGCTGGAGCACAAAGCGTTTTGGGCTATCAAGTGGCTGAATTTCGGAATGAAGGAAGCGGGAGAAAAGCGTCTCCTAGACATCAATAAGCTGGATGAACTCCGTTTGAACGCCTATGAAAACGCCAAGATCTACAAGGAAAGAGCAAAGCGTTGGCATGATAAGCATATCATTCCAAAGGACTTCAAAGAAGGAGATCAAGTTCTCCTCTTCAATTCAAGACTTCGCCTCTTTCCAGGTAAGCTTAAATCCCGTTGGACCGGACCCTTTCTAATTAAGCGTATTTTCCCCCATGGTGCAGTTGAAGTATGGGGTGAAGCGAGCGGAAGTTTTAAGGTGAACGGCCAACGACTCAAGAAGTATACGCCGGAACTCCAAGCTGAAGAGTTTGCGCCTACCGCACTCGAATAAGTGCGAGATTGGTCTAGCTACGGACCTTAAACAAAGCGCTTCTTGGGAGGCAACCCAAGGTATTGTATTTTCGTTTTTGTTTTCGATTCATAGATTAGTTTAGAATAGACGTTTTCGCTTTATTTTGCCTCAATTTCTTCCGGTATGTTCGTGTTTTTGGTTGTAGGATCGATGGAAAAAGAAAAAGGAAGAATAATGTCGAAGAAAAGTGACGAAATTTGGACTTTGGAGCTTTACAGGAGGTTCCACGGTCTAAATTACGGTCGTCATAGCTACAGTGGCCGTAATTTCCAAAAGCCTTTGAAAAATCACCAAAACCACGGTTCCGTACACTTCCACGGCCGTGGAACACCCCGACAGACCGTGATTTTCAAAATTTTGCCTGTAACTATGTAAGCCACATTCTTCACAAATTCATCCCAAAAATCCCTCTTTCCACGACCTAAGTGCCGAAACCCCACGACCCCTCTCAAATCTTCGTTTTCTAATCGTTTTTAACGATTCTTCATCCTAAACTGCAGCAAATTCAACCACAAACAAGATCCAAGCGACAAACCGAGCGGAAATCCATCAACAAACGCGCATTTCGGATTTTTCAATCCGAAAAAGAGGTTTATTCTTTCTTCTTGATTCTCGCCAATTTGGGTCGTTTTTGCTATAGATTTTTAGGAAGAACTGATAGAGACTGGAAGGAATTAGACTAGGACTGCTTGTTGTAGTGATTGATTGCTGATTTGCTGAGATTCGTGATTTTCTGAGACGAATCACGGTCTCTGGGTAAACCACGGCCGTAATTCTTGAAGAACAGACCGTAATTTTCGTGCAGAATGGATTTTGTAAGGAGAGTGTCGGGAAGGATAAAAGATAAGAAGGGTAACCAGAATAAGAAAAGAAAGGGTAATCCTTCCTCCTCCTCATCCTCTAGGGCACCACCACCATCCTCGCCTTCACCACCATCTTCACCTTCACCTCCATCCTCACCTCCTCACCCTAGAGTCCCGACCATACATGAGAACCATCTTGCTGCATTGGAGAAGATCCAGAAGAGGGCAGTAATTGGCCCTAGATATTTGTTGTTGGAGGACCTAGCTCCTCTCAACATAGTTGATGACCTTACTTGGCTCTTGGATAGAGCCGGATTAGTTATCTTCTCGGCTATCCGAGAAGACGCCTATGAGGAGATCACCCGGGAGGTTGTGACGTCTTTCGAGCACAGCCACGTAGATAGGACCGTCTCTTTCCGTCTCATTGAAAGAGACTACCATTTGAGTATCGTTGAGTTTGGAACTATTTTTGGGTTTCATGAGACCTTCAATGGTCGATTTCCGAGTGGTGTTTACCCCAAGGACTTTTGGAAGGAAGTTGAAATGATTTACGCCGACGAGGACCGTTGGCAACCCGCTGATACCAAGGCTAGATTGATGTACCATCTAGCCTTGAAGATAGCTCACCGTGTTCTTTCGGAGTGTCTCTTTCCTAGGACGGAGACGCCCCAAAAGATCAAGACGGATGAGCTATTCTTGCTCTATTGTATGCTTTATGGACGCCGTGCAGATTGTGCTACTCTCTTGGCTGCTACTATGAGCAAGCTCAAGAACAAGGCGAAGGGAAACATCGGATATGGTGGGATAGTTACCCACATTGCTAGGAGTTTTGGTGTGGATTTTTCTGCTTGCACCCGCATACCGGCCGTACCTTTAGGACTCCATGCATTCATGGTTAGGGGTCTCATCTTCCCCACCCATAGAGGTCCGCCTTATGCGGGCATGCCTTGGGAGAGTAGGACGGGCAGGGGTATTGAGTGGCTGCCGGAGTACTCCATTATGGCGGGACGCCATAATTGGAGGGATACATTTGCTGCTATGCACGCGAACAGGATAGTAGCTCCCCCTTATGTCCCACCACCGGTTGTCGAGGAGGAGGATATGGGAGATCAGTTTGAGAGTGGAGGAGGAGCGGAGCAGGAGTTTGGCACGTTTCCGGACCAGCCGGAGGCGGCCCCAGATGTACCTAGACGCTCTCCACGTCCAGCTAGAGAATCAGGCTCGTCATCTCGCCGCGGTAGCGTGAGTGAGAGGCCCACGTGGATGACCACACCTCCCACATGGTATGGCGTTCCCCCTCCTTGGTCAACGGAGCAGCCAGCAGCACCACCACCAGCACCATCCGACTCCCCAGCATGGTATAGTCACGCCCCGGGATGGTACGAGCAGATGCCGGATTGGGCTACCGGACTCTCAGAGAGAGTTGGAGCATTGGAGATCCGAGCCGATGCTAGAGACGGACGCCTCGACGACCTCGACCACATGATGAGGGACGTCTACCGCCAGCAGTTTGGGCGGCCCTACGACTCCAGCTTCTCTCCATTCCCACCTCCGCCGCCGCCGCAGTGATTTGATGCATGACCGTTCGCTTTAGACATTCCGCCACCACTTTGTGAGTTTCTTTTTCTTTTCTTTCTTTTCTTTCTTTCTTATGAACATTAGGGACAATGTTCGTCCTAAGTATGGGGTGGGATGTACTAAAAGTTTGTAATAACTCTACTTACTATGTTCGCTTTCATTTGAGACTATCATTGCATGTTCACTATGTGTTGCACGTTTCCTTATTGCATTGCATGAAAAATAACTTGAAAAAACCCATAAAAATTGAAAAATTTTGAAAATTTTGTGCTTCTAATGAATTGAGATGATTTCCATGATAATCATTACTTGTGAATGGAGTTTGATAACAATTGCATGCTTAAAAGAATTGTGAATTGAAAAGATTTTGAATGAATGAATTATACCTCTTTTGCAAGTTTCATAATGTGATTATGTTACCTAAATCATGCTAAGAAATTAAAGTTGAAATCACGTTATAAGTTCCTATACTTCTTGTTGAGATGATTAAGGCAATTCGATACTTTCTTTCTTCTTTCTTTTGATCATTTTAGCTCCTCATTGAAATATAGACCTCCTTTACCTATCCGGGAATTTTGGAGAAGTGAATGAAAAAGGCATGTTTGATGTGGGAGGGCCATGAGAGCAATTATTTGCAATCAAATGAATAGAAAGAAATTGTAGGTTTGGGGAAGTCAATCATGACGATAAGTAACTCGGCACCATTCACATAGCCGGGTGTTTGTGTCTTGCCAAAGTCGAATTGAGCGATATTCCTAGCGGATTATGGTATGTGCGCTAAGGGTTTGAGGCATCTCATGAAAATTGAGAAACGCCAATCTCCTAGGCTTCGGTTTTTGTGCACCTCTATCCATAACTCCAAAAGTAAAGTCGAAAAATGAAAGGAAGAGAGCGAAGCTCTAAGTGAAGTGTTGCGGAAACCGCAAAAGAAGAAGAAGGTAGTTGTCCACTTTCCCGGATTCAAGCACCACATTACCTAAAGGTTTCCTTCCCTCCCACATTCTAGACCTTTTCTTTGAAAGTCCTTAAGATCAAAAGAATGTTATAAGACTTTGTGATCTAAATTAAAGTTTCTTATGATTGATTTTGATAATGTTTGAAGGTTATGATGCTTGTATAGAAGTTCGATTTATTCATGAATTCTCTTTGCTTTTTACTCTTTGATTGAGTGTGTGAAAGTTTGATAAACGATTGAAGCAAGGTTTGAGAATGATCTATTCTTTAGAAGGCACATTCATCCAAAAGAAGGTACACATATTTCATCCTAACTCTTGTTTTAAAAGCTTTTGAGAAACCTTGCTTAAGGACAAGCAAGTGCTAAGTATGGGGTTATTTGTTAGCATGAAATATTGTGATATTTTAGGCACGTTTTCTAAACGTATTTGATTCATATTGATAGTCTTTGATTGAACATTGTTACATAAGTGAGGTAGTTTCCCTATATTGTCGATATGGATATCTACACTAGTTCTATGTTGATTATAGGTACTTAAGAGCTATTTTCGAACGGAATCGAGCAAAGAAGAGTTGATTTGATATGTCCATGGATTGAGGGCATTTTAAGGAGCAAATTGGAGTTTAGCTTGAGGAATGCACGAGGCTAGGGAAGAATCACGTTCTTGTCCTAAACCACGCTCTAAAATACGGCCGCACTACAAACCACGTTCAGTTCCACGGCCGTGGAAGTATGCAAGAGAAGCGTGATGCATTCCAGTAACTATTACGGTCGTGGAATATATGGTGCAAACGTGACCTAATCCACGCTCTAAATTACGGTCGTGGAAAATTCCACGACCGTGATCTTGGCGAATCTTTTTCGCCACACTTTGAAGCCACGATCTTTTGAAGATTGGGCCGGGCCGATATTTTATCTTGCCCTATAAAAAGACTGACGAAAAGAGATTTCGGGAGACCGCGAAGACTCGCTTTAGAGAACTGCGCTATCGACGCATCCTAACTTACCCTAGTTGAGAAGCATCGATCAAGGTTCGTGCTTGGATTTGCCCTAATCTCGCACTTGGTGGAGATTATTGTTGGGATTTCCATATTCCCTGGATTGACGGAAGATTCGGAAGGTTTCTTGCAAGAGGACTTCTCTTCTTGTTTAGGTTTGATTTAGAAGACGGATTGACATCCCGTTCTTCCTTCTTTCCTAAGATTGTGTTTGTTTGTTCTATTACGAATCTTGTGACGATATTTGTTCTTGATTGTGACTTTGAGATTGGTTTGGGGATTATTGAAAGTTCTTGAAAGTTTTCTTCTTTCTATCTTTTAATTCTTGAATTGATATCAACATGACTGTTATTGGCTAGAAACCTTTAACAATTCTAAGGTGAAGGGTTGATAGTTGTGGCTTAGATGATGATAGATCGATCGCAAACAGATTAGACCTTGAGAGTTCGAGAGAATCGTCGACGAACCCTAAATTACGGGCTGTTCTTGAGTTCCACGACCGTGGAATCTCAAGATCCAACCGTAATTTCCCTCAAGTTTACGAACATGCTTTTACTTTAATCCAAAGTTAAAGATTTGCTTTAACTTAGTTTAGACTTGTCTTTTCTAGGTGGTAGTGAAGCCTCAACAACCTCTACCTCGATTGTGAGTGTCACAACCTCAATCGGTTAAGTTAGTCTTGATCCTTGGGTTACAAGTTTGGGTATTTGACACCAATTCTCACCTTTAGAATCTTTTTATATTGAGCCTCAACAACCTGTATAGAGAGTGCCTTGTAGGTGAGTTACATAAGGCTTTTGGAACTTCACCGTACGATTACCTTACATTAGTATACCTTTGCATATCTCAATTCTGTCTTTATATCATTAAGTATATCTTGAATCGATTGCCACAGCTGGATACTTGAATCTTTAGGATTGTTGTTTTCCCAATATTTGCAAAACTCTCATACTTACTCGCTTGATAATCTGAAATCGAATTTGTTCCCATCCAAATCCCTGTGTTCGATACTCTGGAATTCTTGCTTAACTACATCGATCCGTACACTGCGGGTTCGCTGCTTGATTCTAGTTTTATAAATTTAAAGCTTATTTGCACACACCTTTAGGGGCGAACACGAATCTAGCTTCTGGATCTTCTTCTAATGCTTCCAAGCTTCGTACATCTGCATCACACAAAACATCTACACCTTCCTCCATCATACTAAAACTCAAAACTTTCTCAAGAGGATCTTTAATAAGGATAGATCTCACCAATTTTCGAGAATCTTTTTTATCATAGATGTTGAAGATATCGTCTTCCAAAGGCTCTCCCTTCATTGTAGCCAAAAGTGAAAACTCCACATGATTGCCACCAATGTTGAACTTAAACTTGGCATTCTTACAATTAACGTTGCAACCTGATGTTGCTAGAAATGGTCTTCCGAGAATGATAGGAATGTGATAGTTTGCGGGAATGTCCAATACAACAAAGTCTATCGGTATGTAGAAATTACCTAGCTTGGCGAGAATATCCTACAAGATTCCAACGGCGGGTGATGGAACGATCTGCCATGTATAACGTCGCCTTCACGGGCTTGGGAACTTCAAGGCCGATCTTCTCACAAAGTGCTAGAGGAATGATGCTCACAGATCGCAAAGCGCATCATAAGTTACATCCCCAACTTGGATGGGAATGCAAAATGAAACGGGATCTCTCAACTTAGGTGGTGATAGCATGTATTATACTCTATATTTTGGGATTGGTTTAGACGTTTTATCTTCATAAATCTGCATGTATGAATGAATATTCTTTAATTATGTTGTTGTTTTGTCTACCTTTGCGGAAATCGAGATTTGCACCTAGTTTCGTTGTAATTGTAGGGAAAATGGCATGTTTTGGACCGAAATAGAGCTAAGGAAGTTAAGGAGTCATTGGAGCTACATTCTGGAGCTTAGAAAAGATCTCAGGAAGCATGGAAATGATTAAGAGGATTGATTTTTGACTAGATTCGAGATGATTTACATTCAGCTGAGATTCACCTCGGTCAGCTATAGTACCACCTCGACCGAGGTGATCTTGAGAAGCGTCCCGACTGAGGCGAACACCCTGCCGCCGGCGAGATCTTTATTTTTGGCTGAGATCATCTATTTTTGGAAGGAGAATATCATATATTTTTGGCTGGATTTCTGGAAGGAAGATATTATATTTGGCTGATTTATTTTGAGAGATATGGATATATTTTCTAGGAAATTATATTTTTAAGATATTTTATCTTTGGAAGATAATTCTCCTCTATAAAGGGCTAATTTTCTACAATTCAGCCATGTTTGGAGCATCTTGGAATTTCTGGAGTTTTGAAGCCAAGTTGAAGGAAGAGTTCAAGGAAGTTTTGAAGGATTGAAGTTCAAGGAAGGAAGGGATCATAGTTGGAGTTGGCATTGAAGGAGTTTGTAAGATCTTCTTAGATTGCTTTTGGTTTGTTGTCTTTTCTGATTGTGACTTGAGGAACGCTGATTTGTTACTTATTTAATTCAGTTATTGAGACCTTTGTGTTAAGGTTTTCTTGTTTAAATATTGATTCCTTTCTCATATATTTGATTATTGTTATCATGATGATTGTTGGCTAAGTTCTTTATGTGATTCTAGGGTGATTGGCTGAAAGTTGTGGGAACGACGATGATAGAATGATCTTAATTCAAGTGGACCCTGAAAGCTCGAGTTTTTACCTTAACCGTAGAACACCTCGGTCAGTCATTGAACATCTCGGCCGGGATGGAATATAACTGAACGAGGTAAACCTTTTCTGAACCTTATCTGAGTTAAGAGTTTAAGTTTGTCAAATCCTATCCTTGTTATACCTTTCCTGGTTCAACACAAGCCTAGGTTGAGACTTACCCGGTGATTCCTTTGCTTGTTTACCTAAGATCATGAGTGTAGGTAATAAAGGTTAATCGTTTATTGGGGTTTGAGTGTGTCATCATCCCATCTTTGAGAGTTAGCCTGAGACTTACCCTCTAAAGGTTGATTCTATTCCCTTGGGTGGTGTGTTGGTTTGAGATTATAGTTCTTTTCCTTAGTACCTTGAGACTTACCCGGTAAAAGGATCTTTGGTTTGGGATAGTGAGTAGTGAGACTTACCCGGTGATCTATTCCCACCTTAGAAACACCTTCCCTTTGCAAACCTCAACTTTGTCCACGTTATCTTTTGAGATCTTGAGTCGGAACCACAACTAGATGCTTTAATCCCTAGAATCCGCATTCCCTTTATCTGACTTTTATATCATCTTTGATTGCTTTAATTCGTGGTCATTAGTTATTTGACAACCTGATTCCCGTGCTTTGTTTCACCATAGTCCCTGTGATCGATCCCTGGAATTCTTGCTTTTGTTACAACTGATCTTTACACTGCGGGTTCGCATTGGGTTATAAATTTTAAAGCTTGCACACACCATTTGGAGCGAACAAGTTTTTGGCGCCGTTGTTGGGGGCTTGGTCTAGACCAAGCCGGTTTCGATTGTTTTTCGGGGCTATTGCCCTTGTTGCTATTGACTACTTTACTTGAGTGTTTTCGCAAGATCTTTCCGTAGGTTTATGCAAAGAACTCGTGCTGGAAAGGAAATCGTTCCCTACAATCGCGATCTTGAAGCCGAATGGAAGGAGGCATTGAAACATCTACGCCTCAGTAAGGAAGAACTACAGCGAGAGAAGGACGAGACTCGAGCAAGAACATAAGGAATTGAAGCAGATATGGTCGCTCTAAGAGCCAAGTTTCTGCCTCGACTGATCCCAGATCCTCGACCGAGGCAAGACCCAGTTCATGTTGCCCCGGCCGAGGTACACTTACCACCTCGGATGCCTATCCGAGATGTTCTTTTTGATGGAGTTCCACAAACCCTAGGACAGAGGATGGACTCTAATCAACAAGTCAGACGTCAAGGAGTCAACCTAGGTGATCCAGCTGAGCATGATTATGAACTTCGACCGCAAGTTCTAACCATGATTCGACAATGTCAATTTGGAGGTTTGGAGAGAGAGTCTCCGCATCAGCATTTGCAAAACTATGAGATTCTGATGGAGACTTTGAGACCTTCAAGAGAAGAAAATAACAACTACAATTTGAGGCCGTGCTATTTCTCTTTGAAAGACAAGGCGCTTGCTTGTTTTCAATCTCTTCCGGCCGGAAAAATCAACACTTGGGAAGAGATGACAACGGAGTTTCTTACCAAATTCTTTCCTCCCTCTAAGACCGCTGAATTGAGGGGAAAGATCAATGCTTTTATTATGAAGGACAAGGAGAGTTTGTCCAAGTCATGGGAGAGATTCAAGGATCTTCTATTGGATTGCCACATCATGGGATTCCAAAGATCGAGTTGCTGGAAATTTATTTCAAAGGTTTGGACGGAGCTACTCAATTCAATCTCCAAATACTTTCCGCTGGCACATTCATGGACAAGCAAATAGATGAAGCTTGGGATTTCATTGAAAAGCAAGCTTTATACATGGAGAAGTACTCCCATCAAGGAACTGAAAATGGAGCAAGGAGAGTTAGCTTTCAAGACACATCATCAAATGGAGCTCAACTCACCTCGCTTAGCAATGAGGTAAAAGCATTGAAGGAGCTTTTAGTAGCTCAAACGAAGAAGGAGCAAGATGGAGGATATCAAGGAAGAAACAACTATCAAAGGGCCGCGGAACAACAATTACAACAACAATAGAAACTCCAACAACAACAATTGGAGATCTAATCAAAAAAAATCCCGGTAACCCTTATTGTCATGCTAATAATGCTTTTAACGCCCCCTCTTCTTCTTCTACTCCATTGAGAAGCCAAGAGCCTGGATCGAGTTCATCCCAACTAAAAACAAGGATGTTGTGCTGGAGGCAATTTTGATCAAGTTCAACGTTATGGAGACATCGATGAATTCATTCTCGAAGGCACAAAAAGCCTTAGAGCAACAATTCTTCAACAAGGCAAATGAAGCGCCAAGAGATCCAGGGAAGCTCCCAGCAAGAACAGAGAGCAACCCTAAGGGAAAGATTATGGAAATAACAACACGCGGTGGACTAAAAACTGCAGATCCAGTACCTCGGTCGAGGCACGACCAGACGAACACTTCGGTCGAGGTGCCAACCGAGATGGAACCCCAGAAAACAAAAGATAAATATGAAGTTTATGTTCCACCTCCTGCTTATAAATCACCACTTCCATTCCCTCAGTCAAGGGCGAGGGCGCATATAGATAAGCACTTTGGTACGTTTCTAGACCTAATGAATAAACTACATATTACCATCCCTTTTCTTAATGCCATTCTAGGGAAGCCCGCCTATGGGAAGTTTCTGAAAGAGATTCTATCAAGAAAAAGGAAGCTGGAAGATTTTGGGGAAGTGAGGATGACATCTAAATCTTCGGAACTCATTCAAATCATGAAGGAGAAGATGCCACCCAAATTAAGAGATCCCGGTTCATTTTGCATTCCCATTCAAATTGAGGATGTAACCTATGATGCATTGTGTGATCTAGGAGCCAGCGTGAGTATCATCCCGCTAGAGCTATGTGAGAAAGTCGGACTTGGAGAGCCCAAGCCGGTGAAGATGACACTGTACATGGTGGATCGCTCCATTACCCGTCCCGTGGGTATTTTGGAAGACATTTTCATCAAGTTAGGTAATTTCTACTTACCTATAGACTTTGTTGTACTTGACATTCCTGCAGATTATCCCGCTCCTATCATTTTTGGGAGACCATTTCTAGCAACTTCGGGTTGCAACGTGGATTGTAAGAACGCCAAGTTGAAATTCAACATTGGCGGTGATCATGTGGAGTTTGCATTGCTTGTTGCAATGAAAGGAGAGCCGCTGGAGGATGATATCTTCAACATCTATGATGAAGAAGAATCAAGAGAATTGGTGAGTTCTATCCTTATTAACGATCCTCTTGAAAAAGTTCTTAGTTTTAGTTTAATGGAGGAAGGTATAGATGTCTCTTGTGATGCAGATATACGGAGCTTAAAAGCATTGGAAGTAGATCCAGGAGATAAGATTGAGAAACTAATCCAGGAGAAGAAAAGCAATTTAGGTTTCGGTCCCAGTTCCAGTACCTCGACCGAGGCACTTCTTGGACCAAGCGAGGTGTTCTTATCTGAAGAATAATTTCGGTCACCCACCTTGGGCCTCGACCGAGGTCGCAAGCGAGATGATGTCAACTGAGACTTCTGAAAGTTCAGTTATTCGATCTAAATCCACTACACTTAAAGGAGGAAGCACAGATCCACCTCAGAAAGCACCCCCGGTCGTGGAGCTTAAACCACTTCCTAGTCACTTGAGGTATGCTTTCCTTGGTCCGGATTCTACTTATCCCGTTATCGTTAGTTCTTCTCTTTCTGAAATTGAATTGTCTAAACTGATGCATGATTTGAGGAAACATCGAAAGGCTTTGGGTTATACTATTGATGATCTTGGTGGTATTAAACCTTCTTTTTGCATGCATAAGAGAAGGTACAGATTCACCACTAAAAGCACCTCCTGTCTTAGAACTTAAACCACTCCCGACTCACTTGAGGTATTGATGCGCCCTTGGATGTCCCTTTTACGTTGACCATAGACGAGGAGGACGAGGCTCTTAGAGTTTGTTCAAATGGACCGTTCACCCGATCCCGAGCTAAGGCCATTGCTCGAGCCACCTGCTCCATCATCGCCCGCATTACTTCTTCACTTGGTTCCATTACCGGCATGCCGCGTCTCTACACCACCATGGCATAGGCTACCGGTTCCGTTAGCGGCATGTCTCGTCTTTCCGACTCCATGGCATGAAGCTAGCTTATTTTCGGACTATATTTTCATGTTTTCCTTTTTATGTAATAAAAGGGATATTTCGTATAAGAATATTCCCTTTTAATCTTATCCTTTTAGGTTTTCCCTTTTGGGCTTTTCTTCATGTATTTTTGTTTGGCCCGTTGGCTGTTAGCATGAAATATTGTGATATTTTAAGCATGTTTTCTAAGTGTATTTGATTCATATTGATAGTCATTGATTGAGCATTGTTGCATTTGTGAGCTAGTTTGCCTATATTGTCGATATAGATGTCTACACAAGCTTTATGTTGATTATAGGTGATTGAGAGCCATTTCCGAACGGAATTGAGCAAGGATGAGTTGATTGAGTATGTCCATGGATTGAGGGCATCCTTAGGAGCAAAAAGGAGTTCAGCTTAAGGAATGCACGAGGCTAGGGAAGAATCACGTTCTTTCCCTAAATCACGCTCTAAAATACGGCCGTACTACATTCCACGTTCAGTTCCACGGCCGTGGAACCATGCAGGAGAAGCGTGGTTCATTCCAGAAGCTTTTACGGTCGTGAAACCTTGTGTTCAAACCGTGTTGATTCTCACGCTCAAAATTAGGGTCGTGGAACCTTCCACGACCGTGATCTTGGCGATCTTTTTCGCCACATTTTAAGCCACGATCTTTCAAAAGATTGGGCCGGGCCGATATTTTATCTTGCCCTATAAAAGGACGGACGAAGAGAGATTCCGTCACCTCCGCTTAGAGAATTTTTACACCTCGCTTTACATCTTCGCTTACGCATAGACGCATCCTACGTTTACGCTTGGATTTGCCCTAATCTCGCATTTTTGGCGGTGATTGTGATTGAGATTTCGGGATCGACGGAAGATTGAAGATTCGGAAGATTGTTGCAAGAAGATTTCTCTTCTTGTTTAGGTTTGATTTAGAAGACGGATTGACATCCCGTTCTTCCTTCTTATCTAAGATTGAGTTTGTTTGTTCTATTCTGAATCTATTGACGATATTCGTTCTTGATTGTGACTTTGAGATTGGTTTGAAGTTTATTGAAAGTTTTCGGAAGTTTTCATCTTTCAATCTTTTAATTCTTGAATTTGATATCAATATGACTGTTATTGGCTAAAAACCCTTAACAATTCTAAGGTGAAGGGTTGATAGTTGTGGCTTAGATGATGATAGATCGATCGTAAACAGATTAGACCCTGAGAGTTAGAGAGAATCGTCGACAAACCCTAAATCACGGTTTGTTTTTGAGTTCCACGACCGTGGAATCTCAAGATCCAACCGTAATTTCCCTTAAGTTTACGAACTTGCTTTTACTTTAATCCAAAGTTAAAGATTAGCTTTAACTTAGTCTTGGCTTGCCTTTTCTAGGTGGTAGTGAAGCCTCAATAACATCTACCTCGATTGTGAGTGTCACAACCTTAATCGGTTAAGTTAGTTTTGATCCTTGGATTACAAGTTTGGGTATTTGACATTAATTCTTGCCTTTAGAACCTTTTTATATTGAAGCCTCAACAACCTGTATAGGGAGTGTCTTGTAGGTGAGTCATATAAGGTTTTTGGAACTTCACCGTACGATTACCTTACATTAGCATACCTTTGCATATCTCAACTCTGTCTTTATATCATTTAGTATATCTTGAATCGATTGCCACAGCTTGATACTTGGATCTTTAGGATTGTTGTTTTCCCAATATATTGCAAAGCTCTTACATTTATTTGCTTGATAACCTACGATCGAATTTATTCTCCCCAAATCCCTGTGTTCGATACTCTGGAATTCTTGCTTAACTACGTCGATCCGTACACTGCGGGTTCGCTTGCTTGATTCTAGTTTTATAAATTTAAAGCTTATTTGCACGCACGTTTAGGGGCGAACAAGTTTTTGGCGCCGTTGCCGGGGATTTGGTTTAGACCGAATTCGGTAGCCGGTTGTCAAGCTTGGGAGCTTGCTCTCGTTATTTGATATTTCTTTGAGTGTATGCGCAGGTCTAGGAACACCGAAGATCTCTTACCTCTTGATCAAGAGCTTGAGAGAACTTTAAGGCAAAAGCGCAAGGAAAAGAAGATGGCTGAAGAACACGAACGTGATCTTCAAGCGGAGGTGGCGGAGAAAGAAGCTCAACTCCAATGGAATGAGAACATCCGCCGGGATGAAATGGATCGTCATCAATCTCAAGTTAACGATCTAAAGGATATGATGTTCCAAATGAGGATAGAACTAAGCAACCTTAAGAATAAGGGAAGCAAGAAATCCTCAAGAAGGGCATCAAGATCAAGAAGAAGAAGTCATTCATCTGCTGATGATAGTGATTCTTCCATGCCACCGCTAGAGGAAATTGATCCCACGATCAATGTGAATCCTTTCCATCTACAGGGAGCTGCTAATCGCCGCATTCCACCTAGGAATGCGAGGATCTAACGTGTAGATGATGAGCCAAGAACTCTTGGCCAAAGGATGGATCCAACACAACAACCGCGCCGTTTGGGCGTGAATTTTGATGCTGAGGATGTACAAGGGTTTAGCTTCAACCCTCAAGTTATTACTCTTGTTCGCCAAAACCAATTTGGCGGGACAAGCGCTGAATCTCCACACCAACACTTGCAAAACTTTGAGTGTATGATGGAGACAATAAGACCGAAGAATGCTACTACCAACAACTATAAGCTCAAGCCTTTCTTCTTCACCTTGAAGGGGAAAGCGTTGTCTTGGTACCAAGCTCTTCCTAGTGGGAAACTAGACACGTGGGAAGACCTTTCCGCGGAGTTCCTCACCAAATTCTTTTCGCCATCCAAAACGGCGGAACTTAGAGGTAAGATCAATGCATTTTCCATGAGATCTAACGAAAGTTTGTTTCGATCTTGAAAAGGTTTCAGGATTTGCTCTTGGATTGCCCTCATCATGGCATATCCAAACTTGCTTTGCTGGAGATTTACTATAAGGGGCTGGATGCGGGGACGCAATTCAACCTCCAATCCCTCTCATGTGGAACATTTATGGACATGAGAGAAGATGACGCTTGGGACTTCATTGAGAAGCAAGCAAGGGTCATAGAGAAGTATTCCCACCGGAAAGTGGAGGGAAATCGTGTGGAGCAAGGAGCAAAGCTCACACATGAAGCTCAAAATCAGATTTTCTCCCTTAACAATGAGATCAAAGAGTTGAAGGAGGCTATCAAGACCAACTTTTCAAAGCAACTAGGGAAGGATGTTGGTTATTTGGGCAACAACAATGGCGGTGATAACACAAACCGCAACAACAACAACAACAATAACTAGAACAATAACCGGAACAATTGGAATGGCAACAACAACAACAACAATCGAAACAACAATTGGAACAACAATAGGGGTTCAAACAACAACAATTGGCGCTCCAATCAACAAAATTCCGGTAACTCTTATCCTTCCAATTCTAATTCACTAACTCCACCTTCCTCTTCCTCTACTCCTTTGAGAAGCCAGGGGCAAACATCAAATGGAGGAAACACTTCGGGAAAGGAGAAGCCCGATCCCATGTTGGAAACGATTTTGGGAAAGCTTCAAGGGTTGGAGAACTGCACCATTAAGATTGATGATCAAATTTCTAAGGTTGATAAAGCTCAAAAGGTTTTAGAAAACCAAATGTTCAGCCATGCGGAGGAAGTTCCTAGGAATCAAGGGAAACTTCCAGGAAAGACGGAGGACAACCCTAAGGGATGGGTGATGGCAATCACAACTAGGAGCGGAGTGACTACCACCGATCCGCAGCCTAAGTTTGTTGAAGTCCCCGTAGAGAAAGGCAAAGAGAAGGGGAAGGAGAAGGAAGATGTCTACGTTCCTCCTCCAGCTTACAAACCTCCCCTACCATTTCCTCAATCTAGAGCGAGAGCGCGCCTAGATAAACAATTTGGTAAGTTTATAGAACTCATGAGCAAGCTGCATATTAATATACCTTTTATTGATGCTATTGTAGGTATGCCGGCTTATGGCAAGTTCTTGAAAGAGCTCCTCTCTAACAAGAGGAAGCTAGAAGATTTCGGAGAGGTTAAGATGAGTTCGGATTCTTCGGATCTCATCAAAACCATGAAGGAGAAAATGCCCCCAAAGCTAAAGGATCCGGGGTCATTTTGCATTCCCATAGGAGTGGGAGATGTCACATACGATGCATTATGTGACTTAGGAGCAAGTGTGAGCATCATACCACTTGCGTTGTGTAGGAAGATCGGTTTAGGCGACCCTAAACCGGTGAAGATGACGTTGTACATGGCGGATCGATCCATCACTCGCCCCGTCGGTATTGTAGAAGACGTCCCGGTCAAGCTAGGTAAATTCTTTGTTCCCATTGATTTTATTGTGCTTGACATTCCTGCAGATAGTCCGGTCCCGATCATACTCTAGTGAAGGAGCCAATCTTTGATGAGGATATATTCGATATCCAAGACGAAGAAGGTTTGTCTAGGGAAGAGGTAAGTGCGATTCTCTTTAACGATCCTTTACAAAAAGTTATCACTATGAGTCTAACAAATGTAGGGAAGAAGAAGAGTGCAATGAGGCAATTGAAGCCTTAGAAGCACAAGAAGAGATGCATGAAGTGGAGTTTGAAAAACTCCACGATGAGGCAGAAAACGTGAGAATCCACGGCCACACACTATATTCCACGGCCGTGGATTTCACAAACAAAACCGTGTCCCACTCCAGAGAGTTATACGGTCGTGGAGAAGACATGACAACCGTATTTCCTTTCCACGCCCTAAACCACGGCCGTTGAGGACATGATCCACCCGTAATTTTGGCCGTGGAAAGGAGTGATCGAGACACTTCTTCAACTCCTTCTGATTCTTCTCCCACACACTCAATACCCTTAGAAACTTCTAAGGAGACATCGGATGCTCCTCAAGGATCGTTGGAAGCTCCGAAAGTGATGGAACTGAAACCACTTCCTACTCATCTAAGGTACGCTTTTCTAGGACCTAATTCTACCTTTCCGGTTATTGTTAGTTCGGAACTAAGCATAGATGAACATAATCAGCTCATGATTGTCCTTAGGAAACATAGGAAAGCTTTAGGCTATACTATTGAGGACTTAGTAGGAATTAAACCCTCCCTATGTATGCATAAGATACTAATGGAGGAAGATTTTAGAACTTCAAGACAACCTCAAAGGCGGTTAAATCCGACCATGAAGGAGGTTGTCAAGAAGGAAATTCTTAAACTTCTTGATGCAGGTATCATCTACCCTATCTCCGATAGTAAGTGGGTGAATCCGGTTCAAGTAGTTCCGAAGAAGGGAGGAATGACGGTCATCACCAACAAGAACAACGAACTCATTTCTACCCGAACCGTGACAGGATGGCAGATGTGCATAGACTACCGCAAGCTTAACAATGCAACGAGGAAGGATCACTTCCCATTGCCATTCATCGATCAAATGCTTGAAAGGTTAGCACAACATTCACATTTTTGCTATCTTGACGGTTATAGTGGTTTCTTTCAGATCCCGATACACCTGGACGATCAGGAAAAGACCACATTCACGTGCCCATGGGGTACGTTTGCTTATAGGAGAATGCCGTTCGGACTTTGCAACGCCCCAGCCACCTTTCAACGGTGCATGATGGCCATCTTCTCCGAATACATAGAGGAAATCATGGAAGTCTTTATGGACGACTTCTCCGTATACGGTTCCTCTTTTAACGATTGCCTTTCTAACCTTTCTCTTGTTTTGCAAAGGTGTGAAGACACCAACCTAGTTCTTAACTGGGAGAAGTGTCAATTTATGGTTAAGGAAGGAATCGTATTAGGTCACTTAATCTCTAGTAGAGGGATCGAAGTAGATAAAGCTAAGATAGAGACCATAGAGAAACTTCCTCCCCCAACTTCGGTGAAAGGGATAAGAAGTTTCCTAGGACATGCTGGATTTTATAGACGTTTCATTAAGGACTTTTCTAAAATATCAAAACCGCTCACTAATCTATTGATGAAGGATGTAGTTTTTGAGTTTTCGCAGGAATGTTTGGATGCGTTTAACACAATTCGGCAAGCTCTAATTTCAGCACCTATTATCCAACCTCCGGATTGGACTCTTCCCTTTGAGGTTATGTGCGATGCTAGTGACGTAGCTATAGGAGCTGTTCTTGGACAACGAAAGGAAGGACGAACTCATGCCATATACTATGCTAGCAAGACGCTAGATGAAGCGCAGCTCAACTACGCCACTACCGAGAAAGAGTTTTTAGCCGTTGTCTATGCTATTGACAAGTTTCGCTCTTATCTTGTAGGTGCAAAGGTGATTGTCTACACGGATCATGCTGCGATCCGGTACCACCTTGCGAAGAAAGATGCGAAGCCAAGGCTAATTAGATGGATTCTTCTCCTACAAGAATTCGATCTTGAGATCCGCGACAAGAAAGGTTCAGAAAATTCTGTTGCGGATCACTTGAGTCGCCTAACACATCTAGAGGATGGCCATTTACCCATCGATGACTCCTTCCCGGACAAACACCTACACCTTATTGAGGAGTGCATCGATGTGATCTCCAAAGGTAACGAACCATGGTTTGCTGATTTTGTTAACTATTTTGTTTGTCAGGAGATACCGCCCGAACTATCCTACGCACAAAGGAAGAAGTTCTTTAAGGATGTCCGGGAATACTTTTGGAACGAGCCTCTCCTCTTTAAGAGAGGTCCGGATGGCATCATTCGGCGATGTGTGCCGGAAGATGAGATGCAAAGTGTCATCCGCCATTGTCATTCACTACCCTGTGGAGGACACGCTAGTTCGAACAAGACTAGCGCAAAGGTATTGCAATCTGGATTCTTTTGGCCTACTTTGTTTAGAGATGTGCAATCCTTTGTTTCTTGCTGCGATGCTTGTCAAAGAACAGGTAATATCTCTAGGAGGAATGAGATGCCCCTCAACAACATCCAAGAGGTAGAGATTTTCGACGTTTGGGGAGTTGATTTCATGGGACCATTCCCATCCTCTTGTGGAAATCAATACATACTATTGGCGGTAGATTACGTTTCTAGATGGGTGGAAGCAATTGCCTCTCCCACCAATGATGCCATGGTGGTGGTTAAGTTCTTTAACAAGACCATCTTCCCGCGATTTGGGACGCCAAGGACTATCATTAGTGATGGAGGTTCTCACTTCATTGCCCGGCGCTTTGAAGCTCTTCTAGCTAAGTATGGGGTTACTCACAAGGTCGCTACCCCTTATCATCCACAAACAAGTGGACAAGTTGAGATCTCAAATAGGGAGATCAAAGGAATCTTAGAGAAGACGGTTTCAAGGACTAGGAAGGATTGGTCCTTGAAGCTTGATGATACATTGTGGGTGTACCGGACTGTATATAAGACTCCCATAGGAACCACACCATACAACCTTGTGTATGGGAAGTCTTGTCACTTACCGGTAGAGTTGGAGCACAAAGCGTTTTGGGCTATCAAGTGGTTGAATTTCAGCATGAAGGAAGCAGGAGAGAAGCGTCTCCTAGACCTTAATGAGCTGGACGAACTCCGCTTGAACGCTTATGAAAACGCTAAGATCTATAAGGAGAGAGCAAAGCGTTGGCATGATAAGCATATCATTCCAAAGGACTTCAAAGAAGGAGATCAAGTTCTCCTCTTCAATTCAAGGCTTCGTCTCTTTCCAGGTAAGCTTAAATCTCGTTGGACCGGACCTTTTCTAATTAAGCGTATTTTCCCCCATGGTGCAGTTGAAGTATGGGGTGAAACGGGCGGAAGCTTTAAGGTGAACGGCCAACGACTCAAGAAGTATACGCCGGAACTCCAAACTGAAGAGTTCGCGCCTACCGCACTCGAATAATTGCGAGATTGGTCTAGCTACGGACCTTAAACAAAGCGCTTCTTGGGAGGCAACCCAAGGTATTGTATTTTTGTTTTTGCTTTCGATTCATAGTTTAGCTTAGTTTAGACGTTTTTCGCTTTGTTTTTGCCTTCGATTCCTTCCGGTATGTTCGTGTTTTTGGATGTAGGAACGATGGAAAAGGAAAAGGGAAGGATAATGTTGAAGAAAAGTGACGAAATTTGGACTTTGGAGCTTTACAGAGAGTTCCACGGCCTAAACCACGGTCGTGACAGCTACATTGACCGTAATTTCCAAAAGCCTTTGAAAAATCACCAAAACCACGGTTCCGTACAATTCCACGGCCGTGGAACACCCTGACAGACCGTGATTTTCAAAATTTTGCCTGTGACTATATAAACCACGTTCTTCACAAAAATCACTCCACAAAACCCTCTTCCACGACCCAAAATGCCGAATCCACGACCCTCTCCCAAATCCTCGTTTCTTAATCGTTTTCAACGATTCTTCTTCCCAAATTGAAGCAAATTCAACTACCAACAAGATCCAAGCGACGAATCGAGCGGAAATTCACCAAGGAACGCGCAATTAGGATTTCAAAATCCGAAACCTAGGTTTTTCCACTCTTCTTGATCTTTGTCGATTTGGTTCGTTTTTGTTAGAAATTTTAGGAAGAACTGATTGAAATTGGAAGGAATTAGACTAGGGCTGCTTGATTGCTGAGATTGAGTGTTGAATTCTGAGATTTGCGAAAAACTTAGACGAACCACGGAACCTGGAAGAACCACGGCCGTGGAAAGGCTAGAACAGACCGTGATTCTTGACAGTGATGGATTTCGTAAGGAGGGTTTCAGGGAGGATTAAGGAGAAAAAGAATGATCAGAACAAGAAGAGGAAGGGTAATCCCTCTTCTTCTTCATCCTCTAGAGAACCACCACCCTCTTCCCCTTCACCTCCATCTTCACCTTCATCACCCTCACCTCCTAGCCCTAGAGTACCGACTATACATGAGGATCACCTCGATGCATTCGAGAGGATCCAAGAGAGAGCTGTGATTAGACCTAGGTACTTGTTGTTAGAGGATCTAGCTCCTCTTAACATCATAGAGGACCTTACTTGGCTATTGGATAGAGCCGGATTAGTTGTCTTCTCGGCTATCCGAGAAGACGCTTATGAGGAGATTACGAGGGAGGTTGTGACGTCTTTCCAGCACAGCCATGTGGATAGGACCGTTTCTTTCCGTCTTATGGAAAGAAACTATGATTTTTCCATTCGTGAGTTCGGGACCTTCTTTGGGTTCCATGAGACCTTTAACGGTCGCTTTCCTAGTGGCGTTTACGCCAAGGACTTTTGGGAGGAAGTGGCTATGATATACGCCAACGAGGACCGTTGGCAACCTGTTGATACCAAGGCTAAGTTGATGTACCACTTAGCCTTGAAGATTGCTCACCGTGTTCTTTTGGAGTGTCTCTTCCCTAGGACGGAGACGCCCCAAAAGATCAAGACGGATGAGCTCTTTTTGTTGTATTCTATGTTGTACGGGCGCCGAGCTGACTGTGCCACCCTCTTGGCTGCTACGATGAGCAAGCTTAAGAACAAGAGGAAGGGCAACATTGGATACGGTGGGATAGTTACCCACCTTGCTAGGAGTTTGGGAGTTGATTTTTCTGCATGTACCCGCATACCAGCCGTACCTTTAGGTCTTCATGCGTTCATGACTAGAGGTCTCATCTTCCCCACACATAGAGGTCCGCCTTATGCGGCCATGCCTTGGGAGAGCAGGACAGGTAGGGGTATTGAGTGGCTACAGGAGTATTCCATTATGGCGGGACGCCATAATTGGAAAGAGACGTTCGCTGCCATGCACTCGAACAGGATTGCAGCTCCCTCATATGTCCCACCACCGCCAGTAGTTGAGGAGGAGGAGATGAGAGATCAGTTTGAGGGTGGAGGAGGAGCCGAGCAGGAGTTTGGTACGTTTCCGGATCAGCCGGATACGGCCCCCGATGTGCCTAGACGTTCTCCACGTCCCGCCAGAGCTTCAGACTCGTCTTCTCGCCGCGTTAACGTGAGTGAGAGACCTACATGGATGGCCACGCCTCCTGCATGGTATGGAGTTCCACCTCCATGGTCCATAGAGCAGTCATCTGCACCAGCACCAGCACCGTCCGACGCTCCAGCATGGTACAGCCAGGCTCCGGGATGGTACGAGCAGATGCCGGATTGGGCTACTGTTCTTTCGGAGAGAGTAGGAGCATTGGAGATTCGAGCCGATGCTAGAGATGGACGCTTGGACGACCTCGATCACATGATGAGGGATGTCTACCGCCAGCAGTTTGGGCGGTTTTACGATCCTAGCTTCTCCCCATTCCCGCCTCCACCAGCGCCGCAGTGATGATGATGATTGTCCGACAGTTTTAGCCGCTCCACCGCCACTTTGTGAGTTTCTTTTTCTTTTCTTTCTTTTCTTTCTTTCTTTTGAACATTAGAGACAATGTTCGTCCCAAGTATGGGGTGGGGTGTGACTAAAAGTTGTAATAACTCTTACTCACTATGTTTGCTTCTATTCGAGACTATCTTGCATGTTCATTATATGGTTGCACGTTTCATTATTGCATTGCATGAGAAAGAACTTGAAAAACCCATAAAAAATTGATAAATTTTGAAAATTTTGTGCTCCTAATGAATTGAGATGATTTCTATGATAATCGCTACTTGTGAATTGAGTTTGATGACAATTGCATGCTTAAACGAATAGTGAATTGAAAAGGAATTGAATGAGTTGATTATCCCTCTTTTGCAAGCTTCATAATGTGATAAATATTACCTAAATCATGTTGAGAAATTAAAGTTGAAATCACACTATAAGTTCTTATACTTCTTGTTGAGATGATTAAGGCAATTCGATATTTTCTTTCTTCTTTCTTTGATCATTTTAGCTCCTCATTGAAATATTGACCTCCTTTACCTATCCGGGAATTTGGAGAAGTGAATGAAAAAGGTATGTTTGATGTGGGAGGGCCATGAGAGCAACTATTTGCAATCAAAAGAATAGAAAGAAATTGTAGGTTTGGGGAAGTCAATCATGATGATGAGTAACTCGGCACCATTCACATAGCCGGGTGTTTGTGTCTTGCCAAAGTCGGATTGAGCGATATTCCTAGCGGATTATGGTATGTGCGCTAAGGGTTTGAGGCATCTCATAAAAATTGAGAAACGCCAATCTCCTAGGCTTCGATTTTTGTGCACCTCTATCCATAACTCCAAAAGTAAAGTCGAAAAATGAAAGGAAAAGAGCGAAGCTCTAAGTTGAAGGTGTGCGGAAACCGCAAGAGAAGAAGAGAAGAGTAGTTGTCCATTTTCCCGGATTCATGCACCACATTCCCTAAAAGTTTCCTTCCTTTTCCACATTCTAGACCTCTTTCTTTGAAAGTCCTTAAGATTAAAAGAATGTTATATGACTTAGTGATCTAAATTGAAGTTTCTTATGATTGATTTTGATAATGTTCGAAGTTATGATGCTTGTATAGAAGTTTAATTGATTCATGAGCTTTCTTTGCTTTTTACTCTTTGATTAAGTGTATGAAAGTCTTATAAATAATTGAAGCAAGATTTGAGAATGATCTATTCTTTAGAAGGCACATTCATCCAAAAGAAGTATTGCTTTGAGAAGGTACACATATTTCATCCTAACTCTTGTTTTAAAAGCTTTTGAAAGACCTTGCTTAGGGACAAGCAAGTTGCAAGTATGGGGTTATTTGTTAGCATGAAATATTGTGATGTTTTAGGCATGTTTTCTAAGTGTATTTGATTCATATTGATAGTCATTGATTGAGCATTGTTGCATTTGTGAGCTAGTTTGCCTATATTGTCGATATAGATGTCTACACAAGCTTTATGTTGATTATAGGTGATTGAGAGCCATTTCCGAACGGAATTGAGCAAGGATGAGTTGATTGAGTATGTCCATGGATTGAGGGCATCCTTAGGAGCAAAAAGGAGTTCAGCTTAAGGAATGCACGAGGCTAGGGAAGAATCACGTTCTTGCCCTAAACCACGCTCTAAAATACGGCCGTACTACATTCCACGTTCAGTTCCACGGCCGTGGAACCATGCAGGAGAAGTGTGGTTCATTCTAGAAGCTTTTACGGTCGTGGAACCTTATGTTCAAACCGTGTTGATTCTCATGCTCTAAATTACGGTCGTGGAACCTTCCACGACCGTGATCTTGGCGATCTTTTTCGCCACATTTTAAGCCACGATCTTTCAAAAGATTGGGCCGGGCCGATATTTTATCTTGCCCTATAAAAGGACGGACGAAGAGAGATTCCGTCACCTCCGCTTAGAGAATTTTTACACCTCGCTTTACACCTTCGCTTACGCATAGACGCATCCTACGTTTACGCTTGGATTTTCCCTAATCTCGCATTTTTGGCGGTGATTGTGATTGAGATTTCGGGATCGACGGAAGATTGAAGATTCGGAAGATTGTTGCAAGAAGATTTCTCTTCTTGTTTAGGTTTGATTTAGAAGACGGATTGACATCCCGTTGTTACGCTAGAAAGTGTGTACGCAATAAGTCTTAAATTTATACTTGTTATAATTATCCTAATTCTTAGCGCACCCGCAGTGTACGGGACGAATGTAGAAAGATAAGTACTCCAAGGTCGAACACAAAGACTAAGGTGAAATCGAACTAAGTTGTGATTGAATTTAGCAAGGTCTAATCTAAGCAAGGAAAGGAGGAAATCGCAAATCGTTTTTGTTGGTTTTAATTGATCAATTCAAAGATCACAACTCATGCAAACAACCAAATCAAACTCAATCGGAAAGTTGGCACAAATAAACAAATCGAACAAGATGTGATCAAGAGAGAAGGAGAACGGATTCTAGGGGTTGGAAATTCCGGTTATGGCATAATCTCAAGTTATCTATTCATTCTTTGGATTGATTATGATATGTTTGGGATTTAGTGTTTCTAAAATGGGATCAAGTACCGGGTAAGTCTCATGATCAACTAGTCCACACCTAAGGTCTCATTACCGGTTAAGTTTCTAAAAACCTAAGGATAGGATTTTAACACAAACCGGATTATTACCTAGAGGTCTAACCTATCCTTACCGGGTAAGTCTCGGAAAGGGAAGTTCTAAGCAACTATCCTAGCACACTAAATCCAATGGAGGCTTATTAGGCTCACCATTACCTAAGGCTTTACTATTTTGGATTCTAAGGGCAAGGATTACCGGGTAAGTCTCTCCTAACACTTAGTCTCTACACTAGGACACCCTAGGGTAGGTTATACTCAGCAAAAACTTAGGGTTTCAATCAATCTTATGAACCTAGGGTGAGATCCTTCGAACCAGGAAAATCACGGTTCGTTCTACAGAAACCACGGCCGTGGTTCTTCAAGAACTACCCGTGATTCCTAACAGTAGCTACGTCCATAAACAAAAATCATCCAAAGGTACATCTAAGTTCATCCTATCGTAGATCTAGCCATAACCATCCTTCCCTAACCCTAGAATCACATCAATCTAGCCTACAACATTCATATTGGAATTCAAAACAAACAAGCATAGATTCATGATCTCCATAGCAAGAAAAATAAGAGAAAGAAGATGAACAAATAAACTCCAAACACAATCCAGATCTGAAGATTGAATTAGAATGACTTACAACCCTTCCAAAGGAAGGTTCAAGGGTTCAAAAACTTCTAGAAATAAATCCGAAATACAAGAGTTAGGGGTATCTTCTCCTCTCTTCTTCAATGGCAATGGCTCCTTTCTTCTTCTTCTTGCACTTTCCTACCTAGAAAAATCCTTCTTCTTCTTGGAATATATTTTGTTCAAAGCAATAGAGAATGTGTGAGCTGCTCCCAAAACTACCCAAATCCCAGCTGCCTCTAACAACTATCAAGGACCACTTTTATAACCAATTTCTTCATGAGCTGGCCATGAGAGTCGTGGCACAGCTGTCACGAGAATCTTGCAAATTCCACGGTTGTTTCCACGGCCGTGGTCTTTCAGATGACCGTGATTCTGTGCAGAAACTTTGTTTTGGATCATTAGGCTGTGGTTTGGTGCATGGCCTTTGTTTGCAAGGTTCCTTGAGTCATTCTTTGTGCTCTAATGAGTTGGAAGCGAGTCCTCTGAATGAGCGTCCCTCGAACGCATCGTTTAAGCTCGAAACTACCCGAAATACCTACAAAACGCACACAAGTCCGTGTAGACGTCTATCTCGACAAAATACATGTTTTGAGTGCAAAACGTATTGGACTAGTGCTAGACAATGTATGATTGAGCGAGAATTCTACCTAAATGTGCACCTAAAACTATGCTATAAATCGTGTTATCAAAATACCCCATACTTAAGGTTTGCTCGTCCCCGAGCAAATTCCCAACTATAGACTACGAGATGACATGATTTATGTATGCAGAAAAATGGCAAAATCTTTTTGGAGCTGTGCTTCTACTATTGGATCACCTTCATAGTCATGATCAATGGCAATTGAATAAGCAATTATGTATCAAATGATAAAGTCATGGAAAGACAATTGTACTTAACTCAAAAATATGAATGAGTTGGGAGGACGGAGATGTCAAGAAGATCAAGAGTCTATCCAATCTAGACTACTAAGTCTTACAAACATGCAAGTAGGTCATAAGGGCTTGTGACATAAAAGGCCAAGAAACGTTGTAGTTGGGAGGGGAATTTTCTAGGTGTGTGATGCTAATCCGGGAATGGAACTAACTTCACTCCTTGTCCTCGATCAACTTCCCCCAAGTGCATATTTTTCCCTATCTTTCTTTCTTTTCTTTTTCTTTGATTCATTTTTGAGACAATGGCATTGGTGTACAATAGCCGAAACCTCGGTGATTAGCCATCCTCGGGCTTTTTCTATTTTTTTCGAGGTGCATCCACACCGGGCACACATACCAAAGCTCGTTAGGGCTATTGGTTCATTTGACTTTGGCAAGGCACCAACACCCGATCATGTGAAGTGTACCGAGTTACTTGTCATTTAAACCAACGCCCCCAAACCTATTTTGGCTACACTTCCACAATAATTTCAGCATTCTATTCATGACATTCTTTTCATTACACCTTCACCCCGCACTTGCTTTTCACACATTCAAACACACTTAGCATGCTCCTATTCCCGGATGGGTTTAAAAGGAGGTCAAATTTATATCAATTGAGGTGCTCAAGCAATCATGATCAAGATGAGAAGTAGAGAAAGATGAAATGCCTTATTCATTCCTAGATGGTATGCAAGAACTATCGTGTAATTTCGATTTTCAATACTCAATCCATTCTAGGCAATCATCATGCTCTCAAGTCATTCATGGAATTCAAGATAAGTAGTTCAAGTCCACATATGTATTTATCAATTTAACACATAAGGCCATTCATAGCCAATCACAAGACAAGTTTTCATCATTAGGATCATATCCAAGCCTAGAAAGCACAAAAAATTTTTTAAATTTTCTGATTTTTATGGAATTTTCGATTTGAGTATGTACAATGCAAGAGATGTGCAAATATTAACCTATCCTAGATGCTCTTCATGCAAAGGATCATGCAAACCCCACCCCATACTTAGAAACACATTGTCCCCAATGTGGTATACAAGTAAAGAGAGTGAAAGAAGGTTCTCACAATGTAAAATGGTTTTCTTTGGTATTTGGGAATTCTCAAGAGGATTGATGTTGGATGATCCTTTCAATCATGGTAGGGAGCTCTAAGCATCCTTCAAGCTTTGAAACCCGCGCTAGGCACCGCTAGCCGTCCAAGTTCCGCGTCAGCTCCACCCATAATTTGTGAGGGTTTCATCATCATCATTTCCAAGAAAGGCCTCCAATGCCACTAATGTTCTAGCACATATAAAATAGACAAAACACACAAGGCACACAAAAACAGAAAAATCTAAGCTAAAATGAAGGAAAAATGTTACCGATGGGTTGCCTCCCACCAAGCGCTTCTTTAAGGTCATTAGCTTGACCAAACTCGGGAGTGTTTATGCAAGGTGAAGTGGGGCAATCATGTCTACCGGTGCTCCCGGAATGTATTTCTTCAAGCGATGTCCATTCACTTTGAAATTTCCACAATGCTC
Organism: Fagopyrum esculentum; assembly: GCA_033239045.1. Classification (NCBI taxonomy): domain Eukaryota; kingdom Viridiplantae; phylum Streptophyta; class Magnoliopsida; order Caryophyllales; family Polygonaceae; genus Fagopyrum; species Fagopyrum esculentum. Next base: position 43,613,793 of record BSUD01000001.1, on the reverse strand, counting down.
CCCTCCTATTTCAATTGCTCCATGGGGAAAGATCTTCTTCACCACATATGGCCCGGTCCATCTTGATTTGAGTTTTCCGGGAAAGAGTCTTAGCCTTGAGTTGAAGAGAAGGACAAGATCTCCTTCACTCAACTCCTTTGGAATGATCCTCTTGTCATGCCACCTTTTGGTTCTCTCCTTGTAGATCCGGGCATTCTCATAAGCTTCCAACCGGAGTTCCTCAAGTGCATTGATATCAAGCAATCTCTTTTCTCCCGCCTCCTTGAGGTCAAAGTTTAGCCACTTAATGGCCCAATAAGCTCTATGCTCCATTTCCACCGGAAGATGGCAAGACTTGCCATAGACCAACTTGTAGGGAGTGGTGCCAATAGGTGTCTTGAAGGCGGTTCTATATGCCCATAGTGCGTCATTGAGCTTCATGGCCCAATCCTTCCTTGTCCTAGACACCGTCTTCTCGAGTATGGCTTTAATCTCACGGTTGGAGATCTCCACTTGACCACTAGTTTGAGGGTGGTAGGGTGTTGCCACTTTGTGAGTCACCCCATACTTGGCCAAAAGTGCTCCAAAGTTCCTATTTGTGAAGTGCTTCCCTCCATCACTAATGATCACCCTTGGTGTTCCAAACCTAGGGAAGATCACTCGGTTGAAGAACCGCACTACCACCTTGGCGTCATTCGTGGGAGAGGCGATTGCCTCTACCCATCTTGACACGTAGTCCACCGCCAATAGGATGAATAGATTTCCACATGAAGAAGGGAATGGCCCCATGAAGTCTACACCCCACACATCAAAAATCTCAACTTCTTGGATGTTGTTCAAGGGCATTTCATTCCTCCTTGAGATGTTCCCCGTTCTTTGGCAAGCATCACATGCCGCTACAAAACCTTGCACATCTCTAAACAAGTTAGGCCAATAAAAACCGGATTGCAATACCTTGGCACACGTTTTGTGTGAGCTAGCATGGCCTCCACATGGTAAGGAGTGACAATGCCGGATCACACTCTCCATTTCATCTTCGGGTATGCATCTCCTAAGCACCCCATCCGGGCCTCTCTTGAATAGAAGTGGCTCGCTCCAATAGTAATGCCTTACATCGTTGAAGAACTTCTTCCTTTGTGCATACGTTAGTCCGGGAGGCACCTCCTCACACACTAAGTAATTCACAATGTCGGCATACCACGGTTCACTTCCTCTAGCCACTTGGAATAAGCATTCTTCCACTAATTGCAATTGTTCGTCCCGGAATGAATCATCTATCGGGATGTTGTCTTTCCCAAGCTCCAATGGTGGGAGTCTACTAAGGTGATCCGCTACCGAGTTCTCGGATCCCTTCTTATCTCTTATCTCCAAATCAAACTCTTGAAGAAGAAGGATCCACCGAATCAACCTTGGCTTGGCATCCTTCTTCGTAAGTAGATAACGGATCGCCGCATGATCCGTGTAAACTATGACCTTCGCTCCAACAAGGTACGAGCGGAACTTCTCAAATGCATACACCACCGCCAATAACTCCTTCTCGGTAGTAGCATAATTGAGTTGGGCATCATCTAGCGTCTTGCTAGCATAGTAAATAGCATGAGTGTGCCCTTCTTTCCTTTGCCCCAAAACAGCCCCTACGGCTACATCACTTGCATCGCACATGATTTCAAACGGTAAACTCCAATCCGGAGGTTGCATGATGGGTGCGGAGATCAAGGCGTTCTTCAACCTACAAAACGCTTCAAGACAATCCTTGGAAAAGACAAAATCAACGTCCTTCATTAGTAGGTTAGTTAGAGGCTTAGAAATTTTAGAGAAATCTTGGATGAATCTCCGGTAAAAACCGGCATGCCCTAAGAAACTCCTTACCCCCTTCACCGAGGTAGGTGGTGGCAACTTCTCTATCGTTTCAATCTTAGCCCTATCAACCTCAATGCCACGGTTAGACACCAAGTGTCCTAACACAATCCCTTCACTTACCATGAAGTGGCATTTTTCCCAATTTAAGACAAGATTTGTCTCCTCACATCTTTGTAATACTAATGACAAGTTAGCCAAGCAATCATCAAAAGAAGAACCATAAACAGAGAAATCATCCATGAACACCTCCATGATATTTTCTATGTATTCCGAAAAGATAGCCATCATACACCTTTGAAAGGTGGCGGGTGCATTACACAACCCAAATGGCATTCTCCTATATGCAAATGTACCCCATGGACATGTAAAAGTTGTTTTCTCTTGGTCATCGGGGTGGATAGGGATTTGGAAGAATCCACTATACCCATCTAGGTAGCAAAAGTGAGAATGTTGAGCTAATCTTTTTAGCATTTGGTCAATGAAGGGGAGGGGAAAGTGATCTTTCCTAGAGGCCATGTTCAATTTCCTATAGTCTATACACATTCTCCATCCCGTAACCGTCCTAGTTGGTATTAATTCATTGTTCTCATTAGTTACTACCGTCATTCCACCCTTCTTAGGTACTACATGAACGGGACTAACCCACTTACTATCCGAGATAGGGTAGATAATTCCCGCATCTAGCAACTTAATGATTTCCTTTTTGACCACCTCTTTCATTATAGGGTTCAATCTCCTTTGATGTTCAATAGAGGGTTTGTGGTTATCTTCCATCATTATCTTATGCATGCACAAAGATGGCTTAATGCCAACCAAATCATCAATAGTATAACCAATGGCCTTCCTATGCAATCTCAATTCATGTAGCAATTTAGCAAGTTCATCATCATTCAAGCATGCATTAACAATCACCGGGTATGTAGAATTATCACCAAGGAACGCATACTTTAAATGAGAGGGGAGGGGTTTGAGTTCAAGTGAGGGAGGACCTTTTTCGGTTGAAGACGATCCAAATAAGATTGGATGAGATGAATCCAAAGCAAATGAAGACTCCCCTTGGCTCCTAGAAGCTTGATCATCATTAAGAGCTGATTCAGGGGAAACCACGGTTGGAATTATGGTTGGTTCAACTTCCACGGCCGTGGTTCCTTCCAGGCTTGTTTCTCGGAGTTGTCCAGAGAGTTTGACGGCCGTGGTTCCTAAGTCTCGGCCGTGGAACTTGCAGCTGTTCACAATTTCTTCATGGCTCTCAAATCCAACCCTTGGTTCCTCTTCCAACGCCTCCAAGGCTTTGATCTCTTCATTGCAATTTTCCTCAATGTCTTCCTCCATCATACTCAGGGTGAGAACCTTTTCCAAGGGATCCTTGATCAAAATCGAGCTCACCGTTTCTCTAGATTCTTCTTGCTCGACTATGTTGAAGATATCCTCATCTAGGGTTGGCCCTTTCATCATTGTGGACAGCTTGAACTTGATGTTCTCCTCTCCAATGTTGAAGGAGAGAGTCCCGTTCTTGCAATCCACTAAACATCCGGATGTGGCTAGGAAAGGTCTTCCTAGGATGATGGGAACCGGGTAATCCGCCGGAATGTCCAACACTACAAAGTCGATAGGTACATAGAATCCTCCCAATTGCACCGGAATGTCTTCAAGAATCCCAACCGGGTGAGTGATGGATCAGTCCGCCATATAGAGGGTCATCTTGACCGGTTTTGGCTCCCCTAGCCCGACCTTGTTACTAAGTGCAAGCGGTATGATGCTTACACTCGCCCCAAGATCACAAAGGGCTTCGTACTTCACATCTCCTACTCCAATTGGAACGCAAAAAGAGCCCGGATCCCTTAGCTTGGGAGGCATTGCTTCCTTCATTGTTTGGATTAACTCTGACGATCTCTTGGTCATCCTAATCTCTCCATACTCTTCCAACTTCCTTTTGTTGGAGAGTATTTCCTTCAAGAACTTTCCGTATGCCGGCATTCCTAAAATGGCATCCATGAACGGAATGTTAATATGTAATTTGGACATTAGTTCAAGGAACTTACCAAAGTGATTGTCCAAGCGAGCTCTTGCTCTTGATTGCGGGAATGGTAGTGGTGGCTTGTATGGAGGCGGTGCCACATAAGTTGGCTCTACATCCTTGCTCTTCCCTCCATCTTCATGCTTTCTTCCCTCTTCTACCACTACTTGACTTTCCTTAGCTTGGTCCTTGGGCAAGGGATCCTTCATGCTCAACCCACTCCTTGTTGTGATAGCCAAAACTTGACCTCTTGGGTTGTCTTCGGTTCTTCCGGGAAGCTTCCCCGGATCTCTATGTGCTTCACCCGCCTTTTGAAAGACTTGTGCTTCCAAGACTTTTTGAGCCTTAGAAATTGAAGTGACGGTGCTCTCAAGTCCACTCAATCTTCCTAGCAATTGTTCAAACATGACTTCGGTCCTATCTTTTGAAGGTTGAGTAAAACCGGGTGGAGGTTCTTGTGAAGCTCTTTGTGGTGGAGTTGCACTTGTGGAGGCGGGAGGGTTCAAGGCTCCATCCGGATTAGAGTAAGAAAATCCGGGATGGTTGTGGTTTGGCCGGTAATTGTTGAATTGCCGGTTGTTGTTGAAATTTCTTGGGCCTTGGTAATTGTTGAAGTTGCCCCTTCCCATATAGTTTACATCTTCCTCCTTGGAAGACAAGTTAGCTCTTGGAGGTGCTTGAGGAGTTGCTTGGCTCTTCAAGGTGGTAGTACATAACTCTCTCAAGGATTTCAACTCGTTGTTGATGGCGTCAAGCTTGAAATTGCTCATGGTGACTTCACTCACCTCATACGCTCCCGCCTTTCTTCCTTCGCTCTTCCTATGAGAGTACTTTTCAATCACTAGAGCTTGCTTCTCCACAAACTCCCAAGCATCATCTACATGCTTCTCCATAAATGTCCCACCGGAAAGAGATTGAAGTTTGAATTGGCTATCTTCATCAAGCCCCTTGAAATAGATCTCTAATAGCTCAATCTTCGGTATGCCATGGTGCGGACAATCTAGGAGAAGATCTTTGAATCTTTCCCAAGACTTGAACAAACTCTCTCTATCCCTCATCACAAAGGCATTGATCTTCCCTCTTAACTCGGTGGTCTTGGAAGGTGGGAAGAACTTGGTCAAGAACTCGGTTGTCATCTCTTCCCATGTTCCAACTCTTCCTTGTGGAATAGATTGATACCAAGCTAAGGCTTTGTCCTTAAGAGAGAAGGAAAAGGCCCTTAGCTTATGGTTGTTGCTCTCCAATCTTGGTGGTCTAAGAGTCTCCATCAAGATCTCATAATTCATCAAATGTTGATGAGGAGACTCTCCTTCCATCCCTCCAAATTGATTGTGCCGGATCATTTGTAGAACTTGAGGGCGGAGCTCATAGTTGTGGGTTGCGGGATCTCCTAGATTCACACCCGGTCGGTGTGCTCTTTGTGCCGGATCCATACGTCTCCCTAGGGTTTGTGGCTCCTCAATAGCAATGGGAACAACCCTAATATTGGCCGCCGGTTGCGGTTGTGGTGGAGGTGGTGGAGGTTGTCGGCGATTAAGCTCTCCTTGAACAAGGGCTTGCCTAATCTCTTCAATCTCCCTCCTTGTTTCCTCTTGCCTCTCATTGGCAAGTCTCCTCTCTTCCTCTAAGAGCTCATCTCTTAGCCTTATTTGCTCTAAGGCTTCATCCAATTCAGCTTGAAGATTTCTACCGGCCATCTCTCTCTCTTTTCGGATGTTCTTAGATCTAGATCGAAGGGTTTTCTCCGGTTCGGGATCGAATGGAGCTAGATCCTTGCCACGAGATCTTCGCATACACCTAAAGAGTAATAGATGTCCTGAAAAGCAAAGACACAAACCAAAAAGAGATCAAAAGAAACAAGAAAGATCTACACTAGAAACAATCACAAAATAGACTCAATCTAGACCTAGTCCCCGGCAACGGCGCCAAAAACTTGTTACGCTAAAAAGTGTGCACGCAATAAGCCTTAAATTTATACTCGTTATAATTATCCTAATTTCTAGCGCACCCGCAGTGTACGGGACGTATGTAGAAAGATAAGTATTCCGAGGTCGAACACAAAGACTAAGGTGAAATTGATTCAAGTTGTGATTGAGTTTAGCAAAGATCTAAGTCTAAAGAAGGAAATAAAGGAAGGAAGAAAATCTCAATTGTTTTTGTCGGTTTTAGGTGATCAGATCAAAGATCACAATTCACGCAAAGCAAACAATCAAACTAAACCAAAAATCACAAATAAACAAATCAAACAAGATATTGATCAAAGGAAAGGAAAAACGGATTCTAGGGGTCGGAAGTTCCGGTTATGGCATAGAACTCAAGTTATCTATTCATTCTTCGGATTGATTATGGTATGTTGGGATTAAGTATTTCTAAATTAGGATCAATTACCGGGTAGGTCTCATGATCCAACTAGTCCACACCTAAGGTCTCATTACCGGTTAGGTCTCTAAGAACCTAAGGTTAGGAATTCTACACAAACCGGAATTGTTAATTAGGGATCTAACCTATCCTTACCGGGTAAGTCTTGGAATGGGAAGTCCTAATCAACATTCCTAGCACATCTAATCCTATGGCGACTTGTTAGGTTCACCACTACCTAAGGTTTTGCTATTTTAGATTCTAAGGGAAAGGATTACCGGGTAAGTCTCTCCTAACACTTAGTCACTACACTAGGACACCCTAGGGTAGGTTAAACTCAGCAAAAACTTAGGGTTTCAACAATTTTATGAATCTAAGGTAAGATCCTTCGAACCAGGAAGAATCACGGTTTGTTCTACAGAAACCACGACCGTGGTTCTACAAGAACTACCCGTGATTTCTAACAGAAACTACGTTCATAAGCAAAAATCATCCAAAGGTAAATCTAAGTCCGTCCTATCATAGTTCTAGCCACCTCTTTCATTATAGAATTCAATCTCCTTTGATGTTCAATAGAGGGCTTGTGGTTATCTTCCATCATTATCTTATGCATGCACAAAGATGTCTTAATGCCAACCAAATCATCAATAGTATAACCAATGGCTTTCCTATGCAATCTTAGTTCATGCAACAATTTAGCAAGTTCATCATCACTCAAGCATGCATTAACAATCACAGGATATGTAGAATTATCACCAAGGAATGCATACTTTAAATGAGAGGGGAGGGGTTTAAGTTCAAGTGAGGGAGGACCTTTATCGGTTGAAGATGATCCAAATAAGGTTGGATGAGATGAATCCAAGGCAAATGAAGACTCTCCTTGGCTCCTAAAAGCTTGATCATTATCAAGAGCTGATTCAGGAAAAACCACGGTTGGAAACACGGGTTGCTCATCTTCCACGGCCGTGGTTCTTGCCAAGCTTGCTTCTTGGAGTTGTCCAGAGAGTTTGACGGCCGTGGAACCTGAATCTCGACCGTGGAACTTGCAGCTGTTCACAACCTCTTCGTGGCTCTCAAATCCAACTCTTGGCTCCTCTTCCAAGGCCTCCAAGGCCTTGATCTCTTCATTGCATTCCTCCTCAATGTCCTCCTCCATCATACTCAAGGTAAGAACCTTCTCCAAGGGGTCCTTGATCAAGATCGAGCTTACAACTTCTCTAGATTCTTCTTGCTCGACTATGTTGAAGATATCTTCATCAAGGGTTGGCCCTTTCATCATTGTGGACAGCTTGAACTTGATGTTCTCCTCTCCAATGTTGAAGGAGAGAGTCCCGTTCTTGCAATCCACTAAACATCCGGATGTGGCTAGGAAAGGTCTTCCTAGGATGATGGGAACCGGGTAATCCGCCGGAATGTCCAACACTACAAAGTCGATAGGCACATAGAATCCTCCCAATTGCACCGGAATGTCTTCAAGAATCCCAACCGGGTGAGTGATGGATCGGTCCGCCATATAGAGGGTCATCTTGACCGGTTTTGGCTCTCCTAGCCCGACCTTGTTACTAAGTGCAAGCGGTATGATGCTTACACTCGCCCCAAGATCACAAAGGGCTTCGTACTTCACATCTCCTACTCCAATTGGAACGCAAAAAGAGCCCGGATCCCTTAGCTTGGGAGGCATTGCTTCCTTCATTGTTTGGATTAACTCCGAGGATCTCTTGGTCATCCTAATCTCTCCATACTCTTCCAACTTCCTTTTGTTGGAGAGTATTTCCTTCAAGAACTTTCCGTATGCCGGCATTCCTAAAATGGCATCCATGAACGGAATGTTAATATGTAATTTGGACATTAGTTCAAGGAACTTACCAAAGTGATTGTCCAAGCGAGCTCTTGCTCTTGATTGCGGGAATGGTAGTGGTGGCTTGTATGGAGGCGGTGCCACATAAGTTGGCTCTACATCCTTGCTCTTCCCTCCATCTTAATGCTTTCTTCCCTCTTCTACCACTACTTGACTTTCCTTAGCTTGGTCCTTGGGCAAAGGATCCTTCATGCTCAACCCACTCCTTGTTGTGATAGCCAAAACTTGACCTCTTGGGTTGTCTTCGGTTCTTCCGGGAAGCTTCCCCGGATCTCTATGTGCTTCACCCGCCTTTTGAAAGACTTGTGCTTCCAAGACTTTTTGAGCCTTAGAAATTGAAGTGACGGTGCTCTCAAGTCCACTCAATCTTCCTAGCAATTGTTCAAACATGACTTCGGTCCTATCTTTTGAAGGTTGAGTAAAACCGGGTGGAGGTTCTTGTGAAGCTCTTTGTGGTGGAGTTGCACTCGTGGAGGCGGGAGGGTTCAAGGCTCCATCCGGATTAGAGTAAGAAAATCCGGGATGGTTGTGGTTTGGCCGGTAATTGTTGAATTGCCGGTTGTTGTTGAAATTTCTTGGGCCTTGGTAATTGTTGAAGTTGCCCCTTCCCATATAATTTACATCTTCCTCTTTGGAAGACAAGTTAGCTCTTGGAGGTGCTTGAGGAGTTGCTTGGCTCTTCAAGGTGGTAGTACATAACTCTCTCAAGGATTTCAACTCGTTGTTGATGGCGTCAAGCTTGAAATTGCTCATGGTGACTTCACTCACCTCATACGCTCCCGCCTTTCTTCCTTCGCTCTTCCTATGAGAGTACTTTTCAATCACTAGAGCTTGCTTCTCCACAAACTCCCAAGCATCATCTACATGCTTCTCCATAAATGTCCCACCGGAAAGAGATTGAAGTTTGAATTGACTATCTTCATCAAGCCCCTTGAAATAGATCTCTAATAGCTCAATCTTCGGTATGCCATGGTGCGGACAATCTAGGAGAAGATCTTTGAATCTTTCCCAAGACTTGAACAAACTCTCTCTATCCCTCATCACAAAGGCATTGATCTTCCCTCTTAACTCGGTGGTCTTGGAAGGTGTGAAGAACTTGGTCAAGAACTCGGTTGTCATCTCTTCCCAAGTGCCAACTCTCCCTTGTGGAATAGATTGATACCAAGCCAAGGCTTTGTCCTTAAGAGAGAAGGAAAAGGCCCTTAGCTTATGGTTGTTGCTCTCCAATCTTGGTGGTCTAAGAGTCTCCATCAAGATTTCATAATTCATCAAGTGTTGATGAGGAGACTCTCCTTCCATCCCTCCAAATTGATTGTGCCGGATCATTTGTAGAACTTGAGGGCGGAGCTCATAGTTGTGGGTTGCGGGATCTCCTAGATTCACACCCGGTCGGTGTGCTCTTTGTGCCGGATCCATGCGTCTCCCTAGGGTTTGCGGTTCCTCAATAGCGATGGGAGCAACCCTAATATTGGCCGCCGGTTGCGGTTGTGGTGGAGGTGGTGGAGGTTGTCGGCGATTAAGCTCTCCTTGAACAAGGGCTTGCCTAATCTCTTCAATCTCCCTCCTTGTTTCCTCTTGCCTCTCATTGGCAAGTCTCCTCTCTTCCTCTAAGAGCTCATCTCTTAGCCTTATTTGCTCTAAGGCTTCATCCAATTCAGCTTGAAGATTTCTACCGGCCATCTCTCTCTCTTTTCGGATGTTCTTAGATCTAGATCGAAGGGTTTTCTCCGGTTCGGGATCGAATGGAGCTAGATCCTTGCCACGAGATCTTCGCATACACCTAAAGAGAAGTAGATGTCCTGAAAAGAAAAGACACAAACCAAAAAGAGATCAAAAGAAACAAGAAAGATCTACACTAGAATCAATCACAAAATAGACTCAATCTAGACCTAGTCCCCGGCAACGGCGCCAAAAACTTGTTACGCTAGAAAGTGTGTACGCAATAAGTCTTAAATTTATACTTGTTATAATTATCCTAATTCTTAGCGCACCCGCAGTGTACGGGACGAATGTAGAAAGATAAGTACTCCAAGGTCGAACACAAAGACTAAGGTGAAATCGAACTAAGTTGTGATTGAATTTAGCAAGGTCTAATCTAAGCAAGGAAAGGAGGAAATCGCAATTTGTTTTTGTTGGTTTTAATTGATCAATTCAAAGATCACAACTCATGCAAACAACCAAATCAAACTCAATCGGAAGGTTGGCACAAATAAACAAATCGAACAAGATGTGATCAAGAGAGAAGGAAAACGGATTCTAGGGGTTGGAAATTCCGGTTATGGCATAATCTCAAGTTATCTATTCATTCTTTGGATTGATTATGATATGTTTGGGATTTAGTGTTTCTAAAATGGGATCAAGTACCGGGTAAGTCTCATGATCAACTAGTCCACACCTAAGGTCTCATTACCGGTTAAGTTTCTAAGAACCTAAGGATAGGATTTTAACACAAACCGGATCATTACCTAGAGGTCTAACCTATCCTTACCGGGTAAGTCTCGGAAAGGGAAGTTCTAAGCAACTATCCTAGCACACTAAATCCAATGGAGGCTTATTAGGCTCACCATTACCTAAGGCTTTACAATTTTGGATTCTAAGGGCAAGGATTACCGGGTAAGTCTCTCCTAACACTTAGTCTCTACACTAGGACACTGTTCGCTCCAAACGGTGTGTGCAAGCTTTAAATTTATAACCCTAGACTTAAGCTTAAAACAAGGATGCGAACCCGCAGTGTACGGGTCAATCGTAGTAAAAGCAAGAAAATTCCAGGGGTCGATCACAGGGACTTGGTGAAACAAAGTCAATACGGTATGCTACGTTAATTCTAACCACAAGAGCGATTAACACAATCAAAGATGAATAAGATGTCAAATAAGCAAGCATGCAATTCTAGGGATTAAAGCATCAAGTTGTGGTTCCAACTCAAGATCTATAGATAAGCGGACAAAGCTGAGATTTTTGCGTGGGGAAGGTGTTACTAAAGTGGAGTAGATCACCGGGTAAGTCTCACTACACACTAATCCCAAACCGTAACTCCTATTACCGGGTAAGTCTCAAGGAATTAAGATAAAGAACTATAACCTCAAACTAACACACCATCTAAGGGAATAGAATCAACCTTTACCGGGTAAGTCTCAGGCTAACTCACAAAGATGGGATGGAAGCACACTCAAACCCCAATAAAGGATAAACCTTTATTACCTACACTTATGATCGTTAAAACACAAACTAAGGAATTACCGGGTAAGTCTCATCCTAAGCTTGCATTGAACCAGGAAAGGTGTAATAAGAATAGGATTTAGCAAACTCTAACACTTAACTTTCTGTTTTAGGTCGGATAAGTCACCTCGGTCAGAAGAATTCCACCCCGGCCGAGATGTTCATCAACCGAACGAGATGCTTAGGGTTAAGGTTAAAGACTCGAACTTTCAGGATCCTACTGAAATCTAAGATTATTCTATCATTGTTTTTCCCACAACCTTCAGCCAATCACCCTAGAATCACACAAGGAAATTAGCCACTCATCATCATAATGAAAGTATTAAAATATATGGGAAGAAGGTGAATATTTGAACAAAGAAGAATTTAAGGAAAAGACTTCAATAATCTGAATCAAATATCACAACAAAGCGTTCCTTGGATAACAATCCAAAAAGACAAGACAACAATTGAGGGAATTGAAGACAATCTTACAAAACCCTTCAATAAAGCTATAAAAGCTATGGACTTCAATCTTCCTTCAACCTTCAAAAAGGTTCTTCGAATCTCTCCCAACTGGAGTAGGCTGCTGCTGCTGCGTCTTTTTCGGTGTAAGCGGGCTCTTGTGATCCCAAGATGATTGAATTATGGAAAATCCAACCCTTTATATAGGAAAAATACCCTCCAAAGATAAAATATCTTAGAAAGATCTTTTCCCATAAATATAGGTAAAATATAAGATCTTCTTCCATCTAGGAGCCAAGCCCAAAAATATAAGATCACCTTCCAAAGATAGAAGATCTCAGCCAAGAATAAAATATTCTCGCCGCGTCCTAGGTGTTCGCCTCGGTCGAGTCGGCGTCTCTGGATCACCTCGGTCGAGGTGAATCCGTGGTCAACCGAGGTGACTCACAACTGAATGTGAAATCTCTCAAAACTGGTCCAAAGTAAATCTTTAATCCATGGCTATGCTTCCTGGATGTAGCTCCAAATGACTAATGACTCCTTTTGCTCCTTTTTTATGCAAAACGTACCATATTACCTGCAATTACAACGAAACTAGGTGTAGACCTCGATTCTCGCAAAGATAGATGAAATGGTAATAGAATCACATATTATACATACAAACATGCAGATTTTTGAAGATAAAACGTCCAAACAAACCCCAAAATTTAGACTATAATTCATGCTATCAAAATACCCCATACTTAGCCCTTGCTTGTCCCCAAGCAAGTTCCGCATATAGAAGACAAGATAGAATGGATTATAAGTCAATAAAATCAATGAAAAAGTCTTTCAAAAACATTTTATGGTGTGCAACTATCATAGATCACTCTAAGAGAGTACTTCCTGGAAAAAACTCAATATGCTCAAAACATTTTATAAATATAGAAAAGTTGTTCATCTTTGCATAAAATCATAGATTGCATAATAATTCATAATTATCAAAATTAATCATGTATAATCCAGTTTAAACCACTAAGTCAATCAACAAGCTCAAGGTCTCAAGGGCTTCCCAAAAGAAAAGGTCAAGAAACGTGTAGGGTAGGGATGTATGTAAGGTAATGTGGTGCTAGAATCCGGGAAAATGATGAACTTCACTTTCATTTTGACTTGCAACATCTTCCACCAATAAGCTTTGCTTATTCCACACTTTTTCTTTTTACTTTACTTTTTGGGATGCATGGACAGAGGTGCACAATAACCGAAGCCTAGGAAATCTGCAATCATCAATTTCTCGAGATGCATCAAACCCTTGATGCACATACCATGACCCGTTAGGAATATCGCTCAATCCGACTTTGGCAAGACACAAACACCCGGCTATGTGAATGGTGCCGAGTTACTCATCTTCATGATTGACTTCCCCAAACCTATTATTGCTTTCTAACACTTTCACTTCCAGCCACTTCTCAACTTTAACTCCACTTGCTTTTACCACTTCGCTTGCTTCCAAATTCCCGGATAGGTAAAGGGAGGCAAAATGTATATGAGGGGCTAAGCATGATCAAGAAGAAGAAGAAGAAGAGAATGAATTGCCTTGGTCTTTCCAAGAAGAAAGTGAGAGAACTTAACCTGCGGTGTCAACCTTCAAATTCAACATAATTTGGATAAAAATAAAGTATTAAACATGCTAATAATTTCAAACAAAGCATTTAGCAACTTAAACATATTATAAAACCTTTTGAACACATAACGAATTTAAAACCAGTCAGTAAACAAAATCTTCACTGAGATCATATCCAGACAAATAGCACAAAATCGTTTTCGAAAACTTTCTGTTATGTACCTCGGTCGAGATGTTCTTGGTTCAACCGAGGTGAAATGCCTCGTTTGGCCAAGACTGACTCGGTCGAGGTCAAAAAAAATTTTAAAACCATTTTTTTTTCTTCGGTTTCGACGTTTTTCTCAATCAAATAATCTGTAGGTATGCATGTAATATCAGATAATCATATAAATGCTGAAGTGAAGCATAAATAAAATATCCGATAAATTAAATGTTATACATCAAAAGTAGTCGAAATAAATACATCACGTAGTCAGATAAGTACAAACACCCCATACTTGAGACACAATGTCCCAGTGGGTCAAATAAAAGTCTGAAAATGAGAGTACTCACCGGATAAATAGCTGAACTGAGAAGATCTTTGAATGAGACACAATGTCCCAGTGGGTCAAATAAAAGCCCCTTGAAATAGATCTCTAATAGCTCAATCTTCGGTATGCCATGGTGCGGACAATCTAGGAGAAGATCTTTGAATCTTTCCCAAGACTTGAACAAACTCTCTCTATCCCTCATCACAAAGGCATTGATCTTCCCTCTTAACTCGGTGGTCTTGGAAGGTGTGAAGAACTTGGTCAAGAACTCGGTTGTCATCTCTTCCCAAGTGCCAACTCTCCCTTGTGGAATAGATTGATACCAAGCCAAGGCTTTGTCCTTAAGAGAGAAGGAAAAGGCCCTTAGCTTATGGTTGTTGCTCTCCAATCTTGGTGGTCTAAGAGTCTCCATCAAGATTTCATAATTCATCAAGTGTTGATGAGGAGACTCTCCTTCCATCCCTCCAAATTGATTGTGCCGGATCATTTGTAGAACTTGAGGGCGGAGCTCATAGTTGTGGGTTGCGGGATCTCCTAGATTCACACCCGGTCGGTGTGCTCTTTGTGCCGGATCCATGCGTCTCCCTAGGGTTTGCGGTTCCTCAATAGCGATGGGAGCAACCCTAATATTGGCCGCCGGTTGCGGTTGTGGTGGAGGTGGTGGAGGTTGTCGGCGATTAAGCTCTCCTTGAACAAGGGCTTGCCTAATCTCTTCAATCTCCCTCCTTGTTTCCTCTTGCCTCTCATTGGCAAGTCTCCTCTCTTCCTCTAAGAGCTCATCTCTTAGCCTTATTTGCTCTAAGGCTTCATCCAATTCAGCTTGAAGATTTCTACCGGCCATCTCTCTCTCTTTTCGGATGTTCTTAGATCTAGATCGAAGGGTTTTCTCCGGTTCGGGATCGAATGGAGCTAGATCCTTGCCACGAGATCTTCGCATACACCTAAAGAGAAGTAGATGTCCTGAAAAGAAAAGACACAAACCAAAAAGAGATCAAAAGAAACAAGAAAGATCTACACTAGAATCAATCACAAAATAGACTCAATCTAGACCTAGTCCCCGGCAACGGCGCCAAAAACTTGTTACGCTAGAAAGTGTGTACGCAATAAGTCTTAAATTTATACTTGTTATAATTATCCTAATTCTTAGCGCACCCGCAGTGTACGGGACGAATGTAGAAAGATAAGTACTCCAAGGTCGAACACAAAGACTAAGGTGAAATCGAACTAAGTTGTGATTGAATTTAGCAAGGTCTAATCTAAGCAAGGAAAGGAGGAAATCGCAAATCGTTTTTGTTGGTTTTAATTGATCAATTCAAAGATCACAACTCATGCAAACAACCAAATCAAACTCAATCGGAAAGTTGGCACAAATAAACAAATCGAACAAGATGTGATCAAGAGAGAAGGAGAACGGATTCTAGGGGTTGGAAATTCCGGTTATGGCATAATCTCAAGTTATCTATTCATTCTTTGGATTGATTATGATATGTTTGGGATTTAGTGTTTCTAAAATGGGATCAAGTACCGGGTAAGTCTCATGATCAACTAGTCCACACCTAAGGTCTCATTACCGGTTAAGTTTCTAAAAACCTAAGGATAGGATTTTAACACAAACCGGATTATTACCTAGAGGTCTAACCTATCCTTACCAGGTAAGTCTCGGAAAGGGAAGTTCTAAGCAACTATCCTAGCACACTAAATCCAATGGAGGCTTATTAGGCTCACCATTACCTAAGGCTTTACTATTTTGGATTCTAAGGGCAAGGATTACCGGGTAAGTCTCTCCTAACACTTAGTCTCTACACTAGGACACCCTAGGGTAGGTTATACTCAGCAAAAACTTAGGGTTTCAATCAATCTTATGAACCTAGGGTGAGATCCTTCGAACCAGGAAAATCACGGTTCGTTCTACAGAAACCACGGCCGTGGTTCTTCAAGAACTACCCGTGATTCCTAACAGTAGCTACGTCCATAAACAAAAATCATCCAAAGGTACATCTAAGTTCATCCTATCGTAGATCTAGCCATAACCATCCTTCCCTAACCCTAGAATCACATCAATCTAGCCTACAACATTCATATTGGAATTCAAAACAAACAAGCATAGATTCATGATCTCCATAGCAAGAAAATAAGAGAAAGAAGATGAACAAATAAACTCCAAACACAATCCAGATCTGAAGATTGAATTAGAACGACTTACAACCCTTCCAAAGGAAGGTTCAAGGGTTCAAAAACTTCTAGAAATAAATCCGAAATACAAGAGTTAGGGGTATCTTCTCCTCTCTTCTTCAATGGCAATGGCTCCTTTCTTCTTCTTCTTGCACTTTCCTACCTAGAAAAATCTTTCTTCTTCTTGGAATATATTTTGTTCAAAGCAATAGAGAATGTGTGAGCTGCTCCCAAAACTACCCAAATCCCAGCTGCCTCTAACAACTATCAAGGACCACTTTTATAACCAATTTCTTCATGAGCTGGCCATGAGAGTCGTGGCACAGCTGTCACGAGAATCTTGCAAATTCCACGGTTGTTTCCACGGCCGTGGTCTTTCAGATGACCGTGATTCTGTGCAGAAACTTTGTTTTGGATCATTAGGCTGTGGTTTGGTGCATGGCCTTTGTTTGCAAGGTTCCTTGAGTCATTCTTTGTGCTCTAATGAGTTGGAAGCGAGTCCTCTGAATGAGCGTCCCTCGAACGCATCGTTTAAGCTCGAAACTACCCGAAATACCTACAAAACGCACACAAGTCCGTGTAGACGTCTATCTCGACAAAATACATGTTTTGAGTGCAAAACGTATTGGACTAGTGCTAGACAATGTATGATTGAGCGAGAATTCTACCTAAATGTGCACCTAAAACTATGCTATAAATCGTGTTATCACCCGTTCTTCCTTCTTATCTAAGATTGAGTTTGTTTGTTCTATTCTGAATCTATTGACGATATTCGTTCTTGATTGTGACTTTGAGATTGGTTTGAAGTTTATTGAAAGTTTTCGGAAGTTTTCATCTTTCAATCTTTTAATTCTTGAATTTGATATCAATATGACTGTTATTGGCTAAAAACCCTTAATAATTCTAAGGTGAAGGGTTGATAGTTGTGGCTTAGATGATGATAGATCGATCATAAACAGATTAGACCCTGAGAGTTAGAGAGAATCGTCGACGAACCCTAAATCACGGTTTGTTCTTGAGTTCCACGACCGTGGAATCTCAAGATCCAACCGTAATTTCCCTTAAGTTTACGAACTTGCTTTTACTTTAATTCAAAGTTAAAGATTAGCTTTAACTTAGTCTTGGCTTGCCTTTTCTAGGTGGTAGTGAAGCCTCAACAACCTCTACCTCGATTGTGAGTGTCATAACCTTAATCGGTTAAGTTAGTTTTGATCATTGGATTACAAGTTTGGGTATTTGACATTAATTCTTGCCTTTAGAACCTTTCCATATTGAAGCCTCAACAACCTGTATAGGGAGTGTCTTGTAGGTGAGTCATATAAGGTTTTTGGAACTTCACCGTACGATTACCTTACATTAGCATACCTTTGCATATCTCAACTCTGTCTTTATATCATTAAGTATATCTTGAATCGATTGCCACAGCTTGATACTTGGATCTTTAGGATTGTTGTTTTCCCAATATACTGCAAAGCTCTTACATTCATTTGCTTGATAACCTACGATCGTATTTATTCTCCCCAAATCCTGTGTTCGATACTCTGGAATTCTTGCTTAACTACGTCGATCCGTACACTGCGGGTTCGCTTGCTTGATTCTAGTTTTATAAATTTAAAGCTTATTTGCACGCACGTTTAGGGGCGAACATTGGCCCATAGGTAGGCAAGACTCTCTATAAGAGATATCTTGCCTCACTTATTTTCCATGTTCAATATTACTAAGTTTTGAGAAGAATTTCCTCCTACTTAGCTTTGGCATCAAAACCTCTCTTCTATCTCTCAAGTTTCTTCCTTGGATCTCGTCTTTGATCCAAGAAATCCATATTCGAGAATTCTTCTTAAGAATCAACCTTCGATCCACACAAAAAAAAGGCTTATTCGATCTCTCTAGATCGAAGTAACCTTTGTTTCTTCATCGCTTCCGCCCCTTTCGATCCGAAACGATACAACGTTGCACAAAGAATCAAGGAGTAGTTGGAGTTTTGCTTGATCTAGATCCGGAGTTATCCTTGATTACCTCCAAGGACGCATCAAATTGGCATCAGAGCAAAGGGATCAAAGCTAAGTTCTCTTTACTCTTGTTTTTTGTGCGTTATTATCTTCAACCTATTTAGCCTTTTGTTCATGATGTTCTTCGTTTGTTCATGATGTTCTTCATTTGTTCTTCATGATCTTCATGTTGTTCATCATGTTCTTCATCATGTTCATCCATTTTCCTTGAAATTTTTTTTTCTTTTCCGTGTTTAATTCCAAAATACAAAAAGTACAAAAATAGGAGATATTTGGTTTGCCATCAAACCATTTATCAAACCCGTCTTTCTCTTAAACCGATCCAATCCGACAATTTTGTTAATTAATTTCACCAAATCTCTTGGGGTATTTTTATTAACGAAAAGTTCGGATATCTCGCATTTGATATTCCAAGAAAAGCAAAAAAAAAACTCTTCATCAATACGGATTTGTGTTCAAAAAAAAAAGTGTTGCTCAAAACGTTTCAAAGAAACGAAACACACAAAGTGAAAAGACGTCCGGCAAACCGGTCCATCCGAAAAATCGGATTTTACAAAACGGTCAAAGACCGAAAGCAAGCAAAGCTTGCCGAGTGAACAATCCGTCCATCTTCTGTGTCTTCATTTTCTTACATACGTTTGCAAAATATCACTTGTTTATTTGTGTGTAATTGGTTCAATTTTGTTGGATTTGCCTTCCTTGCATAACCGCCAAACGGTCTTCCCCAAAGTAGAACCCGATAACGCACTTGAACTTGGGTAAAGTTGACTTAACTTGTCACCTTGCTCATTTGATTGCTTGCAATTGTGTGCTGATTTGGAGCAATGACTAACGTTGAAATGGAAACTTCTGGATTCTGGTCCGCAAGAGTTCAGTGAACCTTTGGCTCAAGAAACTGCTTCGTTCTCCCTCGAAAATGACTCCATAAGGTGAGAATTGGAAGCCTTGAAGGCACAACAAAAGTTTGATGTCTTGACCCGAGAAAATATTGCCTTGAAAAAAGAGTTAGAAGCTCTTAAGGCCCTTCAGATTGCTCAACATCCCACCCCAACATATCCGAATGAGACCGTGGCCAATGCTTCCACATCCGATGCACAACGGAAAGGCAAGGGACTTTTGGGAGCCGGACCATCAAACGTTACCCGGCTTGCGTCTGTCATTGAACGCACCCATCCTTTGCCTCTTGACGGAAATGAGTCCCGTGAAGATGAGGAGGAATTCCCCAACCCGCCTCAAGATGACTTGCCCATAGTCGATACGGAACATCGGCACCAATATTATGAGCATTAACATCAACGGTATGTCCCATCTCCACCTCCACCTAGTGTGCCCCGCACCGACCGTCAAAACCGGGAAGAGCCCCGATACCGTCCCAACTCAACCACCAATCATGGTCGTGAGCATGATCGTTCCGAACACCGTCGCCAACGGTTAACCCGGCAACCGAGGACCCTTGACTTTGATGAATACGATGAGCAACACAACTTCAACGAGTTCTCCGGTGATCAATTCGATTTATAATGGGTGGCAAATGACCGTCCGTGGCACCCACCCGTCAAAGACCCTTATGAGAACCAAGATCGAGGAGATGCCAAGTCTTGGTGGAACCGGTATGAGTTCATCCGTGAGAGGCGAGGATGGGCACCGATTGAGACCTTTGAGCAATTGATATGTTGCATGACCAAGGAGTACGTACCCGAGGACTTTAAGAATGATATGCGGTTGCAAATTGCCGAGTTCAAGCAAGGCAACCTCACTCCGGTGGCTTACTTGGCTAAACTTGAGGACATGCACATTAAGGCCGGCGTCTCGGCCTCCCCCTCCGCCCTCCGCACAAAATTTATGAGTTGGCTTAATGCCTCAATCCGGCGGCCGCTCGATATTGTCCCATTCAAGGATTTGGGAGCATTATGCCATGCCGCCATGAAGCTATATAAGCAACAAATCGAAACACCACGGTTTTCTAGGTATACCTCTTCCTCGAGTCCATATCTTTATCCGTCTAACACACGTTCTCGAGATACGCCTAGTTCTCCAGATACCGACGCTTTCAAAGGAGCCCAACGGACGGGTCCCTCCAATAGGCAAGCGGGTACCGAGAAGGCACCAAACCGTGGCCCGACACCGGCGCCTCCCTCTCGAGGTCAACAAGGACCCTCACCGGCGGCTCGCCCAAGGGAGCCCGTGTGCTACAAGTGTAGCGGTTTTGGCCATGTGCAACGTGATTGCCCAAACACCAAACGTGTCTTGTTTGCCGACCCAGCATATTTCGAGGACGAAGAAGGTCAACAAGACGGCGATATAATTATTGAGGATGACCATGCCACCGACCTACATTTTGGCATGGAACCATGTGACGACGAGCTTGCTTGCGCTCCGGCACAACCCGGTAAATTCGCTCTTGTTTCTCGTCGTATTTTGGCTATTAAAGAGCATATTCCTATTGATCAACGCGAGAATCTCTTCCACTCTCGTTGCTTGGTTAATAATACGAGCCTTTCTCTCATCGTTGACGAGGGTTCTTGTTGCAATATTGTCAACAAACGAGTGGTAAAACACTTCAAGTTGCCTACGACCCCCACCCAACATCTTACGGACTTCAATGGATTTCCGATACGGCTTGTGACACCGTTACACAACAAGCTTGGGTGACGTTTTCTATTGACGCCTATGTTGATAAGGTCCTTTGTGATGTTATCAAGATGGACGCCACACATATCCTATTAGGACGACCATGGCAGTTCGATCGCCGAACATATCATGATGGTTATCTTAACCGGTACATGTTCCAATATAATGGAAAAAGGGTCACACTTTTGCCTATGACTCCGCACGAAATTTTGGTTCACTATGCGGAACGGAAGAGGCAAGAAACTATAGATGAGTCCGCTATGGCACCGGCAAAATCGGACCCCCGGAGTCCCGATATTGTCGATGCTAGTACTTCCAAATCCCAGAACACCGCCCCTCTTGTCCATGCTACCGAGTCCAAAGGTAGTAAAGGTCGCATCGTTCCCCCGAGCGCACCTTTACCATCTTCGGACCCCGTAATTCAAGGACGGTGTGAGCCGAGGATACTCTTAGCTCGCCGGCATGATTTGCAACCGATCATGGAAGGCAAGTTCCCATGTTTCTTACTTGTCCAATTCTATTTATCTACTTCTCATGACCCGAGTAATGTGCCACACGAGGTGTCTTTGTTGTTGTCTGAATTTCATGATATTGTGCCCAAAGATCTTCCACCCGGCTTACCACCAATCCGAGGGATTGAACACCAAATTAACTTTGTGCCCGGTGCTTCCTTGCCAAACCGTGTCGTGTACCGAGCTAGTCCGGAAGAGACAAAGGAGCTACAACGTCAAGTGCAAGAGCTCCTAGACCGGGGACATGTGCGTGAATCCTTATTACCATGTGCCATCCCGGTAATCTTAGTACCAAAGAAAGATGGATCATGGCGGATGTGTGTTGATTGTCGTGCCATCAACCAAATCACCGTCAAATACCGCCACCCGATCTCGCGCCTTGATGACATGTTGGATGAGCTCCATGGCGCCACCAACTTCTCCAAAATTAATCTCCGGAGTGGTTACCACCAAATCTGGATGGCCGAAGGTGACGAGTGGAAGACGGCGTTCAACGAAGTATGGACTCTATGAATGGCTTGTCATGCCATTTGGCCTCTCCAATGCCCCGTCCACCTTCATGCGCCTCATGAACCATGTCTTGCGCCGATTTTTGGGTACATTTGTTGTTGTTTATTTTGATGATATTTTGGTGTTTAGTACGTCTTTGGAGGATCACATCGGGCACCTTCGCCAAGTGCTCGAGTGCCTTAGACAAGAGCAATTGTATGTCAACTTTGACAAATGCGTCTTTTGCTCGGACACCACTATCTTTCATGGCTATGTCGTGTCTAAGGACGGACTACGAGTAGAAGAATCTAAAGTTCGTGCTATTCGGGAGTGGCCTACTCCTACTACGGTCACCATGGTCCGAGCCTTTCTCGGCTTAGCGGGTTTCTACCGACGCTTTGTCAAGGATTTTAGCACGGTAGCGGCACCGCTCCATGAGCTCACTACCAAGGGTGTCACGTTTGAGTGGCGTGATATCCATGCTCGAGCGGTTGATGCGCTCAAAGACCGCCTTTGTAATGCACCATTACTCCAACTCCCAAACTTTTCGAAAACTTTCGAGGTGGAGTGTGATGCATCAATTGTGGGCATTGGAGGAGTTCTCTTACAAAAGACTCGTCCAATTGTCTACTTTAGTGAAAAACTTTCCGGTCTTTCGCTCAACTATCCTACATATGACAAGGAACTATATGCTTTAGTTCGTTGTCTTAAGACATGGCAACATTACTTGTGGCCTAAGGAGTTCGTGATTCATTCGGATCATGCGGCTCTTTCGTATCTCAAGAGTCAAACAAATCTCAGTCGGCGCCATGCTAGTTGGGTAGAGTTTTTAGAGACCTTTCCTTATGTCATTCGGCATAAGAAAGGCAAGGAGAATGTGGTAGCCGATGCCCTTTCTCGCTGCTATGCCCTCCTTGTATATATGGATGCCAAGATACATGGATTTGCTCTTATCAAAGAGTTATATGCCACGGATCTTGACTTCAAGGACATATGGGCACAATGCCTCGACCTCTGAGAGCACGAGTCCTTCTTTCTTAACGATGGCTATCTTTTCCGAGCGGGAAAACTTTTCATTCCGCACTCTTCTATACGCCATTTGTTGGTCAAGGAAGCTCATGAGGGCCGTGGTCATTTCGGTGCTACCAAGACCCTTTCTGCTCTCCAAGATCATTTCTTTTGGCCCCGGATGCGTATGCATGTGACATGGTTTTGCAAAGGTTGCATCACATGTCATCATGCAAAGTCACGCCAAGGTCCGGATGGAATATACTCTCCTTTGCCTATACCAATGGGACCTTGGGAGGATCTATCCATGGACTTTGTGGTAGGGTTGCCTATGTCAAAACGAGGCAAAGACTCCATTTTCGTGGTAGTCGATCGCTTCTCCAAAATGGCTCATTTTATTGCATGTAAAAGCACCCAAAATGCTAGTGAAGTTGCCACCTTGTTCTTTGACAATGTGGTGCGTTTACATGGGATACCACGTTCCATCGTTAGTGATCGGGACGTGAAATTCGTAAGTCACTTTTGGAGAACGTTATGGGGCAAACTTGGAACCAACTTGTTGTTTTCAAGTAGTTATCACCCCCAAACCGATGGTCAAACGGAGGTGACCAATCGGACTCTTGGTGCTCTACTTCGAGCCACCACTAGAACCAACCCACGTAGGTGGGAGGACTTACTTTCTGTTGTGGAGTTTTCGTATAACAGGTCTAGGCACACGGCAACTAAATTGTCCCCATTTGAAGTTGTCTACGGCCTTAATCCACACACACCATTGGACTTCACTCCCCGCCCGCTCAAGGACGGAGAACACATCATCGCTGGGAACCGAGCCGCCCAAATCATTGAGCTTCATGAGCAGACTAGGACACAACTCAAACATCGTGCCGCCCAACTTGCTGGACAACGCAACAAGGGCCGTCGCGACGTCTCTTTTGAGCCCGGTGATCTTGTTTGGCTCCACCTAAGGAAGGAGCGTTTTCCAACTCGCCTCATGAGCAAGCTCTCGGACCGTGGTGATGGCCCATTCCGCATCTTAGCCCGTCATGGCCCGAATGCATACAAGTTAGAGCTCCCGAATTCCTACGGAGTACACCCGACGTTCAACGTCAAGGACCTTTCCCCTTATGTTGAGCCCCTCTTTGACGATGGTGAAACGGGGACGTTTCATAGCCAAGATAACTGATGCACCCTTGGATGTCCCTTTTACATTGACCATAGACGAGGAGGACGAGGCTCTTAGAGTTTGTTCAGATGGACCGTTCACCCGATCCCGAGCTAAGGCCATTGCTCCAGCCACCGGCTTCATCATCACCCGCATTACTTCTTCACTTGGTTCCATTACCGGCATGCCGTGTCTCTACACCACCATGGCATAGGCTACCGGTTCCGTTAGCGGCATGTCTCGTCTTTCTGACTCCATGGCATGAAGCTAGCTTATTTTCGGACTATATTTTCATGTTTTCCTTTTTATGTAATAAAAGAGATATTCCGTATAAGAATATTCCCTTTTGATCTTATCATTTTAGGTTTTCCTTTTTGGTCTTTTCTTCATGTATTTTTGTTTGGCATGTTGGCCCATAGGTAGGCAAGACTCTCTATAAGAGATATCTTGCCTCACTTATTTTCCATGTTCAATATTACTAAGTTTTGAAAAGAATTTCCTCCTACTTAGCTTGGGCATCAAAACCTCTCTTCTATCTCTCAAATTTCTTCCTTGGATCTCGTCTTTGATCCAAGAAATCCATATTCGAGGTTTCTTCTTAAGAATCAACCTTCGATCCACACAAAAAAAAAGGCTTATTCGATCTCTCTAGATCGAAGTAACCTTTGTTCCTTCATCGCTTCCGCCCCTTTGGATCCGAAACGATACAACGTTGCACAAAGAATCAAGGAGTAGTTGGAATTTTGCATGATCTAGATCCGGAGTTATCCTTGGCTACCTCCAAGGACGTATCACGTATGCTTTCCTTGGTTTGGATTCTACTTATTCCGTCATTGTTAGTGCTTCTCTTTGTGAAGATGAGTTATCTAAGTTGATGCATATGTTGAGGAAACATAGAAAGGCTTTGGGTTACACTATTAATGATCTTGTTGTTATTAGGCCTTCTCTTTGTATGCATAAGATACTAATGGAAGATGATCACAAGACTTCACGGGAACCTCAAAGACGGTTAAATCCGATCATGAAAGAGGTTGTTAATAAGGAAATGCTTTAGTTGCTGGATGCAAGTATAATATTTCCCATATCGGATAGCAAGTGGGTGAGCCCGGTGCATGTAGTTCCAAAGAAAGGAGGGATGACCGTTGTGACGAATAAGAATAACGAGTTGATTCCAACTAGGACCGGTGCGGGCTGGAGAATGTGCATCGATTATAGGAAGTTGAATGTGGCCACTCGGAATGACCACTTCTCGCTTCCCTTCATCAACCAAATGCTTGAACGGTTAGCTCAACACTCTCATTTTTCCTTTCTAAATGGTTATAGTGGCTTCTTTCAGATTTCTATCCATCCGGATGATCAAGAGAAGACCACTTTCACTTGTCCATGGGGGACATTCGCTTATAGGAGGATGCCATTCGGATTGTGTAACGCACCTGCTACCTTCCAGCGTTGTATGATGGCTATCTTTTCCGAGTACATTGAGGAGATCATGGAGGTATTCATGGATGAATTTTGGGTATATGGTTCCTCTTTTGATAATTGTTTGGCCAACCTTTCTCTAGTGCTACAACGTTGTGAAGACACTAATCTTGTTCTGAATTGGGAGAAGTGTCACTTTATGGTTAGCAAAGGAATTGTTCTAGGACACCTCGTTTCCAACCGAGGTATTGAGGTCGATCGAACTAAGATCGAGACTATTGAGAAAAACTTCTTCCCCCTTGTTTTGTTAAGGGTGTGCGGAGTTTTCTCGGGCATGCAGGTTTCTACAGGAGGTTCATCAAGGATTTCTCAAAAATCTCTAAACCATTCACTAACCTTTTGAATAAGGATGTTGTTTTTTAGTTTTCGCATGAATGCCTTGATGCTTTTTACAGAATAAAGGAAGCATTGATCACCGCTCCCATCATTCAACTTCCCGATTGGACCTTGCCCTTTGAGATCATGTGTGATGCTAGTGATGTGGCCGTAGGAGCGGTACTTGTACAAAAGAAGGATGGCCAGACCAACACCATTTACTATGCTAGCAAGACGCTAGATGAAGCTCAACTTAACTACACCACCACCGAAAAGGAGCTCTTGGCGGTTGTATATGCTTTTGAGAAGTTTCACTCCTACTTAGTGGGAGCAAAGGTTTTAGTTTACACCGACCATGCAGCCATTCGTTACTTGCTTGCTAAGAAGGATGTGAAGCCACGCTCATTCAATGGATTCTCTTGCTTCAAGAGTTTGACTTAGAGATTAACGATAAGAAGGGATCCGAGAATTCTGTAGCGGATCACCTCAGCCGGCTACCTCCCTCCTCGCTCAAGAAGGATGATCTACCCATAAATGATTCATTTCCCGATGAGCACTTGCACTTATTGGAACATTGGATAGAGTCCTTTGTTTCACCCCCAAATGAAGGTGAAGTATGGGGTTAGGACACCTTCAGCATGTTTGAGGATGATGTACGGTCCAGCTAGCGACCTTAAACCAAGTGCTTCTTGGGAGGCAACCCAAGGTATTGCTTTCTTTTCCCTTTTCTGGCTTAGCTTTAGATAGTTTGCTTCATTTTGTTTTTGCGTCCTCTAGACAGGAACCAGGAACTTTCTAAGGGAGGATTATAGCTCAGGAGCTACACTGGAAGGACAGAATTTCGAGAAATTGAGAAGACGAAGCTTGACTTAGACATATCTCGGTTGCTGTCACAGCACCTCGACCGAGATATTCTTGGGGCAACCAAGGCGACTAGGTCCGACATCCAGTCAGATACCTCGGTCCGGTCGGGACTACCTCGACCGAGGTGAAGTCAAAATCAACAAGGGTATAAAAGGCGAGACGGTTTTCTCTCTCTTCGATTTTCACTCCCAACACCAAACCTCGACCGCGGCGTGCCCAAATCCTCAAATCTTCGTTTCTTGCTCGTTTTCCATGATTCTTGGCTCGATTACACCGGAGGAAGCAAGAGGATCAGTTTCCAAGCATCAAACAGCAAAGAAAACGCTCCAAATATGCAGAATCTGGGTGTTTCGTTCAAAAACCCTAACTCGTTCTTCTTTTGTCGATTTCGCACAGATCTGGCTTTGGTTGCCACTATTTGTTGTTGAAAACGTTATAAGTACCACTTAGGAAGCCTTTGGTAGCGATTTGGGGGAAAAGAACTGACAAATTCAAAGAGTGTATACAAACAGTCCTTCGCCTTGGTCTAGTCGGCTCTGTCTCGGCCGAGGTGATCTCAGGGAAACCGAGGTGTTCTTCACCCAGAAACATGAGTATCGCCAGTTGGTCTTGAGAGACAGGCCTAGTAGTTCCCACCAGTCCTCTCCTTCTTCTGCTTCACATTATTCGATTTCGGTGAACCACGAGCGACACCAGACGGACTATGACCATATTTGCGGGCGTCCTATCGTTGCCCCGCATTTTCTTGACATTTTTGCTTTCGAGTGCCTCCATGTGGCAGAGGACTTGAGGAAGATGATCTCCATGGTAGGACTGGAGGAGTTCATGGAGATTAGAGCGCCAGCTTATCTAGAGCCGACTATGGAGACCCGGAGATTCCCGGGAGCGCATCATATTCCATCTTGCCTTCCGCCTTGCTCACAGGATATTCATTGAGAATCTTCTGGCGCGTACTGAGACGCCTCAAAAGGTCCGACAGGGGGAGTTGCTGAGCTTATTCTGTATGGTCACAGGGGGAGTACCTGTTTTTATTGGTATGCTAGTTGAGGACTTGCACCAGATCGAGGGCAAGTCGAAGGGTGACATCTGTTGTGGAGGGTTGGTGACCCACATTGCTACTGTCATGGGTCTGGATCTTTCTGCGTATACACTGGTTGCGGCTGCGAAGCCGCTGGGATTGCAGGAGATGATCACGAGACGTATTCTCGTTCCTCGTGGCCTTGGCACGCCTTACGTTGCCATGCCATGGGAGACGACGGCTCCATAGGGCATTTTGTGGTCCTCTCAGTTTTCCGTCTTTGATCGTCAGTACTGGTCTGCTACCTCGTTTCCTTACATGCAGGATGCCAGAGACGCTGTTGATGATGAGGAGTATGATGGAGGATCTGTCATGGAGACCAGTACCGATACCGGCGGCCCTAGTGTTCCCGTTGTCGATCTGGATGATGAGGCGACGGAAGAGGAGACAGCACCACCACCACCACCACCTCAACGCAGATCCCGCCACAGGTTCAGAGATCTCGAGGCACACTAGAGGATTGATGATCTCACTGATCAGATGATCGACGCTTACGCAGCTCTGATCGTTGACATTCATAAGCGTTTCGAGGACCAGCGCCGAGGTATTGAGGGTTGGACGCATCAGATGTTGGAGAGCCAGCATTATCAATGTCGGATGATGGAGATCCAACATCAGCAGATCATGGGTTATCTTATTGACCCGACCCAGCACCCCTACATTCTACATCCACCACCACCAGCTGACGAGGATTAGAGCTACATGGATTTTCTTTCTTTATATTTATTATGAAGTTCAGCTAGGTCCGGTGAGTATTTTGTTTCTTAGACTTATATTTGACCCATTGGGACAATGTGTCCCAAGTATGGGGTATTTGGATGTATTTTCTTGACTTATGTGTATGTTTGTATGACTCTTGGATATTATCACTTATTTATGCTCTATGTGCTTATCTGTCATTACATGCATACATACAGGTTTTTGTTTGAGAAAAACGTCGAAAACTGGTTTGAAAAAAAAAAGTATGACCTCGAGCGGAACGTTCATGGCCGATCGAGGATGAACACCTCGGATGAAGCCAGAACACCTCGACCGAGGTGGGCTTTTAACTGAGAATTTTCGAAACGTTTTGTGTTTCTTCTATGAATATGACCTCAATGATGATATTGTTTGCAGATTGGTTTTGAAATCTTTATATGTTTGAAAGGTTTTATGATATGTTTAAGTTGCAAAATGCTTTGTTTGAAGTTTTAGCATATTTAATACTTTGTTTTTATCAAAATTATGTTAGATTTGAAGGTTGACACCACATGATGAGTTCTCTCACATTCTTACTGGGATGATTAAGGCAATTCATTCTCTTCTCTTCTTCTTCTTGACCATTCTTTAGCCCCTCATATACGTATTTTCCTCCCTTTACCTATCCGGGAATTTGGAAGTAAGTGAAGAAAGGCAAGTGAAAGTGAAGTTGAGATGTTGGTTGAAAGTGTTAGAAAGAAACGATTGGGTTTGGGGAATTCAATCATGATGATGAGTAACTCGGCACCATTCACATTTGTGTCTTGTCAAAGTCGGATTGAGCGATATTCCTAACGGGTCATGGTATGTGCATCAAGGGTTTGAAGCATCTCAAGAAATTGATGGTTGCTGATCTCCTAGGCTTCGGTTATTGTGCACCTCTGTCCATGCATCCCAAAAAGTAAAAAAAGTAAAATAAGCAAAGCTTATTGGTGGAAGATGTTGAGTTTCAAAGAAAGTGAAGTAAGATCCTTTTCCTGGATTCTAGCACCACATTACCCTATATACATTCCACCCTGATAGATTTCTTGACCTCTTTTGAAAGCCCTTGAGACCTCGAGCTTGTTGATTGACTTGGGGGTTTAAACTGAATTGTACATGATTAATTTCGATAAAAATGATTTATTATGCATTCTATGATTTTATGAAAAGATGAACAACTTTTTTATATTTATAAAATGTTTTGATCATATCTTGATTTTATTTGCCATGAAACATTCTCTTAGAGTGATCTATGAGTAGAACACACCACCAAAAGGCTTTGAAAATGGTTTTCATTGATCTTTTTGACTTATAATCCATTCTATCTTGTATCTAAGAATTAGAACTTGCTTGGGGACAAGCAAGGGACAAGTATGGAGTATTTTGATAGCATGTATTATAGTCTATATTTTGGGATTGGTTTAGACGTTTTATCTTCATAAATCTGCATGTATGAATGTATATTCTTTGATTATATTGTTGTTTTGTCTACCTTTGCGAGAATCGAGGTCTACACCTAGTTTCATTGTAATTGTAGGGAAAATGGCACGTTTTGGACCGAAATGGAGCTAAGGAAGTTAAGGAGTCATTGGAGCTACATTCTGGAGCTTAGAAAAGATCTCAGGAAGCATGGAAATGATTAAGAGGATTGGTTTTGGACCAGATTCGAGATTATTTACATTCAGCTGAGATTCACCTCGGTCAGCTACAGTACCACCTCAACCGAGGTGATCTTGAGGAGCTCCCGACCGAGGCGAACACCCTGCCGCCGGCGAGATCTTTATTTTTGGCTGAGATCTTCTATTTTTGGAAGGAGAATATCATATATTTTTTGTTGGATTTCTGGAAGGAAGATATTATATTTGGCTGATTTATTTTGAGAGATATGGATATATTTTCTAGGAAATCATCTTTTTAAGATATTTTATCTTTGGAAGATAATTCTCCTATATAAAGGGCTGATTTTCTACAATTCAACCATGCTTGGAGCATCTTGGAATTTGTGGAGTTTTGAAGGCAAGTTGAAGGAAGAGTTCAAGGAAGTTTTGAAAGATTGAAGTTCAAGGAAGGAAGGAATCATAGTTGGAGTTGGCTTTGAAGGAGTTTGTAAGATCTTCTTAGATTGCTTTTGGTTTGTTGTCTTTTCTGATTGTGACTTGAGGAACGCTGATTTGTTACTTGATTAATTCAGTTATTAAGACCTTTGTGTTAAGGTTTTCTTGTTTAAATATTGATTCCTTTCTCATATATTTGATTATTGTTATCATGATGATTGTTGGCTAAGTTCTTTATGCGATTCTAGGGTGATTGGCTGAAAGTTGTGGGAAAGACGATGATAGAATAATATTAATTCCAGTGGACCCTGAAAGCTCGAGTCTTTACCTTAACCGTTGAACACCTCGGTCAGTCATTGAACATCTCGGCCGGGATGGAATATAACTGAACGAGGTGAACCTGTTCTGAACCTTATCTGAGTTAAGAGTTTAAGTTTGTCAAATCCTATCCTTGTTATACCTTTCCTGGTTCAATGCAAGCCTAGGGTGAGACTTACCCGGTGATTCCTTTGCTTGTTTACCCAAGATCATGAGTGTAGGTAATAAAGGTTAATCCTTTATTGGGGTTTGAGTGTGCCTTCATCCCATCTTTGAGAGTTAGCCTGAGACTTACCCTGTAATGGTTGATTCTATTCCCTTGGGTGGTGTGTTGGTTTGAGATTATAGTTCCTTTCCTTAGTACCTTGAGACTTACCCGGTAAAAGGATCTTTGGTTTGGGATAGTGAGTAGTGAGACTTACCCGGTGATTTATTCCAACCTTAGAAACACCTTTCCTTTGCAAACCTCAGCTTTGTCCACATTATCTTTTCAGATCTTGAGTCGGAACCACAACTAGATGGTTTAATCCCTAGAATCCGCATTCCCTTAATCTGACTTTTATATCATCTTTGATTGCTTTAATATGTGGTCATTAGTTATTTGACAACCTGATTCCCGTGCTTTGTTTCACCATAGTCCTTGTGATCGACCCCTGGAATTATTGTTTTTATTACAATTGATCCGTACACTGTAGGCTCGCATATTGTTCAAGGATACTTCTTGGGTTATAAATTTTAAAGCTTGCACACACCTTTTGGAGCGAACAGGTGGCATCTTCTCCTTCATGATTTGAATGAGCTCCGAAGATCTAGAGGTCATCCGTACTTCTCCAAAGTCTTCCAGCTTTCTCTTCCTTAACAAGATCTCTTTAGAAACTTCCCAGAGACGGGCATTCCTAGGATAGCATCAATCAAAAGGGATGTTAATATTTAGCTTATATATAAGGTCAAGAAACTGAAGTGCTTGTCTAGATGTGCCCGCGCCCTAGACTGAGAGAACGGGAGTGGTGGTTTATAAGCAGGTGGTGGAACATAAACATCACCTTTTTCTTTAGCTTTCTGGGGCTCCATCTCGGTTGGCACCTCGACCGAGGTGTTCCTCGACTGATTGTGGTCCTACCGAGGTACCGGATCTGCAGTCTTCAATCCACTACGTGTGGTGATTGCCATGACTTATTGGGTTGTTCTCTGTCCTTCTTGAAAGTTTACCAGGATCTCTTGGTGCTGCATTAGCCTTGTTAAAAACTTGTTGTTCTAAGGCTTTTTGTGCCTTCGAAAACGAGTTCATAGAAGTCTTCATAGCATTGAGCTTTATCAAAATAGCCTCCAGCACAACATCCGGCTTCTCCTTAGGCTGCTGGGATGAGCTTGATGACGGACCCTGGCTCCTCAATGGAGGAGAAGAAGAAGAAGAAGAAGAAGAAGAAGAAGAAGAAGAAGAAGAAGAAGAAGAAGAAGAAGAAGAAGAAGAAGAAGAAGAAGAAGAAGAAGAAGAAGAAGAAGAAGAAGAAGAAGAAGAAGAAGAAGAAGAAGAAGAAGAAGGGGGGTTAAGAGCATTTTCAGCATGAGAATAAGGGTTACCGGGATTTTGTTGATTTGATCTCTAATTGTTGTTGAAATTTCTATTGTTGTTGTAGTTATTGTTGTTCTGTGGCCCTTTATAGTTTCCTCTCCTCACATATCCAGCATCTTGCTCTTTTTTAGTTTGAGCTAACAAAAGCTCCTTCAATGTCTTGACTTCATTGTTGAGCGTGATGAGTTGAGCAGCACTTGAATTTGTAAGACTTGTATCCGGAAAGCTAACTCGCTTTGCTCCATCTTCAACTCTTCGATAGGAGTACTTCTCCATGTGTAAAACTTGCTTCTCAATAAACTCCCAAGCTTCATCAACCGGTGTATCCATAAAAGCTCCAGCAGAAAGTGATTGGAGTTTGAATTGAGTTTCTTCATCCAACCCCTTGAAGAAAATCTCTAGCAACTCGATCTTTGGACTCCCATGGTGAGGGCAATCCAATAGAAGGTCCTTGAACCTCTCCCGCGATTTGAACAAACTTTCTTTATCCTTCATAACAAAAACACTGATCTTACCCCTCAATTTAGTGGTCTTTGATGGAGGAAAGAACTTAGTAAGAAACTCAGTGGTCATCTCTTTCCATGTGTTAACTCTTCCCATTGGAAGGGATTGATACCAAGCTAGTGCCTTGTCTTTCAAGTAGAAAGGTATTAGCTTGTAGTTGTTGTTCTCCACTCTTGATGGTCTCAAAAACATTGATCTTACCCCTCAATTTAGTGGTCTTTGATGGAGGAAAGAACTTAGTAAGAAACTCCGTGGTCATCTTTTCCCATGTGTTAACTCTTCCCGTTGGAAGGGATTGATACCAAGCTAGTGCCTTGTCTTTCAAAGAGAAGTAGAAAGGTCTTAACTTGTAGTTGTTGTTCTCTACTCTTGATGGTCTCAAAGTCTTCATAAGAATCTCATAGTTTTGAAGGTTTTGATGTGGAGATTCTCTTTCCATGCCTCCAAATTGACATTGTCGAATCATAATTAGAACTTGAGGCCTAAGTTCATAATCATGCTCACCTGGATCTCCTAGATTAACTCTTGGACGCCGCACTTGCTGATTCGGGTCCATCCTTTGACCTAGGGTTTAGGGAGCTGCAGCAAAAAGGTCACCTCGGTAAACCATATTTGGCAACCGAGGTGGTGGGTGTATCTCGGCCGGTGCAACTAGGGCGGGATCCTGCCTCGGCCAAGCATCTGGGACCGGTCGAGGTTGAATATGAGCTCGTAGAGCGGCCATATCAGCTTGAATCTCTTTAGTTCTTGCACGAGTCTCCTCTTTCTCTCTCTGCAATTCTTCTTTACTGAGGCGAAGTTGTTTCAATGCCTCCTTCAATTCGGCTTCAAGATCTCGATTATCTTGATCGGCCATCTTAGCTTCTTTCAATCTCCTTTTGTATGTCTTTTCTAGTTCAGGATTGTAAGAAACTATTTCCTTTCCAGCACGAGTTCTTCGCATAAAACTAAAAAAAGATCCTGCGAAATCACTCAAGTAAAGTAATCAATAGCAACAAGGACAGCAGCCCTAAAAGACAACCGAAACCGACTTGGTCTTGACCAAGTCCCCGGCAACGGCGCCAAAAACTTGTTCGCTCTCAGATGTGTGTGTATGGTGAACGATATAACTTTAAATTTATAACCTAAAATATAATCCTGAAACAATATGTGAACCCGCAGTGTACGGATCAATTGTAATCACAGCAAATACTCCAGGGTCGAACACAAGGACTATGGTGAAACAAAGCTCGGCAATTCAGGTTGTCAATCAAAAACAAGCAACAAAACATAGTTATCAAAGATGATGTAATAATCAAATAAAGCAAATGCAGATTCTAGAGGTCAAAACATCCAGTTGTGGTTCCGACTCAAGATCGCAAAGGATAGCGTGGACAAAGTTGAGGTTTTCAAAGGGAAGGTGTTTCTAAGGTGGGAATAGATCACCGGGTAAGCCTCACTACTCACTATCCCAAACCAAAGATCCTCTCACCGGGTAAGTCTCAAGGTACTAAGGAAAGGAACTATAATCTCAAACCAACACACCACCCAAGGGGATAGAATCAACCTTTACCGGGTAAGTCTCAGGCTAACTCTCAAAGATGGGATGAAGGCACACTTAAACCCTAATAAAGGATAAACCTTTATTACTTAACACTCGTGATCTTGGGTATACAAGAAAAGGAATCACCGGGTAAGTCT
Organism: Fagopyrum esculentum; assembly: GCA_033239045.1. Taxonomy (NCBI): domain Eukaryota; kingdom Viridiplantae; phylum Streptophyta; class Magnoliopsida; order Caryophyllales; family Polygonaceae; genus Fagopyrum; species Fagopyrum esculentum. Next base: position 43,579,357 of record BSUD01000001.1, on the reverse strand, counting down.
CATCCTAGGCTTGCGTATGGGCCAGGAAAGATATACAATGATAGGTTTTGGCAAACTGAAACCTCAACTCAAATAAGGATCAGAAAAGGAATCGCCTCGCTCAATTCATGTTCCATCTCGGTTAAGATGTTCTACGAACGGACCGAGGTGAGGTGAGACGAGGTTAAGGTATGGCTCGAGCTTTCAGGGTCCACTGGGGTAAAGACTCATTCTTTCATCGTCTTCCCCACAACTTTCAGCCAATCACCCTAGAATCGCACAAAGAACTTAGTCAATAATCATCATGATAACAATAATCAAATATATGAAAAGGGAATCAATATTCAAACAAGAAAACCTTAACACAAAGGTCTCAATAACTCAATCAAACAATCAAATTGCGTTCCTCAATCACAAACCAAAAGACAACAATCAAACAATCTAAGAAAACCTTACAACTTCCTTCAAAGCCTTCAACTTTATCTTCAAAGCCAACTTCCTTCCTTCCTTGGAATATCTTCAGTCTTCCAAACTAACCAACCAACTGGACATCCTTCCATCCAGAAAATCCATCTCAATATATAGAAGAAACACTTGCTAAAAATAAAAGATGTTCAACGAAGAATAAAATATCTTATGGGCCGTGGGCCGTCCGTCTCAGTCCAACACAGCGCCGGCACCTCGGTCGAGGTGACACTGTAGCCATCCGAGGTGTTCCTCAGCCACATATAAATCTCTCTAATCTGGTCCAAAATCAATCTTTTGTCTAACTTCCATGATTCCTAAGCCTTTCTTGTAGCTCCTCAATGCTCCATAATGTAGCTCCAATGACTCCTTAGATCCCTTAGCTCCATATCTCTCCAAAACGTGTTATTTTCCCTACAATTTAAACAAAACTAGGTGTAGACCTTGATTCTTGTAAAGGTAAACAAAACAACACAATGATCAAGAATATACATCCATGCATGTAGATTTATGAAGATAAAATGTCCAAACCAATCCCAAAATATAGACTATAATACATGCTATCAATATGACCACATAAATCCATATGGAAAAACTTCATTAGGTCGAGAAGAACTTACAACCTTCTTTGGTTTGAATGAACCTCTTGTTTGTTTACCTTGTGTACAAGCCTTACATAGTTCATCAAACTTGAAGTTTAGATTTGATAATCCACGTACCAAATTCTTTGAAATAAGTTTCTTCATCGTATGCATGCTTACGTGACCAAGTCGTCAATGTCAAAGCCTTGGATTGTCTGTGAAGGCCTTGAGACATGTTAATCTTGTTCTTAAAACTTGGTAATGCTCATAGAATATACATTAATGCATCAAGGAACAGTAAGCACGACATCACCAGATAAACTACTTTGAACTTCACATTTTTTTGAATCAAAGATCACTTTGTTACCTTTATCATAAATTTGAGAGATGCTAAGTAGATTATATTTTAGACCGTCAACAAGATAAACATCATCAATGAAGTTAGATGAATTATTTTACCTATACCAATTATGTTACACTTTCCTTTATTACCAAGAGTAATGATTCTAGATGATTGCTTCTTTAAATTTGAAAATAGTGAACTTTTTCCACTCATATGTCTTGAGCAACCACTATCTAATATCCATTTTTGCTCCTTAAACTTGGTGATATACTACAAAACAACAATTTTCAACCTTTCCGGCTAGACCAAATGTCAAATTTTGGTCCATACTCAGGTTGAACCATGTTTGGTGGTCTAGTCCCTTTTGGAACCCAAATTTGTTTAACATGTTCTCTAAGACATAGAGATAAGTGTTTCGTATGATGTAGGGATCATCCATCATCCTTTCGTCATAACCAATACCACTCTTGTTAAGAGAGATTGTTCTTCAACCATCATCCTTTTTGTGATTAGTTTTAGAACGAGTGAATTGAATGAGTGCATCCTTCTGGTCTCAACACGTTAAGTTAGATCAATCTTCTCTTTCTCTAGAATAGTATAATCTTGAAGTAGAGAAAAGAAATTTTCCTTAAGAATCGCATTTTCCGATTCCAAGGCCTTGACATTGGCATCAAGGTCTAACTTTCAAGTGTTGAGATTTTCAATTTCCAGAGACAAATCACTCACTCTTTTCTCTTGTTTGATTAGTCTTTCTCTTAAGAGACTTATTCCAACTCTATTTTCTTTATCACTAATGATAATATGATTTAGGAATTCAACAAGCTCTTTGTTAGGTTGAGACATTAGGGTTCTTACCACTCCTTCAAGGTAGTGGTTGAGATTTTCTTCTTGATTGGCCATTAAGCATAAATTTGCTTGATCATTTTCACCATCCGAATCATTTGAAGAATCTGAGTCACTCCATGATGCTACCATAGCCTTCTTCTTTCGATCATTCTTCCTATAATTGTTCCTCTTCTTTTGTGGATAATCCTTTACAAGATGATCTGCTTCACCACATTCAAAATAAGTTAGTACTTTAGTTTTCTTATTAGGGTTAGAAAACGTACCTTTAGGTTTTGATGATCGTGGAAAGTCTTTGTTTGCAAATCGCTTCTTCATTTGTAGAATTTTTACAAGACCTCTTGAAATTAAGGCAAACGGATCTTCCTCATCATCATCACTCTCTTCATCATCCAATGGAATGTTGTCCTTCTTGGATTTTAAGGCAAGGTTCTTTGTGTTTGAAGATGGCTCTCCATCTTCTTCACCAAGAACCATTTCATGAGTGATTAGCTTTCTAACTAGGTCATCGAGAGGTAATGTTGATAGATTCTGAGCTTCGTCGACGGCGGTCACTTTTGGTCCCCACTTAGCTTTAGGCAAACACCTTAGGACTTTCCTTACTTTTTCTTCATTTGTGAAGACCCTTCCAAGTGAGTCAAGGTTATTCACAATTTCAGTGAGTCTTGTGAGCATCTCCTTGACTGTCTCATTTGATTTCCTCTTGAATAACTCATATTGCCTGAGGAAGATGCTAATCTTTGTCTCCTTTACTAGTCTTGCTCCTTCGTATGTGACTATCAACTTATCCCATATTTCTTTTGCACTTTTGCATGATGAGACACAGTTGAATTCATTTGTGTCCAGTCCACACTAAAGCAAGTTCATAGCCTTGTAGTTTTTAGTCACTCTATCCAAGTCCGTTTGAGTGAAGTCAGCTTCTTTATTTTGAACCTAGACCCCCTCAACTATGGTGGTTGGCATTTTTGGTCTAGTTTGAATAATGCTCTTTAATTCCATGTCATGATCAATGACAAATATTTGCATTAGAGTTCTCCAATGTGCCAAATTATTACCACAAAAATGGGGTGGTCGAGATGTGGATCTTCCTTGAGCTTCACCTACAGAGTTCATGATTAGTCTCTCTGATGACTAAATCAATATATGTGAGTCTAGCTCTGAAACCAATTGAAGAATTGAGTAGGATATTAATAAGAATATAAATACTCTAGAAGAGGGGTTGAATAGAGTATGGAAACTTTTTGCAATATCGGATATTAAGTCTTTGAAACGAATCTCAAGGCCTTGAAGTCGATCTCTGCTCTTAGTGACAAAACTGTTTCTCAAGGCTTTGAAGTGGATCAAAAGGCCTTGACTTTGAAACCTGCAGAAGACTGTTAGTCACAATATAAGCGATGGAAAGTGTGGAAATTAAAAGATCAACACACGATATATTTACGAAGTTTAGCCCTAACATCCTACCCTTCGCCTAGGGTTTCCGACCCTAGGATTCTAACTATCTATTATCTGCTTGTTGTGAGTCCTTGATACAATCTAGAAGAACTTTTCTTCTTCTCTCAATGTAGCCTCAATGCTACGATCTAGTCAACTCCTATTGTAGCAATAATAGCCTAGTTACTTCGCAGAGTAACATACTCGAGTATAACACTAAGATGATATGCCGATGCAGCTCTTGTGTTTTTCTCATTCTAACTAATAAACTTAAGTACGCTCAAAGAGGAGTATAAACTTTTGGATCGATGAAGATGACTTGGATTGTTTTACTTGTAAGCTTCGTTGCTTCATCTTCAACCGATGTATCTTTAATAGTCTTCTATGGAGGAACTTCTTCTAGCCATTGCAAATTCTTCCTTCCACAAAATCCTATGTTTGTTGAATGAGATCTTCTCATGTGTCGTTTGAGTACTAGCCATTTGAGTAGATCCTTCAAACAAGATCTTCTCTTCAAACGTTCGCTTGATATCCGTTTGATGTCTCGTAGGAGATCTTCGTCGAGATCTTCTCCACAACCGTTCGAGATCTTCAACAAACTTTTTCATAGCCTTTTGAAAATCTTCAATGAGATCTTCTCCACGAGTCTCTTTTCAAATGTCTATATTCTCCAAAAAGATCTTCTTTGTGGTTATTTGGTTATTCAAGATCTTTTCTCTCCTAGATCTCCTTTTTTTTAGTTGGTTGTTGAAGTAAGTCTTCAACCGAGATCTTCTTGTGATATTGTCCATGACCTACACACTCATTTAACAAACAAACCAAGACAAGCAATCTAGAAATATAATCAATATTTGTTAGTTATAAAAACAACATTTTATGTTAAGTCTTCCATCATTATATAAATAAACAATTAATAACAAAGATGGAGTTATCACCCAACACCTTTCATCTCCTCTTTCTTGCACCACCTAAACTACCATCCACCATGATCCAAGCAACAAACTTCCCCCTTCACCCTCTTTGGAAGCAACCAGCAACTCTTCTCCTCCACCCCTGCAACTATTTCCACCTCACCTCGATTTCAGCCTTCTCTACTGTTATACCCGGAAATTTATTTTTGATAAATTCCGAGTCAAACCGGACATAGACCGATTTGAACTCATTTATTTTTATTTTCGAAACCATGAGTAGTGCTTCCATGACCAACATTATATATATTTAATCTTCTTATTTTTATGTGATACTTAGGATTATAAGCAAACTATACCTATCATTTTATGTGGAGTTAGTGTCAAATTGTAGTGTCAAATTGCAACCCTCTTGTGCCCACGTATGCTAGCTTTCATTCACTCATCCTTCATCTACACGTGAGCATTCATATCTCCCTCTTTATGACAACATTTAGTGCTTTTTATACCCCATTTATAACCTTGATTTGGCAAAGAAAAGTAGCAACTACTCTCTCCTTTCAATGCACGTAAACAACCAATTCTTTCTTCGCTTTTACACACACAGATCGCTCCTCTCCTCTTCATTATGCGAGCACATAGAGCTCTCTCTTCCTCCTACTCAATAGACAACAACACACAATAGACCTTTATCCCACCCTTCCTCTTCGTCATGCAACAACCCCTTCATTCTGCACAGTTAGTGGCGACAAGACTGTGAACCCTCCTCTCTCTCTCTCTCTCTCTCTCTTCTCTCTCTCTCTCTCTCTCTCTCGCACACAACAGCCTTGGTCCCATTCTTCTCCATCATTCACGCAAGATATAAGACCAGCAGCAAGGAGTCCTTCATCTTGCTTTTTTTCAAGCACTGAGACGACAACTTTGCCTCTTCCTCCTTAATCTATATGGTCCTTACTCACTCTTACACAAAGAACATCAAGTCGTTCGAGCCATCCAACATCAAGAACACTATTCCTCCTTGGATACATGAGCAGCAACCACATCTTTCCCCCTTGTCGAGCCTTGTGGGCGAGTAAAAAATCTTGATCATATTCCTTTAACTTCCTTCTATATTCACTAGCTAATGCATGCAATCCTCCCTCAAAACCTACACATAAAGCCAACAAGAAAGGATACATTCAGCTTTCAAAACCGACGAGCATCCAACTTTGGAGCCATATTTGGGTATGAATGACTCCTCTTTTTTGGCTGAAATTTTTATATGTCTTAGTTTGGATACTATAGTAAATCATATCAAAATTTGAGAAAACTCCAATGAGTAGTTTAGAACTTATGAGGTTGAAACCTTGGGACCTAAATCTGTTTTCTGGAAAATGCAGAAAAATATTCTAAGCATATAAAAACAGTTTGTTGATGCATTTTTTTGATCAAATATGATCGGTTTATACTATTATGATGGACTTGAAATTTGGATAGATTGTAGTCTAGATACTATAGTTCACCATGTTTGAATTTGAGAGAGATCCAACGGTTAGATCATGAGAAATGATTTTGTGAATTTTGACCAAAAATAAATTGAGTGATAATTATCCAGAAATTTTCTAAGTGTTAGAATGCTCTTGTGAAGGTTACTTTGTGATTTTGTATAGAATTGGTAGATGGGATTTTAAGAGTTTTGATGTTTCTATATGAAAATATACATGTCATGGTGTTACTAAATATTTTTCTTATGTTTTTTAGAAGTTGTTTAGAGGTTATAATTTTAGACCAAAATAGAGTCTTAACTAGTTTTGGATCAAAGGTTGAGATTCATTAGTGAGTGGAAAGTTTGAGATCCTTTCAAACTCAATAGTTTTCTTTGTTTAAGGGTTTTGTATCAATTCCTTGAATGTGAGTAGAGGTTTATGAACCTTTCTAGATTCATTAGGGTTTTCATAATAATTAGGGGTAAAATTGTCTTTTCATAAAAGGGGTCAGTTAGTTTATTTGTTTCAAATCGTTGTTGTTAGCCCAGAAGTTAGAATCTTCTAGATCCATTAGGGTTTTCAAAAGAGGTCCGATGCACGGACGAATGAGTTATCCTCCTACACCTCAGACTTCAAAAGGAGGGCAACAGGGCCACAACTGTGGCGGTTATGGACATATCCGGCCAAATTGCAAGAAGTCTTTGGTGACATGCTTCACATGTGGTAGAAAAAGACATAGAACTACATTTTGTCGGCGGGGTAGAGTTCCATTATAATAGAGGTCTTCCCCCTCAAGTATTTAGGGAGGTGGACATCGACAACCACAATATCAGGCTTAGATCCATCGGTAGTAGTATCGGGCCCCAGGTCACCCTCCTCCACATAGTTAAATGTAGGGACATGACTGCGGTAGATGTTGTGGTGGTAGTGTAGCCGATAATAAAGGAGCACAAGCATGTGTGTTTGAGTTGAGGAGTGTTGATTAGCCGGGCGCACCTGCGACTACAAGTACTATTTGGATTAAGGATTTACCTGTCAGAGTTCTATTTGATACTAGTGCTACACATTCCTTCATTTCTAATCATGGGTATATAGGTTGTCATTAACCACTATTGAGGAATACTATTTATAGTGGGGTTGCTAGACAGTGGTAAGGTTAGAGGTTACCGAGAGATTCATGATTGCCTCATTCATTAGGGAATCGAGACTAGCTAGTATATTTCTTAGTCATGCACTTAGTTCATGCGTACGTCATCTTAGGGATGGATTAGATGGCTAGATATTGAGTAGTACTGGATATTGGAAGGAGGACAGTGATTGTCACTACCGAGGAGGTCCATGAGCAGATCTTTCGGGGTTGGGACCTCGGGAAATCTGGAGTTTCCATCGGTGTAGTGAGAGCGGTGAAAATGATTGGACAAAGGTGTGATGCCTTTTAGTTTTATTCCATGAAGGAACGTAAGGGCCCAGAGTTAAACAAGATTCCGGTGGTATGTGAGTTCACATACGTGTTTAGCGATGACCTACCAAGACTACCTCCGCAGAGGAGCGTCGATTTAAGCATTGAGCTAGAGCTTGGCATGAGACCGGTCTCGAAGGCTCCCTATTGCATGACACCTATTGAGTTGCTAGAGTTGAAGAAGCAGTTGGAGGAACTGGCTGAGAAAGGGTTCATATGCCCTAGCGTATCTCTATGGGGAGCACCATTACTATTTGTGAGGAAGAAGGATGGTTCGATGAGGTTGTGTATCGGTTATAAAGGATTTAAACCGGGTAACCATCAAGAACAAGTACCCTTTGTCTCGTATAGATGACTTGCTTGACCAGCTACATGGAGCCACAATGTTCTCCAACATTCACTTGAGGTCGGGTTACCACTAGTTGAGGGTGAGAGAGCAAGACATACCCAAGACGGCCTTTCGGGCCCGGTATGGCCACTATGAGTTTGTGGTGATTTCATTTGGGCTCACAAATGCGCTTGCCGTGTTCATGGATTTGATGAACAAAATCTTAATCGACTTTTTAGATCATTTTGTGGTAGTGTTTACTGACGACATTCTAGTGTACTCTAGGAGTCGAGAGGAGCATGCAGGACACTTGAGGACAGTATTGCAAGTCCTCCAAGATAAGGATATTTATGCCAAGTTGTCAAAGTGCGAGTTTTGGATATCGGATGTGGCTTTCCTTGGTCATGTAGTTGCGTACAACTAAAGGGATCAAGGTTGATCCGGCGAAGATCGAGTTGGTATCTTCATCGCAACCTCCGAAGAATGTTAAGGAGGCACGCAATTATTTAGGGCTAGCGGGTTATTACCTCCGGTTCGTGGAGAGGTTTTCATTGATATCCCGACCACTTACTTGCATGTTGAGGAGGACCACCCGATTCGTTTGGTCTGAGCGTGCCAACATAGTTTTGAGGAGTTAAAGAGGAGATTGCTTCCGCTCCGATATTAGCAAAGCCAAAGGGTATGAAGGAATTTGTGGTATATAGTGATGCATCAAAACTAGGCTTGGGATGTGTCTTGATGTAAAGAAGTAAGGTCATTGCATACGCGTCTCGACGGCTAAAGACGTATGAGGAGAACTACCCGACGCATGACCTAGAGTTAGTTGTAGTAGTTCATGCTCTCAAGATCTGGCGCCACTACCTTTATGGGGCGACATGTCAGATCTTTACAAACCATAAGAGTCTGAAGTACATATTCATTCAACGGGAATTGAACAACCACCAAAGGAGATGGATAGAGTTGATCAATGACTTTGACCTTGAGATCCTATATCACCCGGGGAAGGCGAATGTAGTCGCCGATGCACTTAGCCGGAAGACCCCTTAGGAGAAGGCGATTCCTCGTTTGATTGCAAAACCTCAACTACATAGAGATCTAGCCCGGATGGAGGTTGAGATTTAGTTTTTGGATTCGAGTAGTCACTTGTACACCATGGAGTTACTACCTGAAATGTTATGTGAGATCCGATAGAAGCAAGAGAGCTGCCCGACATTGTCCAAGACCCGAGATAGAATATCTCGAGGAGAGGCTAGGACGAAGGAGGAGTTGTAGTTCTCTTTTATTATATTAGTGCCTTTAAAGCTCTAAACTTTCTAAAGGTATTTGTTTGTTTTTTATCCTATCTTGAGGATTGTGTTTTAGTTAGATATCTTATCTTTTTAGGAGAATCTTCCCTACAAATAGCCTTAGAAGGTGAGATTATTAGGTAGATTTGATTTGATTGATATTTCCACAATATTGTGTGAACACGTTGCTTCGCTTACGAAGTTTGTGTTTATTTATTCCTATTTAATCAAAAAAGAGAGTCTTTGATTGAATCGTTGTGAGTCATTGCTAGGTTGTGCTTGTGTGTGTTAATCTTCTTAAAAGTTGGTGCTCCCTGTCGATTTTGGTCTCTCCTTGTGTTTGTCTTATTTAGAAGGCTTGTGTAAGGTTAAAGAAGGGAAGGTTAAGGTAAGCTCGTCGTTAAGGGATTTTGACACATAATTGGTCAAGGTTCTTAGAGGGAATACATTGGTTCATATCTTCCTATTTTTCCATCAATTTGAAGATAAATTATCATCTTCATATCTATCCACTATCATGCAACTGCGGCTTCAACCCCGCATCAATGATAATTCGGCGTTATATCCGAAAAATCCAACATGTAATACAAGGGATATATATATATATATATAAGTATTATCATGAGATACACGAGATGAAGAAAATTCAAAAAGGGATTCATTATTTAAATGCACCGATTCATTATTCACAGGAGAACTAATTTCAGCATTACTATCATAAGATTCAAAGGGTACCTCAATAAGATCCTCCTCTTTTTGGGTTGAGTAAGTATCTTTAGATCCAACGGTGATCTCATCATCCTCATGTGGTGAAGAACTCGATCGAATATATTCTTCTTCCTTGCTTAAAATTTCAGTATTCCTATCCATAGGATCAAAGGAATTAGTAGAAGAGATATTATCACTTAATCTTGCTTCATCGTCTCTTCGTATAAGTGAGAATGTTTATTTGTCAAATTTGAACGTATTAGCACATGAATTTTCCAAGAAATGAAGCATGGGAAAATTTATGTTACTAGGACATCTCTTCATTGTATGTCCTTTCTCTTGGCACTTAAAACATACTTGGTTAGCATTTTTATTAACAAGAAGATCAACTTTAGTAGTAGAGTTGGAAGTTCGAACCTGGTGATCCATTGTATTATTCAGGGAGGGTCGACTATACCTTAAATTGTAGGGGTCCGAATGAGCTCTTCGAGCTGGAGTTACTACTTCATCTTGGATCCTAGGTTTTTGTACCCGAGTCTCTACTCTATCCAGTTTCGCTTCTATTTCGCCCATTGTCTTCTTCAAAGATTTCAGTAGATCCATGGTGGAGTGGTGAAAATCACTTCACATTCGTTCTCCTGTAGATGAATACATATTTACAGCAAACAAATGAGTTAGGTTAGAAATAATAACCTAGACTACCCGTTGCCCACATTTCTCTTTTTTTTTGTCTGTACTTGTACCACGCTTATCTTATCCGGTTTGCGAGGCTCTCCTACTCCTGAAAAAAATAAAGTTTTCGACCAAATACAAGTTAGTGTGTTCGGATGCTACATAACTAAATAGGGATAAACCTTAATCTCAACGGGATAAGACTTTTAGTTTGGTGTTTGTTCGCTCCAAACGGTGTGTGCAAGCTTTAAATTTATAACCCTAGACTTAAGCTTAAAACAAGGATGCGAACCCGCAGTGTACGGGTCAATCGTAGTAAAAGCAAGAAAATTCCAGGGGTCGATCACAGGGACTTAGTGAAACAAAGTCAACACGGTATGCTACGTTAATTCTAACCACAAGAGTGATTAACACAATCAAAGATGAATAAGATGTCAAATAAACAAACATGCAATTCTAGGGATTAAAGCATCTAGTTGTGGTTCCAACTCAAGATCTATAGATAAGCGGACAAAGCTGAGATTTTTGCATGGGGAAGGTGTTTCTAAAGTGGAGTAGATCACCGGGAAAGTCTCACTACACACTAATCCTAAACCGTAACTCCTATTACCGGGTAAGTCTCAAGGAATCAAGATAAAGGACTATAACCTCAAACTAACATACCATCTAAGGGAATAGAATCAACCTTTACCGGGTAAGTCTCAGGCTAACTCACAAAGATGGGATGGAAGCACACTCAAACCCCAATAAAGGATAAACCTTTATTACCTACACTTATGATCGTTTATACACAAACTAAGGAATTACCGGGTAAGTCTCATCCTAAGCTTGCATTGAACCAGGAAAGTGAAATAAGAATAGGATTTAGCAAACTCTAACACTTAACTTTCTGTTTTAGGTCGGATAAGTCACCTCGGTCAGAAGAATTCCACCCCGGCCGAGATGTTCATTAACCGAACGAGATGCTTAGGGTTAAGGTTAAAGACTCGAACTTTCAGGATCCTACTGGAATCTAAGATTATTCTATCATCGTTTTTCCCACAACCTTCAGCCAATCGCCCTAGAATCACACAAGGAAATTAGCCACTCATCATCATTATGAAAGTATTAAATATATGGGAAGAAGGTGAATATTTGAACAAAGAAGAATTTAATGAAAAGACTTCAATAACTGAATCAAATATCACAAACAAAGCGTTCCTTGGATAGCAATCCAACAAGACAAGACAATCAATGAGGGAATTGAAGACAATCTTACAAAACCCTTCAAAAAGCTATAAAAAGCTATGATCTTAAACCTTCCCTCAACCTTCAAAAAGGTTCTTCGAAAACTCCTAAATTGGAGTATACTTCGCTGCTGCGTCTGCTGTAATCGGATCGTATGCGGCCTCCTGCGTCGTATGCGAGATGTTGGATTTGTGGAAATCCCACCCTTTTTATAGGAAAATAAACCTCCAAAGATAATAAATCTTAAGAAGATATTATCCCATAAATATAGGTAAAATATATGATTCTGCATATCTCCTTCCTTCCAGAAGCTCAGCCCAAAAATATAAGATCACTTTCCAAAATTAAAAGATCTCTTCCAAGAATAAAATATTCTCGCCGCGTCCTAGGTATTCGCCTCGGTCGAGTCGGTGTCTCTGGATCGCCTCGGTCGAGGTGAACCTCTGGTCAACCGAGGTGATCTCACGACAGAATGTGAAATCTCTCGAATCAGCTCCAAAGTAAATCTTCAATCCATGGTTGTGCTTCCTGGATGTAGCTCCAAATGACTCTTGACTTCTTTTGCTCCTTTTTGATGCAAAACATACCATATTACCTGCAATTACAACGAAACTAGGTGTAGACCTCGATTCTCGCAAAGGTAGATGAAATGGTAGTAAAATCACATAACGTACATACAAACATGCAGAATATGAAAGATAAAACGTCCAAACAAACCCCAAAATATAGACTATAATTCATGCTATCAAAATACCCCATACTTAGCTCTTGCTTGTCCCCAAGCAAGTTCCTCATATAAAAGACAAGATAGAATGGATTATAAGTCAATAAAATCAATTGAAAAGTTTTTCGAAAACATTTTATGGTGTGCAACTATCATAGATCACTCTAAGAGAATACTTCCTGAAATTAAAAACTCAATATGCTCAAAACATTTTATAAATATAAGGAAGTTGTTCATCTTTGCATAAAATCATAGAATGCATAATAAATCATAATTATCAAAATTAATCATGTATAATCCGATTTAAACCGCTAAGTCAATCAACAAACTCAAGGTCTCAAGGTCTTCTTAAAAGAAAAGGTCAAGAAACGTGTAGGGTAGGGATGTATGTAAGGTAATGTGGTGCTAGAATCCGGGAAAAGGATGAACTTCACTTTCACTTTGACTTGCAACATCTTCCACCAATAAGCTTTGCTTATTTCGCATTTTTCTTTTTACTTTACTTTTTGGGATGCATGGATAGAGGTGCACAATAACCGAAGCCTAGGAAATCTGCAATCATCAATTTCTCGAGATGCATCAAACCCTTGATGCACATACCATGACCCGTTAGGAATATCGCTCAATCCGACTTTGGCAAGACACAAACACCCGGCTATGTGAATGGTGCCGAGTTACTCATCTTCATGATTGACTTCCCCAAACCTAAAATTACTTTCTAGCACTTTCACTTCCAGCCCACTTCTCAACTTTAACTTGCTTTCACACTTGCTTGCTTCCAATTTCCCGGATAGGTAAAGGGAGGCAAAATGTATATGAGGGGCTAAGCATGATCAAGAAGAAGAAGAAGAAGAAGAGAATGAAATGCCTTGGTCTTTCCAAGAAGAATGTGAGAGAACTTAACCTGCGGTGTCAATCTTCAAATTCAACATAATTTGGATAAAATCAAAGTATTAAACATGCTAATAAATTCAAACAAAGCATTTAGCAACTTAAACATATTATAAAACCTTTCAAACATACAAAGAATTTAAAAACAGTAGGTAAACAAGATCTTCACTGAGATCATATCCAGATAAGTAGCACAAAAATCGTTTTCGAAAACTTTCTGTTACGCCACCTCGGTCGAGATGTTCTTGGTTCAACCGAGGTGAAACACCTCGTTTCGTCAGAACTGTCCCGGTCGAGGTCAAAAAAAATTTTTTTTTTTAAAACCTATATTTTTTTTTTTCGGTTTCGACGTTTTTCTCAATCAAATAATCTGTAGGTATGCATGTAATATCAGATAATCATATAAAGGCAAGTGAAGCATAAATATGAAAGTATCCGATGAATATAATACATCAAAAGTATCGAATACATCAAGTAGTCACGTAGTCAAATAATACATCAAATACCCCATACTTGAGACACACTGTCCCAGTGGGTATAATAAAAGTCTAAATAGAAGAGGACTCACCGGATAAAGAGCCGAACTGCATAAAAATATAATAAATAAAACCCTGCAGCTCCTCAGTAGTCTCGATCCGGTGGTGGTGGTGGTATGTAGGGGAACTGAGTAGGATCATAGGGATAGCCCATGACATGCTGGAACTGTAGCTGAGCCATCATGTGCTGGTGATGCTGCCGCTCCTGCATCTCGCGGATATCCAATGAGAGTGCAGCATATGAGTCGATAACCTGATCCGTCAGGTCATCGATCCGTCGGTGTGCAGCTCTGTCCCTAACTCCTCGCCTCCTGCGCCTAGCGGGCCTGACTGGAGAAGTCTCAGCTGGCGCCGGCTCAGTGTCCTCCTCATCCTCATCTAAATCAATAATGGGAGGCGCGCTCATCCCAGCAGTATCTGTCCCTGTGTCCATCGGGACGCCGCCTCCTCTCTCATCAACAGTCTCATCGTCGTCATCCTCATCCTCAGCCTCCTCAGCAGCCTCAGCAGGTGCAGCTGCTCCCTCTCTATAGTCCTCCATAAGTGGAACCCATGCTGTCTGCCAGAAATGCGTAAAATAAAAAGTGAAAAGTAATTTTCCCTTTTTATACTGTTACTGGATCTGCTGTCACTTCGGTCGAGATGGTCTCGACTGGCCCGAGGTTGTATGGACCGAGGCGGTTCTGCAGAAACCCTAGTCGCCTCGGTTGCCTCAAGAATCAACTCGGTCGAGATGCTCTGACAGTGACCGAGGTGCTTCTTTCTTCTCAGAATCTCGAACTTCTGTCCTTCCAGATGTGCTCTTCCCTGTTGTCTGTCCAGAACGCCAAAAACAAAGCAAAGCAAAGCAAAAACAAAAACTATCTAAGCTAGACTAGAAAACGGGGAAGAAGAGCAATACCTTGGGTTGCCTCCCAAGAAGCGCTTGATTTAAGGTCGCTAGCTGGACCATGATGCGTCTCAAAGGAGGTAGATCGGCGCGACCTCCTCAACCGGCGTTTCCGGTTGGTACTTCTTAAGTCTATGACCGTTGACCTTGAAGCTTCCGCTAGTTTCGCCCCATATTTCAACTGCACCATGAGGGAAAACATGTTTCACAACGTAAGGTCCGGTCCATCTAGATTTCAACTTACCTGGAAAAAGACGGAGGCGGGAGTTGAAGAGTAGAACTAAATCTCCCTCGTTAAGCTCTTTTGGAACGATACGCTTGTCATGCCATCTCTTCGTCCTTTCCTTGTAGATTTTGGCATTCTCATAGGCGTTCAAACGCAGCTCCTCCAGCTCGTTAAGTTCCAATAGTCACTTCTCGCCAGCATCTTTAATGTCAAAGTTCAACCATTTGATAGCCCAATACGCTTTGTGCTCCAACTCAACGGGCAAGTGGCAAGACTTCCCATATACCAAATTATAAGGGGTGGTACCTATGGGAGTCTTGAATGCGGTCCTGTACGCCCAAAGAGCATCGTCTAATTTCATGGACCAATCCTTCCTCGTTCTAGAGACGGTCTTCTCTAAAATCGCCTTGATTTCTCTGTTCGAGATCTCGACCTGTCCACTAGTTTGAGGGTGATAAGCGGTTGACACCTTGTGGGTTACCCCATACTTCGATAGAAGTGCTTTAAACTTCCGGTTGATGAAATGCGTTCCTCCATCGCTGATGATGATGCGTGGAGTTCCAAATCGTGGAAAGATAGTTCTATTCAAGAACTTCACAACCACCTTGGCGTCGTTAGTGGGAGAGGCAATGGCTTCAACCCATCTAGAGACGTAATCAACTGCAAGGAGAATGTAGAGGTTTCCTCCGGAGGATGGGAAAGGTCCCATGAAGTCAATCCCCCATACATCAAAGATTTCCACTTCTTGGATGTTGTTAAGTGGCATTTCGTTCCTCCTTGATAAGTTCCCTGTTCTTTGGCATGCATCACAAGAAACAACAAAAGATTGCACATCCTTAAATAATGTAGGCCAAAAGAAACCGGAACGCAATACCTTAGCACATGTTTTATCGGTGCTAGCATGCCCTCCGCAAGGAAGTGAATGGCAATGCCTTATGACGCTATTTACTTCATCTTCCGGAATGCACCTTCGAAGCATCCCATCCGGTCCGCGCTTGAATAGCAGCGGTTCATCCCAGTAGTAATGTCGTACTTCCTTGAAGAATCTCTTCTTTTGAGAGTACGTCAATCCGGGTGGTATTTCCTGGCAAACAAGATAATTCACAATATCAGCATACCAA
The DNA here is from genome assembly GCA_033239045.1 of Fagopyrum esculentum. Classification (NCBI taxonomy): domain Eukaryota; kingdom Viridiplantae; phylum Streptophyta; class Magnoliopsida; order Caryophyllales; family Polygonaceae; genus Fagopyrum; species Fagopyrum esculentum. Next base: position 43,563,274 of record BSUD01000001.1, on the reverse strand, counting down.
GGACCTTTATTATCAGAAAGTTGGTGGAGGGAGTGATCCGCCAACAGTGGGTGAATGTCAGAGAAGGGGGTAGAAAAATTGTTATTCTCTGTAATCTCAGTTTGAATCGTCTCGCTGTCGACCTCGGTCGAGGCGCAAAGGCGTTGACCGAGGTGTTCTTCAGACGCCTCGCTCTGTCCAGAAAGTGCCTCGGTCGAGGTACTGCTACTGGATCCGAGGCTGGAAATCTTCGTCTCCTGGACCAGCTTCTCAGTTTTAGCTCCTGGATCCTCTTCCAGTGCCTTTAAGCTCTGTATATCTGCATCACAAGAAGCATCTATACCTTCCTCCATTAAACTGAAGCTTATAACTCTTTCGAGTTGATCGTTAATAAGGATAGAGCTCACCAATTCTCTTGATTCTTCTTCATCATAGATGTTGAAGATATCATCAGTTAGTTGCTCCCCTTTCATGGCTGCAAGTAGTGCAAACTCCACCTCATCGCCACCAACGTTGAACTTCAACTTGGCGTTCTTGCAATCCACATTGCAACCCGAAGTTGCTAGAAATGGCCTCCCGAGAATGATGGGAACAGGGTAATCTGCGGGAATGTCAAGCACGACAAAATCTATAGGTAGATAGAAGTTACCTAACTTGACCGGAACGTCCTCCAAAATGCCCACGGGATGGGTGATGGAGCGATCCGCCATGTAGAGTCGGAACTTGACCGGTTTGGGCTCTCCAAGACCGATCTTAGTGCATAGCTCCAGCGGGATGATGCTCACGCTGGCTCCTAGATCGCAAAGGGCTTCACAAGTGACATCCCCAACTTGAATGGGAATGCAAAATGAGCCGGGATCTCTCAATTTAGGTGGCATCTTCTCCTTCATGATCTTTATGAGTTCCGAAGACTTAGATGTCATCCTAACTTCACCAACATCCTCCAGCTTCCTCTTCCTTGATAAGATTTCTTTTAAGAACTTCCCATAGGCGGGCATACCTAGAATAGCATCAAGGAAGGGAATGTTAATATGTAGCTTATTCATCAAGTCAAGAAACTTACCGAAGTGCTTGTCTAGATGTGCTCTGGCTCTGGACTGAGGGAATGGAAGTGGTGGTTTATATGCAGGAGGTGGAACATAAGTTTCTGTCGTTCCTCCTGCTTTCTGTTGCGCCGCCTCGGTTGGCATCTCGGTCGAGGTGTTCTTCGACTGGATCTGGACCGAGGTGGTCTGCGTCGAGCGAGGTACTGGATCAGCAGTTTTAAGTCCACTCCTCGTCGTTATGGCCATACACTGGCCCTTAGGGTTAGTTTCCGTCTTTGCTGGAAGCTTCTCTGGATCTCTTGGCGCTTCATTCGCCCTATTAGCAAGTTGTTGTTCAAGGGACTTTTGGGCCCTCGAAAATGAAGTCATAGAATTCTCCATAGCGCCAAGCTTGATCAAGATTGCCTCCAGAACTGCGTCCTTCTTTTCCGGCTGAGACGAACTTGATCCTTGCCCTTGGCTTTTCAATGGAGTAGAAGAAGAAGAAGGGGAAGAGAGGAAAGGGTTAGAGGAATCATTAGAATTGGAGTTTGAATAATTGTTACCGTGGTTTTGATTACTCGCTCTCCAGTTGTTGCTGTTGGATCCTCTATTGTTGTTGTTGTAGTTGTTGTTTCGGGGTCCGTTGTTGTTGTTACGGTACCCGTTATTGTTGTTGTTCCTTTGCCCTTGCTCTTCCTTCCTAGTTTGAGCCATCAAGAGCTCTTTTAATTCCTTCACGTCATTCTTCAATGACGAGAGTTGATTGTTGTTGGGTTGAGTCTCTTGAAAGTTGACTCTTTTAACTCCACCTTTGGCTCCTTGGTGGGTATACTTCTCCATGTGCAAGGCTTGCTTCTCAATGAAGTCCCATGCATCATCAACCGCCATGTCCATGAAGGTACCGGCGGAGAGTAGTTGGAGATTGAACTGGGTGTTTCCGTCCAGCCCTTTGAAGTAGATTTCCAACAACTCGATCTTTGGAATCCCATGATGTGGGCAATCCAAAAGGATATCCTTGAACCGCTCCCAAGATTTGGACAAGCTCTCCTTGTCCTTCATGATGAAAGCATTGATCTTCCCTCTCATTTCAGCAGTCTTTGAGGGGGGAAAGAATTTGGTTAAGAATTCCGTAGTCATCTCCTCCCATGTGCTAATTTTTCCTGGAGGAAGAGATTGATACCAAGTAAGAGCTCTATCTTTTAAAGAAAAGTAAAAAGGTCTTAGCTTGTAGTTGTTATTTTCAATTCTAGAAGGTCGCAAGGTTTCCATCAAGATCTCGTAGTTTTGAAGATGTTGATGCGGTGACTCCTTCTCTAGCCCTCCGAATTGACATTGGCGAATCATGGCTAGAACTTGCGGTCGAAGTTCGTAGTCATGATCCGCTGGATCTCCTAGGTTCACCCCTGGACGCCTCAGCTGCTGATTAGGGTCCATCCTTTGACCTAGGGTTTGCGGGATTCCTGCAAGAAGAACATTTCGGACTGGAATCCGAGGTGGATGTATATCGACCGGGGCGTCAGGTGCTGGAATCTGCCTCGGTCGAGGATCGACTACTGGATCCTGCATCGGTCGAGGATCAACTACTGGATCCTGCATCGGTCGAAGTAGAATCTGGTTCCGAATGGCTGCAATCTCAGCTTCGATTGTTGCAGTCCTGGCATGATTCTCTTCTTTCTCTTGCCTTAGCTCTTCTTTACTGAGACGTAGCAGCTCCTGCGTCTCTCTCAATTGGGCCGCAAGATCGTGATCGTCTTGTTGGGCCATTTTCGCTTCTCTTAAGCGTCGCTTGTATGTCTTTTCCGGTTCGGGATCGTAAGGAACGATTTCCTTCCCAGCGCGGGTTCTTCGCATATACCTAAGAAAGAACCTGCAAAAGTCACTCAAGTAGAGTGGTAAGATGAAACGGGGCAAATGCCCCAAGAGCAAACCGTACCGGCTCGGTCTAGACCAAGTCCCCGGCAACGGCGCCAAAAACTTGTTCGCTCCAAACGGTGTGTGCAAGCTTTAAATTTATAACCCTAGACTTAAGCTTAAAACAAGGATGCGAACCCGCAGTGTACGAGTCAATCGTAGTAAAAGCAAGAAAATTCCAGGGGTCGATCACAGGGACTTAGTGAAACAAAGTCAACACGGTATGCTACGTTAATTCTAACCACAAGAGTGATTAACACAATCAAAGATGAATAAGATGTCAAATAAACAAACATGCAATTCTAGGGATTAAAGCATCTAGTTGTGGTTCCAACTCAAGATCTATAGATAAGCGGACAAAGCTGAGATTTTTGCATGGGGAAGGTGTTTCTAAAGTGGAGTAGATCACCGGGTAAGTCTCACTACACACTAATCCTAAACCGTAACTCCTATTACCGGGTAAGTCTCAAGGAATCAAGATAAAGGACTATAACCTCAAACTAACATACCATCTAAGGGAATAGAATCAACCTTTACCGGGTAAGTCTCAGGCTAACTCACAAAGATGGGATGGAAGCACACTCAAACCCCAATAAAGGATAAACCTTTATTACCTACACTTATGATCGTTTATACACAAACTAAGGAATTACCGGGTAAGTCTCATCCTAAGCTTGCATTGAACCAGGAAAGTGAAATAAGAATAGGATTTAGCAAACTCTAACACTTAACTTTCTGTTTTAGGTCGGATAAGTCACCTCGGTCAGAAGAATTCCACCCCGGCCGAGATGTTCATCAACCGAACGAGATGCTTAGGGTTAAGGTTAAAGACTCGAACTTTCAGGATCCTACTGGAATCTAAGATTATTCTATCATCGTTTTTCCCACAACCTTCAGCCAATCGCCCTAGAATCACACAAGGAAATTAGCCACTCATCATCATTATGAAAGTATTAAATATATGGGAAGAAGGTGAATATTTGAACAAAGAAGAATTTAATGAAAAGACTTCAATAACTGAATCAAATATCACAAACAAAGCGTTCCTTGGATAGCAATCCAACAAGACAAGACAATCAATGAGGGAATTGAAGACAATCTTACAAAACCCTTCAAAAAGCTATAAAAAGCTATGATCTTAAACCTTCCTTCAACCTTCAAAAAGGTTCTTCGAAAACTCCTAAATTGGAGTATACTTCGCTGCTGCGTCTGCTGTAATCGGATCGTATGCGGCCTCCTGCGTCGTATGCGAGATGTTGGATTTGTGGAAATCCCACCCTTTTTATAGGAAAATAAACCTCCAAAGATAATAAATCTTAAGAAGATATTATCCCATAAATATAGGTAAAATATATGATTCTGCATATCTCCTTCCTTCCAGAAGCTCAGCCCAAAAATATAAGATCACTTTCCAAAATTAAAAGATCTCTTCCAAGAATAAAATATTTTCGCCGCGTCCTAGGTATTCGCCTCGGTCGAGTCGGTGTCTCTGGATCGCCTCGGTCGAGGTGAACCTCTGGTCAACCGAGGTGATCTCACGACAGAATGTGAAATCTCTCGAATCAGCTCCAAAGTAAATCTTCAATCCATGGCTGTGCTTCCTGGATGTAGCTCCAAATGACTCTTGACTTCTTTTGCTCCTTTTTGATGCAAAACATACCATATTACCTGCAATTACAACGAAACTAGGTGTAGACCTCGATTCTCGCAAAGGTAGATGAAATGGTAGTAAAATCACATAACGTACATACAAACATGCAGAATATGAAAGATAAAACGTCCAAACAAACCCCAAAATATAGACTATAATTCATGCTATCAGTGTTTATCAAAGGCAAGCAAAACCACTCTCGCTTACCTTCTCAATCAAAATACAAGAACTTATAAAAGACTAATGTAGCCAAAAATAAGATCAAAATTATAAATTAGAGAGATGGCTAGGAAGGTGCAGAGTTCACTTCCAATAATCCGAGATAACTCACAATATTCCACCTGAACCTGTGAATCTCAAGTTTGAACAAGAACAAAACAAATGATTTTTTTACTTGCCCACTTTTTTTTAATCAACTTTTTTAAGTCAAAAACCGAAAGGAATTAAATTCGTAACCGAAGGTCGGTGGACCGTGATGTTGTTGGTGTGGATAGCTAAGCCGCGGGTCCGGGTTGAATCCGCGGGTGCGGGTCTACTGAGCCGCGGCGCACGTTGATGTTGCGGGTGAGGGTCTTTTAAGCCACGGTTGCGGTCTTGTGTTCTACTGGAGTTGCGACGTCGAAGGGGATGAGTGGCGGTTGTGGTGGTGTTGCAGTTATACCGGGGTTTCTTAGTGAAACTCCGAGGGTGACCAAAATATTTTGAAAATTATTTTTAAGGGTACACAAATCAATTAGAAGCAATTGCATATGATATTGAAAGTAATAAACAACGAGAAGAGTAGAAAACTAACTGTAACGGTTGATGCTTCGATTAACTCTTTTTGTGGAATCTTGTGAAAGATTCGACTTTTGTTTTGAGAAAATAAAAGATGGATGCATCGTTGATTAATCTTTGGCTCTAATACCACTTTGATACGGGGTATTCACCCATGTAGTTGGTCCGATCTTTCGACGCCTAAAGACTCAATAGAAAAGCAACAAATAGAAAAGGATGTGGAAAAGAAGATGATCCGATGGTGGAATGGATCAGTAGATGGATAGATCAAGGTTGAACCCTAAGAAGTTACCTGAAAGCACACTATGGAACGATCGCACATATAGCACAATCAACGAAGTCTTGTAGAACCCTTCAAGCTACCCCAAAATCAATAGGCGTTCAAAGAACCCTAGAGCACCTAGAGGTTTTCTTGAAGCCAGTTGAAGCACCCTGCTATGTTGTGGCAAGTAGAACACACTCAAACAAGTTCAAGTGAGTTGCGAGCAAGACGTCTTTTACTTAGGCTTTCTCTTCACTCCGTGAAGACGACGATAGACACCGTAGGGGGATAACACAACGTGTTTATCTAAATTTTTTAATATTCAAGATGATCAAAATATGAGGCACAACCTCCCTATTTGTAAGAGAAGGGTCGACTAGTGTTGCAGAGGGGGACGACTGGTGTGGGCTTGCAAAAGCCCGTGATCCATCTAGAAATAGATTAGATCAAACTCTTAGGAAAATAATACAATAAGATATTTCTTCTAAAAAGATAAAGATCTATTTTTTAACCTTCCATATTAAAAGACTTAATTTTATTTGCAATAAAATAAAATAGACTTGAATGAAAATATAATTTAAAAGCTCTCAAAAATTAAATCATAATTAAACATATCTTTATGGGTTGAAATAATAAAATAGAAGGCCCAAATTATTCCCTCGTGGTCCACCTTCTACACATAGGGTAAGGATCATATATGGTCTTTGTGGGTCATGGTTCATAGTGATGTTTGTGGGCCATGGTTCATAATGATGTTGGTGATTGGGAAGACTTGCATAACAGGTCCGCTCTCTGGAGGAGTAGGCCATGTATTCTTAAGATTGTGGGCCCAAAAAGAGTATCCCTCAAGATTGTGGGCCCGATGTAGCGAGCTAGCATGAATAGCTTGTATAAGCGTAGCAGAAATGATATGTTCCCATGATGATAAGGTACGACTTGCATGGTTGGGTTGGATCATGGTATGATTTTCTTCTATGTATGCATGACTCGTGACATAGATATCCCTCACGTGTGCATGGCCTACGTGGACTAAGGGAGGCATTGCATGGTTCCCTCTCACGTGTATATGGATGTTTGGAGGTAGAGGAAATGTTGGCATGTATGTTTGGTCTTCAAGGAACCGAGGCTAATCTAGAATGGTGAGAGTGGGCCCGGGTCTCCTTCTATCAACATATGGTTGTGTTGAAAGGTGGGTTCTTGTGGGTCCCATTAATCTTCTCCTCTCTTTCATCCTTAGAACATTTTGTGGGGCTTTAAGGTTGCAATCTAGTTCCAAATGTCATCAGTATACGGGTAGGGATGGTGAAGTCTATTCCATCTTGGTATGATATCAAGGACAAGACTAGTATAGTTGCAGGTGTTCTATAGGTGAGGGATGGTTTCGGGATGGAGGCCACATAGCTTGCAAGTATCATTAGAGATAAGGTTCCAACAACTTAATTTAAATAGGGTAGGAAGTTTTTTATGGAAAGCAATCTAGGAAATGAAGCTGCATTTGGGAAGATTTAGGCCATACCAAATATGCTTGATGTTAGGGGTAGGGGTATGGGTTGTGGAGCGCCTGAAGAAGGTATATGTGAAGGATGTTTTGAAGGAGCCATTGGGAAGAGAGATGATGGAGGAGGGGTTACCAGTGGGGGAAGCATCAATGATCTCATCTCTTATTTTTAAGATAGAGCTCCAGGAGTGGCTATAGCAGTGTTTATCAACAACATTCCAAATAGAGCGGTGCTTGAAGGGGTTGCTACGAATCCAGTCTCCCCAAACATTGGGGATGTGCTGATCTATTTCATAGATTAGCTTAGAGATACAAGCTTATTTCCAGGATAACAGTTCCTTGAATCTAAGACCACCAGTGTCCAAGGGAGAGCATATTATATTCCAAGCAATGAGGGCACGGTTGCTTTGAGCAGCACCAGACCAAAGGAAGGATCTTAGGAGACTTTTGATTTTGTTCAGAATAGTGGCAAGTAGATAGCACACCGGTAATTCTGCATGGAAAATAGGATGGAGGAGATCACTTGCTTTCTTCCTGCGTAGGAAAGATTCCGAGCATGCCATGGGTTTATATTAGAGGTGATCTTGTGAATGAGCGGTTGATAGTCACGAACATTAAGGCGCTTGCTACCGATGGGAACACTAAGGTACATGAAAGGGAGGGAGCCCTGAGAGAGCCCAAAGTTAGCAGCGAAGATGGATTTGTCAAGCGGAGGTATGCCTACCAGGAAAATGGAGGGCTTGTCACTGTTCATCTTCAGTCCAGAGTAGGAGCCAAAAACGTCAAGGGTATTCTTAAGAATAGCAATGAAGTGGTATCATCCCTGCAAAAAAGAAGCAAATCATCAGCGAAACAAAGGTGGGTTAGGGTAGGGTTGTTGCATTTTGGGTGGTGATTGAAGTCAAGGTTGAGGGTGGCATCTTTGATCATGGAGGAGAGCACTTCGATAGCCATGACAAAGAGGGGGAGAGAGGGGACAACCCTGCCTGAGACCGCGAGAGCCTTTAAAGAAACCTTTCAGATTGCCATTGATGTTGATAGAAAAGGTTGCAGTGGAGATGCATTGCTTGACCAAATTAATGAACTAATGGGGAACCCGAAAAGGGCAAGACAGTGAAAGATGAAGTTGTGTTCCATCGTGTGAAAGCTTTGGAGATGTCAATTTTTAGTTCACATCTAAAGGAAATATGAGCTATAGTGTATTTCCTGAATATCATTTATTTTCTTGTAATTACAGTTGCAGTGGAGATGCATTTCCTGAATATCATTTATTAAATATATAATACAATTAATATAAAATATTTTATAAATAAACTTGTAGACTGATGAGAAAATTTGAAAGAAAATTATATTTTATGTTGAAGTAAGTAATTGAGGAAGAAGTTGATTTTTTTTAGGAAAGGTATAATTTTCAAAGAAATCTAAATTGTGGATGAGGGTAGGAGAAATAAAACATCATTTATGATGGAGATGGAAACTTTACGCATGCACTTCACTAGGGAATATGCAAAAATGTAGAAAATGAACGTATGCAACCATTCAACATTAGGAGTGAAGCAACTGAATTCTCAGAAACAACACGTTTTTTTTATTTTATTTTTGAAAAAAAATAAAAGATTTTTCCTCTTGGTTCCCTCAAGGTTTGAACTTTTCTTCTTGGTATCCATTAAGTTTCAAATTTTCTCTTGTTACCCTTATGGTTCTATTTGATTCCTCTTTATATCCATTCTCAATATATTACATTATAAATTCATTAAATATAATAAAAATTAGAAAAAATTTAAAATAAAATATGACCTTATTAAATTTAAATTAATAAATTTATAATAGAATTAGTTTTTTTATTTTTTTATTTTTTGAAATAAAGATATTTTTATTTTTGAATTAAAATAGTTTATATATATATATATCTAATTAAATAAAAAAATTTAATTTTATTACGGAACTCGTATTCGCACGGTTCAGGAATTCAATATTGCACCACTCATTCGCAAAGCGTGACCGTGATCTCACGTTCACACTTTGCGAATGAGTGAAACTCTCACGCATTCGCAATGCGTGACCGTGACGGTCACGCATTGCGAATGCGTGAGAGTTTCAGCCCTAAATCACTTACGGGATGAGATCCCGTAAGCAGTTTCATTCAAAAAAAAGTCGCAAGCAGTGGACGACGGCAAAAAAGACGATCGAGCTCCATTTCTCAACATTTCACACCAAATCAAGCAATGGATAAAGACGGTAACGAAGAAAGGCCATTTCAAAAGCGGAAACACGACCCGAGAGAGGTATCGTTTGATTTTTGTTCGGTTTTTGCTCGGTTTTCGTTTTTCACTTTTCGGTTCGTAATTGAGCATGAAATGGACATTAATAGGTTAGATTGTTGTTGAATTAGTTAGTTTTAGGTTGGTTGAAGAGTAGATTGCGAAAAAAGGGTGTTGATTTGCTTCGACAGTCCGCCTTCAATGGCGGATTGTCGAAGACGATGAACAGTGCTCCACGGTCACGCATTGCGAAACCGTGGAGCCACTGTTCATCCTTTAACACATTGGAATGCATTATAATGCATTATAATGCATTCCAATGCATTTAATTAATTAAAAATAAATTAATTTAATTAAAAAATATTAAATACAAATAAAATGGAATAAAAATATTTTTATTTAATTTAATTGTAATATACTTAATATATTAAATTAATTTATCCATTTTAATTTAAAATAAAATGGATTAAAAATATTGTATTAAAAATATTAATATTATATAATCTTAATTAATTAATGTATATTAATTCAAAAAAAATGGAATAAAAATATATCTAATTAATTTAATTGTAATATGTTAAATATATTAAATTAATTTATCCATTTTAATATAAAATAAAATGGATTAAAAATATATAAAATAAAGTGGATTAAAAATATATTAAATTAAAATCTCTACCTTTACTATTTAGTTAATTTTATTAATATAATTATAATTTATTTAATCTCTTTTAGTTTCATTTAAATTCAATTGAAATGAAAGTAAAGGAAACTAAATAAAAGAAAATTAATTAAATTGGCCTGTAATATCAAATATAGATATTACAGGCCATGCAGAGACATAGACGGAGGCGTCCCACGGCCTCGGCTCGTAGAGATGGTCTCGCCACCACCAGGGCTACGATGGGGAGGAGGTCCCAGGTAGCTGGTTCGGCTGCCGACACACCACCACCACAGCAGCCACAAAGACCATGCATCTCAGATGCATCTCCGGGTCTCCCTCGGGAGGTTCTTCCACCACCGACATACGGATCTTACTCGGACCAGGATGTGGCCGGTCCTTCTGTACACGTAGGGGAGATAGATCCCACAGCTGGCAAGCGCGTTGATACTACTGGTGACGAGAAGGTTGAGCCACCTACTGATATTACTGCTGACGAGCACATGGAGACAGCTACAGATATTCCTGCTAAGGAGCAGGTAGAGCCACCGGTTGATGATCATACCGAGCAGCGAGATTTTGACTTTGATGCTCCAGCTGCAGATCCTATAGTGCCGCCGCAAGAGCCATTTGTACCGGCTGATCGAGGCCGTGTAGTTGCTGATACAAGGGCACCATTGATCAGCGATGTGCTCACTTGCTATGCCGGACACCGTGCTCGCGGTGTCTGGATGGGAGAGGTAGATAACTAATCACAATTACAACACATTATGTTTCAAAAACTAAATTAATAAAACGTTTAATTGAATATTTGTTGTGTTATGAAGGAGGATTACAGGAGGCCGATGATAGCTTTACGGCGGATAGAGCACATTCAGACGCTTAGTAGATGGATTTCTGACGCTGATAGAGCGGACCCCACTTTCTGGTTTGCTTTAGCATCTCAGAGTGGATTGATGGGTTTGCTAGACGTCTCATTTGCTGGAGTTGATCACGCCCTCATACATGCATTCGTGGAGCGCTGGCATCCAGAGACTTGCAGCTTCCATCTACCTTGGGGTGAGATGACCATCACCCTGCACGATGTAGCCGTCATCCTAGGCATTAGGATTGATGGAGAGGCCATTGTCACACCTATGCTGGCACGAGAGAGGGTTAGGTGGCTGAGTGATACATTTCACATATTAGAGGTGGAGGCTAGGAGTCACCAGACAACTCTACCAGTTGACTTGCTGAGGACTGCGTATGATGCCATTCGGCGCGACCCAGCTACCCCAGCTGAGGAGGTGGCTTCTGTATTTCTTCCTTTCTTTCTAGGCTTGGTTGATCGACTTGGTGCGAGACCATGGCCGGACTGGAGACTATGCTTGGGGCACCGGCGTGTTAGCATACTTGTACTCGTACGTATAACTATCACTCTACTTCAATACCTAATAAATTCTTATTGTTACTGTTATGATAAAATGACAAATCTGGACTTTACCTACAGTATGTTGTGCGATGCCTCACGACCGAAGGTAAAGACGATAGGAGGATGTACATCACTTCTACAGGTAAGAACATTCATTGTAATTAGTCACTTTAGATAAGAACTTTCATTTGTTATTCTTACTAATAATATCTTTCATTTACTTTAATATTTACAGTTCTAGATCTATGCCCACTTCCCGTCCTTAGGTTGTTCAGCGGCAGAGGATCCAGGACGTCATGGATCGGCCATATGGGCTTCTAGACTGTCTGTCCCGAGGACACCAGCACCCACTCTTGAGAGGCTGAGATCCTTGCATTCACAGTTAGATCAGATGAGAGCGGAAGACATCAAGTTCATGCCATATAGCGATAGAGTGTTAGATTTTGAGGGCGAGTTTGCTGTGTCGACGTACCGAGGGACGATCCAGATAGGAGATATCATCGAGGCATACATGCCGGATCGAGTCCTCCGACAGTTTGGGTACATTCAGACGATCCCACTTCAGAGGATTGTCCCTTATTTGGAGCAGTGCCCCGCTTCTGACAGTATAGGGTATGGGGTGAGATTCCATGGCGCAGATGATCGTTGGGCTACTAGACACGAGGAGGCGAGCAGATTTGCACTTCAGGGTCAGACTAGGGCCCCTTTACCATGGACAGTATCTTAGGACTACATGTCCTGGTTTAGCGAGCGGTGCCATCCATTTCTCCTTCCTGGCTCAGCTATGCAGTCTCCATCGGTAGATCGTCCTCCTCCGGTCCCTGTTTCAGATACTCGGGTATGTGCTGATATATTTACCTTTAATCTTTTAAAGTTTTATGCTTTACCTTTAGCGCTGACAACTTTATTTTCCAATGCAGAGGCTACACATTATTCAGGCCCGCCTACGGGATATTATTAGTCGTGGCTCAGTGACTATGGAGGACATACATACGATGTACGACGAGTCCGTTGGCCAGGACGTTCATATAGCACCATCTCAGGTCAGGGCGACACAGCCGAGACGAGATTGATGTACTTTACATTTTGTTAGCCCACGCTACCTTTTGTAGTATGGAGGACATACATGTCATGTATTTTACCTTTTGGTGTATATATTACATTTTATATGTTGCAAGTTATGTGTTTTACCTTTTACATTGTTTTTAAGGTTCATCACTAATCTTGCTTAGTACTTCGTGTCATAGTTTGCCAAGATACAGGATGAATCACAATCAGATAATTGAACACTCTATCCATACATTATACCTCTTGATTGCTTCCAAGTGATGGTACTTTTGGATCTGAAGAATCCAAGCGTGTTCACTCATCTTAATAGCTCTATGAAGATACTTCAAATGTGTATACTTGGGTTCCCTCGGTAAACCTTGCAAAGAAAAAGTTCATAGTTCAACACTAGAAGTTTTTGTGAGATGTTATGCATTATAGACCAAAACTCAAAGCTTAGACTTCCCATATTCATCAAGTGGAGCATTATAGTCATAGCTAGTAGCAATGAATCATCCATTAGTATTTCCGAAGAAGAAGAGATGAATGGTTAGGATCGACGAAGAAGAAAAGATTAAGAGATTGACTATCACTTCATAAGCTTCAATAAGCTAGCTTCAGTTGCTGCCAAACGGGGCCTTACAAGACAAACATCCATCAACCAAATGAAACCCTGAAACACATATAACCTATCACTCTGAATAAGATACGAGATTGACTATCACTTCTCTAGGACACTCTTTGCGCCGGAGGTCGTCGAACATCTTGAATCTATCACGGAAGTGTGCATCCCATCCATCAACGCTAGAATCATGCCCACGCCTCCATGGAAGGGTCAAAGGTGGTAATGGAGAGTCTGGTTTAAGCCAAACCTGATGAAAGATGATTGCCAAATGAAAAATTAATTACCTTTTTTTTCATCCTTGAATAAAAGTAACAGAATATATGAGATATAAGAGGTGTAGAAAGAAAGAAAACTTACGGCTACAAAGTGATTGTCATTGACCCACGCTATTGCACGAATCTCTGTTGGGGGTTCTTGGTTCTCAACCGTTGCAACAATTGGTAAACATGTCTCGGGGCTTGAGCCAAGTATAACAACTGCACACCGGTAATATGTCGCTGCTACTGTTGCAACAAGTGGACACTTCATCCAATTCTCCGGCCCACAAGGTATAGGATCAGTCCACCAAGTGGCCTCGATAACTTCATCAACCGTCCATTTTACCGCCGACTATTGAAAAAAAAACAATTATTAGTGAAATTTATCATTTTATCAGCAAAATATAGTAAATCAAAGAAAAGGATGAAGGGTTTATCAACAAAAAATACTCACACGTGCGTACAAGTCCTTTCTCATCAACAACTCTGTAGCCATTTCCCTTCTAACAATCAAGTAATCTTCTTCCGAGTATCCCAAAACCACGGCAAGAGATCTAAATCCACAATGTCCATCTCCTTTAACATCATAGGCTGAAAGGATGAAGGGTTTCATGAACTTCTACATCTGATCACCCTTGAACCGATAGTTTTTAGAACGTCTGGTGATGCTTTTCTTACCACGTGGCTCAGCCTCCTCAACTTTAACTTCAACTTTGGCCTCTTCAGGCTCGGGCTCCTCCACTTTAACTACCACATGTTGTCTTGCTTTAGGTGGACGACCTCGAGGACGTGGACGTGCCGATCCAGAACCATGTTCAAACCGACTTGGTTCTCTCCTTGTTGAAAGAATGCCGTACTTTGGTGGTCTTCCTTTAGTTCCGACTTTCTGCTCTGGTACTCTCAACGTTGAATTGTCCGGACTTGTAATATCTTCATATGATGAAGCCATCCGCTCAAGCACATCTCTCGGAAGCAAATTCTTGTCCAATCGCTCCCTAAAGTCATTGAGTGACTCCATGTATCGATCAATATGGACAACCTCATCTTCATGCGTCGGATTAAATTTTTTCCATCGTACTTGCTTCCAATAAGGGTGAATTTGATCCAAACGTATTGGCTCCCGATGCCTAATAGCAATATAGAACTCGTGCGTACAAGGCAACCCATGAGCTTCCCCCCAATATGAATCCTTACATGTTGTCAAGCTCCTAATTTGCTTTGCCTTCTCGTAGATCTCCAACAACTCCAAGAAGCACTCATTGCTTACTTTGTTTCGGAGCAAAGCAAATACAGGCACACGCACAGCCAACAACATCCTCTCACATGACATTTCTATTGACGCTTGAATCTTATCAATCTAATCATTTACCATCAAGTCAATGTTCTCCATCACCAACTGAAATCCTTGAACGGTAGAACGCAATGTACCCTTCAACAATGAGTGTGCGGACTCACACCTAACAACCAATATCAATTCAATAAATTAATCTACAAGACAAACATTAGAAAACAATTGCAAACAATATAAAAATAATTTCTTACGCATTCGTTGTCCTCGTGCCAAAGTGTAGATGCAAGTCGCACCAATATCGAATAATTGCTTCCTTGTAGGGGATTAGCCATGTAGTTTCCAAATACTCCATCAACCTCGGATACGCTTGCCAATGCACTTTCATTTCATCCAAACGCCGCTCGTAACTCTCAGGAGATCTAGATTCAATAAGAGCATGGTAGTGTGATGCAAAAACAGCTTGTAATTCCTTTGACCGAGTCACCGTCCAAGATCTATGTTGGCTGTTACACTTTATATGAAAGGTGCAAATCATGTGCTTCACATCCGGAAAAACAACACCGAGGGCACTTATGAGTCCTAGCTCTCTGTCCGTCACAATCACCCCGGTGTAACATTTCCGCACACATGTCGGAGTCTCCGTAATGCCCACTCGTAATGATTGGCGTTTTCCTTGGTCATGAAAACAAATGCTATTGCAAACGTCAACCTCGTGCTAGTGATACCGACAATCTCTAACAACGGCATCTTGTACCTATATAGGATATATTATGAGTTTACATTTATATTAAACTAAAAGTACATGAAAAATTAAAAAATCATAATAACATGTATATTAAACCTTACTCGTTCGTCTTGTACGTCGTGTCCATTATGATGACATAAGGAAATAGGTTGAGGAGATGTCTTGAATCCGGATGCATGATGAAAAAATCTGAAATTTCTTCTGATTCCGAGCATCTTCTCACATTTACGTAATAACGACGCTCCTCTAAAATATGTAGTGCTTGTTGGAGAGGACTCCATCCTTCGGCTTGTAGCTTCCTAATCTTCATTCCAGCATTGTATATTTGTTCGATTGTGCTGACGTTGTATGGATCATCTAACTTTATTGACTTCAATATATTTCTCGGCTTGAAACCCGACCCAAGCTCACGTCCCACCTTCCGAAATTGTTTCTCCATCAATCTCCCAGCATATGTGTGTCCCTTCAACTGCTCGGAAAGTGTATGATTGTGCACTCCATTTATAACATGCAACGTCCACTTCTCAACCTCGCTTTGTACGCCATCAAGCTCAAAACAACATCCGTCCTTCTTCGATTTCTGTGCTCGTCTAGAAGATGACTCGGTATCAGGATCCACATCTTTCTTCTTACGAGGGGCTCCAAAACGTTCGCATGTCAAACAAAACGTAACGAACCCCCAAGAATTTCTCTACGACCTACTAGTAACCAACACCATGTTCATGGTTCCTCCCATGAATCGAGCCCAATCCACCATCGTCTCGCGATCATGGAAAAAACCGCGAATTTCAAACATTCGCGAATAATCACTCCCTTCGTCAAGAGAATAATTCGGAAGATCCTAGTTCACATAGAAAACAAAAACTATAAAATTTCTAGTTTTCGGTTTACTAATTTTCAAATAATAAAAACACGAATTATAATAAATGTTTCTAACATTAATTGCAACTATATCTAACTTAAAAATACATTATATACAACAATTCTAGTTTTTCTATATTTTCGGTTATAAAGTACTTACCTCGAAATGCCGAAGAAACTCGTCCGGATCTCTAAATTTTGTATCGTTGAACGGAATCATCACTTCATCATCCTCGTGTGTTGACATTCTCGCAGCTGTTCTCCAGAAAATGTTGTGTTGTTTTTTCGAAGATTTTGTGAGCGTTTTTCACCTCTTCTATTACTATCTTTATATAACCAAATGAAATCAATAACGTTTAAATTACAACGGTCACTTTTACAACGTTCGAATTACAACTTTCGGATTACAACGTTCGAATCTCAACGGTCATAAATCCACGTAGACGCGATGCGTGACCTTCACGGTCACGCATCGCGTCTACGTGGTGCGTATACGAAATTGAGCGTCGTGCCCTTAATATCCCCTTTTATTAAGAGTCTATAAATTTAAAAATATAATAAAATTTTATTTATTTTAGAATTTAATTTTATATAATTTATATTTAATTCGAAAATTTTACAAGAATTATATTTTTTTAATTTTAAGATATGGAAAATTATATTATAGAAAATTAATATTTTTATTTTCAAATTAAAATAAATTATATAAAATTAAATAATAAAATTACTAAATTTTAAATTTCTGGACTCTTAACAAAATTTTAAAAAGTTTATTTTTTATTTAATTTTATATATTTTATTTTAAATTAAAATAAATGAAATTTTTTTATTTTAGTTCAAAATTAAAAATTATCATTAATTTAATTTACTTTTTTAATTAGAAAATTATTTAATTATACTTTTATTATTTATTTATTAGTTTAAAAATGAGGTCATAATTAGTTTTAAATTTATTTTTAAAATTTTTAATTGTTTAATAATGAATTTTAATGTAACATATTAAGAATGAGTATAAAAAGGAAACAAATAGAACCATAAGTGTACCAAAAAGAATTTTGAAACTTAGTGGATACTAAGAGGAATAGTCCAAACCTTGAGGGAACCAAGAAGAAAAATCTTAAAATAAAAAAGACGAAAATAAGAGGGCTTAATAATATGAAAACATAAAATGTGATTTTTAAGTATTAACCCACATTTTTAATTAATCCCACCAAAAAAAAACAGTCTCTCTCTACAATGTGTCATAATATTTGCTATTTTGGTAAATTAGTTTGATGATGTGGCATTTGAATAATTATTTTACTTTTTTGCTATATAAGTAATAAAAACCATACAAGCAAAAGCAAGATCTTGTAAACAACAAAACGAACTCAATAGATTGTTTGATTTGCTTTCTACTTTCACTTGCCGGGTTTGTCATGTCGGAGTTGATTCATGCGACACAAAACCTCACCCAAAGCACGAATGATATAAAAATCACCGAGAGCTTCAATTGAGCACGTGAACATTAATATGGATTAAAAGAAAACCTCTTTAAGAAGGGTAAGAGAGAAAAATTGACACGCTAAGAGTGAGCCTCCAAACAAGGATCACAAGAGAGTTGAGAGAGATGAACTAGGAACCTGGGCAGTTTATGATGATGGTTGAGGCTGCTAAAGCCAAGGTCTTGATCAACAAGTTACATGTTACTTATCTGGCAAACATAAACAAAAAGTAAATGATACTCTTGACAATTTTTAGAGAAAATTGCACGAAATATCTCAAACTTTAGATTAGTGGTGGAAGTTAGTCCGTAAAAACAGTACTAAATCACTTCTTCATATACGATGTGTGTGTGAAGCACGCACATCTTGCCTAGTGTATTATGTAATATAGATGAACTTATATTTAATTTTAAGATTTATTTATTATGGGGGTTGTTCAGGTACGGCCTATTATTCAGGTACGATTGTATGGCCGGCTGTCATGTTGGCACGTGTCCCAATTTTAATTTTATTTTTGAAGAAAATATATTCAAGATGCTTTTAACTATAATTAACTAACATATTATAAGTTCTTCAATATTTTCTTATAAACTTTAAACTATTATCATATAATTCATAAACTATTACTTTTTAATATATTATATCAAATTATTTATAAATTAATCGTTTATATGTTATGAACTATTCTATTATAATTCATGAAGTATTACTTTTTACTATATTATATTAAATTATTTATAAATTAATCGTTTATATGTTATGAATTTAATTCTATTATAATTCATGAACTATCATTTTATAAGTTATGCACTATCCCTCTATAAGTTTTGCATTATGAACTATTCTATTATTATCCATGAACTATACTTTTATAAGTCATACACTATCCTTTATAAGTTTTGCACCATCATTTTCATTCGTTTCGAAAAGGAAAAAAAAATTTAGGGCACGTGTCAGACGCACAATCTTATCAGAAATTAAGGGTCTTACTTGAACAGTTGCCTATTTATTATTTAATAGTCTTGTTATCACAAACATGGATAAGCATACCTAATTTCAAATCATTTCTTAAGAAATATATAAATTGGTTTTAATATATAATCTTAAGTAAAGTCTTAGAATAAATTTTTAAAAAATAATTATCATTTACAGTATAAATGTAATTTATCTAAAAAAACCACGGTAGATTACTTACGATAATTACCTTTACGTGATTTTATATGTGATGGGCCAGAATAAGCCCAAGTAAATTTAGACAGCCTTCCTAGAATCCTAGGGCTCTTCTGGAAGTGGCGAGTTCGCGACCGACGTGGCAATTCACTGTGTCGAAGAAACTCTCCGGCGACGGTCACTTCCATAGTTTCTTCTCCGGCAATTAATGTCTGTTTCTGTTTACTTAACTGCCTTGATGTTCCTTGCAATCCGTTTCGATTTTTCCAGATCCGATGACTACCGATTATCATTTTCGTTCCAGTTTCTCTACAATTGTCTGAGTTGAATGGACTAAAGTGGTTAGATTGGTCTTCAAAGTCTAGCTTGATTAGGAATTTTGAGGATTTTCAAATTTGGAGCTAGCTATGTCTTTGAGTTTTTATCTTTGGTTTTTATCTTTGGTTCGCAGAAACAACGTAATTAATAGCTATACGCATATTTGTACGTGCATTTCATGAATTAACTGTAACACCCCGAATTTTCAGAACTCGGAACGTTACTGGTTAGGACGTCACAATGGGTCTCGACCTCAGTTTGACAACAATATTATTAGGATCTTGCAACAAGACACAAATAAGAAAAAACCGAAATTCATAACAATGTATTTTTAAACGGATGAATGCAACAAGGTCTAACAGCTTATAGTACTTAAACAACGGAAAAGACTAACTGTCTTTATCATGAAGAATGAAACAACAAGATAACACCCAACCCCACTCTAAGGAGTACAAAGACCCGGCTGACCACTACTTCCGGATCACTCAGCTGCTGTTCTAACCTGCGGTAAAACTAAAAGCACAACAAAATAATCATTAGCTAGTTATCTAAACATTAGGAGAATAATAATAGCACACACACACACACAAAAAATAATAAACACTCATCATGCTTTCAAACAATCCAATTTATTATCTTCATTTAAGTCATTCACTCTAATGATACTTATTTTATGACACGAGGGATTCCCATACCTCGTCTCCGCCCCCGTGTACCCATCAAGAGTGGATCCGATGCATCTCACCGTGTACCTGTATGGTCTGGGTATAGAGAACCTCCCAGTCTCCTGGCAGAGCTGGGCAGTGATGTCACGGCCCGTTATACATACACTTGGGCTTTAACACATAATAACAACGGTCGTCCTAACAAGTTGTTATTATAACACACATGGTACACACACCACTATTATCACTCAACTAATATCCAGAAACCAGCTAAATAAGTCGCAAGGACTTACCTGAGTCAAATCACACTCTATTCACTCTCAACTCGGTCCGTACTCGTGGTACTCAATCGCCTGTCACACAAGGCATGTGGATCAGAATCACATCCCATACTCTTAGAAGTTATAAACTTCTAAGATATACAATCCCATGAAGAGAATTTTTGAAAAAGGTTCTCTTAAGTTAAAAGACTAATTTGCCCCTGATCCCGAAAAATCCTTAGACTTTCCTATAATTATTTCCAACTCTCTTCTGGAGTTTAAATCCAAACTTTAATGCTTACGGAAAGATTAGTACAGAAAGAAAATAGTTATACAAAATTCTAGATTGTCACGAAACGGTCATTAAGGTCCGATTTGAGTTAAGATCTAAGTCTCAGATTAAAAGATAAGAATTCCGGAAACGCTCTCTAGATCCTCTAGAATATGTATACTAAACATAAGGTAAGGTCTCTCACAATTTCTCACCCAACACTCCTACATAAAAAAAATTCTAAAGTTGGGGTACAAACTATCATTACTATACTTAGTCATTTTTCTTCCTCTATAGCAAAATCAGCCCAACTGTCCTACTTCAGGACCTTGTAAATCCTAATCCGACCGTTAACTCTCTCCCAAAATTTAACACTGTAAACTTCACACTTCTACCTACAATATATCAAAATTTGAACGGTGAATCGACATTTTAAGGTATCGAACTTTATTCCTTAACTAGTCAGTTTAGATGCACAAAAATAATTTCAACCAAGGGGTTCCATGTGGTCCTGGGTTCGATACTCACCCCCAACTAAATTGGATAAATTTTGAAACTAAACAGCCCATTAATCTGTACCAATACAATCATCGATAGGAGGCCTTGTGAGGACTTACTAACAACGGCTGAAGGGGTCCGGGTTTACAGTGATTGGGGCATAGTAGACTCGTTTGGACCGGGGCTCGTATGCTGGTTCGACTGCACTCACCACAGTGCACCACACGTCTTGGCTAGTCACTTCAGGATAGAGGCTGCTACAGTATCAACCTTGGTGCAGACGATGTAAACAGCCGGCTCCTTTGCTCACCACTGCTGCCTTCCGATGGTCGATGAAAAGGTTCACTGGCTCTCCGCTGCGCTGTCCAGCAGGTCGTCAATGATAACGTCCCTGGGTGCAAGATCCTCTGCACAGTCCGCTGAGGGTCATCAACATATGTCCCGGGTCTCTGGGTCCAAAGCAGGGGAAAGGGAGGAGCACTTACCGACTACTGCAGTGGTGTTGCGCCGGCCATCGAGGTAGAAGATGCACTACCTAGTTCGTGTGGTCGAACCTCTACGCTGAAGGCTTCCAGAGTCGCTGACTTGCCACACTACAGGAGGGAGGAGTGTTGTTGTCCTCTGATCGTTGAAGCCGAAGGATTCCGGTACCGAAGAAGGCTTTCCGCCGGCTGTAGACACTCGAGACTTTGGGTGGTCATTGATGCTAGCGTCGACCGTGCAGAAGGAGGTGGGGTATTAGTTTACCGAAAGCGTGAGGTCTGGTGCGGTTGAGAGGGAGGGTTAACGAGAGAGCGTATCAGCAAGGTTAGGGAAAGAATTAGGTTTAGCTTATTTACGATTAAGGTGTTGATTAGGGTTTAGATTAACTTATAATATGGGCTGGGCTGACATGTAATTGGGTTGGGTATGTTGGGCCCAGAACTGGGCCTGCTCCTCAATTAAAACGAGAGGGTTGAAAGAATACTCGTTATTCGCCCAGAACCATTAAAAGTACGGAATTAATTATGGGATTATTTACGGAATTATTTAAGTTATCATATTATGTGAATCAAGATCACATAAAATGATAGAATTTAATATCGTGTTTTTTTATTTAAAAGAATTAAGGTTGGCGGATCGAAATTCGGTTTGATCCGAATTTAAACGGAGCTTAAATTTTTCGGGTATTACATCAGTGCCCTCTTAAAATAAGTTTTGCCCCGAAACTTAGGATAATTTTGTTCTCTACCATGCAACTACTCAATCATGACAATCACGCACACATCAAAGAAACCACAAACTCTCAGTCCAAGGTAAAAACAGGCGAAGTCAAACAACACAGCATCCGAGTACTAACTCGTCGGTACAGAAATAAAATCTAACCCCTCAAAGAATTCGGAATAACTATGTCTAAAACTCTCCCATGTCTCCCAAATGGCTTCATCGTCTCCTCGTCTAGACCACTGGGTCCTCAACAACGGTATCTCCTTGGACCGTAGACGTCTAGTACTGCGCTCTAGGACAGCTACTGGGTACTCCACAAAAGTATGGTCTGGCTCAACTATCAGATCCTCATGACTGATGACGTGTCTAGGATCCGGTAGGTACTCTTTCCACGGTTTGGTTCTCTAAACTTACTTCCAGCTCTTTTGATGATTCTACCAAACTTTTATTTCCACTAGGTCCATTTTATTTATTTATTTTTATTTTTACTTTTATTTTATTATTATTATTTTTTTTTATTATTATTATTTTTTTTTTTGAAAGTTCCCGACTATCGATTCTGAATTAATGATCCTAAACTTTTGTCGGCTTTGTAATACATACCGCTTGGCCCAGTTTCCTCAATGGGACCTAATCGGATCATTCCTTAATTAATGGGTTTCACCTACTTCTTGTCAAGCTTTCAATTTATATAACTCAGAACAATTCACACACCCAAATGGACCTCTTCATATAGATCTCTAATTCCTTAACTTGAAATCCTAGTTAACCTAACATTGATTTCCTTCATTTGTGGGTTATGTGCCTACTACACTTTGTTAGCATGAAATATTGTGATATTTTAGGCACGTTTTCTAAGTGTATTTCATTCATATTAGTGTTCATTGATAAGGCATTCAAGCAATTGGGAGCTAGTTTGTCTATATTGTCGATATAGAGGTCTACATAAGCTTTGTGTTGATTGTAGGCAAATAAGAGCTAAAACCGAACGGAATAAGAGAGAATGGAGATGGATTGAGCATATCCAAGGATTGAGGACACCACAAAGGAGCTAAGGAAGATGCTAGGATAAAGAATGATACAAAACAAAGGAGATTTACGAGCAATCTATGTTCCACGCTCTAAAATACGACCGTAATGGAGTCCACGCTCTAAACCACGGCCGTGGAACTTTGGCAACACAAGCGTGGAGCATTCTAGTGAGTTACACGGCCGTGGAAGTTGTGAAGCACCGTAATCAAATTCCACGCTCTAAACCACGCTCTAAACCACGGGCGTGGAATCCTATGGAACCGTGATTTAGGCGATCTTTTAACGTACAAATTAAAGCCACGATCTTTTACACAATGGGCTGGACACTTATTCTATCTTGCCCTATAAAAGGACGGAAGGAGAGAGATTCCGTCACCTCTGCTTAGACCTTCGCTTACGCTTACTTGCACGTGCCTAGGGTTCCAATTGGACGTGTGGAGATTGCCATTTCGCAACGGAGATTTGCGAAGACTTGGAGATTTGGAAGTTACGCTTTGTCCTTAGGTTTGATTAGAAGACGGATTGACATCCCATTCTTCGTTCTTATCAAGGATTGTGATTGGTTTGTGTTATTCCGAATCTGATATACATCATTACTTTGTTTGTGGATTTGAGATTGATTTGAGATTTATTGAAGGGTTTCGAAGGTTTTCATCTTTCATTCTTTTAAATCTTGAATTTGATATCATAATGACTGTTGTTGGCTAAAACCCTTTAGCAATTCTAAGGTGAAGGGTTGATAGTTGTGGCTTAGATGATGATAGATCGATCGTAAACAGATTGGACCCTGAGAGTTAGAGAGAATCGCTGACGAACCAAAACCACGGTGTGTTCTTGAGTTCCACGGCCGTGGAATCTCAAGATCCACCCGTAATTTTCCTTAGTTTACGAACCTTGCTTTTACTTTAATCCAAAGTTAAAGATTTGCTTTAACTTAGTCTTGGCTTGCCTTTTCTAGGTAGTAGTGAAGCCTCAACAACCTCTACTTCGATTCCGAGTGTCACAACCTTAATCGGTTTAGTTAGTCTTGATCCTTGGATTACAAGTTTGGGTATTTGATATTAATTCTTGTCTTTAGATCCTTTCTATATTGAAGCCTCAACAACCTTTATAGAGAGTATTTCTAGATAAGTCATATAAAGCCTCGGAACTTCACCGTACATTGCTTTGCATTAGTATACCTTTGCAACTCTTAACTCTGTCCTTATATCTTTAGTATATCTTGAATCGATTGCCACAGCTGGATTCCTGGATCTTTAGGATTGTTGTTTTCCCAATATTTACAAAGCTTCATACATTTACTTGCTTGACAATTCTATAATTGGATTTAACCCCCCAAATCCCTGTGTTCAATACTCTGGAATTCTTGCTTAACTATATCGATCCGTACACTGCGGGTTCGCTTGCTTGATTCTAGTTTTATAAATTTAAAGCTTATTTGCACGCACGCTAAGTGGCGAACAAGTTTTTGGCGCTGTTGCCGGGGATTTGGTCTAGGCCGAATTCGGTTATCGGTTGTCAAGCTTGGGAGCTTTTTCCTTGTTATTTGATATCTCTTCGAGTGTATGCGCAGGTATAGGAACAACGAAGACCTCTTACCTCTTGATCAAGAGCTTGAGAGGACTTTGAGGAGAAAGCTTAAGGAAAGAAAGATGGCTGAAAAAAGAGAACGTGACTACCAAACGGAGTTGGCGGAAAAAGAAGCTCAACTCCAATGGAGTGAGAAGACTCGCAGGGAAGAAATGGATCGTCATCAAACGAAGGTTGATGATCTATCGGACATGATGTTTCAAATGAGGTTGGAAATAAACAACCTCAAGAAGACAAAGAGAAGAAGGAGGCCATCAAGATCGGTTAGAGCCAACTCATCCAATGAGGATAGCGACTCTTCCATGCCACCATTAGAGGAAATTGATCCAACGATCAATGTGAACCCGTTCTTTCCACGGCCAGCTGCCAATCGCCGTGTCCCAGCTAGAGGTGCGAGAGTCGAACGTGTGGATGAGGAGCCAAGAACCCTTGGCCAAAGGATGGATCCAACGCAGCAACCACGCCGTTTGGGTGTGAACTTTGATGCTGATGATGCACAAGGGTTTAGCTTCAACCCGCAAGTTATTACCATTGTCCGCCAAAATCAATTTGGGGGAACAATCGCTGAATCTCCACATCAACATCTACAAAATTTTGAGATCATGATGGAGACAATGAAGCCAAAGAATGCAACTACCAACAGCTATAAACTCAAGCCTTTCTTCTTCTCCTTGAAAGGGAAAGAATTGTCTTGGTATCAAGCTCTTCTAAGCGGGAAGCTAGACACATGGGAAGACCTTTCTTCGGAATTCCTCACTAAGTTCTTTCCGCCCTCCAAGACGGCGGAGTTGAGAGGTAAGATTAATGCATTTTCTATGAGATCTAACAAAAGTTTGTTTCAATCTTGGAAAAGATTTCAGGATTTGCTATTGTATTGCCCACATCATGGCATATCCAAATTGGCGCTATTGGAGATATACTATAAGGGGCTGGATGTGGAGACACAATTCAAGCTCCAATCCCTTTCATGTGGTACATTCATGGACATGAGGGAAGATGACACTTGGGACTTCATTGAGAAGCAAGCGCGAGTTATTGAGAAGTATTCTCATCGGAAAGTGGAGGCGAATCATGTGGATCAAGGAGCAAAGCTATCACAAGCAGCTCAAACTCAAATCTTTTCTCTCAATACGGAGATTAAAGAGTTGAAGGAAGCCATCAAAACCAACTTTCCAAAGCAAAATTAACAAGATGTAGGTTATTTGGGCAACAACAATAACCACAACGGGAATGAGAATACAAACCGCAACAGCCGGAACAACAACCGGAACAATTGGAACAACAACAACAACCGGAACAACAATTGGAACAACAATAGGGGTTCAAACAACAACAATTGGCGTCCCAACCAACAAAATTCCGGTAATTCTTATTCCAATTCAGGAAATTCACTAACTCCACCTTCCTCTTCTTCCACTCCTTTGAAAAGCCAGGGGCAAACATCTAATGGTGGAAGTACTTTGGGGAAAGAGAAGCCCGATCCCATGTTGGAAACAATTTTGGCAAGCTTCAAGGATTGGAGACTCGCATCATCAAGGTTGATGATCACATAACTACGGTTGATAAAGCCCAAAAGGTTTTAGAAAACCAAATGTTTAGCCATGCGGAGGAAGTTCCTAGGAATCAAGGAAAACTTCCAGGAAAGACGGAGGACAACCCAAAAGGAAGGGTGATGGCAATCACAACTAGGAGCGGAGTAACAACTACCGACCCGCAACCTAAGTTTGTAGAAGTCCCCGTTGAGAAGGACAAAGAAAAGGGGAAGGAGAAGGAAGATGTCTACGTTCCTCCTCCATCTTACAAATCTCCCCTACCATTCCCGCAATCTAGAGCGAGAACGCGTCTAGACAAGCAATTTGGTAAGTTTATTGAACTCATGAGCAAACTGCATATTAATATACCTTTCATTGATGCAATTGTAGGTATGCCAGCTTATGGAAAGTTCCTAAAGGAGATCCTCTCTAACAAGAGAAAGCTAGAGGATTTTGGAGAGGTTAAGATGAGTTCGGATTCATCGGATCTCATCAAAACCATGAAGGAGAAGATGCCCCCAAAGCTGAAGGATCCGGGGTCATTTTGTATTCCCATAGGAGTGGGAGATGTCACATATGATGCATTATGTGATTTGGGAGCAAGCGTGAGCATCATTCCGCTTGCCTTATGCAGGAAGATCGGTTTAGGCGATCCTAAACCAGTAAAGATGACGTTATACATGGCGGATCGTTCCATAACTCGTCCCGTCGGTATAGTTGAAGACGTCCCGGTCAAGCTTGGTAAGTTCTATGTTCCTATAGACTTTGTTGTGCTTGACATTCCTGCAGATAGTCCGGTCCCGATCATTCTCGGAAGACCGTTTCTTGCAACATCCGGTTGTATAGTCGATTGCAAAAATGCTAGACTCGCCTTTGACATAGGAGAAGAGAAGGTAGAGTTCGTTCTTTCCACTTTGGTGAAGGAACCAGCCTTCGATGAGGATATATTCAATATCCATGACGAAGAGCTATCTAGAGAGGAGGTAAGTTCTATTCTCTTCAAAGATCCCTTGCAAAAAGTTCTTTCTATGAGCATAATGGATATAGGGGAAGAAGAGGAGTGCAATGAGGCAATTGAAGCCTTAGAGACACAAAAAGAAGTGTGTGAAGAAGAGTTCGAGAAACTCCACGATGAAGCAGAAAACGTACGGATCCACGGCCAGACAGCTTATTCCACGGCCGTGGAATTCATCAACACAAACGTGGAGCATTCTAGTAAGTTACACGGCCGTGGAGGAAACAGAGGCACCGTATTTACTTTCCACACCCAAATTCACGGCCGTGGAGAAGGCAGGGGTGCCGTAATTTTGGGTGAAACCGAAGGAAATTGTGTCTCTTCCACAACTTCTCTTGATTCTTCTCCAACACCTTCTACTTCCTTGGACACTTCTAAGGTACCATCGGATATTTCTCAAGAGCCATCGGAGACTCCTATAGTGATGGAATTGAAACCACTTCCTACACATCTAAGGTACGCATTTCTAGGATCTAATTCTACCTTTCCGGTAATTGTTAGTTCAGATTTAAGTATAGATGAACATAGTAAGCTTATGGTTGTCCTTAAGAAACATAGGAAAGCCTTAGGATATACTATAGAGGATTTAGTAGGAATCAAACCTTCCCTATGCATGCATAAGATCTTAATGGAAGAGGACTTTAGAACTTCGCGACAACCTCAAAGGCGGTTGAATCCGACCATGAAAGAGGTCGTCAAGAAGGAAATTCTTAAACTACTTGATGCAGGTATCATCTATCCTATCTCCGATAGCAAGTGGGTGAGTCCCGTACAGGTGGTTCCAAAGAAGGGAGGGATGACGGTCATCACCAACAAAAACAATGAACTCATTCCTACACGAACCGTAACAGGATGGCGGATGTGTATAGACTACCGCAAGCTAAACAACGCGACAAGGAAGGATCACTTCCCACTACCCTTCATCGATCAAATGCTTGAAAGGTTAGCACAACATTCACACTTTTGCTATCTTGACGGTTATAGTGGTTTCTTTCAGATTCCGATACACCCGGATGATCAAGAGAAGACCACATTCACGTGCCCGTGGGGTACGTTTGCCTATAGGAGAATGCCGTTCGGGTTTTGCAACGCCCCAACCACCTTTCAAAGGTGCATGATGGCCATCTTCTCAGAATATATAGAGGAAATCATGGAGGTTTTTATGGATGACTTCTCCGTTTATGGTTCCTCTTTTGACAATTGTCTTTCTAACCTTGCTCTTGTGTTACAAAGGTGTGAAGACACTAACCTAGTTCTTAATTGGGAGAAGTGTCAATTTATGGTGAAAGAAGGCATTGTATTAGGACACTTAATCTCTAGTAGAGAGATTGAGGTGGATAAAGCTAAGATAGAGACAATAGAAAAGCTTCCTCCCCCAACTTCGGTGAAAGGGATAAGGAGTTTTCTAGGACATGCTAGATTTTATAGACGCTTCATAAAGGACTTCTCTAAGATATCAAAGCCGCTTACTAATCTATTGATGAAGGATGCAGTTTTTGATTTTTCACAGGAATGTCTAGATGCGTTCAATATGATTCGGGAAGCTCTAATCTCAGCCCCGATTATTCAACCTCCGGATTGGAATCTTCCCTTTGAGGTTATGTGTGATGCAAGTGACGTAGCTATAGGAGCTGTTCTTGGGCAAAGAAAGGAAGGACGAACCCACGCTATCTACTACACTAGCAAGACGCTAGATGAAGCGCAGCTCAACTACGCCACTACCGAAAAGGAATTCTTAGCAATTGTATATGCTATTGACAAATTTCGCTCTTATCTTGTAGGTGCAAAGGTGATTGTATACACGGATCATGCTGCGATCCGGTATCTACTTGCAAAGAAGGATGCGAAGCCAAGGCTAATTAGATGGATTCTTCTCCTACAAGAATTCGATCTAGAGATCCGCGACAAGAAAGGTTCGGAAAATTCTGTTGCGGATCATTTGAGTCGTCTAACACATCTAGAGGACGACCATCTACCTATAGATGACTCCTTTCCGGACGAGCATTTACATATCATAGAGGAGTGCATCGATGTGATCACCAAAGGTAACGAACCATGGTTTGCTGATTTTGTTAACTATTTAGTTTGTCAGGAATTACCGCCCGGATTATCCTACGCACAAAGAAAGAAGTTCTTTAGAGATGCTCGAGAATACTTTTGGAATGAACCTCTCCTCTTTAAGAGAGGTCCGGACGGCATTATTCGGCAATGTGTGCCGGAAGATGAGATGCAAAGTGTCATCCGTCATTCTCATTCACTACCTTGTGGAGGACATGCTAGTTCGAACAAGACTAGCGCTAAGGTATTGCAATCTGGATTCTTTTGGCCTACTCTATTTAAAGATGTGCAAACCTTTGTTTCCTGCTGCGATGCTTGTCAAAGAACAGGGAATATATCTAGGAGGAATGAGATGCCTCTCAACAACATCCAAGAGGTGGAGATCTTTGACGTTTGGGGAGTAGACTTCATGGGACCTTTCCCATCATCTTGTGGAAACCAATACATACTTTTAGCGGTGGATTATGTTTTGAGATGGGTTGAAGTAATTGCCTCTCCCACCAATGATGCCATGGTAGTGGTTAAGTTCTTTAACAAGACCATCTTCCCACGATTTGGGACACCACGGACTATCATTAGTGATGGAGGTTCTCACTTCATTGCCCGCCGTTTTGAAGCTCTTCTAGCTAAGTATGGGGTGACTCACAAGATCGCCACCCCTTATCATCCACAAACTAGTGGACAAGTGGAGATCTCAAACCGGGAAATCAAAGGAATCCTAGAGAAGACGGTTTCAAGGACTAGGAAGGATTGGTCTTTGAAGCTAAATGATGCATTGTGGGCATACCGGACTGCATATAAGACTCCCATCGGAACTACGCCATACAACCTTGTGTATGGGAAGTCTTGTCACTTACCGGTAGAGTTGGAGCACAAGGCGTATTGGGCAATAAAGTGGTTGAACTTCAGCGTGAAGGAGGCGGGAGAGAAGCGTCTCTTGGACCTAAATGAGCTTGAAGAACTTCGCTTGAACGCCTACGAAAACGCCAAGATCTATAAAGAAAGAGCGAAGCGTTGGCATGATAAGCATATCATCCCAAAGGACCTCAAAGAAGGAGATCAAGTTCTCCTCTTCAATTCAAGGCTTCGTCTCTTTCCAGGTAAGCTTAAATCTCGTTGGACTGGACCTTTTCTAATCAAACGTGTTTTTCCCCATGGTGCAGTTGAAGTATGGGGTGAAAAGGGCGGAAGCTTTAAGGTGAACGGTCAACGACTCAAGAAGTATACACCGGAACTCCAAGCTGAAGAGTTCACGCCCACCGCACTCGAATAAGTGCGAAACTTGGACTTTGACACATTACAGAGAGTTCCACGGCCAAAACCACGGTCGTGACAGCAACAGTGACCGTAATTTTCAAAAGCCTGAGCGTTACCTTTTTCAAAACCACCGGCATGGTAAAGCCAGCCGCCTGGTTGGTATGAGCAGTTACCGGAGTGGGCCACCGACCTTTCCAGCAGGGTCGGAGCTTTAGAGATCCGTGCAGATGCTAGGGATGCACGAGCCGCCGATCATGACCGCATAATGAGAGACATATACCGCCAGCAGTTTGGGCGGAACTATGATCCCGGCTTCTTCCCGTTTCCACCTCCACCGGTACCGCAGTGAGGATGATTGATGATCCACCGTTCTAGCCACTCCACCACCGTTTTGTGAGTTCTTTTTCTTTATTTCTTTTCTTCTTTTTCTTTTTGAACATTAGGGACAATGTTTGTTCCAAGTATGGGGTGGGGTGTGACTAATCGTTTGTAATAACTCTTACTCACTTTGTATGCTTTTATCGAGAACACCGTGCATGTTTCATTCTATTGTTACACATTTCATTATTGCATTGCATGAAAAAGCTTTTGAAAAACCCATAAAAATTGAAAAAATTTTGAAAATTTTGTGCTTCTAAGGATAGAGATGACTTCTATGATAATCACTACTTGTGAATTGAGTTTTGATGACAATCGCATGCTTAAACAAATAGTGAATTGAAAAGAAATTGAATAAGTTGATTATTCCTCTTTTGCAAGTTTCATAATGTGAAGAATGTTACCTAAATCATGTTGAGAAATCAAGGTTGAAATCACATGATAAGTTCTTATACTTCTTGTTGAAATGAGTAAGGCAATTCAATTTTCTTTCTTCTTTCTTTAATCATTTAGCCCCTCAATGAAATAATGGTCTCCTTTACCTATCCGGGAATTTGGAGGAGTTGATATTTGGCATGTTTGATGTGGGAGGGCCATGAAAGCAAAATTTTGCATTCAAAGAATAGAAAGAACTTATAGGTTTGGGGAAGTCAATCATGACGATGAGTAACTCGGCACCATTCACATAGCCGGGTGTTTGTGTCTTGCCAAAGTCGGATTGAGCGATATTCCTAGCGGATTATGGTATGTGCATCAAGGGTTTGAGGCATCTCGCAAAAATGAGAACCGTCAATCTCCTAGGCTTCGGTTTTTGTGCACCTTTGTACATAACTCCAAAAGTAAAGTCGAAAAATGAATTAAAAAGAAGAGAGCGAAGCTCTAAGTTGAAAGTGTTGTGGAAACCGCAAGAGAAAAAGAAAAGAGGTAGTTATCCACTTTCCCGGATTCATGCACCACATTCCTTAAAGTTCTCCCTCCCTTTCTGCATTCTAGACCTTGTTTGAAAGTCCTTAAGATCAAGAGAATGATATATGACTTGGTGATCTAAATTGAAGTTTCTTATGATTGATTTTGATAATGTTTGAAGGTTATGATGTTTACATGGAAGTTTGATCAATTCATGAGCCTTCTTTACTCTTTACTCTTTGATTATGTATATGAAAGTCTTATAAACGAATGAAGCAAGATTTGAGAATGATCTATTGACTAGGAAGCACATTCATCTAAAAAAAAGTTTTGTTTTTGCGAGTGTATCCATATTTCATCCTAACTTGAGTTTTAAAGCTTTTGAAAGACCTTGCTTGGGGACAAGCAAGTGGCAAGTATGGGGTTATTTGTTAGCATGAAATATTGTGATATTTTAGGCACGTTTTCTAAGTGTATTTCATCCATATTAGTGTTCATTGATAAGGCATTGAAGCAATTGTGAGCTAGTTTGTCTATATTGTCGATATAGAGGTCTACATAAGCTTTGTGTTGATTGTAGGCAAATAAGAGCTAAAACCGAACGGAATAAGAGAGAATGGAGATGGATTGAGCATATCCAAGGATTGAGGACACCACAAAGGTGCTAAGGAAGATCCTAGGATGAAGAATGACACAAAACAAAGGAGATTTACGAGCAATCTATGTTCCACGCTCTAAAATACGGCCGTAATGGAGTCCACGCTCTAAACCACGGCCGTGGAACTTTGGCAACACAAGCGTGGAGCATTCCAGTGAGTTACACGGCCGTGGAAGTTGTGAAGCACCGTAATCAAATTCCACGCTCTAAACCACGGGCGTGGAATCCTATGGAACCGTGATTTAGGCGATCTTTTAACGTACAAATTAAAGCCACGATCTTTTACACAATAGGCTGGACACTTATTCTATCTTGCCCTATAAAAAAACGGAAGGAGAGAGATTCCGTCACCTCTGCTTAGACCTTCGCTTACGCTTACTTGCACGTGCCTAGGGTTCCAATTGGACGTGTGGAGATTGCCATTTCGCAACGGAGATTTGCGAAGACTTGGAGATTTGGAAGTTACGCTTTGTCCTTAGGTTTGATTAGAAGACGGATTGACATCCCGTTCTTCGTTCTTATCAAGGATTGTGATTGGTTTGTGTTATTCCGAATCTGATATACATCATTACTTTGTTTGTGGATTTGAGATTGATTTGAGATTTATTGAAGGGTTTCGAAGGTTTTCATCTTTCATTTTTTTAAATCTTGAATTTGATATCATAATGACTGTTGTTGGCTAAAACCCTTTAGCAATTCTAAGGTGAAGGGTTGATAGTTGTGGCTTAGATGATGATAGATCGATCGTAAACAGATTGGACCCTGAGAGTTAGAGAGAATCGCCGAAGAACCAAAACCACGGTGTGTTCTTGAGTTCCACGGCCATGGAATCTCAAGATCCACCCGTAATTTCCCTTAGTTTACGAACCTTGCTTTTACTTTAATCCAAAGTTAAAGATTTGCTTTAACTTAGTCTTGGCTTGCCTTTTCTAGGTAGTAGTGAAGCCTCAACAACCTCTACTTCGATTCCGAGTGTCACAACCTTAATCGGTTTAGTTAGTCTTGATCCTTGGATTACAAGTTTGGGTATTTGATATTAATTCTTGTCTTTAGATCCTTTCTATACTGAAGCCTCGACAACCTTTATAGAGAGTATTTCTAGATAAGTCATATAAAGCCTTGGAACTTCACCGTACATTGCTTTGCATTAGTATACCTTTGCAACTCTTAACTCTGTCCTTATATCTTTAGTATATCTTGAATCCATTGCCACAGCTGGATTCCTGGATCTTTAGGATTGTTGTTTTCCCAATATTTACAAAGCTTCATACATTTACTTGCTTGACAATTCTATAATTGGATTTAACCCCCCAAATCCCTGTGTTCGATACTGTGGAATTCTTGCTTAACTATATCGATCCGTACACTGCGGGTTCGCTTGCTTGATTCTAGTTTTATAAATTTAAAGCTTATTTGCACGCACGCTAAGTGGCGAACACACTTCTGTTGTAACACCCATTTGGCACAATGGCGTCTTTCTGAGGGTCAACCTGATTTACCCAACTCCCGCCTATTCATCCCTTCTAATACTAACAACATCCTCTTCAAGCAGACCCTTACTCTGTTACTCAATCGTAGTCTGTTCTTAACTAACCAATAAGCAACCTCTAACCCGATTTCTCTCCATATCCTTAGATCATCCCAGAAGACCAACGTTGCCTACTTGGGAAATCCTCCAAGGCATCGGTAAAGTTACCTCTTAAAACCACAGTCACTAATGTTTCTTCTTAACGGTACCTACTCGTTAGTACTAACCAACACTTACACGTCCACAGTTGACGTCGGTCATTCTATAATTGACTTATCTCAATATCCCGGACTTACTCTTTTTATACCCATACTGGCGTTAAATTCTTGGTGAGCATCATCTGCTCGCTTAATCCTTTCATGCTTCGCTAATTCGTTTTATCTTCCACACTTATGTTTCCTTAGGCTAACTCTACTTCTCGAGCCCAACTGGTTCATTCATCTTGACCTAAATAGTCATTCCAAGTCTTCAACGATAGCTGGTAAGTGTTTTTGTAGTTCTGATGATTGTAGTTATCATCCCCTTGCAGTTCCCCTTGCATGGACCGTTGGTGTTGATGATTTAGGTCCCGTGGTAATTGGGTTACCTTGGACTTTCGAGTCCACCAAGGCCGTTCTCATATATACATTCCTTCGTTGGTGTTACCGGCAACATTGCCTTCATGATCCTCCGTTGTTTCCGCTACAGGGCTTCAACTCTTTGATACCGTCATTGCGATTTCTTTCAAATTCCTATATCTTTGAGGAGGTCAAAACCTCTCCACACTTGTAAAGTCTAAATTTTGCTTCTACACTCCATTGTAGGTATCCCTTCCATGCACCTTAGACCCTCATATCCGGGTCGACATTTTATCTCCCTTGGTCTCTCAAGCTTATCTTGTGAATTCTTCTACTAGGTGACTCATCTTATACATTTTTCTTCTCTGCATCGGTCTCTAACTGTCTGTTGATCATTACTACCCATTATGTGTTGGAACTTCAGTTACTTTGTACTCTTGCATAGATTTCCTGAGGACATCCTCATCTCAAGACTTTATTTAAAATTCAGCACGACCCGCAATTTTGATACATGACTTTTCTTCTCACTGGTTAAGTTATACGCTTGGTTTACACTAAATCCATCTTAGTGTCATCAGTCCGTTAATATGATTTTTATTAAACATCTAATGGTACCATTTGTATGCAACACATTAGGTGCATATGATTTTCCCACCAATCAAATTTCTCGCATCGCATTTATTATGTCTTCCTTATACTCATGTCGATTTACCTTCTTTAAATCTTTACACCCCATAAGATAGTTAAATCCCCTTTGAGTTTTCTCGTACACGCTTTACGGACCACGTTGATTGGTCTTATTACTTTCATCAACTCTTACGTCATCAGTCTAGAATGGAATTCTAGTACACCCTTTGTATGCAATCTCACTACTAGTCCTCCATCTACATATTATTTGTTATCAAGGTTAGCTCAAGATTTCCTTGGAGTACCACCACTTCTCATTAAACTCTTGTACAAACATTTTTCGGCAATCATTTTATTTGGGTGATAAAAGATCTATATAACAACCTCCCGTGATTCGACTTCACTCTTTCTCATGTTTGTTCCAAAAAAAAAAAAGTAGATTCCATATACAATCACCTCCCAACTCGATAAGACATTTCACCATGGTATTAGATCATACTTTCTATGTTTGTGCCACCTCTACACTTCCAATTATTTTGTGTCACCTCTTTAGTCATAAGGGCTTCCTTTATCAATCTAGAAATCTGACTCCAACTTTGCGGAACAACACTATCAGTCTCATTTGTGTGAAAAGAAGAGTACCCTCTGTCTGGACAGACGTAGGATCTGATCAAATCATCTGCTTCTTCTTACTCCTCTAGTTCTTCTTATACGAATCCATATGTACTAATTGTGATCTGTAAAATTTTTTCCTTATCCAGTAGATAAGAAACCACTAACACAATTTCCTGGATATTATTAATGACATAAGGGGTCATTTCCGGCTCTCATAAGTTCTTATTTACAGTTACTAGTTTGGACTCTTTTCATGTTATTATCCAAGATACTAGTACTTGTATCGATTTGTCTTCACAATTGTCGCAGTTGATCCCTTTAAGGATTTCTCCAGATGTTGATAAAATTCTTTTATAACTTTTCGGTTATTATTTTTATCTGACAACCAGTCACCACTCGTTACGCTACACGTGTAAAG
This sequence comes from Fagopyrum esculentum, assembly GCA_033239045.1. Taxonomy (NCBI): domain Eukaryota; kingdom Viridiplantae; phylum Streptophyta; class Magnoliopsida; order Caryophyllales; family Polygonaceae; genus Fagopyrum; species Fagopyrum esculentum. Next base: position 43,526,966 of record BSUD01000001.1, on the reverse strand, counting down.
TCTCAGTTGCTACTAAGTAGTTTGTAGGTGACCCTTTTCCAGATCATAAACTTACTTTTCTTCTATCTCTTTTGAGGTTTGATATACATGGTGAAAATATATCTCTTCAATTTATACTCCTTTAGCTCCTTCTACAAATTACACTCCTATAAGAGTACTATACTCTTACGAGTCTAGTTGTATCTTCGTCTTCCGTCAACGGACTTATAAATTCTTCTATCTCTTTTGGGGTGCTGCTTGTACTTCTGCCTTTATAGAAATCCGGCCTTTGTTGTATCCCGATCATTGTTGTAATTCTTGTGTGTTCTAGGAGGTCACACCACTTCCATGATGGTGGAATCAGCCTTCTCCTTTCTAGCAACCTGTAAGCTTTCATTTTGCGGCTCTTTAATTCTTCGTATCGGGATGGGAAATGTATCTTATCTTGACTCTTATACTTATGATTATCTCGGTTTCCCATCTTGATTGTGGTGGCAAGTAGCTTGTCGAGAGTGATCATACTCTTCTCTGCTTCTAGCCTCAAACTTTTACCTTCTAGTCCGCCAGTAAGCTTAGATCCAATGCCTGTTTGTGTTTCTGAAGGCATCCCCATTGTTGTAACGTTGCTTTACACCATCTTAAAAGAACCTATGAGTTGTCTCCTCCAATTTATATACTTGCCGGTCATCCCACGTTGCCGGAACCACCCTCATGTATATTCTTCATTTGATCCTATTGAGTTGACTCGGGATTCTCGTCTTGTCATCATAGTTGGTGTTGTCTTTTAGTTTTCACCTTTCCGTCTCGACGTTCTTCCACAAGATCGAAGGAGTTGTCCGTCATTCGTCTACCGTAATGCACCTAAGATGTGCATACTAATCCTCACGTTGACACCCTTTAAAATCTACTTAGATGTGTCAAGGGGTGAGAAACTCATTATGTTATCTCCGTTAAGGACATAACACAACTATAATTTCTACTAATCTTCGGCATATACTTATCTATATCACATATCTTTATAATCAATCTAAAACATCCAACTAAAGTAAAACCTAAAGTCCATACTAAGCATACCGAGATCCGTGATAGTAATGGTGGTCAGCCGTACTTTTCTATTCCCAACTAGACTATGCATGCATTTGAAAACCAAAAGTCCTTTTTAAAACTCAGATCCCTTTTTGGGTTCTGCTTAAGTACTTATTCGGTCTTTCAGAAGATTTCAAGTGCCATTGTTACCAACCTAGAGCTCTGATACCATGTTGTAACACCCCGAATTCTCAGAACTCGAAACGTTACTGGTTAGGACCTCACAATGGGTTCCGACCTCAGTTTGACATCAATATTACTAGGATCTTGCAACAAGACACAAATAAGAAAAAACCGAAATTCATAAAAATGTATTTTTAAACGGATGAATGCAACAAGGTCTAACAGCCTATAGTACTTAAACAACGGAAAAGACTAACTGTCTTTATCATAAAGAATGCAACAAGATAACACCCAACCCCACTCTAAGGAGTACGGAGACCCGGCTGACCACTACTTCCGGATCACTCAGCTGTTGTTCTAACCTGCGGTAAAACTAAAAGCACAACAAAATAATCATTAGCTAGTTATCTAAACATTAGGAGAATAATAATAGCACACACACACACAAAAAATAATAAACACTCATCATGCTTTCAAACAATCCAATTTATTATCTTCATTTAAGTCATTCACTCTAATGATACTTATTTTGTGACACGAGAGATTCCCATACCTCGCCTCCGCCCCCATGTACCCATCAGGAGTGGATCCGATGCATCTCATCATGTACCTGTATGGTCTGGGTATAGAGAACCTCCCAGTCTCCTGGCAGAGCTGGGCAGTGATGTCACGGCCCGTTATACATACACTTGGGCCTTAACACATAATAACAACGGTCGTTCTAACAAGTTGTTATTCTAACACATATGGGACACACACCACTATTATCACTCAACTAATATCCAGAAACCAGCTAAGTAAGTCGCAAGGACTTACCTGAGTCAAATCACACTCTATCCACTCTCAACTCGGTCCGTACTCGTGGTACTTAATCGCCTGTCACACAAGGCATGTGGATCAGAATCACATCCCATACTCTTAGAAGTTATAAACTTCTAAGATATACAATCCCATGAAGAGAATTTTCGAAACAGGTTCTCTTAAGTTAAAAGACTAATTTGTCCCTGATCCCGAAAAATCCTTAGACTTTCCTATAATTATTTCCAACTCTCTTCTGGAGTTTAAATCCAAACTCTAATGCTTACGGAAAGATTAGTACAGAAAGAAAAGAGTTATACAAAATTCTAGATTGTCACGAAACGGTCATTAAGGTCCGATTTGAGTTAAGATCTAAGTCTCAGATTAAAAGATAAGAATTCCGGAAATGCTCTCTAGATCCTCTAGAATATGTATACTAAACATAAGGTAAGGTCTCTCACAATTTCTCACCCAACACTCCTACATAAAAAAAATTCTAATGTTGGGGTACAAACTATCATTACTATACTTAGTCATTTTTCTTCCTCTATAGCAAAATCAGCCCAACTGTCCTACTTCAGGACCTTGTAAATCCTAATCCGACCGTTAACTCTCTCCCAAAATTTAACACTGTAAACTTCACACTTCTACCTACAATATATCAAAATTTGAACGGTGGATCGACATTTTAAGGTATCAAACTTTATTCCTCAACTAGTCAGTTTAGATGCACAAAAATAATTTCAACCAAGGGGTTCCATGTGGTCCTGGGTTCGATACTCACCCCCAACTAAATTGGATAAATTTTGAAACTAAACAGCCCATTAATCTGTACCAATACAATCATCGATAGGAGGCCTTGTGAGGACTTACTAACAGCGGCTAAAGGGGTCCGGGTTTACAGTGATTGGGGCATAGTAGACTCGTCTGGACCGGGGCTCGTATGCTGGTTCGACTGCACTTACCACAGTGCACCACACATCTTGGCTAGTCACTTCAGGATAGAGGCTGCTACATTATCAACCTTGCTGCAGACGATGTAAACAGCCGGCTCCTTTGCTTACCACTGCTGCCTTCCGATGGTCGATGAAAAGGTTCACTGGCTCTCCGCTGCGCTGTCCAGCAGGTCGTCAATGATAACGTCCCTGGGTGCAAGATCCTCTGCACAGTCCACTGAGGGTCATCAACATATGTCCCGGGTCTCTAGGTCCAAAGCAGGAGAAAGGGAGGAGCACTTACCGACTACTACAGTGGTGTTGCGCCGGCCATCGAGGTAGGAGATGCACGTCCTAGTTCGTGTGGTCGAACCTCTGCGCTGAAGGCTTCCAGAGTCGCTAACTTGCCACACTACAGGAGGGAGGAGTGTTGCTGTCCTCTGATCGTTGAAGCCGAAGGATTCCGGTACCGAAGAAGGCTTTCCGCCGGCTGTAGACACTCGGGACTTTGGGTGGTCGTTGATGCTGGCATCGACCGTGCAGAAGGTGGTGGGGTATTAGTTTACCGAAAGCGTGAGGTCTGGTGCGGTTGAGAGGGAGGGTTAACGAGAGAGCGTATCAGCAAGGTTAGGGAAATAATTAAGTTTAGCTTATTTACGATTAAGGTGTTGATTAGGGTTTAGATTAACTTATAATATGGGCTGGGCTGACATGTAATTGGGTTGGGTATATTGGGCCCAGAATTGGGCCTGCTCCTCAATTAAAACGAGAGGGCTGATAGAATACTCGTTATTTGCCCGGAACCGTTAAAAGTACGGAATTAATTACGGGATTATTTACGGAATTATTTAAGTTATCATTTTATGTGAATCAAGATCACATAAAATGATAGAATTTAATATCGTGTTCTTTTATTTAAAAGAATTAAGGTTGGCGGATCGGAATTTAGTTTGATCCGAATTTAAACGGAGTTAAAATTTTTCGGGTATTACATTAATTGCAGACACGGTTGTTTCCTTGAGCCGCTAGATAGAGACACGCATACCCACTGAAAGCACGAGAGAGATGGAAGGTACAGAAATGGAGATAGAGGAGGCATCTCCGCCTCAAACCTCCTCCGATTCTTCCAAACGATTTCCTCTCAAGAATGCCATCCAGACCAACTTTTTTTGATGATTATTTCTTCCAAATCTCTCCCAAGTACTTGATATCTAAATCGTCATTTCTTCTTCTAAATATCTCTTATCTTCCGCTCCTCCCTCTCAATTTTGCTTGTTTCAACTGAAGGGAAGATTGGTCAGCCATGGCGGTGTCCTTGTCTTCCAACCTCGTCAAGCTCTATTCTCCAGCGACTGGATAGTTCCTTGGCCAGTGTAATGGTCCCACCTCTACGATCAACCATATTGCCTTCTCTACGCCTGATTTACTGTATTCTTGCTCCTCAGACGGCACTATCCGAGCTTGGGACACCAGGACTGTAAGATCCTAGGTTTTTCCTTCACCGCCCCTTCGGTGAAGAGGGCCGCCCCCGCGGCCAGCCGGCCCTACGGCTGGGAGATCTGCCCCTGCGGATCGTGCGACAGATCGTGCCGATTTGTTTTCGTTGTTTTATCTCTCTTCATAGATAGAGTACCCGATATTCTATCTTATGGGCCGGTTTCCTTGTTTTCTTTCTAACCCTAGATGCCCTTTCCGTCTAGTGTTTCAACCCTCCCTATATATTCTCTCCCTTCTCTCCTTTTTTCCGTTCCTTGCTATCGCCTTCAAACCCTAGAGAGCTGCAACCGTCCTTGCTTCTTGCAATCCCGCTGAATGTGTAAGTGCATCTTTTCTGGTTCTTCCTCACGTTCCTTTAGCGCTGCATGCCTTCCCTTCTGTTTTGGTTTCTTCCTTTCGTTCTTTTCTTTCCTTCTTCTCCAAGGATCAAGCATGAGCCTTGATTCTTGTGGAGTGTTCTGTTGTTGACCTTTCATTGTTCTCAGGCTCTCAAGAGTTGAGTCTTGACGTGTTGGAACCAAAGGTTCGAGCTTTGGTTGCCCCTGTTGTGAGATTTGTCGAAGAGAAACCCGATAGTAGCTTCTGACGAAGATCCGCCCCTGCGCCTGCACAGAGCCGCCCTTGCGCCTCGGTCACAGCCTTCCCTGCGCCTGCACAGAGACGCCCCTACGCCTCTGTTCAACCGCCCCTGCGCATCTGTCCAACCGCCCCTGCGGTTTCTCAGCAGTAACTCACGTCTTTGGTGAGTTGCTTCCTTTGCTCGTTCCTTCCTTGGTTCTTTATGGTTGTTCCTTGTTCCCCTGAGTTGTTGTAAGATTAAGGTTGAGCCCTTAGCATGTGTTGATCCCTTAGAGATCTTTGAGACTAGAAGTCATAGGCTACTAGCAACCGTTCCGTTCCTGATTCGTGTTGCTTGTTCGTACAGGCTTTCCTTGCTCCTTTCTTGAGGGAAACTGAGCTTCCTTGTGTGTTTCTGAGTTGTTCGTTGATCTCTTGTGTTACTTTCGTGTGAGGTAAGTCCCTTGGAGTTACTTAGCTTCATTCCGCGTATTAGTTGGATTGTTTTGGCTTGTTTGTGTTGCTATCATGTTTATAACGGATAATTGGAAATAGGATTCACCCTTTGTTACCCTTAATTGGCCCAAGTGTATTATAACCGGGCGGTGACCACTTGTCTAGTTCTACAGGAGACTAGAATGTGCTCTTGCAACCCAGACCCGTAGGTAACAGATAGTACTGATCTATTCCTATTGGTAGACGGAAGCGGAGGCGAGTTTCGGGAGATTCTCGTGTAACAAAAGAAGTTGAATTACCAATGGATAACCTTAATGAAAGATAATAACCGGTTGATGTGTAAGCATGCTATGTGTTTTCTTTACCTTATGTGTGTTTGTTCCTTTACACTCTTGCTTATACCTAGAATGTTAGCTAACGGTTTATACCGTCGTTGTAGATGTTCCGCAGGTTCACAATGCTGCTGAGTGATCCGGATGGTGTGGTCAGCCGGGGTTCCCGTACATTATAGGACGAGATTGGGTTTTTGTTTCGTTTGTTGTTTCCCTTTTGTTTTGACCCGGCTGTGGAGTTTTTGTGTTTTCTTCTGTTTGAACCTTTGGTTTTATATTAAGTTTTGGTTTTCATTCGTCTGTGCCTTGTTGTAAGATTCGTTTGCTGTTGCTACTCTGAGGGTCGGGACCCATTGTGCAGTCCTAGCCCGTAGCGTTTCAAGTTCCCAGAACTTGGGGTGTTACAATATGGTATCAAAGCTCTAGGTTGGCAACAATGGCACTCCAAATCTTCTAAAGGTCAGATAGATAAATAAATAGAACCTGCAAGGGGTATAACGTTTGCAAAAGGGGGTTTTGTTTTTAACCTTTCGGTCTGGGATAGATATACGGGCGACCACCACTACCTCCGTGGATCTCAACAGTGTAGTTTCTTTCGTGTTGGCCTTTATATGTGCTTTTTCTGGACTTTTGCTTTAGCTGTAGCGTGGCCTTATATCTATATATGTAATCTTATATATCTATCCTTATAGCAGATGGTGCGTACTAGAGCTACATCTGCTATGGGGCGAGGAAGGGGTCGACCACCACTTTCACCTGCCGTCCGTGGACGAGGGCGTGCAAGAATACTCCACTAGCTAGAGGTCGGGGCCAAGCCCCAGTTGCTGACCCGCCTATCGCTGAGGCATTCGTCGAAGAAGTTGCTGAGAGCATTGTTCCTGAGGCTGGAAATGGGACTGCTGCTAGGTCTGGAGCACAAAGAGCGCCATCAACAGAGTCCACACGAGTGTCTATCGGAGCTTCTGCATTTCGCGACTATGTGCAGAGGGTTGAGGAGGCTATCAGGATTGGAGGACCAGCACCAGTGCCACCAGTTCCTGCGAGATCAGCTGAGGTTTTGCGGAGAGTTACACAAGCTGTTGTCCCGTCTACTAGAGTTGCTGAGGTTGTTGGAGTACCGGCTGAGGGAAAAGAGCCAAAGCCTGACAGTTGGTTGAAGGCTTTTGACCAACTGAAAGTTCCCGTCTTTGTGGGAAGGACTGGCTTGGAGGTGGAGCAGTGGCTAGGACAGGTGGATTCTGCTATGGAGGCTATCGGTTTCCCTGAGGGACGTCGAGTCAACATAGCACAGACATTGCTGAAGGATCAGGCTCATTCTTGGTGGAGGACCGTTCGCAGTAAGGTCACTAGTTATGAGCAGATGAAGACAGTGATCGATCAGGTATCGTTTTTGCCCTACAACCATGAGGAGGGATCGTCTTCAAGATTTTCTTGAGGCTTGATTCGAGGATTTGCCTATTGTTGAGATCATCCTCAAGTTTCAGGATGAGTTGGCGTTGCTAGGTCTGTCCGCAGCACCGGAGGATCAGTATGTTTACCTTTTCTCTCGGAGGTTGAGAGAATCGACACGCTCTTATCTTACTGGATTTCGTTGTGAGTCTTTGACGGACTATCAGGATAGAGCTTCTGCCTATGAGAGAGACCGACCGGGTCAGAGGAGAGCTTCTCAGACAGGAGGTCTTGAGAAGAGACAGAAGACTGGATCAACCAGTGCTAGAGCTGGAGCAACTGATTTTGGGCGTAGTCAGACGCTTGGACGTTCTAGTTTCCTGCAGAGTTTTGATAGAGGATGGCAGTGTCATAACTGTGGAGTCGCTGGACACGTCCGAGCTGACTGGAAGAAGCCAGCAGTGACTTTCTTTACTTGTGGCAAGCCCGGACATAGAGCTGCGTTTTGCCGTCAGGGCAAGGCGCTATCTCAGCAGGGTTCTTCACCTGCCATTGTTGCTGGAGGAGGATAGAGATCCCAGTACCAGCAATAGCAGCAGAGAGTTTTAGGTTATGCCGCTCCTCAGGGTTCCACTCCGGGATAGGGGAGAGGTAGAGGACATGTTGGTGGATCCGCAGACACTAGAGAAGCACCAGCCAGAGTTTATGAGTTGAGGAGTGTTGTAGAGCCGACAGCGCCGGCAGCTACAAGTACCATTCACATTAATGGTTTTCCTGTCAGAGTTCTTTTCGATACTGGTACTACGCATTATTTTATATCTGATGCATGTGTAGATAGATTGGCCTTAGTTACTATAGAGGGTAGACCCTTCTTTATAGGATTACCTGATGGGGGTAAGATACGAGGTACGCGAGAGGTTCGCAATTGCCCTATTAGATTGGGAGGTCGCGATTGGCCACCTAACTTCTTCGTCATGTACTTAGTACATGAAGAATTTATCCTGGGCATGGATTAGATGGATCGATATCGAGCAGTTTTGGACATCGGCAAGAGGACAGTGACGGTAACTACAGATGCAGGCCATGTTGAGATCTTCAAAGGATGGGATCTTGGGAAGACTGGTACAGTTATCAGTGTAGTTCGAGCTGCGAGACTTATCAGTCAGGGATGTGAGGATTTTTAGTGCTATGCCATGAAGGATAGTACTAGTCTAGTTTTGGAGGAAATTCCAGTAGCTTGCGAGTTCGTGGATGTCTTTGGAGAGCCATCAGGTTTACCTCCACAACGGAGTGTAGACTTTGGCATTGATCTAGAGCCCGGTACGAGATCGATCTCTAAGGCTCCTTATCGTATGGCGCCTATCGAGATGCTTGAGTTGAAGAAGCAGCTTGAGGAGTTAGCAAAGAAGGGCTTCATCCGCCCTAGTGTATCTCCTTGGGGTGCACCAGTTCTCTTCGTCCGAAGAAGGATGGGTCAATGAGGTTGTGTATCGACTACCGAGAACTGAACAAGGTGACGATCAAGAGCAAGTACCCATTGTCCCGTATCGATGATCTTTTGGATCAGCTGCATGGAGCTTCAGTGTTTTCGAGGATCGATCTGAGATCATGATATCACCAGCTGAGGGTGAGAGAGCAGGATGTAGCCAAGACGGCATTTCGGACTAGATATGGACACTACGAGTTTGTAGTGATGCCATTTGGGCTTACGAATGTGCCTGCAGTCTTCATGGAGTTGATGAATAATATCTTCATCGACTTTCTAGACCAGTTTGTAGTTGTCTTCATCGACGACATTCTGGTTTACTCCCGTAGTAGAGAGGAGCATGTAGGACACTTGAGGATCGTTCTTCAGGTCTTACAGGATAGAGAGCTCTACGCCAAGCTCTCTAAGTGCGAGTTTTGGATGTCCGAGGTAGCATTCCTTGGTCACATCGTTTCAGCTGAAGGGATCAAGGTAGATCCGGCGAAGATTGAGTCAGTAGATTCCTGGCCGCCACCTTAGAACGTCAAGGAGGTTCGCAGCTTCTTAGGATTGGCAGGCTACTACAGGCGTTTTGTTGAGGGCTTTTCAGTTATCGTCCGACCGCTCACTTCCTTGCTACGGAAGTCTACGAGGTTCGTATGGTCTGAGTCGTGCCCGCAGAGCTTTAAGGAGCTGAAAAAGAGATTGACCTCTGCTCCTATCCTAGCTCAGCAAGAGGGCATTGAGGCTTTTGTGGTTTACAATGACGCATCCAAGCTGGGCTTGGGATGTGTACTGATGTAGAGGGGAAAGGTGATTGCTTATGCGTCTCGATAGTTGAAGACGTACGAGGAGAATTACCCTACCCATGATCTTGAGTTAGCTGTTATTGTTCATGCCTTGAAGATTTGGAGACATTATCTGTACGGAGCCACGTGTCAGATTTTCACAGACCATAAGAGTCTGAAGTACATATTCACTCAGCGGGAGTTGAATAACTGCCAGCGCAGATGGTTAGAGTTGATCAAGGACTTTGATCTTGAGATCTTATACCACCCGGGAAAGGCTAATGTGGTAGTAGATGCCCTCAGTAGGAAGACTTCCTGGGAGATGGCGATCGCTAGGCTGACAGCTCAGCCACATTTACAGCGAGATTTGGCATGGCTAGAGATGGATATCTACTTCCCAAATTCCGATAGCCAGTTGTCCACCTTGGAGATAGTACCTGATCTGTTGGCCGAAATCCGACAAAAGCAGGAGAGTTGCCCAGCTTTGACACAGATCCAAGACCGGATGTCTCGAGGAGAGGCACCACAGTTTACAGTTGGTGCTGACGGAGTTTTGAGACGCCAGTGTGTGCCATCAGATCGGGAGTTGAGACAGAGGATCCTTCAGGAGGCTCACTCTTCACCTTACTCAGTACACCCTGGTACGAGTAAGATGTATCAGGATATCAAACGCTCTTTTTGGTGGGGAGGTGTAAAGCCAGATGTGACGAGATATGTAGCTCAATGTGCGACCTGTCAGCAGGTCAAGATCGAGCATCATAGACCAAGAGGCGAGCTACACTCACTTCCCGTCCCTCAGTGGAAGTGGGAAGACATCTCTATGGATTTTGTGACCGGTTTGAGACTGAGTCGTGGTTTTGATGCTATCTAGGCCATAGTAGATCGACTGACGAAGACCGCACGTTTCATTCCGATCAAGGAAATGTGGCCGGTGAGTCAATTAGCAGAGGAGTTCACGAGACAGATAGTGAGACTTCATGGAGTACCTAGGACTATAGTCTCTGACAGAGACGGACGGTTCACTTCGAGGTTCTGGCAGCAAGTTCATGCCGCCCTAGGTACGAGTCTACAGTTCACGACTACTTATCATCCTCAGACTGATGGTCAGTCTGAGCGGACCATCTAGACTTTGGAGGACATGTTACGAGCCTGTGTGTTAGATTGGGGACAAGTGTGGTCAGATCACCTTCCCGTAGTGGAGTTTTCGTACAACAACAGTTGGCACGCATCGATCAGGATGGCTCCTTATGAGGCTTTATATGGACAGAAATGTCGTACACCGATGTGTTGGGACGAGCCTAGTAGTGCCAGCGGTGTAGCACCCGAGCAGATTCAGGATGACATGGCTCGAGTAGTAGTAATCCGAGAGTGGATGTTAGCAGCACTGAGTCGACAGAAGTCTTATGCTGACAAGAGGTGCAGACCTCTGGAGTTTAGAGTTGGAGCTCAGGTTTGGTTGAGAGTATCCCCGACACGAGGCGTCAGACGTTTCGGTGTCAAGGGGAAGCTGAGTCCCAGATATGTTGGACCGTTCGAGATTCTTGAGCGAGTTGGAGAGGCAACATACAGACTTCTGTTGCCACCGAGACTCGAGGGTGTTCACCCAGTTTTCCATGTGTCTCAGCTACGGGAGTACATACCTGACCCGATACACATCGTCAATCATGAGGATCTAGTGATCGAGCCAGACCACACGTTTGTAGAGCACCCGGTGGCTGTCTTAGAGCGTAGTACGAGACGCTTGCGTTCGAAGGACATCCCGATGTTGAAGATTCAGTGGTCGATGCGAGGAGCTGATGAGGCGACTTATGAGACAGAGGATAGTGTCCAGAGGAACTATCCGGAGTTTTACGCTGAACTTGTTGCACCTTTAGCTTAGTCTGTTGTTGGTTTTTCCTTTGTTGCGTTGTGAACGCTTTTGTGTGACGTTTTGTGTTACGTGCCCCTAGTGGGAATATATGAGCTCAGTTCCGTTTCTGTGTATTGTTGTGATCGTTTGGTTTTTGCAAATTTTGGGACGAAACTTCTTTTTAGGGGGATCTGATGTAAGATCCTAGGTTTTGCCTTCACCGCCCCTGCGGTGACGAGGGCCGCCCCCGCAGCTGTGAGATCCGCCCCTGCGGATCGTGCGACAAATCGCGCCGATCTGTTTTCGTCGTTTTATCTTTCTTCCATAGATAGAATACCCGATATTCTATCTTATGGGCCGGTTTCCTTATTTTCTTTCTAACCCTAGACGCCCTTTCCATCTAGCGTTTCAACCCTCCCTATATATTCTCTCCCTTCTCTCTCTTTTTTCTCGTTCCTTGCTATCGCCTTCAAACCCTAGAGAGTTGTAGCCGTCCTTGCTTCCTGCAATCCCACTGAATGTGTAAGTGCATCTTTTCTGGTTCTTTCTCACGTTCCTTTAGCGCTGCATGCCTTCCCTTCTGTTTTGGTTTCTTCCTTTCGTTCTTTTCTTTCCTTCTTCTCCAAGGATCAAGCATGAGCCTTGATTCTTGTGGAGTGTTCTGATGTTGACCTTTCGTTGTTCTCAAGCTCTCTGGAGTTGAGTCTTGATGTGTTGGAACCAAAGGTTCGAGCTTTGGTTGCCCCTGCTGTGAGATTTGTCGAAGAAAAACCCGACAGTAGCTTTTGACGAAGATCCGCCCCTGCGCCTGCACAGAGCCGCCCCTGCGCCTCGGTCACAGCCGCCCCTGCGCATCTGTCCAACCGCCCCTGCGGTTTCTCAGCAGTAACTCGCGTCTTTGGTGAGCTGCTTCCTTTCCTCGTTCCTTCCTTGGTTCCTTATGGTTGTTCCTTGTTCCCCTGAGTTGTTGTAAGATTAAGGTTGAGCCCTTAGCATGTGCTGATCCCTTAGAAATCTTTGAGACTAGAAGTCATAGACTTCTAGCAACCGTTCCGTTCCTTATTCGTGTTGCTTGTTCGTACAGGCTTTCCTTGCTCCTTTCCTGAGGGAAACTAAGCTTCCTTGTGTGTTTCTGAGTTGTTCGCTGATCTCTTGTGTTACCTTCGTGTGAGGTAAGTCCGTTGAACTTACTTAGCTTCATTCCGCGTATTAGTTGGATTGTTTTGGCTTGTTTGTGTTGCTATCATGTTTATAACGGATAATTGGAAATAGGATTCACCCTTTGTTACCCTTAACTGGCCCAAGTGTATTATAATCGGGCGGTGACCACTTGTCTAGTTCTACAGGAGACTAGAATGTGCTCTTGCAACCCAGACCCGTAGGTAACAGATAGTACTGATCTATTCCTATTGGTAGACGGAAGCGGAGGCGAGTTTCGGGAGATTCTCGTGTGACAAAAGAAGTTGAATTACCAATGGATAACCTTAATGAAAGATAATAACCGGTTGATGTGTAAGCATGCTATGTGTTTTCTTTACCTTATGTGTGTTTGTACCTTTACACTCTTGCTTATACCTAGAACGTTAGCTAACGGTTTATACCATCGTTGTAGATGTTCCGCAGGTTCAGGATGCTGCTGAGTGATCCGGATGGTGTGGTCGGCCGGAGTTCCCGTAAATTATAGGACGGGATTGGGTTTTTGTTTCGTTTGTTGTTTCCCTTTTGTTTTGACCCGGTTGTGGAGCTTTTGTGTTTTCTTCTGTTTTGTGCCTTGTTGTAAGATCCGTTTGTTGTTGCTACTCTGAGGGTCGGGACCCATTGTGCGGTCCTAGCCCGTAGCGTTTCAAGTTCCCAGAACTTGGGGTGTTACAAGGACATTCGAGTAGGTCTTAATCTACCAATTTTGTGGCTTAGATCGAATTGCTCATGGTTCTGTTGTGAGTTTCCTGTATCATTTGATGTATATTGTGCAGGTATCGAAGATTACCGCAGGTCCTTCACAAGAAGTCTTCGGTTTCTCATTTGGCAACGAAGTTCTCTAGTAAGAATGATGCTCTTTTGTTCAATTTTGCTGTAAATCTCTGGTAAGAATGATGCTCTTGTGTTCAATTTTGATGAATGTCATTTGAAGTTCTCTGTTTTCGCTCAATTGCATGCTCATCACTGGAATAGAAATATGGAAGTTGAGGACTAGTTTTACATCCTTGTTGCTGTTGGATGGGTGTTGTAGTGCCTTACAATAGCTGCATATATGTAACTATGTATCATATGAGAGGAAAACCGTAGTTTTTGTAGTCATGTACCCCACAAAGATCATAAACTAGGTTGTAAGCACCAGTAGACAATGTTCAGGTGGCATTGTTTTAGGACAAAAGAAGGCTTTTCGAGTTGGAGCAGTCATTTAGAATTGTTTTCAAATTTTGATAAAAATGCCCAAATTTATAGCAGTCATTTTTTTTGTTTTCAAATTTTTTAAAAAACACCCAAATTGGTTAGCTTGTGAATGTGAGCAAGAGGATGGATTTGGAATCACAAATTATGCCATGTGCTATTTGAAAATATTGATTTGGTCAGTTTTTTTCTTTGTAGATTCTTCTTTGGCATTTAGAGCATTGATTAGGGTTTGATTTTGCTTTTTAAATATTAGAAAAATGGAACTTCTGCTTGCCTGAAAAAGAGAAATGCACTCGTAATGGCATACAAAAATTTATCAAACGTAGCTTTGTTTTTCATAGTCACTCTTAAGGTATAAGGAAATATAACAGGAGTTTAAACATAAGGCTAAATCGCACATTACAATGAGGTTATCGAGAGCCTTTGTTGAAGGCTTTACACTGATGTTTCAGTGTCGACACTGAAACATCAGTAGAATGAATAACTAAAAAACAAAATATAAAGCGATATTATTGAAATTAATAAGATAAGAATCTGAAAATGGTTAGTCCACTTAGAAGAAGTAGGCCCCAGGAAGCACTAATAAGGCATCTCCTTGGGTCTCATCTTTGTTCAACAGGATTTGATGCTGCTTGTCCTCTCTATCCTCGATAATGAAGAACTAAAGATCATCATATAAAGCACCTTCTTTGATGCTGCTTGTCCTCTCTATCCTTGCCACCAGGAAGGCGCTTCACTTCTTTTGGTTTAGTTGTGGTAGAAGCTCCTGGAAAAAGAAACCGAAATCTTCATTGCTGTAACTCACATAGCGAATCAACCATACACAAAATGCAAATATCAATACAAGTTACTAAACAAACGCAACCTACATCACCTAAAAGGGAAAAAACTAAATATTTTCCATCAAGGGCGAAAAACTTGTTTAACATGTAATGAATGGCTCACTAACACAAAAACACTCTGGTAAATTCTACAATTCTACCTAAGCTGAATTAGATCATCATCTCATGTAAGGGGGGAAACCAACCAAAAACAACAACTTAGTAATCTCATATCTCAATCATTTCACTTTGATCCAAGGAAGGTAATATAGAACACAGGTAAATGAAAAGAATAGGATTTAGAAAGACCATTTTCAGATTCTTATCTTATTAATAATACAGAACACATGTAAGCGATAATGAAGAACACTAGACAAAATATAAAGTACCTTCTTTGAAGACAAGGCCGGTGAGAGCAGCAAAGCCAGGGCCAACAAACGAGACAGCAACAACAACAACTTCCACAAGGTGGGATGAAGAAAGACCAACCTGAGTATAACAAAAATAGGATTTAGAAAACTTAATATCATAAGAGTCCAGTGAAATTCACATAATAAGCATTCAAATAAGCCAATCCTTCTCTATAGATTTGTTAGATGAGCAAACCTAAATTAAAATATATGGCTTTCAATACTTTACTCACAAGAGAATTTCTGCAGCTCAGCTTCGCTTGTTGAATCTCATGTTTTCTTTTGTTCACATGGCCTAATCTGGAAAGAATGTTTGTTCACATAGAGTTGTTAAGAGACATCATGGAATGATCATAACAATATCTACAGAAGGTATGAGTGTTAAAATTAGGATGCATAAGCCTTCAATTTTGAGAGTAGAAAAATATATGAATACATGCTCCATTTTGATTAAATTCCTATCCCAATATGAACTGTCATACATGAAATATATGAATAGATCTCAAAATCCACAATGAAACCAGTTTATACTATTTCCTGAGATATCACTTTGAAATTCAATGTCTCACATAAGTCATAATAATTCCGTCTTCAATCAAATCCAAACTGAATCCCCGCTTTGTTCAGTTTAAGGCACTGGATATAATGTGTTGTTACTAACAGAATATGCTTTTATGCACAGGCCAGAAGAGATCTTAAATTCATCAGATAGTTTAGTAAATGACTAATTGGGCTGGGACAACAATTTATGCATGAAGGAACTTCATGTTAACTAATAAAAATTTAGCAAAAGAAACAAATGTTGTAAATTGACAAACCAACACATCTTAGATTTACCTCCTTTCCAAAAAATCTAACAGCTTTAACTCATCCAATCAGATGAGAAGTCATCAAGATTCAATTCCTCAATGGAGGATATATCGGAAGTTTCAGAGAGTTCATATATATATGTATTGCTCCCACACTAGCTTATAAGGAATTATGCAGAATATCCATTAAACAACACTTTTTTGTTGTTACAAAATCTGAGGCTTCGTTTCAAATTCAAATGTTTATTCCCATCCAAAACTAGAAATCTAAATACAAGGCCCATAACCTTGTGATCTCCCTGTCTGCCTTGGGAGGTAGGAATTCAACTACAACACAGCCCACCCACTTATTTCTGAAACTTCCCTTATGTTTTGCAACAGGCAGGGGTTTGTGTATCCCTTGAACGCCAACAGAAGATACAAAAACCATGTGGCTTAATTAATACTAAGTAATAGTTGTATATCACGAGAAATAGTGTATTTATCACTAACAACCAATGCTCATTGAACAATCACATATAAAAAAAACATGTCGGATTGCACTGCACCAGCCCAACTTTTCAGGAAACACAATATTCCACAAAAAATAGCAGAAGTTGTAATCATTTCGAATATTAATGAGTTTATGTGTATTAACAACAAATGATCATGTATCAACAAAATGATACCAAAACATATAGAAAGCAAACATCTAAAATCAAAATAGAAGTTACAGAACAACAATTACAGAGACTTTCACATTTTCACTCTTTCGGTTTATTACAACTTACCATGTTAGTCAATATCAAACTTTAAAAGTGAATAACATAAATTGGAATATGGGACAAATTCACAAATTCGTTCCTCATAAATTTAAACAAATAAAATTTCATAAAATAAGTTAATAACATATAAGAATTGGAAACTGAACTAAAATTGGATGAAACTCGAAATGAAATTAGAGGATGTTTTGCAAACAGGAACGGACATAAATGAAGCAAATGCAACAGGCAGGTTGCCCGTTATAGTGGTGGGCACAAGTAACAATGTTTTGCAAACAGCTACTAAAAAAATCAGATCTTGGTGGCTGAGGCTTTGAGGAAGCTAAGAAAAGAGAAGAGTAACGCACCTTCATGTTTTACATAACAAGATGGAAGTCATACAATCCTTAATGCATGATTGCAAAATAGGAAAACAAACATGGCCGATCCTAATTCCTCTAATCTTCCCTTATGGTTATTATCCAAGCACACAGACAGAACAAAGAGTAAAGTAACATGAATGGAGCATATAATAAGGTACAATAGATCTGCAGACAGGCAGGAAGTAAGGGACACAACTTCTTGCTATGTTTTGACATCAGAATGAACACACTAGTTATTCGTCTATCTCCTCAAATACACCACTTCTTGCTATGTTTTGCTGGTTTGTTAAGTTAATGGAAATAGATGAATGTTTACGTTGTACTAAGTTTTTATTCAGGAAAGTAAGATCAACTATAGCAAATAATTTTAGTTTGTGGCTAATTTTAGTTTGAAGCTGAAACAGGTTCACTAAGAGACTACATCGAACTGAGGAAGAAGAATGGATTAAGACTAGGGCAAGTCATACTATACCTTGAAGAATGAAGGCGAAATGAATCTAGGAAAAGAAGGAAGAAGTCGATTGGAAGTGCAGCTGCAGAAGTGAACAAGGTAACCGGTTAAGGAAGTGAATAAGGTAAAAGGGGTTCTTTTCTCAGAGTGACAATTATTAACATAGAAGGGAAATCTCACGAAGAACTCATACCTTACGTGTTCAGTGTGATTCAATTCACTGCAGGTCGTTGCTAGTCATGGAGAATCGGGGTCGAGGTGCAGTCGCCGGATGGATGAACTCGAAGGAGGGCGCGCGTACGGGATCGATAGGTTAGGGAAGCAGATCGAGAGGCCAGGTCGTCGTAGTTCTTTCACTAGTTCAAACGACGTCGTCTAGTTTGTAGTTTGTAACACGGTTATTTTAAACCGGGGTCCGGTTCATTATTTAACACGGTTAACATATTAACCGGGGTCCGGGTTCGCTATTCTAACACGGTTAATTAATAACCGGGGTCCGAAAATGAAATAACCGGGGTATAATTTTATT
Organism: Fagopyrum esculentum; assembly: GCA_033239045.1. Lineage (NCBI taxonomy): Eukaryota > Viridiplantae > Streptophyta > Magnoliopsida > Caryophyllales > Polygonaceae > Fagopyrum > Fagopyrum esculentum. The sequence continues at coordinate 43,509,174 of BSUD01000001.1, read as the reverse complement.
TTTAAAAAAATAAAAAACAATTGATCTCGGTTATACATATAACCGTGGTCCGAAATAACCTTTTATCACGGTTCTTTCAAACCGCTCCAACATAAGCGAGGTCTAGGGGGTTATTTGTACTAGTGGTCTATAATTTATTCAGATCCTGCATTTCTTTTAACAATGATCTTTAGTTTATAAAAATGGTTTGCAACTCTTTTTGCTCTTTAACATAACATCATGAATTGATTTAGTGGTATAGCTCTTGGTCTGGGCATATAGTTAATGTCAGTTTGATTAGACTTTAGACTTTAGACTAATTGCTTTCAACTTGTTGAGATTTAATTGGTAGATCACATTGCGGACTTCCCCTTGAGAAGTGGATCCATAATTCTAATACATTTTCTGATTTTGCTCAGGTACTTGTTTGGGATTGGAGAAACAGGAAGCAGGTTGCATGCTTAGAGGAATCTCACGTGGAAGATGTTACTCAGGTGCAATTACCTTTGTTTTCTTATTGAATATGGAAGTAAATATTTTCTCTCATGTTGATGAACATTTTAAATGAATTGTGGCTCTGTTAATTCTTATAGCTACTGCATCGTTACAATGTGCTAAGACTCCTAATATACAGGTTCATTTTATACCAGGCGCTCAGAACAAACTTCTCTCTGCATCTGTAGATGGTTTGATGTGTATCTTTGATACCAGTGGAGATGTAAATGATGATGACCATCTGGAATCTGTAAGCTCTACTGAATCATAATTCCAAACCCATCACTCTCTCTTCGTTGTTTAGTCTTCCATTGAATTTGTTGTGTGATCCAAGTGAAACGGCATTTTTTGCTCTTATTTATAGGTAATGAATGTGGGAACATCAATTTGAAGAGTTGGATTTTTTGGGGATAGAAGTCAAAAGCTCTGGTGTTTATCCCACATTGAATCATTGAGGTGCATGATATGGCCGATTCTTTTTTCACCCCCATTTTTTCGTCTAAATCTAGTGACTGTATGATGATGTTATCTACCATCAGTGTTTGGGACTGGAAAGAGGCAAAGGTTGAAGTTGACATACTAGAAGCTCGTTCTTTAGCCTCTGGCAGCTGGAATAGAGATCACGTATGATCCGTTATATGTAAACCAAATCCAATTTCTTGGTGGCAATCACATGAAATCGGTTAGCATTTATGTGGGCAATGTTTGCATTGCAGGTTGATTACTTTGTGGATTGTCATACCGGAGAGGATGATTGTTTATGGGTAATTGGTGGCACAAATGCCGGCAGCCTTGGCTACTTTCCTGTAAGTTACGGGAATGGAGGAAGAGGAACAATATTGTTGATAGAATATGTAATTATTGTAAATAGAGGTCCGCCCTATGTAATTATGTAAAACTGTTATACCTATTAATACGAGTCATCTGACGATGTAAACCCTAAGGGGAATTTATCCAAATCTTATTATTCTCACATAGTATCAGAGGGTTACGTTCCATAACCCTTCTCCTCCACACCTTCCGCTCTATTAACGCCGGCTTCTTCCCTTCACCGTCGTCGCGTAATCTTCTTCTCTTCGTACTCCTTTAACCGACCCCAATGACTACGGAGAAGAAACATACGTTTCATTCCGCTCTTGGGATATCCAACATCAAAAACAATATAGCTCTCGTTCTAGATCATGACACGCCATATGCATCATGGGTTACTCTTTTTCGTGTCACCGCCAAAGCACACAACGTCTTGGATCACATTGACGCAAAAGTTTCCCGCCCTGCTGATATTGACGATGCTCTCTGGAATCAGGTTGACGCTACTGTTCTTCAATGGATTTACAGTACGGTTTCAAAGGATATTCTTCTTCAAATTCTTGATCCCGACGACACCGCTCTCAAAGCTTGGGGTAGCATTCAGGATATTTTTCAAGACAACAAGAACACGCGCGCCGTTTATTTGGAACATGAATTTTCCAACTACAAATTGGCGTCGTTTGCTTCCATAGCCGCCTACTGTCAGCACATGAAAGCCTTGTCTGATCAACTCAAAGGTGTTGATTCACCAATCTCCGACAATCGGTTAGTCCTTCAATTATTGTCCGGTTTACCTGCTGAATATAACGCAACTGCTAGTTTCATTTAACAAACGGATCCCTTGCCAACCTTTCAAAAAGCACGTTCGCAACTCATTCTTGAAGAAACACGTATGGCCAAACAAAAAGGAACTGAAACAGATTCTGCGGCTCTCACCGCCGGCACCGGAAGTTCGGCCAAGTCCTAGTCCGCCGACCACCGTGGAACCACTCCTTCCGGCAACCAGGACACCACCCAGCGCAGCCGCAACAGGGGTCGGAAGGGCAAGAACCGTACCAGTGGCGGTGCACAGCAGCAACCCACGCAATTTGTGTTCCGCCCTAATTCAGGATGGGTTCCTGTAGCCCACTCCGGCCCACAGCAGTCTCAGTCTCAGGCCCAATGGTTTTCGGCCCATTGGCCTGTTTATTCCTCTGGTCTGCAGCGTCCCCCATGCCCATTTCCTACTCAGCAAGGAGTATTGGGCCCAGCCCCTGCGCAGCCCAACAGCCAACAGGCCGCCCATGTCGCTGCTGCTGCTCAATTTCTGCAGCCCACTTCCGTCGATCAAGCTTTTGCAACTATGACGTTAAATCCTGCAGATAATTTATGGTACATGGACACCGGTGCTACTTCCCACATGACGAATAATTCAGGTAATCTCTCGTCCATCTCTTATAATGGTTCATTAAATTCGATAATTGTCGGGAATGGCATGCGGATACCATCTACAGGTCTTGGTGAAGCTAATATTCCGACCCCATCCAAACCACTACATTTATCCCAAGTTCTCGTTGCACCTAAACTAGTTAAAAACCTTGTCTCCGTTCGCCGATTCACAACCGATAACCACGCCACAATTGAGTTTGACCCGTTTGGTTTTTCTGTGAAGGATTTACACACGGGGAACCTTCGCCTGAGATGCAATAGCTCTGGGGACCTTTATCCAGTTACCAAGGATTCTGCATCAGCTCATGCTTTTTCTACTCAATCATCGAGTCTCTGGCATGCCCGTCTAGGCCATCCTGGCACGCCGGTTCTAGATGTTCTTAGGAAGTTTTCTTTTCTTAGTTTTAATAAGGAGCGCGACTCCTCTCTTTGTCATGCTTGTCAACTTGGAAAACATCATAGGCTACCGTTTGAACGTTCTATTAATAAAACTGTTGCACCTTTTGACATCATTCATAGTGATCTTTGGACTTCCCCGATTCCTAGTCGGGAAGGTTTCAAATATTATCTTCTTTTTCTTGATGATTTCTCACATTTTCTTTGGGTATTTCTTATTAAATTCAAATCTCAAGTCTTTGATCGTTTTGTGCAATTTCATAAATTCATTCAAACACAATTCAATGCCCCTATTAAAACTTTCCATTGCGACATGGGTTGCGAGTTTGATAATCATCAATTTCACTCATTCTTCGCACTTCATGGCATTTCTTTTCGGTTTTCTTGTCCTCACACCTCCCCACAAAATGGAAAAGCCGAACGTGTCATCCGCACCATCAACAACATGATACGCTCTCTTCTATTTCATGCTTCCTTACCCATCACGTTTTGGTCTCATGCTCTTGACATGGCATGTTTTCTACTTAACATCCTTCCGTCCACCACAATACAAAATCAATCCCCCACCCAAGTGTTGTATTTTTCAACACCTTCCTATCATCATCTCCGCGTTTTTGGGTGTCTTTGCTACCCAAATCAAAACGCCACTATCCCACACAAATTAACTCCTAGGACAACTCCTTGTGTCTTTTTAGGCTATCCGAGTCATCACCGAGGTTACAAATGTTTGGATTTGAAATCAAATAAAATTATCATTTCCCGTCATGTAACTTTCGATGAGTCCTTTTTTCCATTTTCAAAGCTTGAGTCATTTCGATCTTCTTCTGCGGTGCTGGAAAATGAACCAAATTGCTCTCCTTATCATCAGGCCCAGCAATCTGCATCTCAGGCCCGCATACATCCTTCACCAACCCGGCCCACATCGACTGCCTCACCTGCTGCCCTCCCACTTTCGCCTGGGCCCACTTCCTTATTCCTACATCCGCCAGGCCCACCTTCCTTCTCTGACCACGCCGGCCCATCTTCCACATCTAACCAAGCCGGCCCACCTTCACCATATATTCTCACTGGCCCAGCTGATGAGCCCACTGTTGGCAACGCTCCAAATGAGCTGCCCCTTCTACCACCGACCGAATCGCATCCCACATCCTCCACAGTACACTCCACCCATCAGCTCCCCACGAATATAAATCTCACCAACCGGCCTAATACTCGCTCTTTAAGCGGTATTTTTAAACCCCGTCAAATATTCGACCTCAATACCACCACCACATCCGACTTATCTCCTATACCCACATCCCACAAATTAGCTCTCCAGGATCCCAAATGGTCCGCTGCCATGCTCGACGAATATCGAGCCCTTATACGAAATGGTACTTGGGTTCTTGTTCCTCGTCCTGAACAGACTAATATTGTGAGGTGTATGTGGATTTTCCGTCATAAGTTCCGATCTGATGGTTCTCTTGAGAGATATAAGGCTTGCCTGGTAGCTAATGGATGTTCCCAACAAATTGGAATAGATTGCGATGAGACTTTTAGCCCAGTTGTTAAGCCCGCCACCATCCGCACGGTTCTCAGCTTAGCTGTGTCTCGCTCTTGGCCTATTCATCAACTTGATGTAAAGAATGCTTTTCTTCATGGGCATCTCAACGAGACAATTCACATGTTTCAACCCCCTGGGTTTGTTGACTCTGCTCGTCCTTCACACGTCTGCTTATTAAAGAAATCTCTGTATGGGCTAAAGCAGGCACCCCAGGCTTGGTTTCAACGTTTTGCAGGATATTTACTCAGCATTGGTTTCATAGGCAGTAAGAGCGATTCTTCTCTGTTTATCTATCGGCATGGGAATAATCTTGCTTATCTATTACTTTATGTTGATGATATCATACTCACTGCCTCATCCGATGCCCTCCGCCGCTCTCTCACTGCTTCCCTAAGCAGGGAGTTTGCTATGTCTGATCTCGGCTCCATATCTTATTTTTTGGGCATCTCTGTTCAGAGATCTTCATCAGGACTGTTTTTGTCTCAAGACAAGTATGCTCGCGAAATTGTTGCACGAGCCAAGATGACTGCATGTAAACCAGCTGTCACTCCTGCTGAACCCTCGATCAAGCTCAGCGCCTCCTCTGGACCACCTGTCAGTGATCCCACATTGTATCGCAGTTTGGCAGGGGCACTCCAGTATCTCACTTTCACAAGACCTGACATCAGTTTTGCTGTCCAACAGATATGTCTTTTCATGCATGATCCTCGAGAGCCTCATTTCGCTGCCCTGAAACGTATCATCCGTTATATTTCTGGGACAGCTTCATTAGGTATCACCATCTCCCCTTCACCAAAAACTGATCTCATTGCATACACTGATGCTGATTGGGCTGGCTGTCCTGATACACGCCGATCCACATCAGGCTATTGTGTCTTCTTCAATGACACCCTTATCTCGTGGTCCGCCAAACGGCAATCTGTGGTTTCTCGCTCCAGCGCAGAGGCAGAGTATAGAGGAGTTGCCAACGTTGTCTCTGAATGTTCCTGGCTTCGCAATCTTTTACTTGAGCTTCACTGTCCTCTTGCCAAGGCATCCATTGTCTACACCGACAATATCTCTGCTACTTATCTAGCCAGCAACCCAGTTCAACATCAACGGACCAAAGATATCGAGATTGATATTCATTTCGTCTGTGATAAGGTTGCGCGCGGTTACGTTCGAGTTCTTCATGTGCCTTCGGCTTATCAGTATGCAGACATTTTTACAAAGGGCCTACCACAACAACTTTTTCTTGATTTTAGATCCAGTCTCACTGTTTTGTATCCTCCCGTTTCGACTGCGGGGGTATGATAGAATATGTAATTATTGTAAATAGAGGTCCGCCCTATGTAATAATGTAAAACTGTTATACCTATTAATACGAGTCATCTGACGATGGAAACCCTAAGGGGAATTTATCCAAATCTTATTATTCTCACAATTGTCTCCAGAAGCCATCCTTGAGGGTGGGCATAAGGGTGTTGTTAAGAGTGTGCTGCCCATGTCAAAACAGACTAGCCATCCTCATATTCACCAGAGCATTTTCGGATGGACAGGCGGTGAAGACGACAAGCTATGTTGTTGGCTCTCGGATGAGACATCTGACCTAAACCGTGCCTGGATATCTAGCGATCTAGTTAGCAAGCCACTAAGAAATCGGCGGAAAATCAGACATCATCCGTATTAGAAAGATTAGAGAATACAATCTGTTTTCCTTTGGAAATTTCTGCACAGGTGCAGAAATCCAATACAAATTGAGTTTTGTTGTAAACCAAGAACAATTTGGCCGTTACAGTTCAGGTACAGGTTTACAACCTGAATTTTGTTGTAAACCTGAAGCCGTTGGTGTTTTTGTGTTATTATTTTATCACGTGGGCTAACTCTATCCGGCTTTAATATGTACAATATTATTCAGAAGTATAGCAATTCCTTAAACCTAAATATGAATTTGTTAATAAAAAAATTATTCTGGCAATGGTCAAATGACTCTAATTGTATGATAATAACACTAACAGCGTTAACTTTTGATTGTGAAAAGCAACTTCTTTCGGCCATTAGGAAAATTTCAATTGAACAAATAATTAAAAAAAAATGTAAGAGTAATTCAAAGGGCAAAAATATTTCTAAAAGCTGCTAATTGTATATTTTCATAATCAAAATCGGAAGAATCTTCTATATACTTTATTAAAGTACACTAATGTTGACGTGGCGTCTCACGTTTTTTTCGGATTAAATATTTTACTAAATTACGAATTAAGCCAATAAATCTTTTTTACAAAAACAAAATTTTTTATAAAAATCTTTTTTAACTGACTCTAATACAACAATATCTAATTAGTTAATTTAAATAATATTTAATTAGTTAGTTTAAAAACAAATCTAAACAATAAAATAGTATTTAATTAGTTATTTTAAAACAATATTTAATTATTTAGTTTAAAAAATCTCGAATTATCTTTTGATAACCAGCCGTAGATCAAGAGTTTGTTACAATCAGTTTCAAATGAAATCGAAACAATATCTAATTTGTTAGTGTTTAAAAAATTACTAAATAAATCCAAACAATATATAATTATTCTAAATCTAATAAAACGAATCCAAACAAATCTAAATATTTTAAAACAATGTTTAATTAATTAGTTTAAAAAATTAGATTCTTTTTTCAGACTTAGATAACGATTTATTTTAACTAAACAAATTTTTAATTTTGTATTATTAATTCAGTTGTAACTAACTTATCCAATTAGTTTTTAAAATATATATATAATCGGTATCTCCCTATAAAATCGATACAATATCTACTCGGTTATTTAGTAAACGTCCGATTTTCTTTTTAGTTGTTATATATACTTAATCCCAGTTAGTTTAACCCTTCATATTACTGCTTTTTACCTGTTTTCACTTTCAGACATCGACGAAGAATTCACCTTCGATCGTGAGGTTGTTGATTGTTGCTCATTTGTACAAAATAACGCGTCTGGTATTTTATTTCTTACTCGATGTTATCTTATTTCTTGCTCGATGTAGAAACATCTTAATGATTGTCTCAAACATTTTAAATAATAATTTCATCAAATTAAATCAGTAGTTCGCATGTGCATACTATTTATATGATTACCCGTACAAGGTGCGAGATATAAACTAGTATTGCTCAACATATTAGGCGTGATTTTAAGCCAACCCAATTTTTTTTATTTTCTAAAAAAGTTGTTGTTAGCATTGGAAAATAACTTATATGGAACCATTATTTATATTGGATTTCATACGTATATTTTTTTTTATATTTAATTTTACCTTCATTTGACTAATAAATATAAAAGGAAAAAATAATTAAATAATTTGTTTATAAAAATTATATTAATTAAACAAACATTAATTAAATGATTTGATTTGAAATTAAATGTCATAATTTTGTGTTCTTACTATAAACTAGAAAATCATTCTCCAAAAACTAAAACATCTCTTTGTTTGTTTCTATCTTCTTATTTTAACATTTTATTTGTATACTAATATTTACATTATACAAATAGGGGACCTTCAGTAATACAACATATTACATTTCAAATAAAACAATACGAAACTTTTAATAAGTTAGGTAAGTGTTAATACTTGTTTATTTTCTCCAAAAAGTATAACTTGACAATGAGGAATTTGTTGCCGGATAACGTAATGTCTTCTGATGACGTGATTTATGACACTAGATTAGACACTCTTTTAGGTAGTTTTTACATTCATTCATGCACGGTTTTGCACATGTTCGGGACGTTTTATGCTTTATCGAGTCATATCGTCGGAATAGACGTTTACACGAACATTTGTCGGTTTTGTAGGTATTTTGGGGAGCTTTCATGCATTATTGATCATATCCGAGGATTAAGCCTTGTGACGGCTCGGATTCAAGGTTCCAATGGAGCAAGCATGGAGGAAAGAAGAAGAAATTGACCTTAGTTGGTTCGAGCCATGCACCGTCTTGTCTTTAGCCATAATTATAGCCATGTAGCCCTTCATCTCGGTCCAACCCTCACCCATCTCGGCCGAGATGATTTTTAGGCCGTCCGAGTTCGCATGTTGGACCACCTTGACACTTGGCACACAACTTCTAGCCCACGACCTTTCTCTCCCATGATGGATGGGGGTGTCTTGTTGGCAGGCTACATACTTTTGCAGAGCTTCTTCCAATCCATTCCATTCTCTACCATTCCTTAGTTTTGAAATCCCAAGTGTGGCGAAGAGAAGAAGAGACTCCATTGAAGAGAAGAGAAAAACACCATTTTCATAGTCTTAGAGTGAGTTTTTGAGAGTCTTGTATTGAGGAAAGTTATAGAGATTGTTGAGCTCGATTCGAAGCTACCTTTGGATGGTTGTAAGCTCATTCTAAACTTATTATTCAGCTTGTTTTTGGTTTTATATTGCTTCTCTTACCTTCATCTAGCTATGGCATGCATGTTTGTTGTTTTGATGATGAATGAACTTGAGATGATTGTTGTTGGCTAAGTAGTGTGTGGTTCTAGGGAGATGGATGAAAGGTTATGGCTAGGATAATGATAGATTGGACTTAGATGTATCTTAGGATAGTTATTTCTCGAAATCCCTAGCTCAGTTTACAATCTCGGCCTGTTCTTCAACCATTTCGGCCGAGACGTTCTTAATCCACTCGAGGTGTGTGAGTTGTTGTTCCTATAGTGTTATATCTTCATGTTAGGGAGTTTGAGAGTTGAAATCCTAGTGTTTGTTGAGCCTTATCTAGCATTAGGGTAATCTATGTTAGTAAACTAGGTGAGGGATGAGACTTACCCGGTAATTCCCGCTCTTAGGTATAGAAGACGACAAACATTAGGTAGTAGTGAGTCTCAACAACCGCTATTGGATTGAGTGTGCTAGGATTGTTGCTTAGGACTTGCTTTTCCGAGACTTACCCGGTAAGGAGAGATTTGACTCCTAGGTTGTGATCTGGTTTGTGTAGAATTCTCAACCTTAGGTTCCTAGAGACTTACCAGGTAATAGGACCTTGGGCACGGGATTAGTGGACCATGAGACCTACCTGGTGATTGATCCATTAGAAAAACATTCCTTCCCAACATATGCAACATCCTAGGTTGATTAGAAGCTTGAATCCATGCCATAACCGGACATCCGAATCTCTAGAATCCGCTTTCTATACTTGATCTTATATCTTGTGTTCGTTTTGTCGTTTGGTTGACATTGTTGCTTAATTTTGATCTTTGCTTGATCACCATAAAAAATCCATCAAAAATATATGATTTTCATTTCTTTGTTTTCATCTCTCTTTGGTCTAGACTTGAACTATCTTTGATCATTGCATGGTTGAATCTCACCTCGGTATTTGTGTTCGACCTCCGAATGCTTCCCTTTCTACTATATGACCCATACACTGCGGGTTTTTCTAGGTAGTTTAGGAGATATATCGAGTATAAATTTAAGACTATGTGTGTGCATGATTGGATGAACAAGTTCTTGGTACTCTTGCCTTGGATTTGTAGCATCACTTCCTAGCATCTCAACATCTTCAAAGGAAAATGATAAGGTAAAAAAAACCATCAAGTTGATAGATAATTTTGTTCACAATAGTATTGCCCTTCAATTCAAGCATACGATTATTATCCTTACAAATCTTGCAAAAAATTAATATTTGGTATAACATTGAAATTTTGAAGGGCGTATAAATACTTGCTTCGTCTAACTTAGTAATAAAACAATGTGACATGTTGCTCTTTGTTGAACAATTTATAAGATCTACCTACATATATGATGTCAACAAAGTATTTATGTTAAGAGTAAATAAATACCGGACTAAAAAACAATATTTTATATGTTGAGAACCTTCATTATATAGTATCTTATCTTGACATTTGAAATAGTAAAATTAATGATTATGTACTTTTGAAACGGATTTATTGAATCCCATTTTCGATATATCATGGCTTTGATTTTAGATTTTGTCCCTTTGAACAACTTATCTATTTGAGCATATGTCTCAACCACCTCGACGATGTCAGAATTGTTGCTAGAATTTGACTTTATTGTAGTGTATTTGCAGAAAGATATTAGTGCATGATCGAATTTTGATTATACAATCTTCAATATAAAATTTTCAAGAAATAGTAATCTTTTGAGTGATGAGAAATTTGTGGATGCTTTGGTTGGACTCTATAAAAGATAAAATGGCTGAAGTTTTGGTTTAAAAAAATTCCTTCATTTAATAGTGAACTTGGGATGAATAAAAACATGTGCAATGACGAAACTCGTATATCCAATGTTTATAATTTAATGTTATCAAAGATTTTAAAATTTACTATTTTCATGTAGTTTTATAGATGGTAAAAAGGTGGATATTGGATTGAATTATTTTGTACTTTTTATGTAGTTTGATAGAAGGTCTAAAATCATTAGTGTTTTTAGGTAATTTTGATGTAGTTTTAGAGAATATTTGAAATTATTGTATTGGCTTAAACCATTTAATGCTCTAAAATCCTATTTTACATGCCTTTGGAAGAGATTACACAATGTAGTTTGACAAAAAAAGTCTTAAATCATTTAATGTTATAAAATCCTATTTTACATGTAGATATAGATTTTAAAACATCTCTTATAAAATAATTCATAAAATTTAAACAATTTAATATGAAAATATTAGAAATGAGTATATTTGTTAAGCAACATATATATTTTACATGTAGATAAATTTTAAAACCTATGATCAAATTTTGTTACATAAATATAATTGTATATTTATATTTATATTTAATGAGAGCATTTAGTGTTTTAAAACCCTATTTTACATGTAAATAGAGATATAGATTTTAAAACCTCTCTTATAAAACTATATATTTAATGAGAGTATTTAGTTAAAACCCTATTTTACGTGTAGATAGAAATATAGATTTTAAAACCTCTCTTATAAAATTTAGAAAGAATTTGACCAAATAGGCCCTTTTCTATTTTCATTAGGTTTGTGTACCCCTTTAGTTTTTATCACTTTCATTAAATTGAAGTTGGAAGGTAAGGGTTTTGATTAGAGGTATATTTACTAAACATATTTATACCATGGACCTAGTTACTAGAGAGAAATCTCAACAAGGCTTACTTAGCTAATTTGGCCTAAAATTTTTCATAAATTTTAAACAAATTAATAAGACAATATTAAAACCTATGATCAAATTTTGCTACATAAATATAATTGTATATTTATATTTAATGAGAGCATTAGTGCTCTAAAATCCTATTTTACATGTAGATAGAATTTGATGAAACAACAATTCCAATGATATAGTTTTGAGTTAGTTGTTATTCTACATATTCAGTTAGTTTGAGCATTGACACTAACCGTGGAACGCCTTTGTTTCCTTTAAAGTGGAGGTCCGCGGGATAGTTTTTTACAAATTTAGGTGGTCAATTGAACAAAGTAAGATCTATCATAAAGTCTACTCATAGATGTTGATCTATATCTTTACGTCTACAAGTTGATATCAAGTTCCTCATAAGTTATTCCCGATGAGTTTTTTTATGTCTTCGCCTTTCTCCAGCAACCCCTCTCTCTTTATTCAATTCAGTCTCTTAAATGGGAAAAAAATATAATTGTCGGTATAACTTCTGATTTTACTATTAGAGGAAAGATCAAACACCGGATTAGAAATTAGACAACCATTTTGTTATCACTTGGTGTCATAGCTAACTTTAGAAATTGCACAACCATAACTACCCTAATCATCTCCTTCGACCCTTCTTAGCACCATGTGCTTATATTCATGTACTCGTAACATTTCACCCAAGAATCATGGAGAATCAGTAGCTTAACATAAAAATTGTACATTGTCCCACTAATTGTTTAACTGGAAATTCAAAATTGTTCAACTATGTTTAAAATTGTTCAACTATGTTTAAAATTGTTCAACTAATCACAAAACGTTAATTTATATGTTTAATTGTCCAACTAAACTTGAAATTGTTCAACTGTATGTCTAATTGTTCAACTAAATTTGAAATTGTTTAAATATATGATCAATTGTTCAATTATACTAGATTTCAAAATCAACAAGAGCACACAAACACAACATCAAAATCTATATTTATGTGCCGAGTTTCTCGTCCCCTATAAATTCAATTCTCACACGAACTCAAACCCCAAACACTCAATCAAAAATCAAATCCCAAATCCCCATCACAGAAACAAAAAGGCAATTGGGCCAGAGAATGCGATTGCATTATAAGGTCGCAATTGAACAGATCGAACAAGTTCGAATTGACGTAACATAAAACATATTAGTCTGAAAGCGTCATGAAGAGCAACAAAAGTCCACAGGCCGCCTAATTGACACCAACGAGTAAAATCTCCTTGAGCTTCAGGGCCCCATAGTAACAATAAAGAGTGTGCTAAACTATTAGCAGGAGTCGAAACTGCTGCGGTTAAGAAATTGCAGCCTTCCAAATAGGAACTGGCCAAACCATGAGTATACCAGGAAGTTACAAAGGTTGTACCCGTAAACCAACCTCCTACAGCGAAATACGCACACGGAAAGAGCAATAGACCGGACCAACCGACAAAAACGAAACGGTCCCTCCGTAACCAGTCATCCATAATATCAAATAAATCATTTTCATCTTTGGTAACTTTACCAAGGGCTATAGTCATAGTAATCCTC
>BSUD01000001.1:43485454-43495871 GCA_033239045.1 Fagopyrum esculentum | reverse complement strand
TTGGGACCAAAAGCGGTTAGCAGTGACCATTGAATAAGTTTCTTCGGCTTGGGTTGGGTTAAAAGCCCGGAATGTATTTGCACCATCACCATCTTCAAATAAAGTATTTTCTACGGTAGCACCATGAATAGCGCATAGCAGAGCGGCGCCCAATACACCGGCCACTCCCATCATATGAAATGGATTCAATGTCCAATTATGAAACCCTTGAAAAAAGAGGATGAATCGAAATATAGCTGCTACACCAAAACTAGGCGCAAAGAACCAACCAGACTGACCTAGTGGATAAATTAGAAACACCGAAACAAAAACGGCAATTGGGCCAGAGAATGCGATTGCATTATAAGGTCGCAATTGAACAGATCGAACAAGTTCGAATTGACGTAACATAAAACATATTAGTCTGAAAGCGTCATGAAGAGCAACAAAAGTCCACATGCCGCCTAATTGACACCAACGAATAAAATCTCCTCGAGCTTTAGTGCCCCATAGTAACAATAAAAAAAATCCCCGCCCTCACTTTCGAATTCAATTCGAAAATGAATTTGATATTACTTTCGAAGGGCATGTACTGCATCTTTAACACGGCTCTTGATTTTCTTGTAGCTTGAAATCCGTAAAGAAGGTATGTGTTTAGTTCAAATTACATGGCTATTTTTTGGTTATATTTAGGCAATAAGGACTGTATTCGCTTGCATCTCCTCAACAGGGTATAAACGATCGGTCAAATGATAATTTACAAATGGAACCAAAGGAGCAACAAAACATTGGGTTTGATAATTGAACAAAGGAATCATAACCCTTTCGATTAAGAGAAATCGATTTAGAGAACAATATCCTCCATAATTAAACTCATAATGTACCTTCATTAGTACATTAGTTATACTATATCAAATTGTAGTACCCAGAACCCGAAAGCTACCGATCTCATTTTTTCAAAGTTGGTTTTGACCGGTCGGAAATGTGATCGGAAAATCTCCTGCACAAGTTCTTAAAAATGATTCAAATACCTCATTCAACCAAGAGGCTATACTCATCCCCTATTCAATATTTTCTGCAGTCATTGAATTTTAAGCTTGAATGGATTTTACAACAAAAGTCTATTAGCATTGAATCGTATAGCTGAAAGGGGGCTTTTATTCGACATTGAAATACTGTTCTACAGATTGACCTATGAATTGTATAATAATAAAAGTAAATTCAACCTTTTGAAGGAGGGGCCGAAGAGTTGGGCGGAGATTGAGAGATCTCGTTGAGAAGTTTATTGTAGTCTTCAAGCTCATCGTAGTACACATCCCAAACGCAGCGAACACAGCCACTTCCGCAACAGTCGCCAGGATCAGGCTGCTCCGGTGGGGTCGGAAGCTTCTTTTCCTTCTTCTCCGACGGCATCGTCGCCTCTTTCTGTTTGTCTTCTTCTATCTTCTCCGACTTCACCTCAGACATTGAATTTTGAATCGGACCTGAGATCCGATGTCGGTCTTCACGGATAGATACGCCGGCGAATATTGTCCGGTGATTGAATGATCGGCGTCGCAGGGCCAGATCGGTCACGGCTCGGGCGGAGGATCGGAACGTTGAAAGGGAAGGGGGGAGACCGTTGAACGCTGCGTTTTTCATCTGATAGCATTGTTCGATTCGCCATCCCTTTTTGTTGTCGAAAATAAACTCAAGAGCTTGGGCCGATTATGGACAGGTGGTGATCTATCATTGGTTATCGTAGCTGAATGACTAACTAATTAAAGTTTGCCACGTGCCCGATAAGAGCTGTACACGTAAAAAAAAATTTTGAGGTATGCATCCCAAATATTTAGAGTTTTGTTTGAAACAGTTTGTTTTAGGGAACTCGTATTCGCACGGTTCAGGATTTAGGTATTGCACGACTCATTCGCAAAGCGTGAACGTGAGGCTACGGTCACGCTTTGCGAATGAGTGAAAAGGTCACGCATTCGCAATGCGTGACCGTGTATGCCCTAAAAGCGCTTACGGAATGAGATCCCGTAAGCGCTTTCATTCAAAAAAAATAAATTCGGAAACAGCGACGGCGACGAAGGAAGGCCATAAGCCGAATCAAGCACCATTTGACACAAAATCAACAATGGACAAAGACGGTAACGAAGGAAGGCCATTTCAGAAGCGGAAACACGACCCGAGAGAGGTATCGTTTGATTTTTGTTCGGTTTTTGCTCGGTTTTCGTTTTTCACTTTTCGGTTCGTAATTGAGCATGAAATGGACATGAATAGGTTAGATTGTTGTTGAATTAGTTAGTTTTAGGTTGATTGAAGAGAGATTGTTGAATTAGTGGAATATGGAGCTTCGACAGTCCGCCTTCAATGGCGGACTGTCGAAGAAGATGAACAGTGCTCCCACGGTCACGCATTGTGAAACCGTGGAGCCACTGTTCATCCTTTAATGCATTGGAATGCATTATAATGCATTCCAATGCATTATAATGCATTCCAATGCATATAATTAATTTAAAAAAAATTAATTTAATTAAAGAATAATAAATACAAATTAAATTTAATAAAAATATATTTATTTAATTTAATTGTAATATATTAAATATATTAAATTATTTTATCCATTTTAATTTAAAATAAAATGGATTAAAAATATTATATTAAATATATTAACATTATATAATCTTAATTAATGTATATTAATTCAAAATAAATGGAATAAAAATATATCTAATTAATTTAATTGTAATATATTAAATTAGTTTATCCATTATAATTTAAAATAAAATGGATTAGAAATATTGTATTAAATATATTAATATTATATAATCTTAATTAATGTATATTAATTCATAATAAATGGAATAAAAATATATCTAATTAATTTAATTGTAATATATTAACGGAAACTAAATAAAAGAAAATGGAATTAGTTTATTAAATTAGTTTATCCATTTTAATATAAAATAAAATGGATTAAAAATATATAAAATAAAATAGATTAAAAATATATTAAATTAAAATCTCTACCTTTACTTTTTCCCCCTAATTTTATTTATGTAATTATAATTTATTTAATTTCTTTTAGTTTCTTTTAAATTCAATTTAAATGAAAGTAAATGAAACTAAATAAAAGAAAATTAATTAAATTGGCCTGTAATATCAAATATAGATATTACAGGCCATGTAGAGACATAGACGGAGGCGTCCCACGGCCTCGGCTCGTAGAGATGGTCTCGCCACCGCGAGGGCTACGATGGGGAGGAGGTCCCAGGTAGCTGGTTCGGCTGCCGACACACCACCACCACAGCAGCCACAGAGACCATGCATCTCAGATGCATCTCCGGCTCTCCCTCGGGAGGTTCTTCCACCACCGACATATGGATCTGACTCGGACCAGGATGTGGCCCGTCCTTTTGTACAGGCAGGGGAGATAGATCCCACAGCTGGCGAGCGCGTTGATACTACTGCTGACGAGCAGGTTGAGCCACCTACTGATATTACTGCTGACGAGCACATGGAGACAGCTACAGATATTCCTGCTGAGGAGCAGGTAGAGCCACCGGTTGGCGATCATACCGAGCAGCGAGATTTTGACTTTGATGCTCCAGCTGTAGATCCTGTAGTACCGCCGCAGCAGGAGCCATTTGTACCGGCTGATCGAGGCCGTGTAGTTGTTGATACAGGGGCACCATTGATCAGCGATGTGCTCACTTGCTATGCCGGACACCGTGCTCGAGGTGTCTGGATGGGAGAGGTATATAACTAATCACAATTACAACACATTATCTTACAAAAACTAAATTAATAAAACGTTTAATTGAATATTCGTTGTGTTATGAAGGAGGATTACAGGAGACCGATGACAGCTTTACGGCGGATAGAGCACATTCAGACGCTCAGTAGATGGATTTCCGACGCTGATAGAGCGGACCCCACTTCCTGGTTTGCTTTAGCATCTCAGAGTGGATTGATGGGTTTGCTAGACGTCTCGTTTGCTGGAGTTGACCACGCCCTCATACATGCATTTGTGGAGCGCTGACATCTAGAGACTAGCAACTTCCATCTACCTTGGGGTGAGATGACCATCACCCTGCACGATGTAGCCGTCATCCTAGGCATTAGGATTGATGGAGAGGCCATGGTCACACCTATGTTGGCACGAGATAGGGTTAGGTGGCTAAGTGATACATTTCACATATCAAAGGTGGAGGCTAGGAGTCACCAGACAGCTCTACTAGTGGACTTGTTGAGGACTACGTATGATGCCATTCGGCGCGACCCAGCTACCCCAGCTGAGGAGGTGACTTCTGTATTTCTTCTTTTCTTTTTAGGCTCATCCTTGTTCGTCGATAAATCGACGAACAAGATTCGACCTTGGTTGATCGACTTGGTGCGAGACCATGGCCGGACTGGAGACTATGCTTGGGGCACCGGCGTGTTAGCGTACTTGTACTCGTACGTATAACTATCACTCTACTTCAATACCTAATAAATTCTTATTGTTACTGTTATGATAAAATGACAAATCTGGACTTTACCTACAGTATGTTGGGCGATGCCTCACGACTGAAGGTGAAGACGATAGGAGGATGTACATCACTTCTACAGGTAAGAACTTTCATTGTAATTAGTCACTTTAGATAAGAAGTTTCATTTGTTATTCTTACTAATAACATCTTTCATTTACTTTAATATTTATAGTTCTGAATCTATGCCCACTTCCCGTCCTTGGGTTGTTCAGCGGCAGAGGATCCAGGACGTCATGGATCGGCCATATGGGCTTCTAGACTGTCTGTTCCGAGGACACCAGCACCCACTCTTGAGAGGTTGAGATCCTTGCGCTCACAGTTAGATTAGATGAGAGCGGAGGACATCAAGTTCATGCCATATAGCGATAGAGTGTTAGATTTTGAGGGCGAGTTTGCTGTGTCGACGCACCGAGGGACGATCCAGATAGGAGATATCATCGAGGCATATATGCCGGATCGAGTCCTCCGACAGTTTGGGTACATTCAGACGATCCCACTTCAGAGGATTGTCCCTTATTTGGAGCAGCGCCCCGCTTCTGGCAGTAGAGGGTATAGGGTGAGATTCCATGGCGCAGATGATCGTTGGGCTGCTAGACACGAGGAGGCGAGCAGATTTGCGCTTCAGGGTCAGACTAGGGCCCCTTTACCATGGACAGTATCTCAGGACTACATGTCCTGGTTTAGCGAGCGGTGCCATCCATTTCTCCTTCCTGGCTCAGCTATGCAGTCTCCACCGGTAGATCGTCCTCCTCCGGTCCCTGTTTCAGATACTCGGGTATGTGCTGATATATTTATCTTTAAAGTTTTAAAGTATTATGCTTTACCTTTAGCGCTGACAACTTTATTTTCCAATGCAGAGGCTACACATTATTCAGGCCCGCCTACGGGATATTATTAGTCGTGGCTCAGTGACTATGGAGGACATACATACGATGTACGACGAGTCCGTTGGCCAGGACGTTCATATAGCACCATCTCAAGTCAGAGCGACACAGCCGAGACGAGATTGATGTACTTTACATTTTGTAGTATGGATGACATACATGTCATGTATTTTACCTTTTGGTGTATACAAGTTTATTGAAGCTTATGAAGTTTATTGAATCTTCATTTTTCTCCTTTCCATTTATCTCACTTCATATGTGCTCCATATATTTTTCTTTAAAGTTTATTGAAGCTTACAACTATACAAGTTTATTGAAGCTTATGAAGCTTATGAAGTTTAATGAATCCATTCCTTAATATTCATCAAGTGGAGCATTGTAGTCATAACTAGTAGCAACGAATCATCCATTAGTATTTCCGAAGAAGAAGAGAAGAATGGTTAGGATTGACGAAGAAGAAAAGATTAAGAGATTGACTATCACTTCATAAGCTTCAATAAGCTAGCTTCAGATACATGCCAAATGGGGTCTTACAATACAAACATCCATCAACCAAATGAAACCCTGAAACACATATAACATATCACTATGAATAAGATACGAGATTGACTATCACTTCTCTAGGACACTCTTTACGCCGGAGGTCGTCGTACATCTTGAATCTATCACGGAAGTGTGCATCCCATCCATCAACGCTAGAATCATGTCCACGCCTCCATGGAAGGGTCAAAGGTGGTAATGGAGAGTCTGGTTTAAGCCAAACCTAACGAAAGATGATTGCCAAATGAAAAATTGATTACCTTTTTTTGTCATCCTTGAATAAAAGTAACAGAATATATGAGATATAAGTGGTGTAGAAAGAAAGAAAACTTACGGCTACAAAGTGATTGCCATTGACCCACGCTATTGCACGAATCACTGTTGGGGGTTCTTGGTTCTCAACCGTTGCAATAATTGGTAAACATGTCTCGGGGGTAGAGCCAAGTATAACAACTGCACACCGATAATATGTCGCTGCTACTGTTGCAACAAGTGGACACTTCATCCAATTCTCTGGCCCACAAGGTATAGGATCAGTCCACCAAGTGGCCTTGATAACTTCATCAACCGTCCATTTTACCGCCGACTATTGACAAAAAAAAACAATTATAAGTGAAATTTATCATTTTATCAACAAAATATAGTAAATCAAAGAAAAGGATGAAGGGTTTATCAACAAAAAATACTCACACGTGCGTACAAGTCCTTTCTCATCAACAACTCCGTAGCCATTTCCCTTCTAACAATCAAGTAATCTTCTTCCGAGTATCCCGAAACCACGGCAAGAGATCTAAATCCACAATGCCCATCTCCTTTAACATCATAGGCTGAAAGGATGAAGGGTTTCATGAACTTCTGCATCTGATCACCCTTGAACCGATAGTTCTTAAAACGTCTAGTGGTGCCTTTCTTACCACGTGGCTCAGCCTCCTCAACTTTAACTTCAACTTTGGCCTCTTCAGGCTCGGGCTCCTCCACTTTAACTTCCACATGTTGTCTTGCTTTAGGTGGACGACCTCGAGGACGTGGACGTGCCGATCCAGAACCATGTTCAAACCGACTTGGTTCTCTCCTTGTTGAAAGAATGCCGTACTTTGGTGGTCTTCCTTTAGTTCTGACTTTCTGCTCTGGTACTCTCAACGTTGAATTGCCCGGACTTGTAATATCTTCATATGATGAAGCCATCCGCTCAAGCACATCTCTCGGAAGCAAATTCTTGTCCAATCGCTCCCTAAAGTCATTGAGTGACTCCATGTATGGATCAATATGGACAACCTCATCTTCATGCGTCGGATTCAATTTTTCCCATCGTACTTGCTTCCAATAAGGGTGAATCTGATCCAAACGTATTGGCTCCCGATGTCTAATAGCAATATAGAACTCGTGCGTACAAGGCAACCCATGAGCTTCCCTCCAATATGAATCCTTACATGTTGTCAAGCTTCTAATTTGCTTTGCCTTCTCGTAGATCTCCAACAACTCCAAGAAGCACTCGTTGCTTACTTTGTTTCGGAGCAAACCAAATATAGGCACACGCACAGCCAACAACATCCTCTCACGTGACATCTCTATTGACGCTTGAATCTTATCAATCTGATCATTTACCATCAAGTCAATGTTCTCCATCACCAACTGAAATCCTTGAACGGTAGAACGCAATGTACCCTTCAACAATGAGAGTGCGGACTCACACCTAACAACCAATATCAATTCAATAAATTAATCTACAAGACAAACATTAGAAAACAATTGCAAACAATATAAAAATAAGTTCTTACGCATTCGTTGTCCTCGTGCCAAAGTGTAGATGCAAGTCGCACCAATATCGAACAATTGCTTCCTTGTAGGGGATTAGCCATGTAGTTTCCAAATACTCCATCAACCTCGGATACGCTTGCCAATGCACTTTCATTTCACCCAAACGACGCTCGTAACTCTCAGGAGATCTAGATTCAATAAGAGCATGGTAGTGTGATGCAAAAACAGCTTGTAATTCCTTTGACCGAGTCACCGCCCAAGATCTATGTTGGATGTTGCACTTTATATGAAAGGTGCAAATCATGTGCTTCACATCCGGAAAAACAACACCGAGGGCACTTATGAGTCCTAGCTCTCTGTCCGTCACAATCACCCCGGTGTAACATTTCCGCACACATGTCGGAGTCTCCGTAATGCCCACTCGTAATGATTGGCGTTCTCCTTGGCCATGAAAACAAATGCTATTGCAAACGTCAACCTCGTGCTAGTGATATCGACAATCTCTAACAACGACATCTTGTACCTATATAGGATATATTATGTGTTTACATTTATATTAAACTAAAAGTACATGAAAAATTAAAAAATCATAACGGAACTCGTATATTAAAACTTACTCGTTCGTCTTGTACGTCGTGTCCATTATGATGACATAAGGAAATAGGTTGAGGAGATGTCTTGAATCCGGATGCATGATGAAAAAATCTGAAATTTCTTCCGATTCCGAGCATCTTCTCACATTTACGTAATAACGACGCTCCTCTAAAATATGTAGTGCTTGTTGGAGAGGACTCCATCCTTCGGCTTGTAGCTCTGTAGCTTCCTAATCTTCATTCCAGCATTGTATATTTGTTCGATTGTGCTGATGTTGTATGGATCATCTAACTTTATTGACTTCAATATATTTCTCGGCTTGAAATCCGACCCAAGCTCACGTCCCACCTTCCGAAATTGTTTCTCCGTCAATCTCCCAGCATATGTGTGTCCCTTCAACTGCTCGGGAAGTGTATGATTGTGCACTCCATTTATAACATGCAACGTCCACTTCTCAACCTCGCTTTGTACGCCCTCAAGCTCAAAACAACATCCGTCCTTCTTCGATTTCTGTGCTCGGCTAGAAGATGACTCGGTATCAGGATCCACATCTTTCTTCTTACGAGGGGCTCCAAAACGTTCGCATGTCAAACGAAACGTAACGAACCCCCAAGAATTTCTCCACGACCTACTAGTAACCAACACCATGTTCATGGTTCCTCCCATGAATCGAGCCCAATCCACCATCGTCTCGCGATCATGGAAAAAACCTAGAATTTCAAACATTCGCGAATAATCACTCCCTTCGTCACGAGAATAATTCGGAAGATCCTAGTTCACATAGAAAAAAAACTATAAAATTTCTAGTTTTCGGTTTACTAATTTCCAAATAATAAAAACACGAATTATAATAAATATTTCTAACATTAATTGCAACTATATTTAACTTAAAAATACATTATATACAACAATTCTAGTTTTTTTATATTTTCGGTTATAAAGTACTTACCTCGAAATGCCGAAGAAACTCGTCTGGATCACTAAATTTTGTATCGTCGAACGGAATCATCACTTCATCATCCTCGTGTGTTGACATTCTCGCAGCTGTTCTCCAGAAAATGTTGTGTTGTTTTTTCGAAGATGTTGTGAGCATTTTTCACCTCTTCTATTACTATCTTTATATAACCAAATGAAATCAATAACGTTCAAATTACAACGGTCACTTTTACAACGTTCGAATTACAACGTTCGGATTACAACGTTCGAATCTCAACGGTCATAAATCCACGCAGACGTAATGCGTGACCGTGAAGGTCACGCATTACGTCTGCGTGGTGCGTATACGAAATCGAGCGCCGTGCCCTTAATATCCCCCTTGTTTTACTAGGTTTAGATTGGAATATATTTATTTAATTAAAATATTAAAAAGTCTACTTATTACTATAGTTTTTCAAAAAGGCTTAGTTATCAAAATTGTCCGTTTTGTTTTACTCATTTGAAAAACAAATTAATAAATAAAATTTTCAACTTGATAATGTCATATAAGAAATTAAATTTAATACATTATATTTGATTATAATAAAAAAAAGGTAAGTTACTTAGGATGGGTACCTAAGTTGTAGATACTCTTAATTTATAGTAGAAGATGTCCTTCGATTTTCCGACTCAATATTTTGGGACTTCCAACTTTAAGGAAAATTAGTTCATATCCCGCACCTTGTGCGGGTATATTCAAATATTGTTGATTTTGAATAAATTGTCATCAATTTGTATATGTGAGAACTAATGATATATTTATGAAAAAAAAATAAAATAAATATTTCTTTTAACTTACTACTAATAAAATTTTATAAGGAAAATAAAAAGAAAATATAATTTTTAACTTACAAAATCTTACCTTTAGATCTTTTGGTATTGTGAAAAATATTTATTAAGAAAAAACATAAACTAAAAATAGATATTTTAAAATATCGATTTGATCAAAAAATTTTAAACTTGTTGCTTATGAGATAGTGTTTAGTCCGATCGAAAAAAATTCAAACAGATTAGTTAGTCGGAATCCAAATGTATTTTTATTAAAAAAAAACAAAAAAAAAACAGTAAAACAGATTTACTTATAAAAATCAGTAAGCAGAATTTGTAAAATAGTTTTGTACAAAAATAATCTAAATAGATTACTTAGTCGGAAACCAAATGTATTTTTAT
>BSUD01000001.1:43463580-43485198 GCA_033239045.1 Fagopyrum esculentum | reverse complement strand
AAATGTATTTTTATATATAAAAAAGTAACACATATTTAATTATAAAAAAATAGTAAATAAAATTTGTAAAAAAGTTTTGTAAAAAAAAAAAGAATCCAAATAAATTTTGCAAAAAAGAGTAAAACAAATCTAAATATATTTTTATTAAAAAAACAATAGAACATCTATGAAAATAAAAAAGGAATTTTTTTTTAAATAAAGAGAAATCATGCCCGAGAAATATTCAAAAAAGTAAACAAATCTTTAAATGTTAAAGCAAAATCTTAAGAGAAATATTGAAAAAAAAAAGTAATAAAATCTTGGACAAATTTGGTTAATAGCCTATTTTGAGATTATCAATTAGTATTCATCCATCCATCCATCATTGTTTCAGAATTCATATTGGGGACCTCCCGAAAGTTCAAAAGCAAGTGAACTCAACGGAAGGAATGAAGTTTTGCAAGTTATTTCGGTAAACTCACCAAGATAGTTGAAAGTGATTTTGGAAAGGCAACCGTTGATATCTTAAAGCGTATTGAGGAGTCATCTACCGACTAGCACTTCTAACCATATTAGAGGGTGTCCGCCCAACGTTTTTCATGTATCTCATTTGAGAGAGTACATCCCAGACCCGAGACACGTCATCAACCATGATGATCTGATAGTAGAGCCGGACCACACTTTTGGTGAGTATCTAGTAGCCGTCCTAGAGCGTAGTACTAGACACCTACGGTCTAAGGATACACCGATGTTGTGGACCCAATGGTTTAGATGAGGGGCCGACGAGGCTACCCGAGAGGCAGAGGATAACTTTAAGAGAACTTACCTTAAGTCCGTTGCGGGGTTAGCTGCCACCTCAACACCAACGAGTTAGTGCTCGGACCTTGATCTATGTAACCTGTTTGACTACACATATGATTTTTTTTTTGTGTTTAAGTATTTGTTATTTCATGTATTGCTTGGTTGTGATATTTGAGTGATACTTTTATGTGTCGAACAGTAACACGAAGATTCTTCGGGAGAAAAGTTAGATACTCCAGTTCTATTTATAGAAAGTTATCGTAACGATTTTCTTTATTCTAAGTTTTGGGACAAAACTTATTTTAAGAGGGTACTGATGTAATATCCTTAAATTTATTTCCGTTTAGTCCCGAGTCAAACCGAATTTCGACCAACTCTATATTTTACACGATAATCATTATCATAATCTTGAAGAGATTTTTATATAATTTATGTGAGAAATTATAATCACATAACATACACATCCTACAAATTTCTTCTAAGTTTTATACTAGATGAAATGGGCCCATCAAGGAGACCAAAATAAAAGCTAGAAGCTAGCATTTTTAGATCTTGCATGGACTCCCCATCCGGGCTAATCAACAAGGCCTGTTGTATATAGATGTCACCGGGCCCATCAGGGTTTTTGCACAACCCATTACCTTGCCTTACTTCATCAGCCTTGTAACCATCTTTCCCTTTTCACACCCTTGGCTTGCACACCACACGTCTAGCAAGGTTGAGATGCACGTGACCCGCTCCTACGTCCACATTCAGCGCCGGTCTTCACACGTTTTGCAGCCAGATTTCCTTCCTTCTGCACATTACCAGGCCACGTTTTCCTCCCTTCTTTCACACCTTTCCTTCTGTAGTAGACGTGCAAACAATCCCTCTCCATTCCCCTGGTGTTCACGCATGAGATCCAGCCCTAGCCAACCCTTCTATCTTAAGTCCTCATCATCGGCCACCCTTGCACGCGACGCTGCTGACCTCCTCCAACAAGGTGATGCTTCTATCTCTTTGTCCATCTCTTTCTCTTCCCCCCTCTTCTGACCAGTGCATCTTGGACAACACTCCCTTCCTCCATTTCGGGCTCATAGATTTACAGCAAACCGGAGTCTCAACCTCTTCTGTTGTTAAATTTATCTTTTTAATATCCGTCGGGTCTAAGACATGGAGGGGATGCACACCACAAATGAACCTAACACAAAGCCTTCGGGGTTCCATCCTAAAACCAATTGGCAATAAGAGGAGTAGCCCTAGTGCTTATATATTAGGTTCGGTTATTTCATATTGTCAATGTGGGACAATATATCCACACATCTTAACACTCCCCCCTCAAGTGCAACTATCCTGGACTAGTTGCACTTGACACAAAGCCTTAAGGCCGGCTTAGCCAAACGGGCGGGAAGCATACTCGCTAACCACAACCCAAACACAGGATTACGAGACCCGTACGAACCGTAGCTCTGATACCATGTTAAATTATGTTTTATTATCCAGCACGGGTCTAATACGTGGAGGGGATGCACGTAAGTGAATCTAACACATAAGTCTTCGGGGTTCCATCTTAAAACCAATTGGCAATAGGAGGAGTAGCCCTAGTGCTTATATATTAGGTTCGGTTATTTCATATTGTCAATGTAGGACAATATATCCACACATCTTAAATTTATCTTTTTAATATCCGTTGGGTCTTAAGACGTGGAGGGGATGCACGCCACAAGTGAACCTACACACATTAACCTTCGGGGTTCCATCCTAAAACCAATTGGCAATAGAAGGAGTAACCCTTGGGTTTATATGTTAGGTTCACATTATTCATTTAGTCGATGTGGGACACAATAATCCACACATCTCAACACTCCCCCTCAAGTGCAACTATCCTAGACTAGTTGCACTTGACACAAATGGGCGGATAGCATATTTCGCTAATCACAACCCACAAAGCCTTAAGGCCGGCTTAGCCAAACACAGGATAACGAGACCCGGATCGGACCTGCTCTGATACCATGTTAAATTTATCTTTTTAATATCCGTCGGGTCTAAGACGTGGAGGGGATGCACGCCACAAATGAACCTAACACATAAGCCTTCGGGGTTCCATCCTAAAACCAATTGGCAATAGGAGGAGTAGCCCTAGTGCTTATATATTAGGTTCGGTTATTTCATATTGTCAACGTAGGACAATATATCCACACATCTTAACATCTGTATGCCCTAATCAGCGCCTCAGTTCCGCCTGATGCTCTCTTGATCGACAACAATACCGAACGAGGGTTGTCTCCCTTTCTTCCAGACCACCAGCAACAGACGACGAGTGTACCGTCATCTACTCTCCTTGCCAAACACACGGACTTGTAGCCCTACTCGCAGTCGACCGGACGAGTTCTCCTAGCCTCTGTACATAGTCGATCGGATCCAAGGTCGAGTCTTCTCCGACTTTCTGTGGCTCGACAGTGGCGCAACAAACCCAGTATTCCCCTTCAGTACATGGATGCCGGACCTCCTCTCCGCTTCTCACGTACTAGTAACTGAGAACCTTGGGTTGTACCTGCATAGCCGTTTGCAAATCGCTGGTAAGCGTCTCTTCTCCGGCCTTCTATCGGTTGATGGGTACATATGCAGGAAACAACCCTAGTACAATTGTTGTTCCCAAGTTTCGAACCTGAAACCTTGCTACTCTCCAACCTTAGGACAATTGGTTGCCTTTGATGGGTATTGAACCTATGATGTTTAAATTGAGCAAATTTTTGATAGGTTGGCAGTAGGAAACGATCATGGGACCTCCTGCATCTTTTGTTTGTTTTCAGAATCCAAGTTGTGAACTGCTGACTTAGAGTGGAAGTTTCAATGCCCTAGATTTATTATTCACCGTTCAAATTTTAGTATGATATAGAGGGATATGCATAGTGTAATGTATCAAAAGTTGAGACCGATCCAACGGTCGGATCTGGATCTATAAGGACTCAAAGTAGGGTGGTTGTGTTGTTTGTGAGATCACTTAATTTTGGCTAAGTATGGAATTTCTGGATGTTGGAACCATCTTTGGAGATTTGTGTAGGAGTTATTGTTTAGTATTTTTGAGAGTTCTTTGTTCCTATGAGTAGCATGAATGTCATAGATGACCTAGAGATTTATTTCGGAATTTTTAGATTTATTTATTCGAGCCTCGTATCTTAAGCCAAAGTCGGACCTTAGCGACTTTTCATGAAAATCAAGATTTGGTTTAACTCTTCTAAATCTTTAGCGAACTATCTCTTTAGAGCTAGATTATAGAAATAAGTTCCAAAGGAGAGTTTCGAACTAGGTTATAGAATATTCTGAAGTTTCGGGACCAGGATAAAATGGCCATTTTACCTTAAGAGGAGATTCTCTTATGACGGGATTGTATATCTTAGAAATTATAGATTTCTAAGAAAGTGGGATACATTATTGATCCACTTGCCTCTTATGACAGGTGATTGTGTTTCTACGGTTGTAGACCGAGTTGAGATTAAGAGAGTTGAGACTTGATTCAGGTAAGTCCTTGCGACTTGCTTAGCTGGTTTCTAGATATTAGTTGAATGATGATATTGATGTGTGTGTTGATTATTTAAGAACTATAACATGCCTAGGACGACCTTTATTATTTTATGGCCCAAGTGTTTGTATAACGGGTGGTGACATCACTGCCCAACTCTGATAGGAGACTGGGAGGTTCTCAATACCCAAACCATACATGTACAAGGTAAGATGCATCGGATTCATTCTTAATGGTTACACGGGGGCGGAGGCGAGGTTTGGGAATCCCTCGTGTCACAAAATAAGTATCATTAGTAAGAGTGAATGACCTAAGTAAAGATAATAAATGGATTCTTTGAAAGCATGATGTGTGTTTAATTTTGCTATTGTGTGTGTGTGTGCTATTTTCATTTATCTAATGTTTAGACAGCTAGCTAACGGTTAATTAATTTTGTTGTGTAGATTTACCACAAGGTAGAGCAACAACTGAGTGATCCGGAAGTAGTGGTCAGCCGGGTCTCCGTACTCCCTAGAGTGGGGTTTGGGGTTTTTGCATTGATGTTTCCATTATCGTATGAGGACAGATAGACTTTTATTTTCTTAAGTACTAGTGGTTGTTAGACGTTTGTGTTGCATTCATATCTTTTAAAACATCTCTTTATGAATTTCGCTTTCTTTATTTGTGTCTTGTTGCAAGATCCTAGTAAAATTGTTGTCAAACTGAGGTCGGGACCCATTGTGAGGTCCTAACCAGTAGCTTCCCGAGTTATGAGAATTCAGGGTGTTACAACAACATGTCAAGCCGTCTTAACACCGTTCTATAAAGCCGTTTGAGAGAATTCTTGAAATTCCCAAAATTAATTGCAAAAGTTTACCCACTCCAAATACCAAATGACATTTTGATGACATTGAGACGGCTGAGACGGCTTCTAAGACGACATCCTAGGTCGTTCCAGGCGATGATTCCGGAACAAATGCCGAGAAGACATCGAGACGACTTACTATGCCGTCTGGTGGCCGCCCCATGGTCGTACAACATGCCGCCCCTCCTCTATCTCCCAAAACCAAAATCCCGCAGTTTTTCACTGTATCGTGCAGTCTCAACACTTCTCCTTCACCTCAATCCCTCTCCACTCAACTAAATAACGATGATATATCTTCCACAACCCCTCCTAACAACCGCAAGAGACCTAATACTCCCACTGAAGAGGTTGTTCATTCATCTCGACCTAGGAGATATAAAAGACTCCTCTTCGTTCCCGCCCACGTCCCCGATAAAAGGATGCTCACCACGCATACACCTCCCTCTGTGGTTCCCATGGATTCCCACCGAAATAAATTGAATGGGTCGAGATAATGACCTAAAACAAGCTCCTTTTCCCCTTTTCCCCTTTTGTTTCTTATTTTCTAGTTTTATGGATATTGTTTTGTTCTTGTGATATATAGGTACAAATGAAGATATCTCTAGATACAAGAAACGGACTCCTTTTTGGGGCTTACAATCATCCACCAATATTCCAACCCTTTCCAACACCTTACACCCTACATTTCTTTGTGAGTATTCTTTCTCTTTGCTTTGACTTCTTTCACGTTGAAGATGATGTGTAGTTTAAGTATGAGGTCCTATATACTCACATTTTCATTTCATGTTTCCCTTTTTTTGGTACACGTTTCTTTTTTTTATGCCTTTTTCTTTTTCTTGAGTATTTTCCCGCATTTCCGTGTACATACAAAAAT
This sequence comes from Fagopyrum esculentum, assembly GCA_033239045.1. Lineage (NCBI taxonomy): Eukaryota > Viridiplantae > Streptophyta > Magnoliopsida > Caryophyllales > Polygonaceae > Fagopyrum > Fagopyrum esculentum. Next base: position 43,479,198 of record BSUD01000001.1, on the reverse strand, counting down.
TTCAAAAATTTCAAAATTATTGCATTTTATCGTAGGTTGAGTCGGTCCTTATCACTCTTACCTCCATAAATTGAGATATACTATGCTATTATACTTGACTTGCCAACGATACTTTGAGTTACTTTATCCTTGCAATTGTTTATGCTCATAAGTTTTTATATAATCTACGATAAATAACTTGAACAAGCATCAACTTGTGAGCTCTCTAACATATGGACATGCATTTTCATGTGTCATTTCTTTCTTAATATTGTATGATCTCCAACATGCTTAGTCTCTTGTAGAACTTGTTTATGCTCATAAGTTTTTCCCCTTTCTTTTTGTGCCCAATAACGGAATCAACCAACATCAATCCCCATTGATAATCCCCAAACCCCTTCCCTGTCCCATCTACACAATAGTTCGTCCAAAAAACTGGTACTTTTCTCACCATGGAGGCGCTTAACGCTGATTGGAGCCATCTGAATCTTCCAGAAGTAGAAAACGAGGGTTTCTCCTTACTCCCTTCCATACCAATGAAGTCTGAAACAAAGATCCAATACAATGCAACATGATGCATCATATCCAAAAGGAAAGCCAATACTAATGCCCTAGAGAATACCACGATACTCATGTGGAAACTAAGAGAGAAGGTTACTATTAATGAAGCAGGCCATAATACCTTTGTCTTCCACTTCTTCAGTAAGGAGGAAAAGGAGAAAGTCATGGAGGGACGACCATGGATATTTGACTAAAACTTCCTTATCATTCAAGATCTCAACCCGCTTGAATCTCCGGATGATGCAACCTTTTACGACCTCCCCCCCCCCCCTTCTAGAGCATCATGAACAATATCCCTTTAGGCTTCCAAACGGTGGAGATTGCAACTACCCTAGGAATCAAAATAGGTAAAGTATTGGAAGTTGATCTCAAGAGCACTACATCATTAAGCCTCTAATGAGGGGAATGGTCCTTAAGATTGGCCAAAGCTCTCGATGGACTAGTTGCCAATATGAAAGGATCCCAAAGCTTTGTTACTCTTGTGGTCGAATATGACACATATCAAAAGACTATCCTACCTAAGGATCAATATGGTCCATGGTTGCGTCCAAACACTCAAAATGTCACTAGCAAGGAAGACAAGGAGTTGATAAAACTATGGTACGAAGAAATAAGCAGGATATACTAGAGAAGGATGATTCAGAACCACTTGATCCCATGTAGACTCAAGTTTCAGAACCAAAAAATTCAATACCAAGAGAAACTGACATCCTATGGGTCAAAGGTTTACTCGCAAGTATAAGAGAACAACAATACCACAGTCAAAACCAAGTGCAACTTCTGTGTTAGACAAGAGACATTTCATTGACCATGTCAATAACATTGATGATTTTGAATGTTTTGAAAGTACTCAATATGTCACTAAAAAGGGAAAGATGGACACATTCACCATCACCCTAGATACTCCACTAGTTGTGACTTTGGGCGAGGCCCCGAGTCGTGAAGAACAATGAAAATACTAATCTGGAACTATCAAGTAATGGGAAACCAAAAGATAGTTACTACCCTACGAGACCGGTTTCGGAGGTTATCCCCATATATAGTTTTCGTAATGGAAATTATGATACCAAAGAATGAAACTGAGAAAGGAATGACGAAGTGTGGATTCTCCAAAGGTCTTTGTGTTGACATTGATGGTAGTTTGGAGGTCTCGGACTATGGTGGAGGGATAGAGATGGGTTGTTATCTCCTCCTCCTCACGACACATCATGATTGAATGCACATATGAGAGTTCCAATGACAGATGAGGAATGGTGAGGTTATATGTTTGGCCTTCACACGCTCACAAACATGAAACATGGGAACTTATACACCAAATCAAGGCGTCCTATTCAGACCCTCTCTTGTTTTATTGGGATTTTAATGAGATTTTGCTCCAACATGAGAAAACAAGAGGAATATCAAGGCCTAAATGTGACATGGACGCTTTCTTGAAAGTTGTTGATAAATGCAATCTCTTGGATGTTGGATGGTCTGGAATAAAATTCACATAGAAAAGAGGCAAAAGATTGGAAACTAACATCAGAGAATGGCTTGAGCGCTTCATGTTCTCTAAAGATTGGAGGCTAAGGCATCCCAACTATTACATCCATAATTATCCGCGACTTAATTCCGATCATTCTGTGATTTTCATGGACACCACAAGAAACAAATGATCTACTCGTACTCATAGAAGCTGCCGTTTTGAGTCTTGGTGGATGGATCACCCAAAGTGCGACTCTATCATCAACCGAACATGGCTGGGTTCGGCATACCTCTCCACACCAAATAGAATGCTTGTTGTTTTGGGAGACCTAACATCATGGGGTATCAACCAAAGCCAAAAGAATATACTTGAGATGTCTAAACTTTAAGAGGAGCTCGCACATATTCAAAAAGACCCTCCAACAACTCTACTACTGAATCGTGGAAGTATGATTTCATGTGAGCTAAACAAACTGCAAAATTCCAGTGAGAAATTATGGTACCTTCGATCACGGGCAATTGGAATCAAAGATGGTGACCGCGATACCTCCTACTTCCATCACAAGGCCTTTGAACGCAAAAGAAAAAACTTCATCCCAAAGCTCTTAGATTCATCCGGAAAGATACGTGAGGAGGAGGGCGATATTGAGGATGTTGTGACCAACTACTTCGAAGAACTCTACATTGCTTGTGAAACAAAACCGTCTTTACTTCGAGATGTGCTCCCCGAATCCCATCATAAGGTTACCAATGCTATGAATACTGATCTTCTCTCTATACCTATAGTAGTTAAAGTCTGGGATGCTTTGAGAAGTATGAAATCTTGGAAATCCCCGAGTCTTGACGGACTTCATGTTGGGCTTTACAAACGTTACTGGAACCTCATCGGAAATGATGTAGTCGCTTTTGTTCAGTCTGGGTGGATTTCAGACTCACAACCTCTTGGCTTTAACGACACCCTTGTCATGCTAATCCTAAAAGAGCCGGTTGAGATGAAGAACTTCTAACTAATTAGCCTTTGCAACATTCTATACAAAATCATCTCGAAGGTGATTGCACGTAGGCTTAAACTCATACTCCCCTCTATCATCTCGGTTGAGCAAAGTGCATTTATAAAGGATAGACTCATAACCGATAATGCACTCATTTCTCTTGAATGTTTTCATCACATGAAAAGCAAACGTTTAGGAAGTGGTGAGTTGACCCTTAAACTCGATCTCTCAAAAGCCTTTGATCAGATTGACTGACCTTTTCTCGAGGACGTTCTCTATAATCTAGGGTTTGATAAATCTTGGATAAAGATGATAATGAAATGCATCTCAACTGTTCGGTACTCCTTTAGGGTAAACGGCAACAACATTGGCAAAATCACTCCGACTTAGGGCATTCGCCAAGGTGACCTAATCTCAGCCTATTTATTTATCCTTTGTGCTAATTCTTTCTCGTAGATTATATCTCAGTGCATTGCCAACATAACCCTTTTTGGAATCCGAGTTGCTCATAGTGTGCCCATAATCTCCCACCTGTTATTTGCCGATGATAGCCTTATTTTTGCTGCAGCCACTCACAGTGAATGCGACACCTTATTGAGCGCTATCTCATGTTTCGAAAGCATGGATGGTCAGGCTATAAACTTCCTTAAGTCGGAAGTGTCTTTTTTCCATAACGTCCCCATGCTTCTCCAAACTAAACTCACTTCTACCCTTGGCGTTAAACTTGTCGACAAGCATGCTAAGTATTTGGGTCTTCCATCATCTTTCGGCCGGTCCAAGAAGGCTTTGTTTTGTGGAATCAAAGAAAGAATCAAAAAGAAGCTGTAAGGTTGAAAGGAGAAGACTCTTTCACAAGCCGGAAAGGAGATCTTGATCAAATCGGTTGCCCAGTCTATTCCCGTCTACATGGTGAGCCTCTTCAAAATCCTGGATGGTATAATATCTAAAATCCATGGCCTTATAGCGCATTTCTGGTAGGGATCCTCAGAATCAAAACGGAAATTCATTGAAAAAGCTGGGATGATTTATGACTTCCTAAGAGCATATAAGGCATTGGATTTTGCGATCTCAAAACATTTAATGAAACACTACTTGCCAAACAAGGGTGTAGATTAACTGCCGCAATTCCCTAATGCCCTTGTTAGCCCGTGTTCTCAAAGCCCGATACCATCAAAATGATACCTTTCTTAATTATTCCCTGAGCATGATACCTAACTATCCTTGGAAGAGTATTTGGACAGCAAAAGCGTTACTTAAAGAGGGAATAAGATGGCGTACCGGTAACGGAGATTCTATCCGAGCCTGGAATGATCCTTGGTTCCCTGAACCATGCTTTGGATACCGGCCCCCACTGATTCCGATTCCACACAGCCCGGACCTGACCCTTAGATTTTCTGATCTCCTTACCCCTCATGGTTAGAATTTGGCCTTACTGTCTGAGTTATTTGGTTCGACGGAAATAAAATTCATCCAAAGGATCTCCATCAGCCCTTGGAGACCACTAGATTCCCAATTGTGGTGGCCTGACAAATATGGTTCTTTCACCACGAGAAGTGTCTACTAGCTCGGAAAATGTCAGCACCTTCCTTCTTGACGCAGTACCCTCGATGGAAACTCCCCTTGGAATCTCTTATGGAAACTCAGACTACCCATGAAACTCTCCTATTTGCCTTGAAGCTTTGTGCTGATATTCTCAGTGTAGGAACCAACCTTCATAAGAAAGCGATCACCCCTTCAGGCATATGTTTCAGATGCAAGCTCACTGATGAAGACTCCCTTCATGCTATTCATGGTTGCACTACTGGAAAAGAGGAATGGTGGGGATCGACGATTCACAATACCGTCAAAAGAATGCCTCCCATGCCTAATATCATCAACAACCTTCACTCAACTCTTGGTGCCTCTGTAGTATCCGAATTTCTCACATGCTCATGGACTGCATGGTGTGCTAGGAACTCTCATTATTTTGACAACATTTTGCCAAATATAGGGCTGATCCGTGAAAGATTTCGACAACTCATATCTGACTCTACCAACCCTAGATTGACCACTCCATCTACGGCTCAGGTTTCTACGGTCTCTTTATGGACAAAACATATAGCTCATTGCCAACATTGCCAGGAACTGTGAGGGGTGCATCATTGTCTCTTCCGTTTCCCGATTTGAGGGGATTACTAATCCACTGGAAGCCGACCTGCAAGCAATCAGGTTGGGCCTCCAAAAAGCTCTTACTCATGGCATGTCAAATATTTGCATGGAACCGGACTGCAAAGTGGCCATTGATTTTATCACTACAAATTGCCCTGATCTGGCCCATACCATGTCGAGACGACTTCCTAGATGACATCCTATGCCATTCCACACACCGTCTCTACACCGTCTGCATGCCGTCTCGACTTTGTTCATAATCTTGATCTTATCTTTGGAAGGATATATTTTGTAACCATGTGCCTTCTCATGACCGTCTCGACCTTCATTATTTATCCAAAATCATATCTTTTGATTCTATCGTTGGATAGATAATACTTTGTATCCTTAGGAATCGGACTTCCGATCCTATATAAACACTTATCAACCTAGGGTTTGAGATATCTTGAATACTGTAGAATCCCGCAACCGTTAATTAATTCTTAGAGTAGATTTCATTTCCGGTGTTTAAAGGTTTGCCTCGTTGCGCTGGAACCGAATAATTTGTGAGTTTATTTAATGTAGTTAATTACATTCCGTTTTAATTTTATTCCAATTATGTCTAGCTAATCTCTCTCATGATCTAAAGATTGTTTGATTGGGTCCAAATGGGTTAGGGGGTTCGGGTCAATCCAACTATCGGGTTAGATTGGATCAAGTTGGTTCAGGTTTTGAGTTATGCATTTCAATAGATTTTTGATTGAGATTTCGGTCGGGGTACTTAGATCAAGTTTCTTGAACTAGGTTGGGTTTTGTCACCCCTAGTAGTATGTAGTAGGTATACGATAATAAAATTTCAATTAAAACCATAATTTAAAAGTTGACGTTCTTTAGTTTCACGTATAGAGGGTGATAAAACCACCGATAAGAACACAACCACCAAAACTTGTCTAACAACTATGCTTTTTGCTAAATTATTCGTAACTCTAGTGTCGTTTCTCTTGCCACAAGTAAAGGAAAATGTGATGTCGATTCTATCATAGAGAGGCGAAAACTTTTGCTCTTAGAGAGGGTCTAAAAAAGACCGCTAGTTTAGGTTTCACGAACATTGAGATTAAAAGAGATAATCTCAAGCTCATCAACCCGATCTATCATGTCAGAAAACCGTCTTGGGACATAAATATGATTATTTCAGACGTCTCTTCGTAATCATCTCTGATTTCAAACAAGCTAGTATTTACATTTTTAGGAAAATTTAACCATCAAACATTGCTCAAATACAATATGAACACACGAATGGCAGGATCTTTTCGCAGGACATTGAGTACCTCGTCGGTAAGGATATTTTGTATAATAATAATAATAATAATAATAATAATAATAATAATAATAACTGTGTTCATTCGAGCGGTGTGGTTGGTGCTCCTTTGTCTAATGATGGGTCCATTGCTTTCTTTATTCATGGTTTTCCTCGGCCATCTCCAGTGGTCGCTTCTTCTCTAGATATCGTGGATGTATTGGTGAGCCAAAGTGCCATTGATCTTGATGGTGTGTTTGGGGTGTCCTTGGTGGAGAAGGTTTTTAAAGCTGATGTTCTTACTGTGAAGAACGTCCCGTGGAAGTGCAGGTTGGGTTTTGCTAGGGTCCTCAAAGACGCCCTTGATCGGGTTCTCTCTAATCCCTCTTGTGTGTCTGCGTGGGTTTGTCTCCTTATTCTACCTCGTTGTATCCTTCATCGTTATAAACCCAGGTCTTGTTCTGAGAGCTGATCGGGTGTGAAGCGGGGTTTGCAATCCGAAAGTATCGCTAGGGCTATTCGGTTGTGGAAAGAACCGGAAGGTATTAAGTTCCTTGTTGAGGAACTTCTGGCTTCTGTGATTGATTCTCGGCCCATGGTGGTTGATGTTAGTCATGACGAGGTTAACATAAAACTGTGTAAAAGGAAGGTTAGTGATGGTCATTTTGCGGCGGCCATCCGTATTCTCACTTCCTCGGGTGTTGCTCCCATGTCTGAGGACACCCTCCGTGGGCTTCTGGATGTGCACCCGCCTGCCCCGCCTCCTTCCTTACCTTCTCCAGTCAGATCCGTAGGTGCTCTTCAGGTTAAGAAGAGTTTGGTCCTTGATAGGATTAGGAGTTTTCCTAAGGGCACTTCTTGTGGTAGGGATGGTTTGCGGGCCCAACACTTGTTGGATGCTCTGGGTGGAGGTGCTGTGGCTATTGCTGATGAGCTGAGTGAGTCGATTTCTGGGGTTGTCAACCTTTTCCTTCGGGGTTGTTGTCCGGCCTCCCTTAGTGAGTACATTGCTAGTGCTCCTCTCACGCCTCTCCTTAAGCCGGGAGGAGGTATCCGCCCTATCGCTGTTGGCTCTATCTGGAGACGTCTTGTTTCTAAAGTTGTTGCTGCTGCTATCCGTAAGCCCCTTGGACCTTATTTTGAGGATGCTCAGTTTGGGGTTGGGGTTTCAGGTGGAGGGGAAGCGGTTTTGCACGCGGTCAATCGGTTAGTGGAATCTCAGGGAAAGGATGATAGTCTATCCATGCTTTTGGTCGATTTCAAGAATGCTTTTAATCTCGTGGATCGCACTTCCATGATTTCTCAAGTCCGGAAGGTTTGCCCCGCTATTTCTTCTTGGGTTGAGTTTTGCTATGCCCGTCCTGCCCGTCTTTATTATGGAGAGCATGTCCTTTATTCTTGTCGGGCGGTTCAGCAGGGGGACCCTCTTGGCACGCTGCTTTTCTCGTTGGTCCTCCATCCCCTTATCCGGAAAATATCTAATTGTTGTCAGTTGAAGCTTAATGCTTGGTACCTTGATGATGGGACGTTGATTGGTGATACGCTGATGGTTAGTAAGGCGCTTGACATTATCAGGGCGGATGGCCCCGCTTTAGGTCTTCACCTTAATATCGGCAAAACGGAGATCTTTTGGCCGAAGGTTGATCCGCGTAGTTTTGAGTCTGGTGTTTTTCCTGAGCATATATCCAGACCACTTGATGGGGTCAAGTTGTTTGGTGGTGCCGTTAGCCTTGACCCGCCATTTTGTTCTCGGGTTGCTATGTTGAGGGTTGTGAAAACCAAGTCTTTGATGGAGACCATTATGAGATTGGGGGACCCCCAGTGTGAGCTTCTGCTTCTTAGGGCATGTTCCGGTGTGTCCCGTCTCTACTTCGCGATGCGGACTGCTCCCCCTTCTCATTTTTCCGAAGCTATGGGGGTCTTTGATCACGCCCTGCGTTGTTTTGTTGAGCAGATTATTACTGCTGGAGGGGCTGGATTTGGCCCCCTTCAGTGGCGTCTCTCTACTTTGCCGATTAGTGACGGAGGGCTTGGTATTCTTTCTTGTGCTGATACTTTGCATTTTGCCTTCCTGGCGTCGAGATCTCAGACTCAAGGCGTGCAAGATCAGATCTTGAGGCTTTCTGGTGTTTCTGGTGATGGGATTGCTTTTGAAACAGCTGCTGCTTGTTGGGTTAACTTCTGTAAGGACTACGACTTGGACATGAGTGTGATACGCCCAACCCCCCATTTAATGAAGAAATTGGCTGGATGTTATTACAATATCGTGCTTAAGTGTTTTCTGAGGGACTTTGACCTTTCGATTAGGCAAAAAGCCTTAGTTGAAAACTTGAGATTACCCCTTGCTCAACAATGGCTTAAAGCGGTCCCGTTTTCTGGTCTTGGTCAGGTTATGAACCCCGCCACCTTTCGGACCGTCGTTAAGTACCGTCTAGGCATTGAGATGTTTAAGGAGGGCTCCAAGTGCCCTGCTTGTGAGAGGGGCATTTTGGACGCTTGGGGTGACCATGCTCTTGCTTGTGCTGCACAGGTTGGTATTAAGCACCGACATAACATGGTTCGTGATGTCCTTTTTGATGAGTGTCTTAAGATTGGAATCTCTGTTCGGAAAGAGGTCCATACTGGTATGGTTGATGGTGGTGGTGGGGAGCTGCGCCCCGCCGACATCCTTTTCTATAATTGGTTTCAGGGCAAAGACACTTGTGTGGATATTACTGGCACTTCTCCTTTCTCTTCACCTGGCCTTTCCAACTTCATTCTCGGTAAAGCTGTGAGAGTCGCTGCTGACAACAAGAGAAAGAAGTATGCGGAGGTTTGTAGCTCCATGGGGTATCACTTTCTTCCCTTTTCCTTTTCCACGCTTGGCGACTTGGGTGACGACGCGATGGAGCTTCTTAAAAGATTGGGCTCGGTTGCTAAAGAGTTGTCCGGATATACTAGGAGTACATGCTTTATTTTGACTAGGATTGCGTTTACTATTCAAAAGGGATGCGGAGCCCAACTTGTTAGTCGGCTCCCATCCAACGGCTTGTAATATGTTTTTCCTTCGATAAATAATAATAATAATAATAATAATAATAATAATAATAATAATAATAATAATAATATTGGGATGATATATCTTGTTTTATTCCGATTATATATCCTACCCGGTCACCCCCAAAAGATGTGATTATTCAGAAAGCAAAATTGCTACGCGCTGCACGACCAAAGCTCCGACGGCCGGCCTGGGGAGGCCCAAGGAGATCGTAACGATGAATCAAATAGCTAGTATGATGATCGTTTTGATATTTACAGTTGTAATCAATGTTACGGTGGCGTCCAATTCGCCTTCTGCTTTTGTTCAAAACGCGGTCTTCTCCAACCGCATAGCCGTCTTCTCTAAATCCTATTGTCCGTGAGTTATTTTTGCTCTCTTTCTCATCTTCTTAGGTTTTTCGTAATTTTTCTGATCTGAAATTTTCCTAAAGGATCGTCCTGTTCAATTTCTTCTTTTGTGTGGAAAATATTAAATTTGGTTCTGAAGCTCATCGTGATACAGTTAATTTTTCACCCGTTTACGGCTTGATCAAATAGTCCGTGCAGTGGAAACAGTGAGCACTGCACTCATATCTGGAGCCATCTTAGGGTTTTGGTCAAATTAAATTGCATCACGAATCTTATAATTTCTATCGGCTTCCTTGTATTCTTGTTGCAAATTTGGATTAGTAATATAGTTTTCTGCATACCTGGGTGTTTAATTTAGTCCTGGGTACTGGTGTAATCGTGGATTTAGAATGGTTTTGCGTTAACCCTTAAATAGGTCATTGGAAGTTCTTATGACACATTTCCATTACTTTTCCAATGATGTTTTCCTACTCAAATCTCATTAGCATGAAACTGGAGCGGGGATCTATAAATGGATTCGTACAAGTATTTGTTCACATTCTTCTATGTCCGTAGATATTCGATGCGCGCCAAAAATATATTCAAGGAGTTGCATGAACAGCCATTCGTTGTGGAGCTTGACCTTCGAGGTAACTACAAACCTGGAGAATTTTAATTGATCAACTGAGTTTGTTACAAGTTGGAGCTGTACATGTAAAATTTCAGCTCCTAGTGGTGACTTTCAATTTCACTTGGACATTTTTAGATGACGGGAGTGATATTCAGGATGTTCTTCTTGATCTGTACGGTCGGCGCACAGTCCCTCAAGTATTTGTCAACGGAAAACATGTAGGAGGCTCTGATGGTAAGCCATTTCTCAGAAAGTAAAAAAGGCATTTTTATGCATAATTTTTTCTTGGACTTGTCAAATTTGATAACGAGTATTTGTCATCCAGATCTCCATAGTGCATACGTAAATGGACAATTGCAGAAGTTACTGGGAAAGGCTGATTCATGAGAAGCATCAATTGGCTAAGCGGATCACTGATCAAAGACTCCTGCAGAGTTGGATCTGAGCTTTAGAAAATTTAAAATGTAGGATCATTGGATCCACCGGAATTTAGTAGGACCTCAATGTTACTATGCACAAATTTCAATTAACAATATGTTTATGGCTGTACTATCCTCTTTGATCAATGATATTCGCAGTTGTGAGTTATGACAGACCCTCGCTTCTTTTCTACAATCAGTTATAATACTTTTTGTTCTTGAGATGTGGCTGCAGCTGGATCTTAGAATAGCCCTTGCTATGGTTGTTGTCAATTGATCTGGTTTGCTGTGCAAAGGCTAAAAACAGATTAATCAAACATTTACTTCTAGAAAGCATGCCTTGTTATAGGCGCCTTCCTAGTTCTGTATATGTACTTTAAATTTGAGTCGAGGTTGTGAGAAACTTGAAATACTGTTGCAATCTGCGCTGAATCTGTCACTGTATTTGGGTGTATATGTATGTGGAACCTATCAATAATTGGAAATATGATTCACAGGTGCACCATTTATATGGTGTCAAAGCTTTAAACATTTCCTGATTAAAGTCATTCTTACACTTCAACAAGCAATTGTGTCTTCATTCTTTTCGTGTTTCCTTACTACCATCGAAGTACTCTGCATTGTATAGAACTTGCGTTGAGTTGATTGATATATTACGTTGGAGTTACACAGGTAATATCTGGTACATTCCAAGAGTGACATACTGCTAAGTCAGGCAACTGGAGCAAATGTTTCTGGCCGCCAATCAGATTTCGTGGCACTGAGGATCCCTGCATGATCCTTTGAGAAAGTTAAATGAACCTCCCAGTGCAAAGATTTCAGAAGATTCTCAACTTCAGCAATGGTAGTTGACTCATCACGAACAATCAATTTTCCTCCAGGCCTGACTATCCTGTCTACTTCTGCCATTACAGGAACAAGTTTGCACCTAACAAATGTAACCACATCAAGGTATTTTAGAAGATTCTTGCTTTTGTGGTGAATGATGGAAATATTGGGATTTTCACCTTGTTTTTAGTTGTGAGAAGAGATGATCAGCATGCAGAAGATCGTATGATCGTGGGTATGTGCTGAAAGATTCACACCAGTCGTGGTAGATTCCGAAGAGTCCTCTTTCATAGATGATGGGCAGCGTGTCCGGAGCATTTACGTTTACAACATTCATAACCCACACTTTGAGATCTCTAAGAGCTGCTGCAAACCTGTAAGAGGCACGTACATACTCTTTACCCATGTTTTCCGGTTTATATGGTTCAAATTGCATTGAAGACTTAAATTTACTTGCAGGTAAAGAAGATCAAATATACCCTCCATAAACAGCTCTCATATCCATTACATTTCTCACATCTGACCAGCTGATGCCAAGGGATCTTAGATATGATTTGTTCACCACAAATTTCCAGTGTTCATAATCTGCTGTAAAGTCATCTGGAGCAGGCTTCCCATAAATTCCCATTTGTGATGTATTTAGCCAGTATGGAGGTGTCTTCAGTCTCTTTGGCCATCTTGGTGGCCATGTCGCTCCTCTCTTAGATTCGTCAACTGGCAGACGATGCAGACATTTCTGGATTGGTACATACCTAGAAATTATTGCTCAATTTATTAAGCTATCAACTTATGTTTTCTTAAAAAAAAATTGTGAAGAAGCATGCTAATTGCTAAGATATGAAGTGAGTTAATATAATGCATGAAGTATTCTCACAAGAGAAAAAGGATACCATGCAGCATTCGGGTCATCGTCACTGTTACACATGGGAGGATTAGCTTGCTCTCGTTTTTCATAGCAGTCATTTTTGGTTGGTTTTCTGAAAATGGCCGCAGCAACCTTATTTATTTTGTTGTTCTGGATCGTCTCCAGCTTCCAACACAATGATGCTGTGAGCTTCATCATGGCTGAGGAACAAGAGTTGCACTTTAGCCAAAACATACAAGTGTGGGTGGTCTAAGGTGTAATTTACCTTCCCAAATCTTGATATCTTCTGGAAGCTTTTGGTAAACTGGTGTAGCTGACCAAACAAACCAACCCCCAGGACGCAGTACCCTGTTCAATTCCAGCAGGAGTCTCCCTCCTATATTCAGAAGTCCACAAGAAGAAGGTAAAGATAGTCTAAGGATTCTTGTGTTAAAATTGAAAAACAAAATAATTTTTTCAGCATGAGTAAAATTAAACCTTCTGCCTCCCAGGGGACCCTACAACGCGCACAGTGCACAAGGTCGAAAACTCTGTTGGGAAATGGGAGTCTTTGAGAACCCATAACTGCAGAGATTGCAGGAATGCCCCTTTCAAGTGCAAACTGAACCTGAGCTTCATGCTCATCTTTGGGCGCAAAAGACATAGTCAACACATCCTTCTCAAATAGATAGCCCCCAAAGCTAGCCACCCCACATCCTACGTCCAGTACCACTCTGGTATGCCTCCCCCATGCTATATCAGGGCATGACTGCAGAACTTAGATTTATTCAGATGCGCTTTGCTTAGCTTAGCTGTGCTATACCTATCCCTCATTTGGTTTCTGGTGTAGTTCCCGTTAAGTGTAACTTCCCATGGAAGTAGTTCTACTTTGAAGTTTAACCAAACAAATTTGAAGTTGATGCAAATCATACTAGGAATTGAAATGATCCAAATGTTCCTCTAATTTCCAAGAGCTTCAAATCCTAGGAATTGAAATGATCCAAAGCATAGAGTGGGAATGGAGTTATTTGTGAGCTGCATACCTTTTCGATGAAATTAATGTAGTGGAGAGCACCATGTATGAACTGGGTTCCACCACCTGGGAAAGTCAAGAACTCTCCTGAAACCTTGACCCAGTTTTGGTGTCCTTTTACCTTTGCTAGTTCTGTGTGTGGCACATTGTGAAACCATATCTGTCAAACAGAAGAACAAAAGAAGTTATATGCAACTATTTCTCTCGAGTTCTATTTGTACTTTGTAGAGTTGAAACACACTTTGTTTCTGCTGTTTGGCCAAAGGATAGGTTTCTTGTAGAACTCTGGGTGCTGAACTAGACAGGTGACAGGGTTGGTAGGGCAATGCCTCTCTCTATGCTGAAAATGCTTGGTAGTCTTGAGTTTCTTTATGACTTTGTTGTTATCTAAACAAGGTATAAAATCTGCTCCGGTTGTTACATTGCAAAGCCTCCACGAGTGCCCATAGATTATATCCTCAGTTTTTAGTTTCGAAACATCCTTGTGCCTCTCCTTCTCTTTGCGTGACTCAGCAGCCTGAGTCACCCAATCCTTCTTGGACTCCTTTGACTCCTCGGGGATCCCCGAGTTTGGCAGTGTTGTTGGCTGCTCTTTGCTCTCCTGCATTGCAGTTGAATTGGATTTTTCTTCTTTTACAGCTTGTTGAGGATCATCCTTTGGGTTTGAGAGTCGTTGTTCCTCACTCTCTTGCTTTCCTTGTTGATCTTTCTTGGTCTCATCCGCGAATGTAATTGGTTTCTGTGGCTGTTTATGTGTTTCTGATGGTTTTGTTTCAACTTCAGCTTTGTCTTTGATTTCCTCTCCCTTGTTTGATTCTTCTTTTGTGATAGTCTGCAATAACAAAAAAATGTAAGCAGGAATTGGAAGACGAAGAAAGTATAAAAGTGCGAGAATTACCTGATCTTGTTGTTCTTCATTTTTACCATTCTCAGCTGCATTCTGTGTACCTTTCTGGTGATCCAAGGCTTCTGGCTTTGCATTCTCTTCAACTGGCTCTTTCTCACCTAAAGGCTGTGTATCTTCAGCAACAGTAGGTGCATCTTGCTTGATAGGATCCCCCGGGTGTTTCCTGGAATCATCGTTTCTCAATGCATCAGCAGGAAGAACTCCCGGGTTGTCTTCGAAAGAGCTGGACTTGGTAGTTGTAGCTGTGGTGGCGGGCTTGTCATCAAATTTGGCGACGGAATCAGAGGTTAGTAGCCATAAGGCAGCAACACAAAGGGCTATAAGAATAAGTGTTGTAATGGTAGAGCCGTAGGTATTAGAAGATGATTTCTTGTGATTTCTCATCCTCCCAAGTGCTGCCATTACTTGTTTATTTTCTGTAGGCATCACAATGGCAGTGTCTGATCGATGCTCGTTGTGTTAAGGGGAAAGAAGGTTGAGATTGAGGTACGTGGAGAGATATGATCTACAAGAGAATTTAAGTGTAGGAGGGTTTGTCTCGGATCCAAAAGACTAGGAAGAAAGAATCTCCTTTTATCGATCCTAACTGAATCTTCTTCAGCATTCACAATAGATTCATAAGATTAACCTATTTTTGGAGCTATCACTCTGCCGATACTTGAGCAATAACAAAGAAGAAACATTGAATTCGTAAGTGCTATCATTTCTACGGTCATCAACAAATTTCTCTACAAAAAAATCTAATTTATGATTCGTTATCATTAACTGTTTCTTTCTCTCTTTCAACAACATAACTGCCTTAAACTTGACTACTATAGTCCCGTGCTTGACACGGATATAAATTTTACGGATATAAATTTAAATTTTAATAAGTAAATATTTTTTTAAAATTTATAAAAATTTAAATTTTAATAAGTAAATATTTTTTTAAAATTTATAAAATACTTTTGATGTATTTTAATGAATAAAATTAAATAATTAAAAATAAAATTTTATATTAATTAATTATATTTTTTAAATAAACAATAAAGAATAGTATAATTTAGACAATATTACTATATTACATATCCTAATTTTCCATATCTTATACAATAAAAGATTGTAAACATAAGTATCAGTTAGCTATTTATAAAGATGGTCAAGTGAAATAAACATTTAAATTTTTTTTTT
>BSUD01000001.1:43452987-43463345 GCA_033239045.1 Fagopyrum esculentum | reverse complement strand
ATGGTATAGAAGTATTTTCTATGTTTTAATTCTTAAAATATAAAAGTCTAGAAAGGTATATTTAAAACTAATTTTGTACCCTTATTTGAAATAAAAATACAGTAAAATTTTATTTATTTTCATATTAGTTTTAAATTTATTTTTCTATATTTTTATTTTAATTCTACAATTAAATATAAAAAAAAATCAATATACTTTTTTATTTTAATTCAAAAAATAAAATTAGATTTAAATATACTTTTTAGATTTTTTAAGTAAAAAAATAAAAGTATTTCTATACATTACTTAGTAGTATATAAATTTAATACTTATGTGATCATAATCATTTTTTAATTTATTTTAGAGTTTTCTATTTTCTATTTTTTATTTAAAATTTTAATGAAATATATTAAGAAAGGGTATAAGGAAAACAAAACATACCATGTTGGTACCAAGATGAAACTTAAAAACTTGTTTGTATCAAGAGAAAAAGTCTAAACTTGACACCAAAAGGAAAAATCCATGTTTTTAATTTACAAGTTATTTTTTGAATGTATTGTAATGGTTTAAATTAATTAACCGGAAGAGAAACTAAACTTGTATTGTATGTTATTGTTAAATTAGTTATAGATAAACAATAAAAAATAGTCTAATTTAGACATTACATATCCTAATTTTTTCATTTCTCGTGCAATATAAGAGTGCAAAAATAAGTTAGTAATTTTTTTTCTTTCTCGGAAGGAGAGCTAGTGATCTCCACACATCTAATCGTGTTTATTATAAATGAAAAAGGTTAAGAGTCAACTTAATGGGATAACCCGACCCCCGACATCATCATCAGCTTTCATACAATCTTTTATACCGTGAGAGGGTCATCCAATACAATTAAACTAGTTTGTAAGGGAAAAGTATAAGAAGTCAAATAATCCGCTACTCGATTGTCATCCTAAAACACACATTGAACCCAAATATACCATGCTAGCAAGGTGATGACACCGTAGAATGTGTTACCCCAAAATCCGAGGAACAACTGGGGAAACAGTTTCCAAAATCACATGTCGGAATCCAAAATCCCATGCAAGGTCAAGCTCATGTAAGACTCCCCATAGCTGAGGGACAAGAAATGTACATATGCCAATGTTACACACACATCCACATTGGCAAAGCCCCTCATGATTCCTAATCACGCTACAAGCCACTGCCTAAATATTGAGTTTCACCTCGCCTAGAGAGGAGGGAGTCAACGAGGGGTTGGGGGGACTGAGATGGGCCTCCTCGAGAGCGTCTTCATCATTGAATCTAAGGTTGTTCCTAGCGTGAAACGCAGAAACAACCATCTAATCCTATAATAGGCCTTAACTTGGTCAATTTTGAGGATCATCTATGGGCAACTACTACCTCGGGCAATCATGGTATGAATAACCTCATGCACTATAGCCACATTGTCCGTGATATGCGTCCTGGAATAAAGCTGACTTGAGCTGGGAGATCAGGCTCGAGATTAACGGTTTAAATATTTTTGAAGATGCATTGTGGTTGCTATTTTGAAGGTGACATTCAGAAGAGAGATTGGTCGAAGTCGAGCCGGTGAGGTCAGGCTGGTGGTCTTCGGAATGATTAAAAGAGCATCAGCTAAGCCATTAGTAAGGACATGCTCATTCACTAGGTTGAGTATTGATATAGTGATACTCTGGCCTACAACACTATGTTTTCTAATAGACACAAGAATAGAACCCGTTCAGGCCCGACACCTGTTTCAGCAAATCACTGACCTCAGATATAGTAAAATTCCGGGAAAGTAGCGTAATGGAAGTCGGGTTCAACTCAGGGAAGTGGACCATTAATTCAAAAGGTCTTCGAGTAGTCGAGTCGCAGGGAGCAAGTTCCGAGAATAGCATTCGAAAGAAATCAAGCGCCAAGAGCGAAGAGTCCACGTCGTTAATAGATTCAAGAAGGAAGAGATGGGTTTGAAAGGTGGTAAATTCTAGTATTACGATCACCCTTAACAAGGAAATCCGCCCTAGATTTCTAGATCCAGAAAAGTTGTTCTTGATCCAGTACTTGCTCAAGTTGAATTTTTAAATCCCTTTCAAGATCAGACGTTGCGTGTGATACCGGGCAAGGTGTATCCGAATACCTTCTAAGCGAGCCCGGAGATGGCGCTTCTTATAAAATATATTAACAAAGCTGGTATAGTTCCATTCTTGAAGTGAAACAACCAAGAGCGTAGTGTAGTGATCCCATCCAAGGTAGGTTGCCAATTCTCAAAAATGCGGGAAAAATAGTTGTCATACAAGGTCCAAGCCGCCAGAAAACAAAAAGGTCGAATAACCCGAGGTTCCATGACGATGGGGTCGTACATTATGAGAAGAAAGGTGGTCAAAATGTGGGGGTGATAAATGCTCCACAATTTCTCCAAAGAAACTCAGTTTGCCAATGTCATTACAAAAGCAGAAGCCTCCACCCTTAGAATTCCATCAAAGCCAATCCTATGGAAGACTTGATCGCCTCGTATTCCGCTTATTATAGGCTCCACTAGGGCAATAATAGTGGGACACTATAGTCGACTCATTTCCCGGATAGAGTTGAGGAAATTAGTGCTACATGCACCACTAGTACTCCTGTAGAGAATATTGAGTTCTATCATTGAGGAAACCGCTGAGTTAATGTCCATCCTGGAAGATTGGGAAGCAACAACCGTATGAGCAACTACAATATCGGAGAGCGGGTTGATGTGATGTGGATTGGACTACACATAAATCACATATTACCGCAAGTATACGGTCGTGTCAATGTGAGAGATTGAGAAATTTCCTTAAGGTTTCCATCGACAAATGGGTTGTATTAATAGATAAAACGTTATCACATAATTACAAAAGTCATACCCTTATTTACAAATATTTACATATTCTATTATAACCCGCAGCCGAAACTGGAGGAGGCATTACGGCGAGACTGGATCTAAAATCTAGAAACAGTTGTCGTGACAGGCCTTTTGTAAAGATATCTACATACTGATGACGATACGTGAAGTACTCGAACGTGACCGCGACAACCTTATCTCGAACGAAGTGAATGTCAATCTCAATATGCTTAGTTCGTTGATGTTGAACTGGTTTGCTGGCAAGATAAGTAGCAAATATGTTGCCAGTATAAACAACGGAGGCCTTGACAAGTGGGCAATGGAGCTCAAGCAGGAGGTTGCGTAGCCAAGAACACTCAGAAACAACGTTGGCAACTCCTCTATATCCTGCCTCTGCACTAGAACGTAAAACTACAGATTTCTGTTTGGCAGACCACAAAATTAAAGTGTCATTGAAGAAAACATAGTAACTTGATGTAGACCGTCGTGTGTCAGAGCAGCCGGCCCAGTCGGCATCGGTATATGCAATGAGATTTTCGGAGAAGGAGATATTGTGATACCTAGAGATGATGTGCTAGCGATGTAGCGGATGATACGCTTGAGAGTAGCAAAGTGACACTCACGAGGATCATGCATAAATAAATATATCTGTTGGACAAAAAAACTGATGTCATGTCTTGTGAAAGTGAGGTATAGAATTGCTCCTGCGACTTCGATAAAAGGTTGAATTACTAACAAGAGGGCCAAAGGAGGCACTGAGTTTGACGGTGGGTTTAGCCGGAGTCGCCGTTGGCTTACCATTAGTCATCTTAACACGGGCAACAATCTCCCGAGCGTATTTATCTTGGGATAAGAAAAGGCCCGAGGGCAGACGCTGAACTGAAATGCCCAAAAAATATGACAAGGGACCAAGAACGGTCATGAAAATTCCTTAGTGAGGGAGGCAGTAAGAGTATTGCAGAGGTCATCAAATGCAGCAGTAAGAATGATATCATCATTATAAAGTAATAGCTAAGCAAGCTAATTTTCATTGAAATATATAAATAGAGAGGAATTGCCCCGTACTTCTTAGATGTTCCAGCCTTCGAGTGCCTCCACGTGGTGGAGGACTTGAAGAAGATGATTTCCATGGTGGGGCTGGAGCGTTTTATGGAGATCAGAGCTCCAACTTACCTTGAGCCGACCTTGGAGTTTGTGAGTTCTGTCACTCACATGCCTGAGAGGAACAACATCAAGTACCGGTTGCTGAACCGGAACTACATGGTTCCTATGGATCAGTTCAGAGATATTTTTGGCTTCCCGACTCCTACAGTTCCCGAATTTCCTTCTCGAGTAGTGGCTCGACAGTTTTGGGGGCAGATTGCCCACGTAGTGGAGCATGCATACAGATGGAGACCTGGAGACTCCAGGGAGCGCATCATATTCCACCTAGCTTTCCGTCTAGCCCACCGTATATTCACTGAGACCCTTCTGGCGCGTACTGAGACGCCCCAGAAGATTAGACAGGGAGAGCTGCTGAGTCTCTTCTGCATGGTGACTGGAGGAGTGCCTGATTTTGGAGGCATGTTAGTTGAGGATCTGCACCGGATCAAGGGCAAGGCGAAGGGAGATATTTGCTGTGGAGGACTAGTGACTCATATCGCTACAGTTATGGGTTTAGACTTGACTGAATGTACACTGGTGGCGGCTGCAAAGCCGCTTGGACTTCAGGAGATGATCACGAGGAGGATACTGGTTCCTCGTGGCCTTGCTACACCTTACGTAGTGATGCCTTGAGAGCAGACTGCCCCTCAAGGTATCCCATGGTCAGATCAGTTTACAGTCTTCGATCCGCAGTACTGGTCTTCTGCTTGGCTGCCCTATATAGAGGATGCGAGAGATGCTGCACTAGCTCAGGTAGAGGAGGAGTATGATGATGGTGGTGCTGCCATGGAGACAGGTACAAATATAGCCGGCCCTAGCGTGCCAGTTGTCGATTTAGATGACGAGGCTACAGAGGAGGAGGCAGCTGCTGCACCATCACGACCTGCCAGACGTAGAGTCCGCAGACAGAGAAATCCCGTAGCTCACCGATGGATTGATGACCTGACGGACCAAATGATCGACTCTTACGCCGCCTTGTCATTGGAGATGATGCAGCTTAGGGAGAGCTAGCACTACCAGCAGAGGATGATGGAGATCCAGTTTCAGCACACCATGGGTTATCCGTTTGACCCATCTCAGTATCCCTTCATCCCATATCCACCACCACCACCAGCGGATCAGGACTAGAGCTTGCATGAGTTTTCTTTTCTTTATTTATTACACATCTCAGCTATGTCCGGTGAGTTCTCTTGTTTTAGACTTATTTTGACCCATTGGGACAATGTGTCCCAAGTATGGGGTATTTATGTGTATTATTTGACATGGTGTATGCTTGTATGACTCGGTTCGGATATTTATGATTTTCTTTATGCTCTATGTGTTTATTTGAGAGTAGATGCATGCATACAAGTTATTTGTTTGAGAAAAACGTCAAAAACTGGTTTAAGAAAAAAAAATTTTGACCTCGACCGGGATGATTCTGACCAAACGAGGTACTTTACCTCGGAAGACCTAGAACACCTCGACCGAGGTGGCTTAACTGAGATTTTTCGAAACGTTTTGTGCTTCTTTTCTGGATATGACCTCAGTGATGATCTTGTTTGCAGATTGGTTTTGAAATCTTTATATGCTTGAAGGGTTTTATGATATGTTTAAGTTGCAAAATGCTTTGTTTGAAGTTTTGGCATGTTTAATACTTTGTTTTTATCCAAATTATGTTGAATTTGAAGGTTGACACCACATGATGAGTTCTATCACATTCTTCCTGGGATGATTAAGGCAATTCATCCTCCTCTCTTCTTCTTCTTGATCATGCTTTAGCCCCTCATATACATATTTTCATTCCTTTACCTATCCGGGAATTTGGAAGCAAGCGAAGAAAAGCAATTGAAAGAAAAGTTCAGATGTTGGCTGGAAGTTTAGAAAGAAATAAATAGGTTTGGGGAAGTCAATCATGATGATGAGTAACTCGGCACCATTCACATAGCCGGGTGTTTGTGTCTTGCCAAAGTCGGATTGAACGATATTCCTAACGGGTCATGGTATGTGCATCAAGGGTTTGAGGCATCTCGAGAAATTGATGATTGCTAATTTCCTAGGCTTCGGTTATTGTGCAACTCTGTCCATGCATCCCAAAAAGTAAAAGTAAATAAGCAAAGCTTATTGGTGGAAGATGTTGAAGTTCAAAGGAAGTGAAGTAAGATCCTTTTCCCGGATTCTAGCACCACGTTCCCTATATACATCCCACCCTCACACGTTTCTTGACCTCTTTTGAAAAGCCCTTGAGACCTCGAGCTTGTTTATTGACTTGGTGGTTTAAACTGGATTATACATGATTAATTTTGATAATTATGATTTATTATGCATTCTATGATTTTATGCAAAGATGAACAACTTTCTTATATTTGTAAAATGTTTTGATCATATCTTGATTTTATTTACCATGAAGCATTCTCTTAGAGTGATCTATGAGTGAAGTACACCACCAAAAATGTTTTGAAATACTTTTCATTGATCTTCATGACTTATAATCCATTCTATCTTGTACTTAAGATTTGGAACTTGCTTGGGGGCAAGCAAGGGACAAGTATGGGGTATTTTGATAGCATGTATTATAGTCTATATTTTAGAATTTGTTTAGACGTTTTATCTTTAATAATCTGCATGTATGGATGTATATTATGTGATTATATTGTTGTTTCATCTACCTATACGGAAATCAAGGTCTACACCAAGTTTTGTTGTAATCGTAGGTAAAACAACACGTTTTAGACCGAAATAGAGCTAAGGAGCTAAGGAGTCATAGGAGCTACATTCTGGAGCTTAAAGAAGAACTCAAGAAGCAATGAATTAATGAAGAAGATTTACTTTGGACTAGATTTGAGAGATTTCACATTCAGCTGAGATTCACCTCGGTCAGCTACAGTGTCACCTCGACCGAGGTGATCTTGAGGAGCGTCCCGACCGAAGCGAACACCCTGGCCCCGGCGAGATCATATTTTTTGGCTGATATCTTTTATTTTTGGAAAGAAGATATCTTATATTTTTGGGCTGAATTTCTGGAAGGAAGATCTTATATTTGGGAGATCTATTTTAGAGTAATAATATATTTTATAGGAAATTATCTTTTTAAGATATTATTATCTTTGGAAGATAATTCTCCTATATAAAGGGTTGACTTTTTCACAATTCAGCCATCTAATTATCCATAATCTTGGGATCAACACAACAGTTAGGAGATTTTCTTGAAGTTAGATTCCCTTTGGTGTATTGTCTTGTTTGATTTGTGATCTAAGGAACGCTGATTTGTGAACTATTTGATTCAGTTATTGAAGCCTTGTTCTTAAGGTTTTTGTGTTCAAATATTCATTCCCTTCTCATATATTTGATTATTATTTTCATGATGATGAGTGGCTAAATTCCTTGTGCGATTCTAGGATGATTGGCTGAAAGTTGTGGGAAAGACGATGATAGAATGATCTTAATCCCAGTAGGACCCTAAAAGCTCGAGTCTTTAACCTTAACCCTAGAACATTTCGCTCAGTCGATGAACATCTCGGCCGAGGTGGAATTTGACTGAACGAGGTGACCTTTTCTGATCCGAAACTGAGAGTTAAGGGTTTTAGTTTGTGAAATCCTATCCTTATTACACCTTTCCTGGTTCAATGTAAGCCTAGGATGAGACTTACCCGGTGATTCCTTAGTTTGTTTACCCAATATCATAAGTGTAGGTAATAAAGGTTTATCCTTTATTGGGGTTTGAGTGTCCCTTCATCCCATCTTTGTGAGTTAGCCTGAGACTTACCCGGTAAAGGTTGATTCTATTCCCTTAGGTGGTGTGTTGGTTTGAGATGATAGTTCCTTTCCTTAGTACCTTGAGACTTACCCGGTGATAGGAGCTTTGGTTTGGGGTAGTGAGTAGTGAGACTTACCCGGTAATTTATTCCCACTTTAGAAACACCTTCCCTTTGCAAAATCTCAGCTTTGTCCGCGTTATCTTTAGAGATCTTGAGTTGGAACCACAACTAGATGCTTAAATCCCTAGAATTTGCATATTTCCCCTTATTTGACCTTATTATCATCTTTGATTGCTTTAATCGCTTTTGTGGTTATTAGTTGCATTGACAACCTATTCTTGCTTAGTTTCACCTAAGTCCCTGAGATCGACCCCCGGAATTCTTGCTTTTTACTATAATCGATCCGTACACTGCGTGTTCGCATCCTTGTTTTAAGCATATTTCTTGGGATATAAATTTAAATCTTGGACACACCTTTTGGAGCGAACAAGTTTTTGGCGCCGTTGCCGGGGACTTGGTCTAGACCAAGCCGGTTGCGGTTTTCTTTCAGGGCAATTGCCCTTGTTACTACTAACTGAAGAGATTTGTGAATCGAAAGCTTGTTTATTTCATTGACCATGTAATGTTTATATAGGGAAACATAAAGAGGTAAAATAATAAACTAATAGCAAAAGATAAGCCCAATAATAAGAGATAAGCCCAATGCTCTAAGAGATAAGCCCAATACTCTAACACTCCCCCTCAAGCGGGAGGTGTGGAAGAAATAACTCCAAGCTTGCGAATTAAGAAGTTGAAACGAGTAGGTCCAAGAGCTTTAGTCATAATGTCAGCTAGCTGAAGTGTGCCAGGAACATGTTGTGTCTGAATAATGCCTCGCTGAATTTGTTCCCTGATGGTATGACAGTCAATCTCAATATGTTTGGTTCGCTCATGGAATACCGGATTGTTGGCTATATGAATGGCAGACTGATTATCACAAAAGAGGCGCATAGAAGCCTTGTGTGAAACCCCGAGTGAATCAAGTAGAGAACGAAGCCAAAGGAGCTCACAAGTAGTAGCTGCCATTGCTCTATATTCGGCCTCAGCAGAAGATCTAGAAACAGTAGCTTGTTTCTTGGTTCTCCAAGAAATGGGTGAATTACCGAGGAGAATGAAGTAGCCTGTAGTAGAGCGTCTAGTGATAGGGCAAGCTGCATAATCCGAATCACAAAAAGCACGAATACACAAATCACTAGAACGAGATAAGAAAATACCCTGATCAGGTACTGACTTTAGGTAACGAAGAACCTTTAAGGCAGCATCCCATTGACCACGGCGCGGAGCAGCCATAAATTGAGAAAGTGTATGAACCGAGTATGCAAGTTCAGGGCGAGTGATGAACAAGTAGATAAGACGGCCAACCAAACGACGATATTTCTCAGGATCATCAAGCAGAGCAGAGGAATCTGATTGAAGACCATGATCAGCAGACATCAGAAACGATACTGGTTTGCATCCAAGAAGACCAGAATCAGCTAGAATATCTAGAGTGTATTTCCTTTGGTTCAACCATAAACCAGACGGTGTACGAACAATTTCAATGCCTAAGAAGAACCGAAGGGGTCCAAGGTCCTTCATATGAAAGCAAGCATGAAGATAGTCTTTAAAACGACGAATGGTAGCAGGATTATTTCCAGTAATGACTAGATCATCCACATATATCAAAATGTGAAGGATGATACCTGACCGTCTGAAGGTGAAGAGGGAGTAATCAGCCAGAGACTGAGAGAAACCATATTTCAGAAGAGCAGATGTGAACTTGTGGAACCAATTTCGTGGAGCTTGACGAAGACCATATAATGATTTCTTTAAACGACAAACTTGGGACGAGGTTCGAAAACCGGGAGGTGGTAGCATATATACTTCCTCATGCAGATCCCCATGAAGAAAAGCATTGTGAACGTCCATCTGATGAAGTTCCCAGTTATAGATAGAGGCAATTGCAAGAAGTAGTTTAACTGTAACTGATTTAGCAACAGGAGCAAAAGTTTCATTATAATCAATGCCTTCTTGTTGACGGTTTCCGAGTGCAACCAAACGCGCCTTATAGCGCTCAACCTGTCCATCGGAGTTGTATTTAATACGAAAAACCCATTTAGAGCCAATAGGTTTACGATCGAGAGGAAGATCAACATATTCCCAAGTGTTGTTGCGGTGTAAGGCTGTCATTTCATCCTGCATGGCCTTTTTCCATTTTGGGTTAGCAACCGCGTCTCTAAAAGAGGTTGTTCTTGTTCCTGATATACAGAGTTAATAGCACTAACATAGGCATGAGAAAAATGTTCATATGATAAAGAATTCTTTATGGAATACCGGGTACCTGATTTCAGTGGAGGAGAAGTTTCACCCGATTTGGAATCAAAATGACTTGCCTTTTGACAAACATAGTCTCGTAAAAGGATAGATGGTTTTGAAGTACGGGAGCTGCGACGGGGTGGGTTTTCGGTCGGAGCAGCAGTAGCAGGTGGTGGAGTAGGAATGATGGGTTGAGGGATTTCGGTGCCCATGGGAAGAGGGGTAGAAGTAGGTGGATTAGTAGAAGGAGGTGGGGGACATGCTGGAGGGGTGGTTATAGAAATTGGGGAGGGGTTTAGTGG